>BSBM01000527.1:641666-1283333 GCA_027924585.1 Larix kaempferi
CAGGGCGAGCATAGGGACTATGGAGTAGGGGGAGTACTCTACTTTTCTGAAAATCATTGGCTAACTTTTAAAGCAGGTCTTGGTTCAAGTACTAACAATTTTGCAGAGCTTAGTTCTTTGCATTTATTGCTAATTCTAGTTGTGGAAAAGAAGGTAGAAAACGTGTAGATCTTTGGAGATTCCCTGATAGTAGTAAATTTGATTAATGGGAAAAATAACATCCATAATATGTTTCTGGAACCTCTCTTACAGGAAGTTCAAAGACTAAAAGAGTCATTGATCTCGGTTTCTATTAAACATGTGTACAGATAAAGAAATTGCATGTTGGATGGTCTAGCTTCAACAGGCACACTTCTATAGGCTGTTGTATGGTTTATTTCTGAAACAAGAAATGGGGTTACACAGAGTTACTATCATATCCCTTTCCGTGAGGCATAGTTTCATGGTGCTATTTCTAGTGCATGAACAAATGTTTTGATGTAAACAATTTTCTGTTTGCAGGAAAAGGTAATATTGAGGCTGAATTGCAATGTAAACAAGTTCTGTTTACAAGAGAAGAACAATTAGGATGACAATTAGGATGATGAAATTTTTCATCTTATCTGGATAGTTTAAAAGAGATCTGGATTTTGTGTTTTTCAAAGCTTTATTATGTTAAAACTGTGTATAATAGTTCTGGAAACTCATTTAGAAAAACGATGAAATATCTTTTCAAAGATATATGAAGAATGTAACTATGTTTTTTCGATAAATACAGTTATGCTTTTTTTTTAATATGATAACTACTTTATGTTATGTTATTTCTTCTTTTTATGGTAAATAATTTATATGGTGACCTTCATTATGAAGTAGCTACATCATGTTGCCGGCACAGATGTGGTTTATTGGCAATTCACTTGATATGAAGTCACATGTTGTAAATAGAGGTCACGAGTTCAAATCACACTCGGGCTTACTCGTGTCCCATGATTGCCGATTCCCCTAGTTAAAAAAAAAATAAAAATAGTTACCTCATATTGATGGAACAAAAGAAGCTCTTTACTTTGCAAATAAAATTACCAAATAACAACAACATTTTAAAAGAATTGCCGATTCCTAATTAAAAAAAATAAAAAAATAGTTACCTCATGTTGGTGGAACTAAAGAAACTCTTTACTTTGCAAATAAAATTACCACAAAACAAAAACATTTTAAAAGATTTGCCGATTCCCACATAACAACAACAACAATTACCACATAACAACAACAATTTAAGAGCCACTGAACAAAAAATAGGCGATAACAACATTTTAAAACCTACTGAACAAGAAATTGGCGATACCGACGATTTAAACACTATGAATGCGAACGGGAGGATCTGCTACGATTAGGAACACCGCCTCTTGTCCAATCAGACCTGCCACAATTTCGCTGAAGGTAATGTCGAAACCGATGGATTCCTCTTCTTGAAATAATTTTAGGATCATTTCTCGCAATATTTGGAATGCTAATGGGAAATTTACGTTCCAGCTTTAAAAATATGGAAGGAATTCGATGCTTCGAACATTATAAGCTCATCTCCTGCAATTCGTTACGTAAACAAGCTTTTGATGTTAGCAGCGTCTGATTTTCTTCAAATAATGGAATGCCTTTACACATTTGCTAATATTAAAGATTATATTACTCTATTATTGTAAGCTTCGAACAGAGTTTGGAAATAGAGCATGCAGGGTGTTGTTTTTCTTCGAGTTACTTACAGATATAACTCTTAATGATAATCTTTTAATGTGTCATGGTTTTCAGTAAAACTTGACTTCTGGCTCGGTTATATGTGTTTCAATTGAATAATTAAAGGTAAGGCATATGATTATGTCTTGCGAATTTAATGTTGGATGAAAGTTCTTTATTATTTTTGGCATGCACTGTAAATTGAGTTGAAGTATGGACCTGCAGATAAAGCATTTAAAGAATTTTTGTTTTGAGTTTGCCGAAGGCGCCATGGCTTTTTCTTCTTTGGATCCAGATGTTTTGAAGTCGGTTTCTGCTCTGCCTCAGCCGTTTCAAGGAGTTTTCAGTTTCAGGTACAAATATCGCCACAAGATTCCTGATTCTTTTCTCCAACACTTACATTATTATTAAATTTCAAATTGCTTACGAAAGATACTGCACAGAATTTTGTGGAAGGATTGTCTCATAGATTCTCTATGACTCAAAGAAACAACTTATTCAGGAAAACTTTAACTAAAATGCTAAAACTGGGACCGCTTCTACTCTTGCTGGTTAGCAGACGCTTTGTGTTTCAGCTTAATTGAGTTAAAATTGTTATACAGAGACAAACTGGAGTTTATCTACTGGAAATTTTATTTAGTACTTACGAGAAAATAGACTAGGATACAAGTTAGGTGCCTTTGCACTGGTTGATGTACTTGAATAGGGTAAGTTTCGTACTGTCTGATATGTAAGGAGAATCAAATTACAATAACTTGCATAAAAGCATTGCAGCATAACGTTTCTTAAAGTAGGTTGCCAGGTATTTTAGGATATTGCGAAACACTTCACCTCTTAGGGCATTTGACAAAGACTAATAATACCTCAAATTATGTTGTAGTAAATTAGTCAGACCAGATTGATTTTAAGTGAAGTAAGATTCTTCAACTATCTATGGTGCAAATTCAAGATATCGCTTAAATTTGTAGGAGTTTATCAAATTAACTTGACCTTAAGATATCGCTTAAAAGTAGCTTTTATTATTTCTAGACCTCACAGAAAATGATATTACAGCAGATATTTTCCAGCAATAAATAACACCAACTTATCTTGAAAGTAATGCCACACAAACACCTTGAAAATTGTGCCCAAACTGCTCCTCTAAATCTGTGCCAGAAATCCATACACTGTACGGAAGTCACAACAACAATAAATGCTGTATGAACAGTCCTCAAAATTCGTGCATATTTCCTGTAGGTGATGGTACAGACTGTATTTTTCCTCAACAAACCAGTGCCTCAAAATTAATACTAGACTTTAGCCTCGATTTCTGTGCATAAGACTGTTGTACAGCCTGCAAAATTAATGTTGTATGGCCCAGAACTCCATACTATATGGCTGCCTTAATTGCTGGTACTCTTGCCTTGTTTTGTGTGCCTTCCTCTCCTTGGAAAATACGCTAACCCTGCTGCAAATACTCTCACCTCTTCAGCTCTCACTCTTGCTCTCTCTTTCTCCAAATCTCATGAAGATGAATGATAATAAATGATGCCTTTTTCTTTAAGTTCTCCTTTTTATTATCTCTCATTATGATAATGACCTAACCCTCAGATCTAATGGCTTAGATTGACTCATAGCCATCTAGATCAACGGTTGTGTTTTAATTCTTCATTGACACAACTCAGGGCACCACTTAAGTCACTTTATCATAAATATTAATTAAAAAGTCACTTTAACTTTATATCTCATAAAGTTAATGACTTAGGGAACATGACGGACACTTTTCCTAGGCTAGGCACCAAGCCAAGGAAAACACTTGTCCGAGGTACAACTTTTAACAAGAATGAGGCTCTTCCCCTTTTTATTTCCATTTTGACCCATTTTGGCCACTTTTACCCTTTTTTCCCCTTTTTAATAAAGTGACTTTTTCAATAGTCACTTTATGAACTTATTACTCAACGTCACTATATAAAAGTACCCTTTTCCCTAGTGACATTAAATAATAAATTAATTCCCTCACCTATTAACTATGGTCCACGAGAATCAAATGGACTGATTCGTCGTCCTCTGGAGTGATCAAGCGGAAAGGGACATTACACAATTGGGTGTCTTTGAAGATCCTTTGGTTCCTCTCCTTCTAGATTTCCAAAAGAGTAAAGCCTAGGAGAATTTGCCAAATTCTATTGAGAATTTTGTTCTTAAAAGCACACGTTCTCTAGATTTCAATGGTGGATCGGATGTAGTCGCTCTGCCTATCTGATAACCCAAGGGATGTAGTTCCTTGACCCCACAAAGATGAAGAGAAGGGGCATAAATTAAGGAGGTGATTAAGGTTTTCCTCCTCTTGCACGCATAATGGGCATCTTGATGGATCTTCGAAGCCCCTTTTTCTAATTTGGTCCCAAGTCAGGGCCCATCCTTTGGCCACAAGCCATAGGAAGGTAGAGATTTTGGGCCAAAGATTCTGAGTCCACATCTGCTTCCAAATTCTTTTCTCCTCTCGCCTTTCGTAATGCAAAAGTAGGGAATGGGCCTCCTTCATGTTGAAATTACCTTCTGACTGATAAATCCATTTGAGAATGTCTGGCCCCTCAAAAAACTGTGTGCATCACCGGTTTAGCTCTGCCAAGAGTTCCTCCCGGCTAGGAGGGTTTCCTCTAAGATCCCATTGCTCCAAGGGGAGCTAGAGTTGATGGTGTTGAGAATTAATGATGGTTTTCCAATATTGATGAACCTTGTTTAGATTCCTAGCTTGCATTTGCTCTCAGATAACTCTCCAACTAGGCTTAATATTAAGTTCAAAGTTTACTACTAGGCATCCTCCCATAACAAAGCCAATCTGCCATCCCTAATTTCCTAGAAGCTATGCTTTTGAATAAGAGCTCTATTCTGCCAGGCAATGTTCTACACCATAGATCCTGTCCTCTGTCCTTCCATTCTGATGAGATTTGAGGATCTGTCTTCGGTGCATATTTCCTCATCCATAGTTTGCCCTAGGGGGATGAAAGATTCTTGATCCATCTCCACCACACCTTAGCACCCAGGGATTCATTTTCCAATTTCGGGTCTTTGAGGCCAAGGCCTCCTTCCAGCTTTGAGTGAAAGATCTTTTGCTAAGCCACCATAACCCATTTTTTTGTGATCTTTAGTCCCTCCCTAGAGGAATCTACGTTGCAGGTTTCTGATAGCCTTCAAAATGAACTTGGGAGTAGCTAGGATGGAGAAGAGATAGATTGGAATTGCTTGAAGCACAAATTTAATTAGGGTTAGTCTTCCAACCAAGTTAAGAGAGCCAAAGGCCCAATTGTCAAGCCTTTTCTCAAGTTTAGAGAGAAGAGTTTCCCAAGATAGGTTCCTTCTAGGCATATCAATCAGGAGGGATCCAAATAAGTGAATGGAAGGGAGCTCTGTTGGAAATCCAAGATGTGGGAAATGCGAGCTTGGAGAGCCAGGGGAACATTGAAAAAGAAAATTTGGGATTTGTCTTTGTTGATCAAGGTCCCTTAGGAATCCATGAAAGTTCGAAGAATAGAATCGATAGCCCTAGCCTCGCAGATGGAGGGGGTTCCAAGAAGCATGGTGTCATCAACAAACTGAAGGTGCGAAGTTGCTTGCTCATATTCAAAATGTTTGAGGCCCTTCAGAGAGCCATCATGGATAATAGCTTTAATTGAGTGACTGAGCCCTTCAACTATAAGAATGAATAAGAAGGGAGAGAGGGGATCTCCTTGCTAGATACCTCTCGAAGGCGAGAAGGTGGAGGTAGGAAGAAACCATTGAGAAGGATAGAAAAGAAGGCAGCGGAGGTAAGGGCAAGGATCCAACAAGTCCATATCAGCAGAAATGCCAAAGGCTAAAAGAACTTGTTCTATATAGCGCTTGCTTAGCTTGTCAAAATCCTTTGACATATCGAACTTTAGGAGCATCCTTGGCTTCTTTTGGGTTTTTAGAGTATGAACGGTTTCATGGGAAAAAATAATTCCGTCTAAGATTTGGTGGCCTTTCATATAGCTAGTCTGCTCTGGGGAAATGAGAAAGGGTAGCGGGGGATTCAATTGGGTGGCAATAACTTTGGTTATAATTTTGTAAATGACGTTGCCCAAGGATATGGGGTGGAATTTACCTGGATACATAGCTTTTCCCTCCTTTGGAATCAAGGTAATGAACGTGGAACTCAGGGTTGGGAGCACATCCATGCAACTTCAGGACTCCTCCACCACTTCCAAGACATCCGCCTTGATCACTGTCTAGCAGGCATGAATTTTTTTTGTAGTGAAACCATCAAGCCCAGGAGATTTACCAGCAACCATTTCCATCACAACTTGCTCAACTTCCTCTATGGAGATTGGTAGCATTAGGCTCTCATTTTGGTCATCTGTAACTAGCCTTGGAATGTTGTAGACAATTTGGTGAATAACATGGTCCCTGTTGATCGAGGGCTCATATAAGATAAGATAAGACCATTTTATTAATGTCCAACGAATGACAACAAAATTAGGTCAATGGGACTAAAAGAGTACTGCTAGTATGAGTACAATATGGGAGTGCAAACACAACTCCTATATAAATCCAGAACCAAAACTAAGATCAAATAAAATAAAATAAAAGAAAGAAAGATACAATCAGTGGGATGACCTCATAAACAAGTATAAAACCATAACAAGGCACCGTGATGTAGAAAGAGAGAGAACGAAATTGAACAAGAGGCTGAAGATGTCAAGAATGCTTGTGTCTGATAGTTGATGGCGAGGGGGGAAAGCAGGGCATTAGCTTGAAATCGGAGTCCTCTGGAACGCGCGAGGTGTCTATATGTACGATCCTGGGGAGGATGTAGGAGTGAGAGATATGTTGATTTTTAGTGCAGCTGCGAGACTCATTCTCAGAGAGAATGGTACCCTAGTTAGTTGACTAGGGTTCCTGGTCAAGTTAACCAGGCAGAGTATGAGTAAGACCCTAGAAGGTACCCTAGGGCCCCCAGCTGTCTCCTGGGGTTCTTGGTCGAGGACCAAGCAGGTTGATGCCATGGCAAAGTCCCTAGCATGTGGCTAGGGCCCCTATTTGTCTCTAGGGTATTCTGGTCTAGAACCAGACGGTTTCTTGGTCATGATGACCAAGCAGATCCTGCAGGTTGAGACAGAGACATCCTAGGTCCTGCAGATGGTTGATCAACATTCAGTCTAGGACTGAATGCTCAGCTTGAGGCTGAGGACCATTCTCTGGGAGAATGGAGATCCTGGTCATGGACCAGATGGTTGATCAACATGTCCTAGTCTAGAACTGAGGCTCAGCCTTGGGCTGAAAGCCATTCATTAAGAATGGAAGATATTGTTGTCCCCTCTCCTAATCGGTTATTGCTAGGTTGCTTCTCAAGGGACTGGCCACCCCTTGACGATGTCTCTAGTACCTAACCCTTAGGAGTAGTGTTAAGGACAAAATGATTGTACCATCCGTTTGGATCTTCTCCCTTATACAGTGATGACAAAATATATATAAACTACATATCTTGAGAGAGAGAAAAGTCTTTGGTCTTATTTGATTGTTTGTCCACCTTGATCTTGTGGTTATTGACTCATGGTCCTATTCTTACTTGGTCCTTGCACTCTCACTTGTGTGCACCTTTGACTATGATGACTCCTACTTTATGGAGTATTTTTACCTAATGGTATATTAAAGACCGTTGGACCATGTATTATTATAGTCACCTTATGTTTTGTTTTAGGGACCTTGTCCCACTTATGTCTTTGGTCTATTTACTTTATGTTGGACCCTTTGGTCTTTCACTTTATGATAAATTCATTAAATATTTATTTTTTAGTCTTATTAATAAAATCTTTATGATTTTATTAATAAAGACTTTATAAGTTTATTAATAAAGTTTTTTTATTGGACCATTTAAGTCTTATTCTTTTGAAACCTTGGACCATTGGTACTTTATCCTTTGACCCTTTTCTTTTTATTATTTATTTTATTTATCTTATTCTTTTATTTATTTACTTTATTCCTATTTTTAATCCTAAGTTTTCTAACTCTCAACCTATATAAGTTTTATTAAAACTTATGCTCTAAACTAACTTACGGTGAGTTCACTCTTCACGGTAAATTATTTTGGATCTGCTTCTCTACATGGGTTCTTTTTTTTCTTTCACAACCGGTCTCACGGATTTATCTCGGCATTTTATTTTTGGGTTGTCTCATTGTTGTTCTCCCCTTTACGGGTTCATCATGCACGGCTGCCTCACGTGATTGATCTCTCACGGGTTTTATCTTTGCGTTTTTATTTTTATTTTTGATGGGCTGTCTCACATTTGATCACTCACGGGTTTATCTCTGCGTTTTATGTGAGCCGGTCTCACATGCTGATCTACCTCACAGTTTCTCATTTTGGCTGTTCCACGTTTTTTGTTCTTGCTTGGGACTAGTTGCACGAGCCTGCAGCTCGGATCTTTGGCCACGGTATACTCTCTCTGCTCACGGCCAAGTCCCTCACGTATTTGCTTCTCATCTCTGCGTTTTTATCTGTCTCTGATTCTTTCTTGTGTTTGATCTCTGTGTGAGATCTGTGGGTGAGTGAGTGTATACAGTCTGATCTTTATTGATATTTGTGTGATTTCTTATGTGTGAGGGATTGCTTACGTGTTTGTCTTTCAAAGTTTGTAGCACTTGTGTGTTTCTTCTACCCCTGTCATTTGCTTATTGATTGAAGAACTTGAGGTCTGTTTATTTTTACCTGAACCTTCTCTCTCTCTCAAAGCACGTATATGGTTTAACCAGTTTGACTTGTCCTTTCAGTGACAAGATCAAACTCAGAACTATCTGAGTATAAGTTGGATCCAAATATTGGTTTAATTCCTTAATGCAGTACATGGTTATTTTACTGTAAATGTTATTTGAGATTTCTTTTTTCTGAACTTAGCATTTGATGATTCTCGAGGACCAACATTAATGCAGTGACCAAATGGAGCATTAAGTTGAAAGAGATGAGAATTATGTTATTTCTGTTTTCAATACAGTTTAAATTTAATTAAGCATTACAATTGTTTACATGTTCTTGTATCAAGGTTTTTATATGTGATAAAATCGTATCTAACCTATAATTTCAACAAGATAGAGATACTCTTAGCATCTGAGGACGAAGTGAAGAAACTCCGGATAGATCTCTGACTACTCCGATGGGGCCGGGAAGGAATCCGATGGGCGGGAGGTGCCCTGCATTGAATCTGCCAAAGACTGGGCTCTTTGCTGCTTGGAGGGTGTGTGGGGTGATGTACTGTCGTCTCCTCCGAGCTTGTGTCAAAGATATTAATTGAATTCCCAGAGAGGGAGGATGTGGGGGGACTCGAGGCCTCACCACTCTACTGCCTGAAGTACTCTGAAACTCAGCTCGCCGCTTGTTGCTCTGGTTAGACGGATCAACATAGAAGTAAGAGGTGATCATCTTAGTCGTCCCAAGGCGAGGTGGGGTATTTAGGAACTGAGATCTGTGGCTGAATATCTCTCTGATGAAGAGGGCTAGGCATCTCTGGTCCTGATATCAGAAGAAAGTAGAAAGGGAGCCCCCTGAGTCTCTATAAAGGAAGTGTTAGCATCCTTTGATCTCATAGTAATGGGGGCCCTTGAAGATGAGGTGCACCTCTGTCTCTGGCTTCTGTAGGTGGCAGACCTGGAAAATCCTATCGGATCGTGGTATATGATGGTCAGTCTCCACCCGGAGCCGATGCCATCCAACACGAAGCTGCCCCAAAGGAATCCTGAGTGCATGCATCCAATGCCTGCGCGTGTATGGGGGACGTACGATGAGGCCATCCTATAGCTCCAAGAAGTGCTCAAGGTAGAAGGACATCTTCGAGCCTAGGCTCGTCGGGGGTGAAGTCCAAGTGACTTGAATGTACAATTTGTAGATATCCTTCTGATTGACTGATTCAATACTTGTCTAGGATGCAAGAGATGGCTCGGCGCAACAAGGGAGAATTTGAATGGGGGAAGGTGCTCTTAGGAGATGGTTGCTGACTGGAGGAGCCAAGATGCCTCTGAGTACCAATCACGAACTCAGCCAATGGGGGAGTCGACGCTATGGCCTTCGAGGAGAAAAGTGCTAAATAGGGGTACCTCACCTGTCCCTCTCGGTGGAGGAGTCTTTGAAGGATCTAACTCTGTGAAGGTGGAAACCAGGCGAAATATGAACTCAAGTCGAAAGGGGTGGACACCAAACTCTGCTTGACTAATGGGATGTGGAACGGTACGGTTGGATGATGCGCCTGAGAAGCAAGGTCTGGACTCTCTCCGTCTTGTTCTAATCTGTCTGATTAAAACGTGGCCCCCAAATCTCGAAGCCATAGAAGATTATGGGCTTGGTAATCGCCTCCATGACATAGAGTTTGGACGAGATGTCCTGAAACTGAGTCTAGAAACACTGTTTCTCGATGAGGGCTAGGGAACCATAACCTTTGTTGAGCTAGGGTTAAAGAGCCTGACGCATACCAAAACGAGGTCTTGTGAACTGTACTCCTAGGTAAATGTATGAAGTGGTGATCTCAATCTCTTCCCCACGGAAGTAGAAATGGATGTCTACCAAGGCTTTCTTCGATGCGTTGAAGATCATAACCTTAGTTTTACTAAGGTTGACTGTTAGCTGTTGAATGCCACAACAGCTATCAAGGGCGTCAATCTGCCGTTGTAAACCCTCAGGAGTGGAAGCCAACAAGACCAAGTCATCTGCAAATAGGAGCAAGGAGATCAACACCTGATGTAGAAGACAACCATCTCCCTCCTAGATGTGCTCATGGAGAAAAGACTCCAACTCATCAATGTAAATCCCAAAGAGGGTCGGGGAGAGGGGGCACCCCTCTTTGACCCCAATGGTACTTTGGATGAAGTAAAAAAGGCCATGTGTCGTCTTGAGGCGACCCAAAACTGACTCATGCAATCTCATGATGGCGCCCAAAAGAGTTTCAGATATGCCAATATCATGGAGCCTCTGAAAATAATGCCTCTCTCGGTACTGTATCGAACGCTTTCCGAAATTCCATAAAGGAGCAATAGACTTTCAAAGAGCGATGACGAGCCTCCTCAATAATAGCTCGAAGTGTAAAGATGTGATTGATCGTTTGGTAGTTGGGGCGAAAACCTGCTTGTTCTCTATCGCTGAGAAGTCGTCTCTCTAGCTCCTCAGAAAGCCATTGGTGTAAGACTGTGGTGTAAAGCTTAGAGAAGGTATGGCCCACCATGATAGTCTTGTAGTTGTTTGGATCCGAATTGCTTCCTGATATGTGGATTGGGTGAATAATGTTTCTTGCCCAGTGAAGGGGGAAGTCGGGGCACATCACATGATTGAAGAGATCGACAATGTAGGATTCAAGAGATTGAATACCATGCTTCAGGAATTCGGCCTAAAGGCCTTCTTCATCCGCTACTCTATTGTTACTCATGGCTTTGACTGCATTCCTGATATCTCGCTCTGAGAAAAAGTGACACGAGGAGGGAGGAGAAGGGATGCGTGTTGGAGGTTCTTCGGAAATGCCATAAAGGGAGATGGTGTGGGAAAACAAGGCCTAAGGGTCAAGGTCAGGTGGGATAGTATGTCGTCGATGAAAAAGGGCGTGCTAGAAAGCTTTTAGGGAGTGGCGTAGGGTTGCACAAAGTTCACGCCTTCTTTGGGAAAGAAAAGTTTGCTTTCTACGATGAAGTAGTTTTCGATATGTTATGCGGAGATGATGGGGGGATGTGGGGTCATGTGTGAGGTGAAACAAAGCTGTTTGTTAAGGGATTTGCATTCATCATCGAACCTATGGTTCATGGGGAAGGAGCCGGGGGTGGGCTTATGGGTGTGATGACGGGTAGAATAGGGGTAGGAATCAAGGGCTACCTCCTCAAGGACTGTGGAGAGTATCAGAGAGAATAGAGTTGTAGAAGGAAGTGTGTTCTCTTTCCATGTCTTCATATTGCAACAAAGTGTTTCCCTGCTCATCTTGGAGAGAGGTAATGCGGTTATGATTTCGATAATTAATCATGGACTGATGGAAAATTTTCGAATTGCACTTGTCCTCTTTGAGCCACCAAACCCTTGACTTTTGTTTCCACTACTTATATGTGAGGTCAATTTGAGATTGTAGGGCTCCTTCTAACGCTAACAATTCTGACTGTCCCTCAACTATGATTTTTTGCTGTATTTGCTCCATTTGTTGTTCTAGCTCTTGTCTCATCTGGAAGATGTTACCAAAAACCTCTTTATTCCATGTTTTCAACTTGTTTTTGAGATGTTTCAAGCGTTGTTGGAATTGGTGCATTTTGATGCTGTTCAGAACCTCTGTTTCTCCCCACCAAAGTGCTACGTTTTCCTGAAAATCAGGGTGCTAAATTTAGAACTGTTCAAATCAGAATGACTGATTTCTGGGATGATCATCTAGGTCAATAGAGAGGTAGATAGGCCAGTGATCCAATAAGGTGCAAGGAAGAATAAAGGCTTCTATAATAAGATTTTTGATAATGATATTCTCAGATATGAGAAATCAATCCATGCGGGTGGCCACCTATTGAGATCCACCTCTTTGATTATTCTAGGTGTAGGTGCCATTAAGGGTTTCAATGTCAATCAGGTTGAGAGCTCGCATTCTATCTTGAAACACTTCACTAGTAGGTTCCAATCTTCGGATACCACCCTTCTTCTCGGCAAGGGAGGTGATTAAGTTGAAATTACCCCCTATAATCCATTACTGGGGTCCAAGGAGAGAATGGATTTTATGCAAGGATCGAAGGAAGTTGATCTTATCTTTAGAGGTTGTTGGGCCATACACATTTGTTACGATGCCTTTCTCTTCTGTTCCCAAGAGAAGGAATGAAGCATAAACTAATCTTGGGGTCGCAAAGAAATCCTCAAGATTGATAATTCTGGGATCCCATAGAAGAGCAAGGCCCCCAACCGATCCTCGAGCATCAACAACTATAACCTTGGCATTCATCCAAACATATCTAGCTACCCTATCTAGCATATCACTACTTCATTCGTTTCTTGCAACATAAGAACACTAGGTTTTTTAGATTGAATTTTATTTCTCAACATTCTTTGCTTGCTTTTTCCATTAAGGCCCCTAATGTTCCAAGTGATTACCTTCATGGTTAAATAGACGGGAAGGGAGAGAAGTACCTCGTGTCCATAGCTGCATATAGCCCCAAATCAATAATTGTTTCTCCTAGTTCCTGTAATAACTTCTTCTTGCTCTTAAGTCCATGCCCTTTCTCTTTCTTTGTGGGACGTTACTGCTCTTTTGGTGTGTTAATATTGACGCCTAAGGATGGGTAGCCTGAGCTTCCCCCATATTTTGTCGGAGCCGAGTGTGATCTAGCTTTCAGAAGGGCTTTCTTGAGCAGATCAAGCTATCTTGTCGGTAGGGTTTGGACCTCCTGCAGATCAAGGTCTCTAATATCCATATCCTCCCCTTCACTGGAGAGAGTCCCTTCTTCTTATATCATGTGGATTTCTTTAATGACAAGTTCAGAAATTGAAATTTGTTGATCTTCCAACCTTCTCCGTTTGTTGCCATCCATTTTTATCTAATCTGGGTTATTGTCACCTTGATCAATCACCTTGGTATCGACTAAGGCTGTATCTTTCTTTTCTTCCTATCTCCCTTCATTAGCTAAGATATTGAAGCAATTCTTTGATTGAGATCTTGAAGCCATGTATTTGTTTTCTCTCTCCCCGATGTCTCCAATTTGAGACTGCGGTAAAACCGTCTGATTCCACAGTTGGCTCTGATTTTCCTTCTGGAGGTTGTTTGATCATAGGGAAATCTTTGAAAAGATGGCCGTGTTCATGGCACCTCTGACAAGGAATGGGATGTGCTCATAATCTACTGCTTGTATCCATTTTGTATCCTGTTATCACTCAGATTATAGTTCCCACTAAAGATGATCCTATTCAGGACGGTAGAGGAAGGGGCAACTAAACCGGTGATACCTCAAGGATCCCAATCACCACTAAATGAGATGGTTGTCACACCGAAAGGGATTATTGTCACTTTATGCTATTAGATAGCAAAGGGGGAGACCCTTGCTAGTCTAAGGAGACTAGCAAAAAGGCAAGAACTCAATCAAAGTTATGAGAAGATGGGAATAAGTATATTTTGCCTATAAACCCTAGATCCAAAAGATAGATAACAAGAGAGGCTTAAGGGGAAGGGATATTGATTAATATGGATTAGAGTGATCCCATACAGTTTATTTCTTGCTATATTGTTTAATTAAAAAGATTCGGGCTAGAGGTGCTACATGCAAAATGATCAAGCCTATACCCTGGGGGGATTCAAAGTAGGGATTATGGAATTACCCAAGATAAAGATCAGATTCAGTGATTAGGCTTGCAAACACTTCAAATGATTGCTTGGATGATAGATCTGACAATGTTTGGCTATCACAAGCCACAAGACAGACACAAACAGAAAAACAAGCTTCAAGCCAAGTGAGGGCGAATTGCCTAAAGGGCCAGTGCCTGATCTAGATGGGTAGACGGAGTCCAACCAAGACGCCTAGGAGGATCTTGGGGTTTTTCGGGATGGTCGCAAATACCCAAGTGTCATAATTTTGATTTTCTAAGCAGTGTGAGCCCCATAATTTTCCTAGTTATTAAAATGAGGGTTTTAACAGTTGATTTTTATGACTAATGGATTAGAAATTCAAAACAAGAGATATAGAGTAGATCTTACTTGGAAAATCTTGTAGATTCCTTGCAAATGATGATCTATCCCTTCTCGATCAATTTGAAGTGAACTGGATGAGTCCTCAAGTGAAATCGATTTTCCCAATGGAGGTAGTGTGCCCCTCTTCCTTGCACAAGCAAACTTCCAAAGTAAGATTTGATGGACAAGAAAAAGAAACTATAGATGCAAAAGAAATAGAGAGCATATCAAAGATCAAACGATGCTATTGAAAACCCCCTGATTGTATAATGTCTTCAAGTGAAACAAGTTGGGGAAGGCCACAAAAACGCCCAAGTGAAGTCGCCCTCTTGCATGCAAACACTATCTTTCCCAAAATATTTTTGAAGCCACAAGCAATTATTCAAATGCTAAGAGAAATAGACTTTCCAATTAAGTACAAGAACATCCCACAAAGAAGATCCAAGAATTTCTGCAAAAATCTCTTTATTGAAATCCTCTCAGAGCCAAAAGTCCCTTTACAATGAAGGGTCCTCTCTCTTAAATAGATTCGAGAGAGACCAAATCCATAACCAACTTTTGAATGAGTGGTTGAGATTAAAAGATAGATAGGTGATCATCAATGGTGGAGATCTTTTCATTTTTACAATAAATGGATCAAGATGACTAAGTCAAAATGGGGGGGGGCGCACTTTTGCCCAATAATGCCTTAGGAAAGGCAAATACAACATAATGATATGATATAACATGTGACAACATGGTAAGGGAGGCCAATAGGAGCTTAAATCACCCTAGGCATCCCCTTTTACAATGATATGAAATATAACATGAAGATACATCCAATAGCCAAGAAGGAGTGCACCCCCAAGGAAGACGTCCTCCCTAGGACCAAGATAAAACATGTGAAGTCCTCCTTTGATAGATATAATGCATGAAACATGTGTGTAGAGCCTCATCATATCATAACACATCATCCCCAAGTCATTTCCTAGCCCACATTAGCCAAATTGATTTTTCTGGAGTAGCCACTGTCATTTTTTAAGTGAATGAAATGTTGATTCATCATGCTGAAAAATAAAAGCATCAATAAGTCCTTTTCATTTGCCCAAAATCCACATCTGAGTGCACCAAATGAATCAGAGACATCAAATTCATCAGTAGTGACTACAAAAACCCCATATATCCATCTATATATGCATCTGAAGCCCAGCACCACATCTAGTAATAAAAATATGGTCAGAAGATCCAAGATGCAAGTATTTTGACTTGGTCAAACTTGTTTTGACCTGGTCAACATGGTTCCCAAAGTAGTGACTATAGTGTTCGAGATTGTACATTTGTTCTCCAAATGTATCCAGTACACCATTTCCATGGCGACACTAGCCACACAACCGATCCACAAGGCACCATACAAGCAAACTAGAAGGGACCAGGCCACACACTCCAGAGCCAAGACACAAGGTAAACATGGAGTCTATCCAACATAGAGGCCTAAGTGGGGGGGGTCCTCAATCTCACTAGTTTAGGTCCAAGTCAGGATCAAAAGCAAATAGTGGGAGAAACATATGAATGGAGGGAAGTGAAAAGGTGGTGCCACACTAGCATGAATAAGAGTAAGTCTGTGTAAGGTAGGCAGTGCTAGTGAGCATATGTAATGGCCTTGCACTAAGGACTCTCTCACCACTCAAGACACAAGTTTCAACAATATAGCTCAAATGCCACTGTCAGTAAAACATGCATAGTCACAGTAATTAAGATAAACTATAGAGACAAATATAACATCCATATGCAATATAAACCTCTGCTCAACCATATACCTACCTCTGGAATCACCTGTAACTGAATATGGGCAAAAGAACAACACCGACCAACTGCTCTGCTCATCTATAAAATGAACCATGACCAAACCAAAATCATCTCAATGGGGTCATGCAAGATCAATCATGTCAAGGGGGAAAGATGCTGCTGGCTCAATAATAACTGCACCACCGATGATCAATATGCTCATCTCAACCATAGGATTGGCTCATGGATCTGAGAAATCCGATCTGCATCATGATGGCTCTAGCTACAATGGATGTGACAATAGTAACTTAAACCGAGCGAATTGGGTAATGCATGCAAAATATTCATATACACGCAAATCCGAGCAAAAGAGGTATACTTGCCTTGCTTCGTTTCCTTAGTGATCTTCACAAATGATCTAAGCATATTACCTATGCCTGCCAATATTTTCTCATCCCAAAACTCATGCGGCAGTGAGTATAATTGAATCCAGACTGGTGTGTGGAAAAGTCTTCCTTTTCAGGGGAAAGTCTTTCTGTCCAGTCTCTTAAATATAATCCTACAGAGTTAAAAATGTAGGGGCTGTTATTGAATACTCAGTTTTGTCCTCCAAGATGGTGAAGATCATAGTAAAAAATCCTTTGGATCCTCGTTTCAATTCGACATGGCCCTTTGATTTCCATTTTGCCTCGATCCACAAGTTGAGAACTTTCTCTGTAGGCCAAAAACCCAAAAACATTCCTATCATAGCATGGTCTCTCATGAACTGAATATAACCTCCAATCTTGGAAGAGGTAACCTCGTACCTTGGATTATTAGTTGCTTTCGGGATGAATCTCTGCTGTGAATGAGGATCCACTGCAAGAATAGAGCTTTCATGCACCCCTTCTGCTGTTGGCTATTTCAAATGGGGATTCCTTACCCCTCCCTTTCCCATAGGCCGTGACTCAGTCGAGTCTTTACTCTTTCCATTTCCCCCCTTAGTTGAGGAGTCTCCACCATGCCACGCATTAACCATTTCTTTGTAGGAGGGAGTGCCACTCCCTCCCTCCCTTGAAGCCGTCAAGGCTTGCAACACTGCCGTTTGAACCAATTTGAAAACCCTAGAAACCTTAGCATGCAGAGCTCTCCCCAGATCAAAAAATTGATGATGATTTGTTTATAGAACATTTAAATCAGAATTTACTGTTGTTAATTATATCTTATTGTTGGTTTATTTCTGCATTTACAACAATAGTATCATTTATAAATAAATTTGGAAAGTTGGGTAGAAATTGGTAACTACAAAATAAATGTTGAAACCCTAACTCAACTAAATCATATCCGTAATACAAATTTATGACTCATTCAACTTAGTTTCATGATCAATCAACTTCCTAGATCATTACATGAAACTTAGTTACCTAATGGAATCCCCTCTAGGGTAGGTACCTCTTTCCTATGCACTAAAGTGACGAGAAGTTGTTATCGAGGTGACAGTAGCAACACTTTTAATAGTTTCCCTCAACTATACCCTTGTGAAGACCTTGCACGTTAAGGGTGCTAGTTTGTGTGGTAACAAGAATCATTTATAAATTCCAGATTGAGCATAACAATTTGAGGTGTTAGTGATATTTTATTTGTAGGTTATATTGGCATCCTTTAATTTCTAAAATTCAACTTGATCTTTGTTCCTTTATCATTATGTGCATGTTAGTTTGAGAATTACAAAGTCCCTTGTCAGCATCAAGGGATATCTCTCTCTCATAACGAAGTAGTGGTTGTTACCACTATCTAAAAGTGGTTTTTACCACTCATCCTTAAGTAGTTTTACCTTGTTTTCTCAGCTATTCCAAATTACACCTCTGCTATTGTCATATATTTTTTCATTTTCAGATTTGTAGGCCCCTGTTAAAAGCCCTAAAGCATATCAATTCATGAGATCTAAAAGTGAATTTTACTGTTGAATTTTCTCTATAACCCAAATCTGATTTCAACCTCCAATAAATTACTTAATCACAGATTAATGCACGTAAATCTATGAGCATTCAAATCTAAAATTTATGAGCAAAAATACATTGAGCTATAAACCTGAAAATGCGCAACGGAAATACATATTCATCACATTCATTTGACATATTAATTTCTAGGAAATGCCCCTAGAAAAACCCCAAAGGGAAAACTAGTCAACTGAGAGAGAAATTTTATTATGCTCACATAGAATTTTTGTTGGAAAGTACAACAATACAAATCTGCAATTAATGCATCTTGAAAATCGCGTCTAACCCAACATAAACTTGTTGCAGCCTGGAAAATCGTGCCCAGTAGCTGGTATGGCCTGTACGGCCTTCGTACCAGTCCGTATGGTCTACAACAACAGTAATAAATGCCTCGAACTATTTCGAAACCCGCATCCTCCTTCACACATGCGAGCTTAATAGTACGACCTTGCTGCGTGCTTGCTGTACCTGCATCCTTGTTGTATGGCCTCCTTGATTTTAGTGCACTCCAATTGCCTTGGGATTCGTGCTCCTTCCTCACTTGGAATTTGCCTTCCCTTTCCTTGCTGCAATCTCTTTCCTTTCTTCTCTTTCATTTCTCCAAAACTCTTCTTCACTCAATGTGTCTCTCCACTCTCCTTAGGTCTCTTTTATAATTTAATTAATGACTCTTCACCTTCTCTTAGATCTCAAGGGTCAAGATTAGATCTTGGCCTCACTAGATCAATGGTTGTGACTTATTCTCTCATTGAGATGACTTAAATTACTTAAGTCACTCAAACTTTATAAAAGTCACTTAAGTCATTAAATATAAGTCACTTTATAAAGTGTTCACCTAGAGAGTGTCGCTCAGATACTTCCACATGCTAGACACCACCAATGTAGAAGTACCTGTCCGAGCTACCCCACTCAAAAACTAACACTCCCTCTTAGCGATGAAGGTACTTCTGAAACCTCCACCTAGATTTGTCTCCAACCCCATCACTCCATCCACTGTTGTAGCTGCTCCCTCTTTACCATAAAGCCTCTTTGCCACCTGCACTAGATCCTATGCTGAAGACTTATTCCTGCAAACCATGCTCCAAGGAATCTCCTCAAACTCCTGAGCATCCAAATAAGTCATCTCGTACCAGCTACGTCTCTTAACAGTACTAGAAGAAGCCTTACAACCAAGTGCCATTGATATTGGCACGAACCTTGAATCCAAGATTCCCTTGGGTCCAATCACAAGTTGTCCAAGCAACTTGTATAACCTCCCTTGTCTAACACCAATCACTCGTGCTGCGTCTAGGGTGGCTCCCTCTGGATATATAAGTACGTGTCCACGCTAGAACACCATGCTATATCCCTCATCCTCTAAAGTTGATACTGAGAGGAAACTAACCTTCAGTTTTGATACAAACAACACCTTAGCTACCTTCAGAGATCCTCCTAACTCTAGTTGGAATCTCTCACATCCAACTCCCTTTACTACATCCATGGTGCTAGCCCCACAACTCTCATGGCAGTTTGAGTCTACCTCTGAAACACTAAGGAACATCGTCCTCATTCCCGTCATATGGCATGATGAACCACCGCCCACAACCCATGCTCCAATGTCCTCAAACCTTGCACTACCATTGCCTGAAAGACAAGAGACTAGAGAAAATTCCTTCTCAAACTTCTCAGCAAAGTCCTCAATCTCAGTTGATGTTGTTGTCTATGCCTCATTCTTTCCTTTCTTCTTTTTGTTTGGACATTGACTCACATAGTGGTCAGTCTTGTGACATGCAAAGCATTTTACTTTTCTCATGTCCTTCTTCTTTGCTCTTCTTCCCTCTATGAAGAGCAACATTCTCTTCATCATCTCCATGCCGTTGGTCTGTGTGTCTGGAGCTAACTCTCAGCTCCTCTTGTATGAAATCATCCCAAAGTCTAGTCCATGTAGGCATGTTCTCTCTGGCAACAATCGCACACACAAAGTCCTGCCATGGTTTTGAGAAACCATTCAAGCCAGTTTTAACCAACTCTGCGTCCTCCACTTTCTCACCAACAACACCCAACTCATCACGTACATTGTTAGTCTTGGTCAACTTAATATCTCTCAATTTTCCCACAAAACCATTTTCCGGTTTTGATTATTGCTTTGGTACAACTTTGTCAAAGCTGCCCACATATCAAAAGCATTCTTTTTACCGGTCACATGAGGCATAATGTGGTTTTTCACTGCATCAAGAAGAATACGTTTTGCCTTCACATTCTTCTTATTATATTCAGCCAAAGCATCAGGATCAATAGGAATGGGGACAACTTTCTTAGTTATGTCCCATAACTCACATTCCTCCAATAGCAAAGTGATCCTCTCCTTCTATGGAATGAAATTTGATGCACCCTCCAACCTATCCTCAAATCGCAAGCCAAATGTCAAAGACATACTTCACTGACCAACCAACAACTCAAGCCCACAGAGAAACTGGAAATTTACAGCAATACAACTCAACAATAAATGCACCTGTACGGTTTGCAATTTTAGCAGCAAACCTCGAAAAAGTGCCCAAACAGCAGTATGGCCTCCTTGATTTTAGTGCCCAACAAATGGTACGACATGTATGACTTGTATCGTGTGTCTTTAACAACTGCCTGTTACCTTGAAAATCATGCCCAATACATTGTACCTCCCAGTTGTACGACAACCTTAAAAATCATACCTTGTACAACCTCCTCACTGCTGCAATAAATGCTGGTGCTTCTCCTTGGAAATCATGCCCACACTCTTGCTTGAGATCAATGCCCTTCCTCCTTGCTGCAAACGTTTATCTTCTTTTCTCTTCAGCTATTCAAATGTCCTCTAAAAAAAAATGTGTCTTCTTTCAGGACCCAGCTCTGATACCATGTTGAATTTTCTCTATAACCCAAATCTGATTTAAACCTCCAATAAATTACTTAATCACAAATTATTGCACGGAAATCTATGAGCATTCAAATCTGAAATTTATGAGCAGAAATACATTGAGCTATAAATTGAAAAATGCATAGTGGAAATACACATTCATCACATTCATTTGACACATTAATTTATGGGCAATGCCCTTGGAAAAACCTCGAAGGAAAAACTAGTCAATTGAAAGAGAAATTTTATTATGCTCACAGAGAAAAATTTCTGGAAAGTACAGCAATACAAATCTGCAATTAATGCACCTCGAAAATCGTGTCCAACCCAACATAAACTTGTTGCAGCCTAGGAAATCGTGCCCAGCAGCTGGTACGGCCTATACGGTTTTTGTACTAGTCCGTACGATCTACAACAGCAGTAATAAATGCCTCGAACTATCTTGAAACCTGCGTCCTCCTTCACACGTGCGAGTTTAATAGTACGGCATTGCTACGCACTTGCTGTACCTACATCCTTGCTATACAATTGTATGGTTGTACCTATGTCCTTGCTGTAGGGCCTCCTCGATTTTAGTGCACTCCAATTTCCTTGGGATTCGTACTCCTTCCTCACTTGGTTTTTGCCTTTCCTTGCTACAATCTCTTTCCTTTCTTCTCTTTCAACTCTCCAAAATTCCTCTTCACTCAATGTGTCTCTCCACTCTCCTTCGGTCTCTTTTATAATTTAATTAATGACTCTTCAATTTAATTTTTATCTAGATCTCGACGGTCAAGATTAGATCTTGGCCTCACTAGATCAACAGTCGTGACTTAATTTCTCATTGAGATGACTTAAATCACTTAAGTCAGTCAAACTTTATAAAAGTCATTTAAGTCATTAAATATAAAAGTTACTTTATAAAATCACTTTATAAAGTGTGTTCACCTAGAGAGTGTTGCTCGGATACTTCCACATGCTAGACACTGCCAATGTAGAAGTACCTGTCCGAGCTAGCCCACTCAAAAACTAACATTTTCCACCCTTCTCTTTTACATCCTTCTTTCTTTTCTTATAACAGATTTAGAGTAGTATATAATAATATATCTTTTATTAATTTCAAGCATCTTGATTAATGAATGTTGCATCATCTAAAAGATTGGTTTGTTATGTTACATCATCTTGTCAACTATTTGCTCATTTTCTAGATTAATAGCCAGGCTAAAGTGGTTTTAACCACTCTTCTCTAACTTGCTTAGCTAATCAATCAAAAGTGGTTTTAACCACCCTTCTCTAACTTTTCTAACTAATCAATCAAAGCGGTTTTAATCACTTTTTGTTGACTGTTAATCATTTAGTCTAAATAGCACTAGTGTTTTATTCATATCAGATTTTTGCAATCAGACTATTGCAGATGATGTTCTTTTAAATGTTTATTTATTTATTTGCACTATATCACTAAAGCATTATTTTATCACTTAACTCCAAGTAGTTTATGCTATGCGCTATCATTTTGTCTTGGGTTTATTTTAAAGTACTTAGTTTGTATTTTATATTATTTTAGCATTTGAAATCATAGTTAACTCCATTGATTAATCTAGTCCAAGAATCTCTTTTCCGACCGAATTCCAATACTCGAGCAAGCTCTTTCCGTGGCACCGTACTTCGGTAAAGTAAGAGATTTGTTACTCAAACTTTGAAAAAAGAAAATTGTTAAAAAAATGTGAAAAACTAAGTCCTGAAAAGAGCTTGCAGTCCGCCATTGAAACAGTACCAACAAAGGTTAATTTTATCCTAGATTGATTTTATTAATTGCAGAAAAAACAAATCTAACCAAAAAATTCAAACCTCAAAAATGGGAGTCGACACAGATCCCCCTTGGGGGGATCGGGTGCAGGCGCTGGGTGGCCTGCTTGCCTTGCTTTATTTTCTTGTTACAATGGCTTGGAAGGGATGCCTTTGATCCTTTATAACTTCGGATCAAAAGGCTTACAAGTTTGCATAAAAGATCTAGAAGTAAAAGAGCTCTTCTAAAACACTTTTGGTTGCTTGAAAAGTTGAAAATTCTCCAGAGTAACTCTCTAATTAATCGTCAAAACCTGCAAACCAGCAAACAAACATCAATAAAAAATGCCCAAAAACACTTTGAAAGTGCCTTGGGACTTACAAAAAAAATGTTAGAAAAAATCCAAGTTAGAAAAGCTAATGAAAGGTGCAAAAAATTAACTAGTAAGGCAAGCTAGAAAGCTTGTCTCGCTAGGGTCTTTGGCTGCCCTCTTCAGAGATGGAAAACAGATTTTAAAGGCACTTAAATGCTTGATCTAACTTTGAATCACACTAGGAAAAACTTCTCTTACTTAAGCTAATTAGATCTTCAACTTTAAATTGCAAAAGAAAGAAAGATTAACCACTAATGCTAGGAATGAGATAAAACTTTTTAGAGCATGCTAACATTAGAAACGAAATCTAGATCTACTTCTATTTAAACTTTCAAATATAGATCTAGAATGCTATCAAACTAGTAACCAAGAGAAGAATAGAAAATGTTGAACTAAAAGGTGAGAAACCCGACCTTGGGCAAGAAACAATCGAGCGCATGGAGCTTGCTTAAAAGTGGGAACAAGAGGGATTAAGCTTCCTTTGAAATGGCTTAAAAAGCAGCGACGCTAACATGATTGCCTCATCTTTGAGATCCGGTAACCTGCAAAAAAGCTTCACAGAATACTTGCACATGAGAATTAAATGGTACCGATGTAAACCATACAAAAGACTAAAAATATAAGCATTCAAAGCATTTTCATATAATCAACAATGAGAAATAAACATTAGATTTCATTTCTTACCCTACTTAAATATAGATTTTCTTCTAAGGTCAGTGCAATTCCAACAATAAAAAATTTCTATGAAAAAATACAGATTACCTCAATAGATCTTGAAGCCTTAGACATCCAGACATCACATGAACACACAAAGTAGCTTCCAAAGCCTTTCTTATTAATGCTAAAACTCAAAAGAGATTACAGAGAATAGGAGCAGAGGTTCCACCTTCAGATGAAGAATGAGGGAGAACTTGCTCTCTTTAAATAGGAAAATGCATGCAAGGTAGGGCACAGCTCCCAAGGGAGGGTGCAATCTTTAATGAGGGAGTTAACTTGGAGCTCCTTGAGATGATTTAGGAGTGATCAGAATTCCATCCAATGGGGATTGCCACACCTTTCAGGAGGTAGGTGCATCCCAACCTTGTAATTATCACATCCAATCATGGCTGCCACATGGAAAAGTCGCCCAAGTTAGGAGAAATGTGCCCCCTCTAATATGGAGTTAACTGGATCTTGGTTGGAACTGATTGGAATCACCAACTTGGAGCCTGAGATGACTTGGAACTGATTGCCAGTTAACTTAGATCAACTCCGGACCATCTCCAGACATGTTTCCATTTATTTAGGAAATGTCTTTTTTGGCCAATTAAATGTCTTTTTGGCTTTTTTCGAGCAAATATTAATTTGAGTGATAAATATTCACTCAAAAATTGGGAAAAGTGGGTTTATGGGTTTAATGGGTGCTTTGGCTTAGAAAACGAACATCCCATTGGCAAATTCCACCCACAAACCATACTTTTATTACATTTTTTATTTTCCCAATTAAACCATTAAAAAATGGCTTGATTTTATGAGAAAATTTATTTTTCCCAAAACCTTAAAAAAAAACCTATGGGGACCTAACACATGTTCATATGACTCTAGAATAGTGTCTAACATGGTAATAAACATTGACACATGAACTTTAATAACCTCCTAAGGCCTAACCCCCAAGACGAGCATTCCAACTTTGGAGGAGCACGAGAAAAACTTGAAAATTATACTCTGCTAAAACGGAAAACATAATTAATAAGGGAAAAAAATCTCCTTGGAATACCTGGATTGATTGCTAAGTCCTAGGAAGCCAAGTTCTTTACATAAACCATCACGCTAGCACACTTTATTAAAAACTCCGCGGGGCATGAATATGTGAAAAAATTAAAAAAGGGAGCCCTGAAAGGCCTGATTTGAACTTCCGAACACTGAAAATGCACAAGTACTTGTGCAAACTTTGGCGGCTCACTTGAAGTTCAACTGTGTGCAACTCAGTTGGTAACAGGTGGGAACACTACCATTTTCTAAAAACTTTTATAATAATTTTTTCTTGAGGATTGGGACAGTTCCATGAATGATTTAGTCATTTCCAACATATGGATCTCACTTCTAAGCCTTAGATTAAATTAGAACCTTAAAACTAAAGGAAAAAAAGTAAAAAAAAATCTCTACTTTATGTAGGTCTTCTAGATTACCATATTCAATAGTATTCTTGTCTAATTTTGGTCTCCTAAATACCATTTAAAAAAAAAAATTTATGCTCAAAGTTGAAGTATAATGTCAAACTGACTGTTCTCTTATTAACTATTGTCTGATTGTCATAACAGCACTAGGCTGCTTCCTATGCATCTCATTTTTTCTAGCATGAAAGTGAATCTCTTTACAGGCTTCAAACTAAGTAGCCTACAAGTCATTCATATTATCTAATATGTGCTTTTCAGTTTGATTCTGACACATTGCCTTATTCTGGGTATGAAGATACTTCAATTCCCTGCAGAGTGAGTGCTTTTCAGCGACATTCCTTTCTGATATGAACATGGTTATATCAGCACCCACGGGAAGTGGTAAAACTGTACTCTTTGAGCTTTGCATTTTGAGGCTTCTCTCAAGATATATCACACCAGATGGAAATTTGAGCTTTATTTCAGGAGCTTTTAAAACTGTAAGTTAAAACTCACTTATAGACTTATAGTTGTTATTTATGAGGGTTGAGAAAGATCCACGGTTATTTTTCTGTTTACTTCCAAACATGAATGGTGAGTATCACATGCAACTGAGCCAATCTTGATGGATATTATGGATAAAAGATTATCTTTCTTGTTAATTTCAACTGTTTTTCCTCTTTAATGGCTAACATTTCACTTGAAGTTGATTCTATAATATTGTTCTGTTGAAATCTTGACATTTTAATAGGTGTAACAGTATTTTCATTCAAAGAGATTACTACAAGGCAGATTGTCATTTATTAAAATATTTTGAAGTTAATGTTAGTACGTACAATAAACACATGCATGTGTGTCACATGCACGCACATTAAGTAGGTCAAACTTTCCTAGAAGTTTTTATACATGAAAGGTTTCAGACCTCTTTACATTCAAGAAATGCCTTTCAATTCTTTGGAATGTTTCCAAAATGAATTTCAACCAATTGAAGCATGTTTTTAATTTTAATCTTTTTTCCTTATTTAGAATCCTTATCAATTTTTGAGACCATGTGTTGAAAGTAAATGATAAGCAACTTTACAGTTATATAAATATAATACAGTGCTAATCTTTTGGCAGATATATATTGCACCATCAAAAGCTTTAGTGCAAGAGAAACTTCGGTATTGGAAACAAAGTCTTGGGCGATCATTAGGCGTAAAGTGTTTAGAGCTTACAGGAGATAGTGAAGCTTATAATGCCAGGGACATGCAAGAAACTGATATTATTTTGACTACTCCAGAGGTAGTAATCGCCATATGCTAGAGATAACAATAAACATTATTCCTATAGATGATACATTGGTAGATTTCTTTTTGAATATGTTTGTTATTTAGTTTTCAGCTATTTCCATATCTGATTGGAGGCAGTGAATATTGTTACATGGACGTTATATAAACTGTTTCTGGTCAAAGCATATTGTACTGTCAACTTGACTCCAATGTTTGTGTGTTACTGAAAACAAGCACAGAAGTTTGATTCTCTTACTAGGCGCCGCATAAGGAATGGTGGATTAAGTTTCTTTGGAGACATTGCACTTCTACTGATTGATGAAGTCCATCTCCTCAGTGAATCTCGAGGAGCAGCTTTGGAAGCAATCATCAGCAGAATAAAAATGCTTGCACATAATCCAGAAATGGCTTCATGTCCTCTAGCCAACATTCGATTTCTTGCTGTTTCTGCTACAATCCCAAACATAGAGGACCTCGGTAAGTTTGTTCTTTCCAGAATTAATTCTCTCGATTTTAATAGCATCATAGTTCTGAAATTATTCACATCCATTCCTCTGCAATCTTCTCGATCCTTCTTGTATCTTTGCCAAGGTGATCTTAATGTCAGCTGCTACTCTTTCAAAATTCAAGTTCATCCGTTGTGTACATATGCTGTATATGTACTTTAATTTTTTGAATTCCTTTTGAACTGGTCCTTGTTGATGGGTGGAAGGTGCATGAAACAATATGTTTGGGGAAAATGTAATATGGTTCAAGTCAGGTCATTGAATGATGGTTTTTCCACATTATTACGTGTTTGTAACAATGTGCCTTGTTGCCGCCGAGATTGCACACCTGGGGGAAGCGCAGCAGAAATCTTTTTAAGTTGCTCGGTGTGGCCTTGGGGGCAAGCAAAGAGTCAGGTGCTGTCACCTGATCCCGACTTCTCTGTTTAGGCAAACTCCTAATGAAACCAAGGGGGGTAGACCCTAAAAAAAAGAGTATCTAATTATTTAGTGATGGGAAGATTGTTTTTTAGGAGTTGTTTTGAAATGATGAACAGATTTAAACCAAGTATTGTTCACAATTATAATGGCACATCCACAACATATAATTTGAAGGATAACAACAGTTTTGCCAATTTGAATAAAAAATCCATCCACAACATGATATGATAAACAACAATAACTCAAGACAGATAAAAAGCAAAGATTTTGAAAATACTGTTGTTGCTCAAAGACCAGTGCCAAATGGAGTCACTGTTCGTAAAATATTGTTGAGAGAACCGTTGTGCGAATGTCTCTTGGTTTATTTTATTATGTGATTTGAAAGATGAAGTTGAATTATTGTGGGAAGGGGGGATTTCCGATATACCTTGCGGTACAGGAAATATGTCTGGAATATGATCTAGGTGGCTCCGTACAAGGACGTGTGGGATGGGATGGAGTCCTCGAGAGTGGTGTTCAACACTACACCAACAAGGATGTAGTCTAACTGTGCTCTGAGGTCGCCTCCCAGTGGTTCCCGCTTCCTTGGTCAGAATTTCCCCACTTTCGATCACAACGAGGCAACATCGGATTTTCGTTGGTTTTCGCGGGACTTGATTTTATTAATGAGTATTAATTAAATGTGAAAAATTATGAAGTGCAAAACAACCGCTTTTGATATCTCAAAGCTCAGACCAGCCTGTGATGGGTAGAGCATACGCGGTGTTTGCAAAAATATTCGTTAAGATTGACTCTTCGATAGAGAGCACTCTTGATCCGATTTAGAACGAGATTCAAGAGATTTTTTAAGTTAAATAAATTTTAAGATTGACTCTCCGACAGAGAGCACTCTTGATCCGCTTTAAGAGCGTGATTCAAGAGATTTTATGAACACTACCTTGTTGAAGAAATAAAATGCTGAAATGAAAAGAGACAAGTTTTCTAATTATCTACCCAAGAGTCTCTTTCAGGTCCGAAGACCGTACTCGGGAGAGCAAGGGGATTAGTAGTTCTTTTTAGTATGAAAAAAATTGAATCTAAACAAGAAGCATAAATCAACTTTTTTAAGAAAAATAAACTATCCTAGCATGCTACTCTAGTTTGAATGCAGGTAAAAAGCAAAGTAAAAGATACAGGCTTCCCCCAAATGGGGGAAGAAGGGTGTGAGAGCCGTAATCCCACTTGCTTTTTATTAATGATTTTTTACAATAAATTAACCCTCCGATAGAGAGCGCTCTTGATCCGCTTATGCAATGTGATTCAAGAGACTTTTAGGCCTACGCAGGCAAAGGGATAGCAAGAGGATTGAAGAAGAGGGAATTTTCTTGTGTTTATGCTTAAAATTCTCACTTTCCTTTCTTCGCTTTTTTGTAAAACAACAAGAAATCAGCGAACAGAAAATTGTTAGAGATTAGTATTTGTTAGTCAAAAAGTACATAAAAATTTACAAGACAATATTTGCTAATGATGGGAAAATTTAATGCTTCAAATATTGACGATTTAAAACTAGATCTAAGCTTGAAATAAGGCTTTAAAGTACTTTTAGATCCATAAATTTTGCATGGCAAATCAGATTTTTAAAATGAAGCAATGTAGATCTAACTTTGTTTAAGCAAAATGAAATAAGAACAAGGTAACGAGAGAGATTTGAGTTTTTTAAAATGGATGATGAAAGCAAGCTTGCTCAAGCTTTGAATCTCCTTTGAGACTTGGAAATGCCAATGGAACAAGAAATGTTATTAGTCCAAGATCCGAAGAAGGGGAAGATGCAACTGAACTCCGCCCCTTGCTCCATATGAGTAACTTGAAAGCTTATTCACACTTGCAAAAAGAGAAATCAAATCTGGTACATTTCACAAATAAGAATTAAAAGAGCATGAAATATAACTTACTATAACATGCTACTCTTGAAATCCTAGATGCAAATTAGTAAGTAAATAAATTGAAGACAACAAATATCTACTCTATGTGTTTTAGAATAACCCTCTAAGCCAAATTGATTACCAATTTAGACAATGCATGACGAATCTAGAACAAGATACCTCATCAAGCTCACACCATTCACAAATTTGACATGCACCAATGGACCTCCAAAGCCTCAATATTATTCATAAATGTACAAAGGCATGACATTACAAAAAGTAGCAAAGGTTTCTTGCATTTCATCTTTAACAATGGAGCAAGCACCTGCTTTTATAGCAATAGCAAGAGGAGAGGGCGAATTATGGCCAAGAGGGCGCATTTCCAATCAAAGGAGAAATCACATGCTTGATTTATGGCTTAATTAAGTCTTGGTAGGTGTTGATGGAGTGAGGTGGACTCCACCTCAACAAAGGCGCCCATCCTCCACATAGATTACATCACCCAACGAATGAGCACCCTCCAACAGAGCAAAGTCACCCATCATGAGGAGAGGGCGTAAGCTTGGAGTGCACACTTCAAAAATCAAGGAGCGATTTGAGGAGTTGACGTTGAAGCTTGGAGATTTTGGGATGGTGTGACGGATGAGGTGGCTGCCACCTCACAAGAGGGGCGCTCCTCTCACCTTGGATCCATCGCCCACTCCCTTTGCGAACTTTGTGCATGGAGAAGCCGCCCACGTGAGGAGGGGGGCGCACTTCAACTTTGAAGCCTTCATTCGCTATCCTAAGTTTTGGTTATAACATGTGCTTTAATCACTTAACATGATCGCACACCTTAATAAACCATATGTCACCCTTTCCACATCATTTTTAATTCATTTTTTGACTTTTTATTTTTATTTTTGACGTCTGTGCATTTTGTGGCATATTTAACAATTAAGTGTCGTTTTGTAGCACCTTTAGGAAAAAATGCCACAAATGACAACTTAGTCGCCCGAAACCCAGGAAAAGTGGGTCCTAGGTTAAAGAGGACGCTCTGAGCGTGAAAACGAGCATCCCCACGCCAAATTCCGCCTCCAGACCATGCTTTTATTACATTTTGAAAATTTCCAATTAAACCATTAAAAAATGGTCTAATTTTACGGATTTTTTTTTTACGGGAATGAAACCAAACTCCTAGGGGATCTATTGCATGTCCATACGACTCAATTTAGATGGCTAGCATGTAAAAAATACATAGACACATAGACTTTAATAACCTCCCTAGGTTTGACCACCATGGTAAATACTCCAGCTTTGGAGGTGTGAGTGAAAAACTCAGGAATTATGCGCCACTGAAGCGCAACGCATAATTTCCAAGGAAAAAACACTCTAGAGTATCCCCCTGATAGCCATACCTAAGGTAAGCCAGGTCTTTTACAAAATAATCATGCGTATACCAACTTATTACAATTCCCCCAAGGGGGTTCTAGACATGTAATTATTACAAAGGGGCCAAAATTGGCCTTGACAAGTCTTCTGAACTTCTAAACACTAATGATGAACATTGAACATGTTCATGAAATTGGCGGCTCACAAGAAGTCCAACTATGGTACAAAATAGTTGGTAACATGCCTTTAACCGTGGTACTCTACGATTTCCATGACTACAATTAGGGTGAGCCTGGATTTCTCCTAGAAAATGAATATATATTGGTTGTGAACTAAACAATTTGTACCTAATACCACTCAGCTTGTGCAGATATTAGATGCATTGTGTTACCACCTAAGTTGTACTTAGTCGGATTTCTTCAGTGAACTGTTAGAGTGTGAACAAATCAATTGTTTGTCATCAGTGTTCAAAAGTCCAGCAGGCCACTTTTGGCCCTTTTTCAAAATTTTGCATGTTCATAACTTCATACCCCGCGGGGAAATTGTAATAAGTTGATGTAGCATGATGGCTTTATGTAACAGACTTGGCTTTCCTAGGACTTAGACATCAATGTGTTACTCCAGAGTGTTTTTTCCTTGGTAATTATTTGTTGCTTTTTAGCGACTTATAATTTCCAAGTTTTTCACTCACACCTCCAAAGCTGGAGTATTTGTCTTGGTGGTTAGGCCTTAGGAGGTTATTAAAGTCTAGGTGTCTATGTTTTTTACCGTGCTAATCAACATTTTTGAGTCATATGAACATGTACTAGGCCCCCCTAGGTTTATTTTAATTTTTTGCAATTAAAAATTTACTTGTCAAACATGTCAATTTTTTTATCTTTTAATTGTAAAAATAAAATAAAAGTCATAAAAATGTGGTTAGGAGGTGTATTTTTCCATGGGGGTGCTCTTTTTCTAACTCAGAGCACCCACTATACACCTAAACCCACTTTGAGAATAATTTGAGTGATTATTTATCACTCAAATTAATTTTCTCCCGAAAATGACATAAAAATATTAAATAAATGGGAAAAATCAACATTAGGGAACATGTCTGGGACATGTTTCAGTAATCTGGAGTGGTGGCAGATGAGTCTTGAGTTTAAGGCGAGTTAAGAAAGGAGCCAAGTCCCTCGTTTTGGGGACTAACAGATTGGATTGAGATGCTAACTAAAGGGGGGTGCATTTTCCCATAAGGAGGGCACATTCTTGATTGGCAATGTGTCAATTTATGAATGGAGGGTGCATATCTCTAGTAGAGATGGAACCTAATCCCTCAAATCACTCAGGATCACCCTCAGTTCACTCTTTGCTCACCCCAGTGTGCCCTTAATCAACTCTTCTCATCTCCAATTAGCTAATGTGCCCCCCCCCTCTCTGGTTTTCCTATTTAAGCAGGCGCTTGCCTCTCTTTTTCTCATGGTCAAAGAACCAAAATGATGTTGAAGTCTTGCTCTTGTAATTTGTAATAGGCTTTGGAGGCAAATCTCTGCCGTCGGGCATCATTGTGTGTGGATGAACATTGCATAGCTTATGAGGTAATTAGTATTTGTTGTACTTGTCTGGTTTGCGATGGGCCTTGTTATCACACAAATAGTAGCTTCCAACTAAAGGGATCCTATCCAGGACGGTAGAGGTGGGAAGCTAAATTGGTGACACTTACAAGGGCCTCGTTCACCACTAGATTTAGAGTTTGTCACACCGAACAAGTTCTTGTCACTTTAGATCGAGCAAAGACAAGATCAAGGGGGAGACCCTAGCTAGTTTATGAGGGCTAGCGAACCTACTCAAGGCACTCTAAGGGGTATGAAATGGAAGTAAGAGTGAGATCCGGAGTAGATAGTTCTAGATTAGGAAAGATATGTGGTTTAAGAGAGTTAGGGCTTGGTTGAGGAGGCTTAGGCAAAGAATGATTACTCAACTGAGAACAAAATGTACCACAAGAGATTTATGTGAATAGATCTAGATAGATCTAGTGTCGATCTAAGATACCCAAATGAGATCCACCTAGGGTTTAGGCAAATAAATGTGATGTGGACCCAATTGAGTGATTTAAGGGATGAAATGGCACTATGTTGGTGGCTTGAGGATAGATTTGGTGCTTTGAAGAAAAAAAAGAAACACCCAACTGATAGATCTGGTGGAATGACTAAAAGCCCAACGAGAGCGAATTGCCTAAGAGTGACCAGTGCTAGATCTGTGGGTTAATGGAGTTGGATTTTGCCCAAACTTGGTCTCTAAGGTTTTTATATGATTTTGGACTTGGGTTTTAGTCCTTATGCCCAAACAATCACCGGATCTATCAAATCTAAAAATATAGGGTTTTAAACTTTAGGAAATTGAATGACAATTGGAGTAGAAGCTTGAAAATCCAACATACCTTGTAGATATTGCCTCAAATGCTTGCGGCCGCCAAATACATTGATGATCCTAACAATTGGTTACAATTCCGAGTGAGATCCGGTTGATTCCAAGCTAATGCGTGTGGGTTCAAGGAGGAAGTGCGCCTTCTCTACCTGCAAAGTCAAACAACAAATGTTAGATTTGCTCTACAGATAAGAAGAAACCATGCAAGCCATCTAAAAGACAATAACTCAGTGGAAAAATTCATAATTGGTTACTCCCTGAAATATGAAGAGATTTGCCCAAGCGAGTAGATGGAGAAACCCTCACAAACCCTCTCCAAGATTTGTCTTACTTATTTAGGGTATCTTGTATTTCGGTCTTTCCCACAAGGTTAGGCCAGGGTCTCCCCCCTAGCCACACAGTTACTTGGCTTCAAGTGAAGAGAGTTCTGATCGGCGTGACAACTGATCCATATCAGGTGGTCAAGATCCTCTAGGATCACCTCTTTAGTTGCTCATCCCCTCTACCGTCCTGGATAGGATAACTCTGTGGGGCAACTGCAAATTGTGTGATAACATTTTTGGCACCATTGCCGGGGAACCCTCTGGAGCATAGAGAACAATACCAAAGTCAAATCGTTGCCTTTCATTCACCCTTTGTTCCACTTACTAAACCATGGCCACTTTAATTAGCTTAATTTTCCGGTTAAAACCTCTGTAAATAATAAAAATGCTCAATATGCCATCATCCATTGCTTGGAAAGCTGAAACAACTGAATGGATGAACTCAGAGGTGTGTTCCACTTACTAAACCATGGCCACTTTAATTAGCTTAATTTTTCGGTTGATACCTCTGTAAATAATAAAAATGCTCAATATGCCATCATCCATTGCTCGGAAAGCTGAAACAACTGAATGGATGAACTCAGAGGTGTCCATTCCACTAATGGTGACTACAAATACACCATGGATCCACTTGTGATATCAACTGATAATAAATCCATCTCTAATAATAATAAAATAAGCCTGATAAATAATAATAAATATGGATCATAGGCAATTTCCACACACTCGAGCATGGAATGATCTGGTAAGCATCCATAGACATCAAAATACATCATCCGCTACACTGTAGTCACAATCCACTCTATATCATCCCTCATTACCCTTAGGTGAGATGGTCAAATGAGGTTTGACTTATTTGGACCGACTCAATGATCTCTCAAATAAAGGGGAAAAAGGGGACCAAAATAACATATGCTAGATAGGAAAACACTAGGGAAGGGAGGTGCCTCACAAATGGAATGTCTCCAGTAGACTCTAACAATTATCCTTGCTTGATTTTCACTTCAAGACTTCATATAATTACTTGTGTTGCATTGCAAGTCTTTGACTTTCATTTGGTTTGCATTCCTAGTTTAGATATAACATTTATCCGTACCATTGCATTTTATATTTTATTCATGGCCTTTTCATTTGAAGACCCTGTTATCACACAACTTGTAGTTGCCCCTAGAGGTATCCCATCCGGGACGGTAGAGGAGTCAGGCAACTAAAGAGGTGACCCAAGAGATGCCACGGTTCCCAATGCAGGTGGGAGTCACGTCAACCGAGGCACTCTTCGCTTTAGGTCAAGGTATAACTAGACCAAGGGGGAGACCCTATACCCCAATCACAGTTGATTGGACTCAAACAAAGGTTTCTAAGGGTAGATAAGTAATGAGTTACGGAAACCGATGCAAGGCTAAGTGGACCTAAGGGTTAAGGTATGGTTGAGGGAGGTGTAAGAGATTGTTAATGTTTCAACCTATGTATGGTTTAGGCCACATGACGGGGTATGATAACTAGGTAAAGTACCATGTGTTTACACAAGTGGGTCTAGTTTCTTGGGAAGTGTGAAATGGTTCTAGGTGGACCCACAAGGTGAAGTTAGGTGTGAGGATGGTACTATATGTTAGATATAGGCTAGATCTATGAGTTTGAGTTGGTTCTAGGAGTACCCATGTACTAGATCTAGGGTTTGACACGAATCCCAAGGAGTGCGACTTGCTTGGAGAAGGACTAGTGCCTTGTTGAATGGGCTAATGGAGTCAAGAAGTATGTCAAAGTGTAGATCGGGACACCTAGAAGCCAAGTCAAGTGGGTTGGATGAGATTCAATGGTTGGATCTTACTAGATCTAGGTTTTTAAGTGATTACCCTAAGTGGACCACAATCCCTTGAAACAAGGAATGCAACCCCCAAGGCGGATCGTGACAAAAAGACAGTATAGACCTAGGTTTCAAGGCATGGGGATTCCAAATCCACAAAAATCTCAAGCACCCACCTCCTCGAAGTGGACCAACTCAAATTTTCAAGGGGGTGCGATTTGCTCAAGGAGGGCTAAAATGAGGGTTTGATGGACCAAATCAAGTCCAATGGCCACCAAACTGTAGATCCGGGATGCTAGTGTCCCGATCTATGTATGTTCAAAATTTCAAGTGAACCCAATGGCTAGATCTTAGTAGATCTGAGTTTTAAGATGCCAAGAGAATCAAAAAGGGGGTTTTAACCGCTTAAAACATGGAGAGATGTCCACAGGGTAGTTTTCACCAAAGTAAAGATGTGGGTATAGGTTATCAAGTGTCTAGATTTCAAATCAAGTGGGATCTCACCTACCCATGTGCTAGATCTAACCCAACAAGCTTCTCTTAGGAAAATCGATTTAGGTTCAAGAGGGATTTTTGCATTGAAAAGTGTGTCAATTTTTAGCCAATCACCACCAAACTATAGATCCAACTAGGGGTGGATGCTATAGAGGTGGGTTTTCAATTTTTCTTCAAATGCAAGGCTAGATCTAAGTAGATCTAGGAAATACCAAAAACAAGGGTTTTAATTTGATTAGGGTTTTTATGACCAATGAAGATAGAATGGATGAAAGAGGCACATACCTTGTAGATCTTACCTCAATTGCTTGTGGCCACCTTGCAAGTTGATAGCATTCTCCTATGTGTATATTCAAGAGTGAGATCCAAGTGCTCCAACCAAAACGTCCTTCTCCAAGATAGCCAAATCGTCCTCCTCCTACAAGACAAGATCAAAGAAACAAGTCAAGCAAGATGATTATGAAAATGGTAGAAAGATGTAATAGAAAGCATCAACTATGTCACGAAGATATAATAATGATACTCCCTGTCACAAGATCAACCCAAGAGAGAATATGTGGATCCCTCCAACAATAACCCTCATGAAGTCGCCCTCCTCTCTCCAATTCGACTTTCCTGTCAAAAGATTAGTAAAAGCACCAAAATCCACAATGATACATAGAAGAGATACTGTATATTCAATTTGCAAGAGAATCCACAATGCAAGAGAGATGTGCTCCACAAGAAATCTTCTATTCCAATATTCCAGAGCTCCAAAGGTGAGCTTTACAATGGGGGGTCTCCTCCTTATATAGGATAATAAAGACCAAAACCCTATACCACTCTACAATACTACATCAAATGAGTGGTTGAGATTATAAGATCTCATCATACAATCAATGGCTAGGATGAACCATAACATAATATCACTTGGATCACCCAATATAACAAAAGCGCCCTCACTAAATGGTACAATGGAGGGTGACGTCATCCCACTAGAGGGGTAAAAAGTACAATGATCCACCTCATGATGACTAGGACATGATAAAATAAGCGCATGGTGGGGCTAGGAGGCATCAATCCTTACTAGCTCATCCCCAAGGCACAATAAAATAATAAAATATGTCCAATATAATATAAATGATCAAAACTGTCCTCAGAATCCATGACAGTCAAGCAGTAAATGTCCTCCTGTGATCAATCTGGGCATACCCACATGGTGAAAACTGACTGGAAGATAGTGATGCTACCCTGGAAGAACTTTGTGAAGACCAAATGCCAAAACCTTGCCTCAATTGCCCAAATCGATTTCCTCAGTGACCACTTTATCCCATTTTTTAACTGCCTCGGGAACTGTGAAAGTGCCAAAACTGCCTCCTAGGGTGCTAGCGCTGTCCATCTGAGCCCACCAGGCTCTCCGGAAGGGGGGGTAAATGGTAATAACAAGTGGCTGGACCACCCCCTCCATCATCAGCGCCCTAGGTGAACTGGCCTCTCGGGGCCCCTGCTGCTCAGGCAGGGAAATCAGCCCCCAATCTGGTCAACAAGTGTAAAACTGCATCAATCACTGTCAGAAGTGCCCGGAACTGAAAGATAAGTGTCTCAATGGATCCAGAAGACCCAAATCCACTAGGAATGAGTACTCATACACCCTGGGTTGCCCTAATGGGCCTGCTGTAGGGTCCACCATATATGGACAATGTATAATCTGCTGATCTGAAGTAATAATAAACCTGCTGAACTGGATCAAACATCATCTGCATCATATGTCCATCATATGATATCATCATCAAACATGTGGGCCCATAAATCAACATCAATAATCATCCATACATGGTCCACATCATCACGGATCCCAAGAATATATAATCAAGGATAAATCACATCAGTAGACTAAGACAATGCTTCTCTAATCATTCCCACAGCTAAGCTCAAAGTATAAATTCCATTCAGTGGCATTAATCAAGTTAACATATTCCATTGTTATATAAAATTACTTGCACAATAGTTCAAATGACAAACTCACCCATTGGACATGGTCAAACTGCTAGTGAAGGATGAAGGCTAGGAGCAAGGTTGGGCCAAGGGTTTGATTTGTCTAACTTAACTCAAAAATACTTTGGACTGGGAGAAGGGGGAAGCTACAAACTCTGTGCTGGACAAAAAGAACACGGGGGATGGCTGTGTCTCACAAATGGATAAGTTGTTTAGAGAGTGCTTATTCAACTTAGGCATCATGTCTACATCAAGTTGATCCAGGTTCATTAGGATCATTCAATTTTATTCCATGGCCTTTTTGGCCTACATAACCCTTCGGATTTCAGATGTGCTGAGAAGCACAACTAGTTGCAGCTTGCATCCAGGGCATGTTTTTCACATATTTATAAGGTCAGCAATTGTTTAGATATAACTTTTAAGAACCATTGCTTTTTGGACCTTTCTTATACTCTTCGAGGAGTATTTTTAGCTTTTCATTGCTCTTGCCCTTTTTTTTTGTTTCCATGGGCGAATTTTTTTAGTTTCCATAGGTAGAACATGAGCTTTCAGTTTTAGCCAACAACATCTCAAGTGACTAGGGGGAGTTCGAGCCAATGCCAAACATCGGGACAACCGACCAGAATGATTTAGGCCTACAATCCAACTCACCAAAGGTAAGTTCTGTCACCAACTCAGAGCCGAGACACTGGATAAACAGGGATGCGGTCCAAACACAGAGGTAGAAAAATGGGGAAGTCCTCGGTATCAGAAAGTCAAATAAGACAAGTCAGGGCTTAAAGTCAAATAGGAAGGTCATGTATGGATGGAGACAAGTGAATATGGAGCCTACACTAGCAGACAACTGGTGTCGGGAAAGACCATATCTATGTAAGGTGAAAAACCAGTAAGTTTGTTAAATGACCTACATGTGCAAGCAATTGTCCATTTTATGATTTACAGTTCATTTTAAATAATTTGCCACATCAGGAATAATATACCAAGCACATGCTACGATCATGACTAAATCAACAAGCTAATAATCCACAGTCAGTGAGAACATATCCATAGATCATACAACATCATCATAATAATAATCATCATGTATCATCTGAAACACTGCTGCAATACATCTCTAGGCACTGAACTGAAACTGTAATGGGATAAGTGGTCACATCAGTCATCAAATCTGAACTCTCAAGGCTCAGCCTTGACACAAGGTCGTATACAAATCTGAATAATGTACTGCTCTGATCATGAGTGATCCAAAATATATAGCCATGCTCTGGAAAAATGGAAGCTCTGGAATGTGCAGATATCTGCTGTACAAGAATAGTAGCTCTGCTACTATGGTGTGATAACATCTGGCTCCAGCTGGGACAAGTGCTCTAAGGGAGAGAGCGCTTGAGAACCTCAGAATCTCTGGTCTCGAACTGCTCTGCATCAATCTTCAATCCAGCACTGCACCATCCTTGCTTTCAGCTCTTATCTTGCACCTGTTCCTGCTCTCACAAACACTAGAATACCATCATGGAGCATGTATGGGACAAATATAAAATAAAACTGAAAATGACTTCTATTCTAAAACATAAACTGACATGCGCCAAAATATAAATATAAACTAACATGGCATATATTATTCATTTATCATTTTTATTACTGTGCAGGAGGAAAAAGAGCCCTTCTTCAAGCAGGCGATCTCAACTTGCACAGGCAGCCAAAAATAGAAATGCCAACTACAATTTCTTAAATGCATGCAGGAGAAGAGACAAGCTTAGGAAGGAGCAAGGCTCAACTCAATAAAACAGAAAAACAAGCAGACACTCCAAGCAGAAAAGAAAAGGGGCAATACTCTATCACACAGAAAAAGAAAAAGCACACAAATCCTACTGCTCAAGTGAGCTTATTTGGTCCTACCTACCCTAATCTAACCATTTAGCACAAATGTTAGGTAAAATCATAAATCCAGTGCAACCATTCATCAAATAAGTTAATGATTTTTCTTTGATTTTTGTTGATAGAGCAAGTCAAGATTGGATTAAAGATTATTGAATTTGAGAGCACAATCTTCCTAACTTGTTCAGAAATTGAAGAAGCATTTGAATGGAGCAAAATGAAATCATGCCAAGGAGAATATTGACTGAAGCAGACATCCTCCATCAAAGAACTGATAGGATCATAAAATTTATGCAAATGATTGTTTAGATTTGATGGAGGGAAAACATATGGCATTTGATTTAATGAACTACTTTCCTCATTCACTTTGCTTGCATATTCAGTACGGTTCTCCTTGGGACTGATGATCAAATAAAAACCAAGTGGGGACAAATCAAGGCTTGAGAGACGAAAAATCAAAACTAGATCCACTTGATGTTCAACAATGGAGAAAAGATGAAATTGATCTTTAAATACCTTTTCTAGCCACCAAGAATGATTGATAATTTGACAACAAGCATCATGGTTCCAAAGTGACTGAAAAGGGAAATGAATTGCTTTTTCTCCAAACATGTAATCATGCTTATACCTCCTATTGAAAATTTCCAAGGCAAAAGATCGACTACAGCACCAACCCAAAGATGATTGAAAGAGTTGGGAAGGGAGGGTGGATTGCAAATATGAAAATTCTCCCAAATGGATAAACAAGTTTGGCCTTGGAATTTGACAAGAGGAAAGGCCTTTTAAAACACTATTCCTTGTTCTAGGAACGATTCCAAGATTTTTATGAAGTCTAATATTTATAATATGAGGACAAGATTGACCATAACTATCTAACTCTAAGTTATCTTGATTAAGGATGGAAAAACTTAAAGACTTATTATAAGAAGTGGAACACAGATTAGAGCATCTAGTGTGATTCACTAATTCATCCTCATCTTGAGATTGACCTTCTATTGATTCATCATTAAAATTATAAGAGGATAAGTGATCATTTTCATTTATAATATCTTGATTAAATGGACAATGATCACGAGAGATCACCACTAAAGGATCTTGGTCGATGCTTTCACTTTCTTCTTCTTCAATAAGGTGATAAGGAATTGAATGATCATTAAATATGGAATGATTAATGAGTTTCTCTGAGGGAGGAACTTCAATAGACTGACTGACTAAAGGCTCATCCTCAGAAATTTCCTTAGGATCAAGACTAGGGCTACTTAGAAAGAAATTTGAAAACTTATGATTTATACAATGATTATGGATTTGACTTTCAATCGACTCAAAAGTGGAAGACTTATCCTCAAAAGAAATTGAGCAGGAGGGGTCATCTTCGGATGTTGACAATTCATTTGATGTTTGATTATTGACAGATTCAACAATAGGATCAAAAAGGGGAAGGTTTTGATTTGAAAAATATATATTATCGGATTCACTTCCCCATCTTTCTAAGAAACTTTTCTCAAACATGTCATACCCGGAAATGCTGTTGGACTTCAAATTTACGAACCAAATCTCAGCTCTTTCTTTGAAGGACGAAGCCAATAGTTTCATACACACATCCTCATGGGTTATGGATAAATCTTTAATAATTTCCCTAAAAAGTTCAAGGTTTTTTTTTAGCAGATACTTCATGACTTCCATCAAATTTAGACAACCTTTCACGGGCTTGATGAGGGATGTGATGAGGATACCCAACAATTTTTGAGAAGTCAAAAACTTTCAAACGACCAAAAGTCCTAGGCCGCTCAGAAACAGCCATGGATGGCAAAAAATTTACTTTTTTAATTTTTAATTTTTTAAATTTTTATTATTAAGTCAAGAACCTAAATACAAAAAGATGCACCCCATGGGTACTAGATAATGATAGGATCGATCACCAGTGGAGTCGCTTATGTGGAGTCGCCAGGTAGATTTAAAAACTCTTCTACCAAGATGTATGTCGTTTAAAGTGCAGGGATAGAGTGATACAAAACAGGTATGATGAACCAAGGTAGGCCTCTACCTCCCCGGCAGCGGCGCCAAAAATGTTATCACACAACTTGTAGTTGCCCCTAGAGGTATCCCATCCGGGACGGTAGAGGAGTCAGGCAACTAAAGAGGTGACCCAAGAGATGCCACGGTTCCCAATGCAGGTGGGAGTCACGTCAACCGAGGCACTCTTCGCTTTAGGTCAAGGTATAACTAGACCAAGGGGGAGACCCTATACCCCAATCACAGTTGATTGGACTCAAACAAAGGTTTCTAAGGGTAGATAAGTAATGAGTTACGGAAACCGATGCAAGGCTAAGTGGACCTAAGGGTTAAGGTATGGTTGAGGGAGGTGTAAGAGATTGTTAATGTTTCAACCTATGTATGGTTTAGGCCACATGACGGGGTATGATAACTAGGTAAAGTACCATGTGTTTACACAAGTGGGTCTAGTTTCTTGGGAAGTGTGAAATGGTTCTAGGTGGACCCACAAGGTGAAGTTAGGTGTGAGGATGGTACTATATGTTAGATATAGGCTAGATCTATGAGTTTGAGTTGGTTCTAGGAGTACCCATGTACTAGATCTAGGGTTTGACACGAATCCCAAGGAGTGCGACTTGCTTGGAGAAGGACTAGTGCCTTGTTGAATGGGCTAATGGAGTCAAGAAGTATGTCAAAGTGTAGATCGGGACACCTAGAAGCCAAGTCAAGTGGGTTGGATGAGATTCAATGGTTGGATCTTACTAGATCTAGGTTTTTAAGTGATTACCCTAAGTGGACCACAATCCCTTGAAACAAGGAATGCAACCCCCAAGGCGGATCGTGACAAAAAGACAGTATAGACCTAGGTTTCAAGGCATGGGGATTCCAAATCCACAAAAATCTCAAGCACCCACCTCCTCGAAGTGGACCAACTCAAATTTTCAAGGGGGTGCGATTTGCTCAAGGAGGGCTAAAATGAGGGTTTGATGGACCAAATCAAGTCCAATGGCCACCAAACTGTAGATCCGGGATGCTAGTGTCCCGATCTATGTATGTTCAAAATTTCAAGTGAACCCAATGGCTAGATCTTAGTAGATCTGAGTTTTAAGATGCCAAGAGAATCAAAAAGGGGGTTTTAACCCCTTAAAACATGGAGAGATGTCCACAAGGTAGTTTTCACCAAAGTAAAGATGTGGGTATAGGTTATCAAGTGTCTAGATTTCAAATCAAGTGGGATCTCACCTACCCATGTGCTAGATCTAACCCAACAAGCTTCTCTTAGGAAAATCGATTTAGGTTCAAGAGGGATTTTTGCATTGAAAAGTGTGTCAATTTTTAGCCAATCACCACCAAACTATAGATCCAACTAGGGGTGGATGCTATAGAGGTGGGTTTTCAATTTTTCTTCAAATGCAAGGCTAGATCTAAGTAGATCTAGGAAATACCAAAAACAAGGGTTTTAATTTGATTAGGGTTTTTATGACCAATGAAGATAGAATGGATGAAAGAGGCACATACCTTGTAGATCTTACCTCAATTGCTTGTGGCCACCTTGCAAGTTGATAGCATTCTCCTATGTGTATATTCAAGAGTGAGATCCAAGTGCTCCAACCAAAACGTCCTTCTCCAAGATAGCCAAATCGTCCTCCTCCTACAAGACAAGATCAAAGAAACAAGTCAAGCAAGATGATTATGAAAATGGTAGAAAGATGTAATAGAAAGCATCAACTATGTCACGAAGATACAATAATGATACTCCCTGTCACAAGATCAACCCAAGAGAGAATATGTGGATCCCTCCAATAATAACCCTCATCAAGTCGCCCTCCTCTCTCCAATTCGACTTTCCTGTCAAAAGATTAGTAAAAGCACCAAAATCCACAATGATACATAGAAGAGATACTGTATATTCAATTTGCAAGAGAATCCGCAATGCAAGAGAGATGTGCTCCACAAGAAATCTTCTATTCCAATATTCCAGAGCTCCAAAGGTGAGCTTTACAATGGGGCGTCTCCTCCTTATATAGGATAATAAAGACCAAAACCCTATACCACTCTACAATACTACATCAAATGAGTGGTTGAGATTATAAGATCTCATCATACAATCAATGGCTAGGATGAACCATAACATAATATCACTTGGATCACCCAATATAACAAAAGCGCCCTCACTAAATGGTATAATGGAGGGTGACGTCATCCCACTAGAGGGGTAAAAAGTACAATGATCCACCTCATGATGACTAGGACATGATAAAATAAGCGCATGGTGGGGCTAGGAGGCATCAATTCTTACTAGCTCATCCCCAAGGCACAATAAAATAATAAAATATGTCCAATATAATATAAATGATCAAAACTGTCCTCAGAATCCATGACAGTCAAGCAGTAAATGTCCTCCTGTGATCAATCTGGGCATACCCACATGGTGAAAACTGACTGGAAGATAGTGATGCTACCCTGGAAGACCTTTGTGAAGACCAAATGCCAAAACCTTGCCTCAATTGCCCAAATCGATTTCCTCAGTGACCACTTTATCCCATTTTTTAACTGCCTCGGGAACTGTGAAAGTGCCAAAACTGCCTCCTAGGGTGCTAGCGTTGTCCATCTGAGCCCACCAGGCTCTCCGGAAGGGGGGGTAAATGGTAATAACAAGTGGCTGGACCACCCCCTCCATCATCAGCGCCCTAGGTGAACTGGCCTCTCGTGGCCCCTGTTGCTCAGGCTGGGAAATCAGCCCCCAATCTGGTCAACAAGTGTAAAACTGCATCAATCACTGTCAGAAGTGCCCGGAACTGAAAGATAAGTGTCTCAATGGATCCAGAAGACCCAAATCCACTAGGAATGAGTACTCATACACCCTGGGTTGCCCTAATGGGCCTGCTGTAGGGTCCACCATATATGGACAATGTATAATCTGCTGATCTGAAGTAATAATAAATCTGCTGAACTGGATCAAACATCATCTGCATCATATGTCCATCATATGATATCATCATCAAACATGTGGGCCCATAAATCAACATCAATAATCATCCATACATGGTCCACATCATCACGGATCCCAAGAATATATAATCAAGGATAAATCACATCAGTAGACTAAGACAATGCTTCTCTAATCATTCCCACAGCTAAGCTCAAAGTATAAATTCCATTCAGTGGCATTAATCAAGTTAACATATTCCGTTGTTATATAAAATTACTTGCACAATAGTTCAAATGACAAACTCACCCATTGGACATGGTCAAACTGCTAGTGAAGGATGAAGGCTAGGAGCAAGGTTGGGCCAAGGGTTTGATTTGTCTAACTTAACTCAAAAATACTTTGGACTGGGAGAAGGGGGAAGCTACAAACTCTGTGCTGGACAAAAAGAACACGGGGGATGGCTGTGTCTCACAAATGGATAAGTTGTTTAGAGAGTGCTTATTCAACTTAGGCATCATGTCTACATCAAGTTGATCCAGGTTCATTAGGATCATTCAATTTTATTCCATGGCCTTTTTGGCCTACATAACCCTTCGGATTTCAGATGTGCTGAGAAGCACAACTAGTTGCAGCTTGCATCCAGGGCATGTTTTTCACATATTTATAAGGTCAGCAATTGTTTAGATATAACTTTTAAGAACCATTGCTTTTTGGACCTTTCTTATACTCTTCGAGGAGTATTTTTAGCTTTTCATTGCTCTTGCCCTTTTTTTTTGTTTCCATGGGCGAATTTTTTTAGTTTCCATAGGTAGAACATGAGCTTTCAGTTTTAGCCAACAACATCTCAAGTGACTAGGGGGAGTTCGAGCCAATGCCAAACATCGGGACAACCGACCAGAATGATTTAGGCCTACAATCCAACTCACCAAAGGTAAGTTCTGTCACCAACTCAGAGCCGAGACACTGGATAAACAGGGATGCGGTCCAAACACAGAGGTAGAAAAATGGGGAAGTCCTCGGTATCAGAAAGTCAAATAAGACAAGTCAGGGCTTAAAGTCAAATAGGAAGGTCATGTATGGATGGAGACAAGTGAATATGGAGCCTACACTAGCAGACAACTGGTGTCGGGAAAGACCATATCTATGTAAGGTGAAAAACCAGTAAGTTTGTTAAATGACCTACATGTGCAAGCAATTGTCCATTTTATGATTTACAGTTCATTTTAAATAATTTGCCACATCAGGAATAATATACCAAGCACATGCTACGATCATGACTAAATCAACAAGCTAATAATCCACAGTCAGTGAGAACATATCCATAGATCATACAACATCATCATAATAATAATCATCATGTATCATCTGAAACACTGCTGCAATACATCTCTAGGCACTGAACTGAAACTGTAATGGGATAAGTGGTCACATCAGTCATCAAATCTGAACTCTCAAGGCTCAGCCTTGACACAAGGTCGTATACAAATCTGAATAATGTACTGCTCTGATCATGAGTGATCCAAAATATATAGCCATGCTCTGGAAAAATGGAAGCTCTGGAATGTGCAGATATCTGCTGTACAAGAATAGTAGCTCTGCTACTATGGTGTGATAACAGACCCTTTGGATTTTACATGTGTTGAGAAGCACAACTAATTGCAACTTTCATCCAAGGTTTGTATTTATTTCATTTCATGGCCCTCTATTGATTTTACATGAGCTGAGAAGCACAACCAATCGCGGCTTTCATCTTGGGAATTTTATTTCAGATGAGGATAATTTACTTCGAGGACTAAGGAGACACCCAAGACACAAAGTAAACATGGGGGCCTATCCATACACAAAGGTAATAATGGGGAAAGTCTTTGATTTCATAAGTCAAGTCCAAAGCCAAGGGAAAATTGCTTTCAAAACAGAAGAAATGGACAGACGAAAAGACAAGTGAAAGATGGTGCTAAAAGTAAGGGGAGGTGATCTTGACTGTACAAAGGCTAATCCTATTGACAAACATATACCCCGGACTAGACACCAAGACCATTTAACTGTGCACAAATGATAGTCTACATCAAACCAAAAGATAACTGATCACCATCGATACAACACACATGCTAAGTCACACCTACGAAGATAAGCAAGAAATATGATGATAATCAACCCACATGCCATATACCTGCTCAGTCATATACCTGAATCTGCAACAATCTCTGACAAATTTGGAAGGCAAGGAAGATAGCACCATCTGGAAACTCTGCTGCTCTGCTAAAAGTGGGCAAATGGTCTAGCAAGTATCCCTCCATGATCACGAAGAGGGAAAAGAAATGACAAGGGTATACTAACAATACTTCTCTGCATGGTCAAGCTACCTCTGATTGTACTCTACCAATGATCATCATAGACAATAAATGCTCATCTCATGTAAAAAGGACTGGCTCTAGCCTGGGACAATTGGTCTGGAAATGAATAGTATCCCAGTTACTATAAATGTGATAACCTCTGGCTCCAACTGGGACAAGTGCTCTAAGGGAGAGAGCGCTTGAGACCTTTAGAATCTATGGTCCGCAGCAACTCTCTAATCACCAATGAACATGCACTTGAATCGTCTGCACTGTCAGGCCCAATATATGCTTATTAATAATTTGACATTTAAATTGTCAACCAGGGTAATCGTATACTTAGAGGTGCAAACATAGTATGTGCAGGATCAGAGCCTATCTAATGCATATTAACTAATACGATGATTTGCAAAAGGAAAAATGCTAACTAGATCCCTAAAAATCAAATCTAAAAACTAGTACAAGAAATAGTACAATAAATGAACAAACTATTTTGTGAAACTATGATAATTTATGAGGAAAACACACTTTAAATGCAATTTATGATCTTTGTTTTATAAACAATTCGCTTCAAACAATAAACAAACTAAAAATATCCTTATATACAAAAGCTATGAAAATATTTTATTTATTAAAATGAATAACTATGATAAGCACACCATTCAAACTAATGCAGAAGAGATTTCTAAATTAACAAATTAATTTAAAAATGAAGACTAAACAAAATAAGATAAAAACCTAAATCAAAACCTATGCATCCTAAGATTCATGAAAAGAAATCAAGTCAAACCTATCTAGATTAATCAACCAAACTTTATGTGGAACTCGAAACAAACTAAACTAACGCAAATTCTAATTGAAAAACTATTATCTTATAGTAAACGAAGTTTGCTACAATTAATTAAATATAAAAGCTTAAAAACAAAGCATAGTCTATTTGAAACAAAACTAAGCTTAGCAATTTATTGAAATCTAATCTAATTCAACAAATGAAAACCTAACCTATTCGATCCTAACTCCTAGATCACACAAATTCTTCTTTGTGCAAAACTATGAAACAAAAACTTCTATAAACAAACAAAAAAAAAACTTTAACAACTACTCCTATGCAATTTGACAATGCAGACTTCACACAATACCTTCTAACTACTCTTCAAACGCAGAAGACTGTACTTGCACAAATTCACTGCATATAATGGCGATCTATAGTAATGAGGATGCGAACAATTAAAATACAATGATGGCTACATCACTGGTAAACGATTTGCTATTTGAAATGTATGCACACAGGAGGAGAAAGTAACAATCATACCATGTAATATGTTAATCAAAACGTGAAATAATATTTACAGTAGTCAATTCGGATGTAAATGTCTCAATGTACAGTTTTCATGTATTCAACGACAATGAAACTTATGCACACAATAGATAATGCATATCTGCAATCGCTCAACGAGGAGTTAAACAAATTTATAAGGATTCAAAAGCAGAGTAAACATGAAAATGTTTATGTACAAGGTAAGCATAAAATTACAGATATTAACATAAGACGTGAATGAAAAGAAGCAAAACCATTGAGAGGTGGGCCCTTGTCTCTGTAGGTTTTCTCTGGAAAACTCTAACCCACAGGAACAAGTCGATCTGGTGCTAAGAAAACACTGCCTCCATTGACCACGAATCAAATTTACAGATTTTACATTGCAGACTTAGGGTAAACAGTATCAAATTTTCCCCTCGGCCCTCATACACAGGGATTTGATCTTATTTATAAGCTGAGCATTGAATTGCTCTTACCTTCATGATGAACACGAATCCTCAAATCCCTTGGTCGCTCAATAAATTTGTCAAGTTTAGAAAATCGACCACCATGAATTCTGGAAATTATGTCTTAATCAGATAATAATTTCTCTCAATACATTGAAATTTTGGGAAAATGGCTCGCAATCCAGCTAAATGGAGCCATTTCAGAAGTGGGTTTTTAACCGTTTTGCGATATTCCTCACCATTTGTTCGGAAATCAAACTTGAAGTTTGCCTCCTGGAGAAATGACAGAAATGATCAGTTGAAGATTGACTTGGATCTTCAACGTAGGTTGACTGCCGTGCTGGCAGGAGCAACAGTCCTGAAAACCTTCGAAGCCACGATATCCATATCTTGATGTTGATATGCCACGTGAAATTTGAAAATTCAACACCACAACTGCTAAGTCGATTTGTAGTGATGGGTACAGAAATAAGCACCAGACCTGTTAGTCATAGGCAAAATCGAAATAAGATCAAGGTAATGTAACATAACGTGCCAATTTCCTCTTAAAAATGAATATACTAATAACCATAGAAAATAGCACGAAAATAGGAAATTTTACCTCTATTATCCGAGTAATACTATGATGACCTTTGAGCGCTTGTAACTATGATTTGAACAGTAATATTTACCTAAAAAATGAAGGTAGAAAACAAGACGATAATCAATCTAAGCTCAAACCATGACAAAAATGAGGCAAAATGGTATCCCATCATGCACCAATCAACAAATATAAACTTGCTCCTGCACAGTGCGAACACTATACCAATCTCTGCAGACCGGTCGTCACCATACCTCATATATAACAGAAAATCATGCTGAAAGTAAAGTGTTGAAATGAAAATGCTGAAATAAAATAACTAAAAGCAAAACTCTACTCTATGAACTGAAATGACCATTTGTTTTTAATTAATTGAAAAGGGAAAAGACACACACACAAGCATACTAAACTGAACTCAGAAAAATTCAAAGAGAAATGAACTCAAGAAAAGAAAAAGGGGGAACTCAAATCCTGTTGCTCAAATGAGCTTATTCGCTTCTAACTATGTACAACAGAGGGAAAAGCGGCTGCTAGGTCATGTCCGAGATATAATCCCGCAAGTGACTATCATGAACAGGGACTCGAAAGTGGTTCCCATCCACAAAAGACAAGTAATATATATGATCATCAAAACGGTCCATTGTGAAAGGTCAAATCCATAAATCCCTGTGTGGCCTAGATACATAGTGATAAGCAAAGTTTTGCAAAATAACCTTGTCTCCGAATGCGAATTACCGTTGATTGACAGTTGATGGTATGACATGTATGTCTCGGAAGAAAGTCAGTGGTACGTTTGCATTACTAGAGGCCATGTGATGGTAAACTCTACGGTTTTATCCAGAGGTCACGGCATTAAACCTTGCAGGTCCTCCATCTATAGAAAGATCTACTCTACCAACTAGGATCTCCCTGATCTCATTTCTCCTTTTATTAGATATAGCTCCGCCTTCATTGGACTGTGTGTGTAAAATATCTCTTTGGATCTCATTGACAATCCAAAAATCCTTCACAATATTATCCTGATGATGGGAAGTAGGCGCAGGTGCAGATGATATTTCATGTTATCTACTACGACCTTCTCCCGATGGGACATGTACTTCTTTGGGCAATAGGAAACTAGGGAAACTGTTTTCAATCACATGCCTATGTATGGTTTTATCAAAGTCTTGATGTTCATTACTTCTTTCAAAAACTTTGAGAACATGCTCTGGGGAAAGAACAACTATAAGGTCTTATTGGAATAAAGTCAAATTATTTAGTGCATAATCTTCTCCCGGGGCATCATTTGATAAAGCGTTTTGCATCCAATTTCCTGGAGATAGGTCCCTTCTTTGCAACTCCATGTTCCTATCAATCTCATCAAATATCTCCCTAACAGTTCTACAACTTCTTTGCAACTCCATGTTCCTATCAATCTCATCAAATATCTCCCTAACAGTTCTAAAACTTATTTGCTCTCTTGGACAGATGGGAACATCCTGAAGCTGTTGATCATGATTAATCCTATTTCCCATTTTTGTGGTGGGCAGAGCATTTCCCAAAGATATACTTCTGATTAAATCATGTGGACCCGAATGATGGTGTGATTCACTAGAGATTTCTTCATTGATATGTTCATTGGAGTCACTAGAATTCTCAGGTGAAATTTGATCTAAGTATGATTCATGATTCAATTTCTGCCCAAACTCAACATCATCCTCATCATCATCCGAAAAATCAAGACCCGGGTCATGGAACTACATTCCAGCGTCCCTATCAGCGCCATCTTCAATATCATTCACCATAAGTACACCACCCTCAGAAGGGAGCTCGCCCTGACCAAAGGTATTTCTTACCCCGTCTTCAAAATGTTCTAGATGCCCATCATAAAGAGTTTCTCTATAAATCCTTACCAAAATGCCATCATAATTGGGGACATACGCATGAGATAAATCCATTTGAAGATGTCCTCCCAATCCTGCAGACCATCTTCTGGAAAGTAACATCCAATAAACAGGGGGAAGGTCAATCACTACCACATCCATGAGTGTGGATATATTTGGGCAAGCAAATAAGTCTGCCCTTTAATTCTTGATTAAACTATAGAATTGAATTGGACTTGAGTCTATTCCACACACATTCCCATAAGGTTTGGTAACCTCTAATCCCGTCGCCTTCGTAACTTTTAAAGGCATGACATTCATGGCTGTCCCAGAATCAAGCATACAATTGTGTAAAAGTAAATCCTAGATGTGTAGTGTAAGATAAAACAGTTCATGACCCCCATTCTTTCTTTCATATATAGCAGTTTGAATATTAATGGGGGGTCCTCAATATCTTCTTCCCCATCTATGATGTTTTGAGTTTGGTTGGGAAGAGTTTGGGATTCGACTCTTGGCGGATCACTCACAGGAATACTTTCGAAAAACTCAAGTATTTGACTCTTGATGGATGGGATTTTCACCAACTCTCTTATAGGAATATTCTGCATTATTTTGCTTAGCTCCTTTTCTAGATCAATATCAAGGTCAAAGTCTTCACGGGTCCTATCTTGCTCGCTTCTATCATTGCTCTTTTGGGTTTCACGGTGTTTTCAATGAAAGGGGGTGGCTTAGGTCCTCCTTTAATAAATTTGGACCTGGGTTGTTCCCTTCTCTTCAGGTTGATCTACAACATACATAGGGCTATCATCAGTGGGGAGCTCTTCTTCTTCTTCTTCAACCAACACGATGTGAGTGAAAACATCATCATATGTTAATTCATTAATGAAATTGATGTTCTCAGGTGGCTCTTGGGTATCATCATGGTAAGGGTAGTCAGACTCATCAGAATCACCTTTAAGTTCTTTTGACCAATTGATACCTTGAGCCTCTGGCAGATTTGGCACTACAGGGGGTCTTTTATCTTCCTCATTTAAGGGTATTTTTTTATAGTTCAAAGATGGTTTTGGCCCATAAGCACTTCTATAACGTTCCGAGTCTTGATTTTTAACCATATCTCTCTTAAGGAGGGTCAAATTTCCCATCATTTCTTGCATGTTTTCTAAGGTTTCATCCTTGACAGGCTCCTTAGCTTTTCTTGTTCGAGGTTCAGATCCAGATGAGGAAGGATTAAAAGAGTTAAATAAATTTTGCTTGCCCATTGATGTTGCATTTGCTTCAACAATTTTGGCATTGTCTTGGGAAACCTCAAGGTCGAGAGGGTTCTTATCCTTTAGATTATAACCCATCCATCCATCAAAAGAATTAAGATAGTGAATTAAAACAGCTTGATCCTTCGACCTAATACTCTCAGGGATGTTGGAAACCACTTTATCAAAACGGATGTTGAACTCATGGACAGTTTCACTCTCTTTCTTTTTGATTTCAAATAATTGATTTAGGAGGAAATATCCATCTAATCTGACTGACCATTCTCTCTTTAATAAATCAACGAAAGCATCATAGCTAGTGACTGATCTAGGGGGTAAGCTGTCAAACCACTTATGGGCATCACTCTCTAATGAAGCATAGAGACCCTTCATGTACACATCTTCATAAGTAGCACCGTAAGCATCCATATGCTGCCATACTAATTCGTTGTGGTCCTCAATGGAGATGGCACAACTGTCGCTAAATTTTGGAATCTTCCCAAAATATTTTTTGGGCATATCATGAGGTGCCCCAACAATTTGGGAAAATCAAATGGTGAAGCTTGTGCTTAGTTCCCATTAGGGGAATTTTGAGGTCTAAAATGGGCCTCCTAAGAGATATAATAAAATATTACGAGTAAGACATTTTGTGGGGGAGGTATATTTACGACTCACCTCTTACACTTTAACCAAGGTAACTATGGTCAAGTTAAATTGAAAAGATGTCTAAAATAAAGTCAATAAAAAATCTTCTTTGATGTGACTAAAAGTAGTACTTTTGAATATATAAATTGCTTTCGAATATAATATGATGAGTGTACTTATAAAGTAATGTACTCATAAAATAAAATAAAGTATATTAGTTTTGAATTTTGGAATATAACTTATTTATTCAATATTCAAAAATATATTTATAAAAATATGTATTATTAATTTTAAAATTTAGACATAATTTAAATTTATATGAATAAATTTACATTTTTTATAGACCATGTCGATTTTCTGAGGGAGCCGAGACTGAGCGATAGGGCAGAGTCTGAGCGACAGAGGGTTTCTGTAGGGAGGGTCCTTTCGCCATGGATCCTCCGGATCCGGGCCTGGAGGCCCCGAATGAAGCACGTCACCTCTTGACTGAGCGATTCAAATCGCTGGTAACTTCCCAACCAGCTAAACCAAAAGCGGCAGCTTCAAATGACTCCAAGTTCGTGAAAAAAGCTGAGGTTCCAGAAGTTAAGCTGACTTCGAATGCCTCAAAGTGTAAAGCCGTGGCTCTAGCAGACAAGGGTTTGGTTGGACATTTCACAGGCCTATGGCCATCGCCTCGCTCAATAGAATCGTGGCTCAATAAAAACTGGAGGCCCTTAATCCAAGGGGAAGTGCAGCAAATATTCTGTGGTAAGGGGTTTTTCGTTTTCTATTTTGAAAAGAAGGAGGACAGAGACCTAATCTTTAGGAATGGCCCTTACTTCATGGGGCCAAGAGGAATGTATTTAAACAAATGGGACCTCTCATTCGACCCAGAGAAAGACATCCCTTCTGCGGTTCCAGTATGGGTCAAGCTACCTCACCTCCCGCTGCATTGCTGGAACGACGAGGACCTTCGAGCCATAGGGAATTCATTGGGGAAGTACATTGATAAGTCTGAGCCAAAACCTCCAATGTTTTCATGTGCAAGGATATGTGTAGAAGTCGATTTGGAAAAGGGGCTACCAGAAGCAATAAACCTATCTATGGATGGCTGGAATCACAGACAAACAGTCGACTATGAGCAAATACCATTCAAATGCAAGGCTTGTCATGAGTACGGACATTTTGCTAGACTGTGCCCGAAAAGGAAAATCTCAGAAGACGAGGAGACTCAAGGAGGGGATTGGAATGAGGTTACAAGGAAAAAAGGGAACAAAACAAATCCAGTAACCAAAACCCCAGTGAAAAAGGCAGAAAACGCAAACAAGTTTCAAGTTCTGACAGTAGAAGATGAAGGCGAGGATCAGGAGAAAGAGATTCAGCAAGAACAAGTTCAAGAAATAGAGGAATGGGATAAAACTGGAAATGAAGAAGCTCACACCGCTGCACTTCAGTCTCCAGCAGTAGAAAAAGAGCCTCCCACACTCTCAGGAGGATCAGTAACAAGGGCAAAGGCGAAGCTTTTTCATGAAGAAACCTCAGATAGCAAAGATGAGGAGCAGGAACTAACGGTGAAAAGAGGAAGAAGGTATAATAAAGTAATAAGAGAGCAGGAAGCAGCTAGAGAAAAGGCGGCGGGTAAGCAAACCAGCCTGGATCAGCATGTCAGAATAATATTAAATGGAAAGCAACAACAAGGAGCACAGGAGGAAAGAAGGGACAGAGCAGGTCCTCAACCATCAAAGAAATAATGAAAATAGTCTCCTGGAATTGCAGAGGATTAGGAGGACGGCACAAAGCAGAAGCAATAAAAAGAATAAAAAGAATGGAAAAGTTCACAATCCTTCTGATTCAGGAGACTAAAATGCAGGAAGAAGAAAGCCTCAATCTCATGAAACAAATTTGGCCCAGTGGAGAAGGAACAGCTGTGAGCTCCGCAGGGGCCTCTGGAGGGCTAATCACCTGGTGGGAAAAGGGTATGTATCAAAGCAAAACCTCGTTTTCCCATCGACATTGGAATTTTGTTGAAATAGAAGAAATAGCAAGCAATAGGATGTTCTGGATAGGAAATATTTACGGCCCTACTGTCTACGGACAGAAGGAACAATTTTGGGAACAGTTATCAGGATTAAATCTCAAGCTAGCAGGACTCCCATGCATCCTAACGGGAGACTTTAATGTTACCATTTCAGTCGATGAAAGGAAGGGGGGAACGAAAATCAGAGATCCATATGGAGAGCGAATGGAAGACTTGATGGGAGCCTGGAATCTCGTGGACATTAAACCTAAGCAAGGTACCTTCACGTGGAGCAATAAAAGAATAGGACCAAATCACATTGCTGCCAGACTTGATAGGTTCTTAATAAGTAACCTCTTTCTCTACGGCTCTAAGCTCCCTAATTCGAACATCCTTGCATCGGCAGCATCGGATCATAGGCCTATATCTTTATTCTTCTCATCCCCCGGAAATTTTGGTCCCCTCCCTTTCAGGTACAACCCAGTCTGGCTCGAAAATGAGGAATGCATGGATAGGATAAAGGCTGTGTGGAGGCAATTCATCCCTGGATCACCAGGGTATATTTGGGAAACAAAATTGAAATTGGTGAAAAGCACTTTAAAAAACTGGGCAAAAATGAACTATATGAAGCCTGGGGAGGAGTATGAGAACCTGCAAAAAGATTTGGCAAATTTGCAGCTTAAAATGGAACAAAACCCAGTCACTGAAAATATGCTTAGGGAGGAAAAAGAAATAGAATACAAAATCCAGAGAGCAGTCAGAAAAGAGGAGGAAGAATGGAGGCTAAAATCTAGGAGCCTCTGGTTGAAAGCAGGGGATAGAAACACAAAATTCTTCCATGCACAATGTAAGGAGAGATATAGGAGAAACAACATTGAAAGCATCATAAAGGAGGATGGAATGAAAATAGAGGGTCAGGAGCTTATCTTAAAGGAAGCAAAAGCCCATTTTGAAATGCTTTACAATAGTAATGAAGTGGCGTTAAAGGAAGATATGGAGTATATGTGCAAGGAGATTCCCAACCTCATATCAGAGGAAGACAACAAAAAACTCATGGAACAGATCACCGAAAGTGAGACTAGAAAGGCAATCTGGTCACTCCACCCAGACAAAGCCCCTGGACCAGACGGATTTACAATAAGCTTCTACAGGAGGTGTTGGCATTGGTTAAAAAAAGATCTAATCAGAATGCTAAACTGGACCAGGAGAAGAGAAAGAATTGGGGGAGCTACAAACTCCTCATTCATTGCCGTAATCCCCAAGGATAAAAATCCTCTAACCTTAGGAAGATATCGGCCAATCTCGCTCTGCAACTCCTCTTACAAAATTCTTACAAAGATCATTGCCAACAGAATTAAAAGGCATCTTCCTCGAATCATCTCCCCAAATCAAGGAGGCTTTATCGCAGGACGCCAAATATATGACAATATTCTGCTTGTGCAAGAAGCTATTCATTCAAGCATCCAAAGGAAGGACTCAGGTATGGCCATTAAACTTGATATGGCAAATGCATTTGATAGGGTTAAACATGAATTCCTCTTCACTGTTATGAGGACTTTTGGTTTTGAGCAAAATTTTATAAGCTGGATAAAAGCTTGCATTGGATCACCGTGGATTGCACCCCTCATAAATGGAAGGCCATCATCCTTCCTCCGCATGTCATGCGGTCTAAGGCAAGGATGCCCCCTCTCTCCCTGCCTATATGTCATCATGGCAGACTCCCTTAGCAGATCTCTAAATAGGCTTCAAGAGTCTGGATCTCTCCCCGGAATTGAAATCGCCAAAAATGTTCAGCCAATAAACCATGCCCAATTTGCTGATGATACAATCCTGCTAGGCAGCGCCTCACCTATTATTGCTACTCGATTCAAATTCACTTTATCCACCTTCCTGCGAGCTTCGGGGGGGAAAACAAATAATAAAAAATGCAATGTTTTTGGTTGGAACTGTAATAACCCTCAACTCAGAAACCTGGCCATTATCCTGGATTGTAAGCCCTGTTTTGATTGGACCCACTTCAAGTATTTGGGCATCCCTATCTCCCTAAAAAAAACAGCCCTGTCCTCTTGGACTCCCATCATTGAAAAATTCAAAAACAAAATAAGCTCTTGGGGAACACGCTGGCTAAACCTTTCAAGTAAAGTTGTATTAACTAAAGCTGTGCTCACTTCAATCCCAATCTTTGCTGGAGCTATCTTAATGGCACCAAAGTCAGTCACCAATGAAATCAGTCTTGAAATTAGAAAATTCTTATGGCAAGGAGGGAAAGCGCAGGGTAAGAAGTTTCATTTAGTTAACTGGAAGACAGTTAAAGAAAAGCGCAAAAGAGGGGGACTGGGAATTCGAGATCCAGCAACAATGAGCAATGCTCTGGGAGCAAAACTAGTTTGGAGAATGATAACCGGCAAAAGAGAGTGGTGGAAGGAAGCCATAAGGAAAAAATATATAAGGGGTCCTCGGCAAAGATGCTTGAACAACCTGAAAAAGAAGAACGGAACAGCAATGTGGAGATTAATTCATGATTCAGCTGGGCTTATAAAAGAGCAATTGTACTGGATCCCGGGCAATGGGGAAAAAATCAACATCTGGAAAGACAGTATCAGAGGAGAACGCCCATTAGGAGATATCATTGAAATCCAGGATATTAGGATTTGGCTACAGGATTCAGGGATACAGAAGCTATCAGATATGGTGACTTGCACGCCAGCTGGAAGATGGAAAGATTGGAAAACCATAGAACCTCCGGAGAATCTCCTGGAAAGTTACAAAGTTTTCCTGCAGCTACTCCATGGGAAAGCTCCAATCAGTACCAGGACTAAAGATGTTAGAGGTTGGGGGAAAGATGGAAGGTATACTGTCAAGGCGGGCTATGATACTCTCACCATAAACCATTCTCCAAACCAAAAAATCTGGCAGAAGGTCTGGAACTCGGATAACATCCCGAAAATAAATTACTTCTACTGGATTCTGGCGCACAACAAACAATTGACTGCTGATAATCTAAAACAGCGAGGAATAGAAGGGCCCTCTAGGTGCCATCTTTGCCAAAATTCTGAGGAAAACGCCCAGCATATCTTTATAGACTGTAGCTATGCCAAGCAAGTCTGGAAAGAGGTAATCGGCCCCCTTTCAAATGCCATACCAATGCCCAAGCAGATCCAGCAAATGATAGATAAGTGGCATAATGGCATACAAGGAGCACGAAAGGAAAAACCAACTTTATACAGAATATTAAAGCTCCTTCCGATGAATATATGTTGGCAGCTATGGCTGGAAAGGAACCAACGAATCTTTGAAGGGAAAGCCAAGTCAGAAGACAGAATAGTCAACAAGATCATTTCCATGACTGCAGAATCCCTGCGAGCAAAAGGGATAACAATTCAGCAGCAAGAAGCTTTAAGTTGGCAGGAATATCAATGGTGTAGAAACTTCTTAGCAGAGAGTTCACTTCAGTCCAAATCGTCTCCATTGCTGCAAGACTGGGAGATAAGGAAAGATGCACAAACTTTCAATAATTGGTGGAGAAATCAGAATAGGTACGCAATCTTTTTTGATGGGGCTTCCAAAGGAAACCCTGGGGAGGCAGGTGCGGGGGGGATTATATACGATCCCGGTGGAACAAAAGTTGCAGACTTTTCCTGGGGATTAGGAGTACAAACCAACAATGAAGCTGAATGGTTGGCGATGTATTATTCACTTGAACTAGCCGCTTCTCTAAACATCGCAAGGATACAAGTGATAGGGGACTCCAGGCATGTTATCCATAGTATGAAAAATAACAGGCAGAAAGGAGCAAAGAGACAAAATTTTCGGAAAAGAATTGAAAACCTCCCCCTCCCAGTTGACATTCTCTTTTTTCATGTCCTGAGAAGCCTTAACTCAGCAGCAGATAGGCTCGCCAACATTGGAGTCGCATTAAGGAAAGGTCAGCTCCTTCAAAATAATGTTTTGGGTCATAAGTTCATTCCCTAGCCTTCATGCCATCGACCCCAACGAGCAAGTGTGGAAGTTAAATTCGAATTGCTTGAAGTGGAGGTTCCCTCCTCGTGTAAGGCCCATGGTTAATTATGTCCGCGCCTTCCAACATGTGGAGAGCAGCATGACAAGTGGCTCACCACCTAATCCCAGCGCTCTCACGCCTCAACATTTATTGCTGCAAGGCGGTCATAGATGGATCCTTCGTGAAATGGAATTGCATAATCGTTTTTCACTTGGGCCGGGGCTCCAGCAACTTAGTCTCTCTGCATCAGAACCTGAGTCTCGGCAGCCAGAAGAGGAGCATTGCGCCTGCGGTTCCCGTCGTGGCAGAATGGAGGGGATTAGGCACGCGATAGCCACACTCAGTCAATTAACGTCAGAGATTAAAGTCTACCTGTGCAGAACTTACTCGGCGGTAGGTGCCATTGCAGACCAAGGCAAGGAACAAAATACGGAGTTCAAATACATGCATTCGCGACTATCCTGTGTGGAGTCTCGCCTGGACGACATAGAACGGAACACCATTGAGATTCTGGGGAAGATTGACAGCATAAAGGAGGACCTTTCAGTTTTCATCAGCAAAACACAGGGCAGCCAGATGCAGGAAGCGCCGTCGGTCAACCAGGGTATGAGGGAAGCTGCCTCCTTCCTGCAGCAGAACTATAGATAATCTATCTTCCCAGGTTTTTTGGAATGCACCTTGCAAGTTTTTCAAACAAGAATATCTATACCTGAATGTTTTTTTGTATTCTGCTTTGTAATCAATATGTAAGGGTATACCCCAGTAGGATGAACAGAAGCTTACGGATAATTAGGAGTAAGGATTTTCAGAGACAAACCCCATGTAAAACCTGCAACTCTCTTCTCTCTGAAGCGGATTTATGGCTCAATTTTTGTAATGAATGGCTGTGCACAGCCTTTTATATATATAATTAAAATACCCTGTTTCTGTTAAAAAAAATAAAAATTTACATTTTTTATATTATATATTCATTACATAAATTTAATTTATATTCATTAAAAATAAAAACCAATTATATATTCATATAAATTTAACTTATATTTCAATATTTTTAAAATATGTTAACTAACCATTTTATAAATCTAACTTATATTTATTAAAACTAAAACCCAATGACATTAATAAAAATAAGTTTAAAATAAATTATAATTATATAAATATTTACATCATTTAAAAAATTTGTAAAATAAATTGTTTATAAAATATATTAGTTAACCAATATATACATAATGATATTATATATCCATAACGTAAAAAACAAATATTTGATATTATATATCCATAACTCAAAAAAAAATATTTATTTTACATCTTCTTCTTTTAAGAATCAAATAGCTATAAGTATCGGTGTGTGATAACTGGCACTCAAATCGTCCCTTGTCGACGACGGAAAATTTTTCGGCGAGGCACAGTTCCACCCCTTCTCGTTATTTTTTTTGGAGTTTCGACGATCTGGGTCGTCTTAAAATTGGCCAAAACCCCTAGGAGCACAGTTCCATGGCATAGTTCCGCAGTAAATGGGGTGAAACTACGATTCCGCCGATTTTTATAACTGGATCTAAGGAACAAATCGCCAGAAAAACGAAGCAATTTAAGTGCCAGTTATCCCACACCATAAGTATCCCATATACCTAATTCATAGCACATATATTACTATACGTATCCCTTAGCACTTAATTTTCACCTCCCACAAAATGCCATTTAAATTTTTACACATAACACATAACCCACTCGTAAGTTTTTAGTTGAATAAATTTATAAGTTTAAATAATTGAATAAATTTAAAAGTTTAAATAATGATTTATAACTAAAGATTTATAATTATTGAAAAAGCACGCTTTTTTATTTGAATACATTTAAGTTTTAAATAAGGGTTTATAACTATACATATCCCTTAGCACTAACACGTATCCCACTTATGCGATTAGTTTTAAAAGTTCAAATAAGAACCTTGTATTGAAAATTAAAAGTTAGATAAGTATTTAAAACTATATACTAAAAAGTTAATATATATAAGATTTTGATTTTTATTAAAGATTAATTTTGTTGATATTCTAGATTTATTATTTAGAAGCATATATTATATTGAAAAGTAATTATATGTAATTATATGGTTTTGATTTTGAATAAAGTATTTTTTTTTTGTATTTGTAATTTATTTTATATTGAAACATAAAGAGTACTTTTTTTTTCAAGTACTTTAGTACATTAATATTATATTCAAAAGTAATCTAAGGGTACTTTTTTATTTATGAGTACTTTACTTACAACATTGTTATAGTTAACTATGGGTTTTCATTCACCATTTAAAATTTGACAAATAAGCATCTTTAACTCAACCAATGCCACCTCAACAATTATGGATGATGTCATCCTTTGGAATGTGATTGGTTCTTATAAAGTTGATTTTGATAATACTTTTTTTTGTTTCGAGGCCCATTTTTGACCTCAAAATTCTCCTAATGCAAATGGTCTTGGATTCGAAGGATTGTTGCCACCAGTATTTATACTGGCTATTGGACTAGACTGAGATGATAGTGGGGTATGAGATGAAGACCCAAAAAGATTACTCGATGAACTAGGGTAGTTGGAAATATTCCAAAAGAATTCGGATGATTGAGCTTTTGGATCCATCCGTTTATGGTTCCAAGTATAAGTTACAGGTCTTTCACTGGAATGGGTCAATCGATCTAAGATTTTGGGATTGATTGAATGGATTTGCTCCTTAGTGGAGTCACGTCGTGGAGTCGCCAGGTGAACTTTAAAAACTTTGTTCACCAAAAGATATGTCCTTGGGGAGATTGAGCTTAGTAATAAACGATGGCTATGCAAAATTTAACAAAGTGAAGTATAACCATCCAAATTAAACCATATGCGATATGATTGATACACACACAGAGATGAACACTTGTAGACACCTGAGTTGAGCTTCTACCTCCCCGGAAACGACAACAAAAATGTTTTCACACAACTTGTAGGTGCCCCACAGAGTTATCCTAACCAGGATGGTAGAGGAGACGAGCAACTAAAGAGGTGACCCTAGAGGATCCTAACCACCTGATATGGATTGGTTGTCACATCAATTAGGACTCTCTTCACTTTAATCCAAGTAACTATGTGGCTAAGGGGTAGACCCTAGCCTAACCTTGTGGGAAAGACCGAAATACAAGATACCCCGAATAAGTAAGACAATAGAAGATAGAGATACCTTGACTATGAAACCCTAGATCAATAGGATAGCTAGTGAGAGAGGCTTAGGGGATCAATTAATAAAAGATGTTAAAGTCTAATCCCAATGGTTATTTCTCATTAACTATCCTATTGATCTAGGGTTTCAAAGTCAAGGTATCCCTATCTTCTATTGTCTTACTTATTCAGGGTATCTTGTATTTTGGTCTTTCCCACAAGGTTAGTTCAGATCTCCCCCTAAGCCACATAGTTACTTGGCTTAAAGTGAAGAGAATCCTGATCAGCATGACAATCGATCCATATCAGGTGGTCAGGATCCTCTAGGCTCACCTCGTTAGTTGCTCATCCCCTCTACCGTCTTGGATAGGATACCTCTGTGGGGCAACTACAAGTTGTGTTATAACAATAACTTTTAATCTCATCAATCAATCCTTTTGGATTAGGGATCTCGCTCTCTCTTAGTTTATAAAAGAGATGAGTTGCATTTTGTAATGGACTTTTGGAGCATTTGCTACAACAATACACAAAAAATCTCTACCAATTTTGTTGGTGATTCTCATGTTGTGGATTTGGATTTTGTTTCTTGCCTTCCTCCTTGAATGAGTAAATGGTAGTAGATGAATTTGAGGTAATAGTTTTTTGTTTTTCATGTGTAAGATTGAATCTTCAAATTGTCTAATGCGTCGTGGGGTTTCATGGTGAGAGATTTATTCAGAAAATATTTCTACAATTTTGCTTATACTTTCTTGAGTTTATTTACTTACCACTTACACATTTTCTTCCACGCTTGCTGATTTGTGTGTAGGGATTGTGATTTCACTTGTGATTTGCATCCATTAATTTTTATTGTGTCTTGCGGGTTGGAAGAAGATTGAATTTTGAAGGGTGCCTCATATTGCTCACTTGGAGAAATTGCTCAACTAGCCATCTACAAGTCCGCCATCTACAAGATTCATTGCTAGGAAGGGTGATTCGACTCCATAACCCAACAAAGGAACTGGGTCAGTCATTTCTTTTCACTTGTGTTTGTTGTCCTCCATTAGCCATTTAAATTTTCACTTTCTTAATCTCTTTGCATGCATTGGAAACAAGTGAAATCTTTACTTAGTTGAAATTGCAAATTTCCTTAAAACCCAATCTTGAGTTAAAGTATGCAAGTTTATTTTTTTTATTAAACCCCAAATATTACTTTTAACCACAAATGGATTTCTTCACAATGCAGCGGAAAATAAATACTGAGAGAAATATAACATCAATCACATCAATAGAGACACCAATATTTTTGGGTATGGAAATCCCCGGAAAAACCCAAGATGGGAAAACCAGTGCAACGGTCTGAGAAGATATTTTATTATGAAAGATACAGAACAATACAATCCAGAAAATCGATTTTTACCCAACCTGGCAAAATCCTACAACCGAACCTCACTGAGAAAACCCCCAAATCGTACGACCCTCCTACGTCACTGTACGACCCTCTGCGTCATTGTACAGACTGATCAGTATGACCCTGCGTGAACCTGTACGGCTCTGGGCCAGCGTACAGACAGCTCCGTACGGCCCTGCGTCACTCGTACAACCCTCTGTGTGTGCTGTACGGTCGGCTTCCTGCATCACACGGTACGACCTCTACGAGTTTGTACGACCTCTCTGCAAGTCAGTACGGCCTCTTCGCAAGTCTGTATGGCCTCCTTCAATTTGCCCAAGTCACCTTGTCAATCCTCCGAATAGAAGTTCCTCTGTCTTCCTCTCTGTAAAATTCTCCTGCAAACTGTCTTTCTTACTCTCCGGCTGAAAGCTATAAGCAAGAAAACTCTCTGTGTGTATGTGTGTCCTCTCCACCAAATCAATCCTCCTTTTAACTCAATGGCCAAGCGAAAACCCTAACTTCTCACTATGGATCAATGGATGAGATCCTTTGGTGAGATCAATGGCCAAGATTAGATTAACCATCACTTAAATTATTTTCACTTAAACTTTATAAAAGTGACTCCCTTAAGTTAATTAATAATTATATCACTTAATGTACTTTTCCTAAGTCTAAACTTTGGAAAAGACATTAATACATTTGGATTCCTGTTTGATGTCTTCTAGCATGCAAGGACACATGCAATGATAGAAGACCTTCCTTGTTGCCACTTTCTAACACTCCCTCTCAACAAGGAAGGGATTCGATAGTAACCCCAACTTGTGTCTGAACTTCACAAACTTGTGCCTGCAAAGTGCCTTGGTGAATATGTCCGCCACCTGCTCATCTGTCTGAATATACTCCAACTGAATGGTTCCTCTCTGAACACAATCTCTCAGGAAGTGATACCGGATGTCTATGTGTTTGCTCTTGTCATGGAACACTGGATTCTCATAAAGGTTAATGCCACTCCGATTGTCACTGTGAACAATCGTAGTCTCCAACTCACTCTCGAATAACCCTGAGAGAAACTTCCTCAGCCACATCCCCTCACATGCTGCCATACTGGCTGCCATGTACTCAGCCTCTAACGAGCTTAATGCAACTGACTTCTGCTTCCTGCTGAACCAAGAGACAACCCCTGACCCAATGCTGAAGCAACATCCTGAAGTGCTCTTCCAGTCTTCTACACATCATGCCTAGTCAGCATCTGTGAAGCCTGCTAAATGTATACTCCCACTGCGCTCGTAAACCAATCCATACTCCACTGTGCCTTTGATGTAGCGAAGCACATGCTTCATAGCTGTCCAATGCACTCTCCGAGGGTCCACCATGAACTGAATCAAAGAGTTAACTGCAAAGCTAATGTCTGGTCGAGTGTTGACCAGATACATAAGTGACCCGATAAGCTGGCGATACAATGTAGGATCAATCTCCTCTGACCCTAATGCATCAATCTTCCTCCAGTTGGTAACTAGAGGCGTGGACATGGGTCTACAGTCCTCCATCCTGAATCTCCTCAAGATCTCCACTGCATACTTCCCCTGACCAATGAAGAAGCACCCATCTCTCTGCCAAACCTCCAAACCTAGGAAGTAATGCATCAACCCAAGTTCTTTCATCTCAAAATCTACTGCAAGATTGGACTTGCAGTCCCCGATCAACCTCTCATCTCCTGTAAGAAAGAGATCATCTACGTATAACACCAGTATGAGAGGTACCTCACCTGACAAGAAGTACAAGTTGTGGTTTGCCTCACTCCGTGGGAATCCCATATCTCGTAGATAGCTGTCGATCCTCGAGTACCATGCCCGAGGTGCCTGGTTGAGCCCATAAAGAGGTCTCTGTAACCTCCATACCTGCGACTCCCTGTTCTCCACCTCTAACCCCTCTGGCTGCTCAATAAGTACCTCTTCCTCTATCACTCCATTGAGGAAGGCAGTCTTCATGTCCATCTGATGATCGCGCCAACCCATCTCTGCTGCCAATGAGAGAATAGTCCGAATAGAAGAATACCTGGAAATAGGGGCGAAGGTCTCCTCATAGTCAATACCTTCCTTCTGTGAATACCCCTTTGCCACGAAGCGTGCCTTATACTTCTCCACACTTTCGTCTGCTGCATGCTTTACCTTGTAGATCCACCTGGCTCCTACCACCCGTTTGCCCTCTGGCCTCGGCACAACCTCCCATACCTGGTTCTTCATGATTGAGTCATACTCCCCAACCATAACCTCTTGCCACACCTCATGTTGTGCAGCCTCCTCAAAACTGGAAGGCTCAGAGTTAATCAACTCCGTCATCAGTGCCAAATAGCTCAGTCTATCTAGTGGTTTTCTCCGCCTCATGGAGCTCTGTGGAAGACTCACCTGCCTGGAATCCTAAATTATGGACCTGTACTCACCTGCTGCAACTGCTGGATATCCTCCTCCTGCTGCGGCTCATCCTCCAAATCAATGATAGGAAGATCCTGTCCACATGACTCCCTCTGACTACCAGAACTCGTGCCCTATGTCTGTACCTGTACCTGTGGCTCCTCCAACTTGACTCCCGAGTCCTGTGCTGGTAAGTCCATAGATCTTCTCAAGGCTCTATCCTCATCAAACTGGACATCTCTGCTCACAACGATCCTCTTGCGAGTCGGGATATATACTCTGTATGCCTTAAAAGTCTCACTGTAACCAACTAGAAGCCCCTTCTCACCTGAAGGGTCCAACTTCTTCCCAGTTTCAGCATGAATGTGACAATAGCAGATACTCCCAAATATGCGTAAATGACTCACATCTGGTCTAGTACCTGTGAATACCTCCTCAGGTGTTTTCCTCCCCAAAGCTGAGTGAGGACACCTATTCTGGACATATACTGCAGTCCGAAATGCCTCGACCCATAGGAGTAGTGTCAATCCATGATCAAACAACATGGCCTTGGCTGCACTCACTAGTGTCCCGTTCTTCCTCTCCACCACTCCATTCTGCTACGGGGTTTGAGGAACGGTGTGCCCCTTCTTGATCCCCTTTGATGAACAAAACTCCAAGAAATCCTTGGAGATGTACTCACCCCCGTTGTCTGTCCTCAATATTCGGATCCTCCTTCCTGTCTGGTTCTCCACGAGAGTCTTAAACTCTTGAAACTGCTCGAAGACATCTGATTTGGCCTTCAGGAAATAGATCCAGGTCTTCCTGGAATAGTCATCAATGAATGTGACGCAATAACTGAAACCACTGAAAGAATGGACACTCATCGGTCCGCATACATCCAAATGCACCAAGTCCAAGGTCCCCTTAGACTTGTGCTCACTTTGTGGGAAAGGTCTCCTTATGTTCTTCCCCAACGCACAACCTTTGCAGTGGTTATGCTTCTCCTCCTGTACTGGAGGAACTCCAATAACTGCCTGTCTCAAATGCCTCAGTGCTCCATGATGTAAGTGTGCCATCCTCCTATGCCACAACTCACTCTCACTGCTGCTGCTACCCATTGGAGCCTTTGCAGACTCGAAGTGTAGTCTGTAAACCTTCCCGCTCCGGACCCCAATCATCCGATCCAACCTCTGATTTGACCCCTTGGGCCTGATATACACTTTCCTATCCCGGAAAGTAACTAGAAAACCCTTGTCCTCCAGTTTGGAAACAGATATGAAATTCTTTGTCATCCCCGGAGCATATAATACATCAGCAAAACTAATGGACTTGCCAGACTCCCTATGAAACAAAACAGTACCAACTTCCTGCACCTGATATCACCCATCATCTCCAAACTCAATGTGGAGATTTACTCCACCCTCCTGCAAGAAATTGAAGAATGACCTATGTTCTGTCATATGACAAGATGCACCACTGCCAACGTACCAGATGTTGTTGTTGATGGAACTTGCCATGCAAGCTATCAAACAAAAGTCCTCATCAAAACTCTTCCTAAACTCATCCACCTTTGCTGAACCTGCCATCTGTGTGTTGTTTTTCTTCTTCCTATTTGGGAACTGGGAGGCAAAGTGTCCATGCTTGTGGTAGATGAAACACTTGACCTTTGACATGTCAATGTTCTTCTTACCACCCTTCTTCTTCTTTGCCTTCTCCTTGCCTTTGCTTGCTAGGGCTAGAGCTTCTTTATCCACGATCTGTGGGGCACCGTTGGATGAACCCGAACCTTGACCCATACGGATCTCTTCCTGTACAAAATCATCCCACAATCTCTGCAAATCAGGGAGCTTCTCCCTAGCCACCACGCCTTTGACAAAGATGTCCCATGGCTTAGAAAAGCCACTGAGAGCTATCCGAACTAGCTCCTTATCCTCAGTCTTACAGCCCACTGCTCCAAGTTCATCCCTGATTTGTGTGAGTCTTGTAAGATAAGGCACCACTTCTTCACCCTTGGCCATCTTGGTACTATGTAGCCTCTCCTGTAGCACCATCTTCCGGTTTTCATTCTTGCTCTGGTAAAGGCTTTCCAAAGCCTTCCACATTTCTAATGTGGTCTTCTTCCCAGAAAGGTGAGGGACTATGTGGTCCTTCACCCCATCCAAGATGATCAACATAGCTCTAAAATCTACCTTCTTCCATCTAGCCAACCTAGCCGGATCTGTGGGAGCAACCATCTGGTCTTCAATGTGCTCCTCTACATCACTAACATCCAGGATCCTGGTGATCCTCTCTTTCCAAGTAGGAAAGATCTGTGCCCCCTGGAGTCTATCCTCAACTCTCAACTGTACGACCATAATGAAGTGTACCTGTAAACCATGGAATAGATCTGCCCCTGATCTATCCAACAATTGCTGCTTTCTCTCAGATCTGCTCAAAAGAGCTCTGATACCATGTAAATTTCCGTAAAACCCAATCTTGAGTTAAAGTATGCAAGTTTATTTTTTTTATTAAACCCCAAATATTACTTTTAACCACAAATGGATTTCTTCACATTGCAGCGGAAAATAAATACTGAGAGAAATATAAAATCAATCACATCAATAGAGACACCAATATTTTTGGGTATGGAAACCCCCGGAAAAACCCAAGATGGGAAAACCGGTGCAGTAGTATGAGAAGATATTTTATTATGAAAGATACAGAACAATACAATCCAGAAAATCGATTTTACCCAACCTGGCAAAATCTTACAACCGAACCTCACTGAGAAAACCCCCAAATCGTATGACCCTCCTGCGTCACTGTATGGCTCTCTACGTCATTGTACGGACTGATCCGTACGACCTTGCGTCATCCTGTACGGCTCTGCGTCAACGTACAGACAACTCCATATAGCCCTGCGTTACTCGTATGACCCTCTGTGTGTGCTGTACGACCAACTGCCTGCATCACACGGTACAACCTCTACGATTTTGTACGGCCTCTCTGCAAGTCTGTATGGCCTCCTTCGATTTTCCCGAGTCACCCTGTCAATCCTCTGGATAGAAGTTCCTCTGTCTTCCTCTCTGTAAAATTTTCCTGCAAACTGTATTTCTTACTCTCCGGCTGAAAGCTATGAGCAAGACAACTCTCTGTGTGTATGTGTGTCCTCTCCACCAAATCAATCCTCCTTTTAACTCAATGGCCAAGCGAAAACCCTAACTTCTCACTATGGATCAATGCATGAGATCCTCTGGTGAGATCAATGGCCAAGATTAGATTAGCCATCACTTAAATTATTTTCACTTGAACTTTATAAAAGTGACTCCATTAAGTCAATTAATAATTAGATCACTTAATGTACTTTTCCTAAGTCTAAACTTTGGAAAATACATTAATACATTTGGCTTCCTGTTTTATGTCTTCTAGCATGCAAGGACATATGCAATGATAGAAGACCTTCCTTGTTGCCACTTTCTAACAGAAATCTCATTGCATCCTAGGGAATAAATATAAAATATGAGATGAAAATCATCTTAAACCCTTAGTAAAACCCTGAATATTTCATTCTAGTAAATTTTTTACTTATTTCCTTTGTAGATCTAGCTTGCTGTCATTTTAATTTTGAACATGATTTCCAAACCAACAAGTTATTTTTTTGTTGAGATATACCTTAAAACTAAACCAACACCTCAAACACACTTGAAATTTTTAGGTCTAAACCTTGAAATCAATAATAACCAAAATCTGAAATAAAATCTATTGTTGTTAATAATTTAGACTCATTATTATAACCTATTAGTGATCTGTACTCTATTTTCTAGGAAAACTTTAAAATCAGCTGTTCGGAAAACTCATTTTTAGCCATCTAAAACTTTAGGACAACTTTTTTGTTTGTTGCCTAGTTGTTATTTGAGTCACTAAAATATTTAAGTAGCTTGCCATTCACTTCTAATCCTATAAGCTACCTTCTTTCCTAGCTTGAGGGCTTACCTGAAAGATTAATTTCAAACCCCCTTAGCATTTCCCCCAGGGTGCCATATTTTTCCCCTTTGCTAAACCATAAGGCACTTTGTCTCCCATAAATCGGTCTTGTGAGTATTGTGGGAAAGCTCGTCTTTACTGGCAAGTACCTAGAAAAGCTTGACTGGGACCACTTCTCGTGGTTAGTCTAGGTCTACTTCGGTGGATTTGGGAAACCTAAAGAGAGAGGACCTTACCTGTAACACCTAGGGGTATTGTCCTGAAGTTCCACCAGTTTAGTAGTCGATTAATCCTTGCAATCATAAGACTACTAGATTGTGTGACAACAGGAGGTAACATCTTTTCTTCCTATTTGTATAGTAAGCAAAAAGGATTTTAGAAAATTCTCAATGTATCTATCATAAAATAAAACTAGGAATTTCTTTTGGAAGAATGTAGCAAACATTTAATTAAAGGTATAAGTTTTGAATAACATTTTGTAGAAGTTTTTGATTCATCACTAAGATATCAAACTTCTCTTTAAATGTGTAATGCTATTACTTTAACATGTCAGACATGGGAATCATCTACATTTAAGCATATATCACTTTTGTTGCACTAGAGTCATACTGAAAGGAGCCACTTATTTTATATTCTCTTTACTATTGGGAACTAGTGTCTAATCATTTCATGTTGTTTTTTTGGATTTTTATCCTTGTAAAGAGATATAATTCTAAATTTTGTTTTAAAACTAAGATTTTCTTCATCATATTATTGATCATACTTTTGTTGTAATCTATTCACAGCGGAATGGCTTATGGTTCCTAACCAAGGGAAAAAAAGGTTAGATACTTGTTTTAATATAGATGTTGATGACATGGTGATATTTAGAGAAAATATCTTTTAATTCTCAGTATATGTTACTATATAAATTGGGTTTCAATTTTTAATCAATTTTGGTCTTTGTTGTCCATTAATACAATCTCTCTCTCTCTCTCTCTCTGCTTATCAAAATTGTCTTGTATGCAACAGTTTTGGAGAAGAAATGAGGCCTGTAAAGTTAACAACTAGAGTCTTTGGTATGCAGAAAAATCTCTCATATTTTCTCCTAAAAATTAATTATGATTCATGTTGGCTTTAAGAAAGAATAGATTAATAGATTATGGTTTATTCTAGCAAGCAATATTTTCTATTTTAGCAATCATTTTATACTAACGTTCTCTCCATGTACAGCATTTGTTTCTATGACCGTCATGAATTGCCTTTGTTACCATATGTGAAAAGCTTAAAAAAATGATGGTAAACCAAGCTTGACAAATGTGAGATAGACCAAAGCTAAGTTGCACAAAATGGGGAAACGTGGACGAGCTTCCGAAATGGAGATGCGTTGGAAATGTGACCCCCCAAAATTTTGGAAATGGGGAAACGTGATATATATATAATTAATAAATGAGCAAGGACATTTAAAAAATGAATGTGAAACATAAATTCATAGATCTAAAATGATACATGTAACATCACATTTTACTTACAAATGATTACATAATGCTAGTAATATCCAAAATGACAAAAACATCCTTTTTGAATTAGGCTAATACATATATATCCAAAAGCAGCCTTTATGTATGAGGCTACAATCTCAACATAGAAATAAAACATGAGCTCAAGCTAGTAAATACTAAATACTAAAGAGTAAATGTAAAACTAAAGACTAATAGTCATTAGGCTCATCTTCATCATCCTCATCAACAATAGAACAAAAATAGTATTGGGTATGTGTTTTATTCTTTGCATGACTAGCCCCCTTCCAGCAAGGGTTTGGGGGCTCTGAGGGCACACATTTGTTGGGGTTAGTTGGGGCATGACGCCTTCCTTTTGGCACACCTAGCACTTGGTGTAGCCTAATTTCCCTTGTTTATTGTTATTTTATGTCATTGTGTGGTTAAGTCCCCAAATTTGTGGGTGTAGTAAACCAAAATTGTTATATTTTCACATTATCTTGTAGGCTAATAACTTAAAATTAGGTGAGGCTAGTCTTATATAAATAGTGCCTCCCTCTCAGTGTAAAAACACAACAAGATATGGGTTTATTATGAGATCTTTTCTATTTCTCTTGGTATATTGGAGCTCTTGATGCTATGTACACCTCTCTTTGGATGATCTTTCTTTCTTGACGGTTGATGTGATGGACTTCTAGGGTTTCGTTTACACATGCTATTGTTTGATGTTAAGAATGGTTGTGATAACTCCTGCTCAAGGGTGACCTAAGGTGTATCTCTTTGTTCATTCCTTGGTTAATGTTGGTAAGCTTATCTCCTAAACCTAGTTTAATGTCATTCTTCAAGTGCTTTGGGCTAAGATAGGTTTCTTGCTATCATTTTGTCAACATTGCATGAGGAGACCTTCCATTAATAGGAGCTCTCCATTGTTACCGGGCCTTGGATTTCTTCTCTTGCCGTAATTAGGCTCTTCTACCTAACTCTTGAAGTTGCTAGTTGATGCCCTAGTTGCAAGATTTGAAAGCCATCTTAAAAGAGGGGCGTTGGTATCCATCTCTCAATGCCCTAGGGATTGAGACAAGAATCATATGCCCTATCTTTTCAAACAAACCTATATCTTTTTTACCAATATTCTTGTCTTTTATTTTACATGCATTTCTATATTGAAAAAACCCCAAAAATATAATATTATTGGAAAAACCTTAAAAATCTAAGAAAAATCATAACTCAAAAATTAAGCATGAGTTTGAAATTCTAATCCACCCACTAAATTCGCCCTGGTGGAATTGTCCACAAATCTCTGAGGGCGTTTCATTTTAACCCTAAGCATTGGGAAATGTGAAAATGTTTAAAAAATCAGAATTACAATAGGTTTTTGCATCTTTTTTTAAAACAAAATTTTAGGAGACATTTTTGTAGATTTGATTGGGCCATCTGGTGTGCCCAAGGCCACCTGTTTATCTTCCCTTCAAAACGCACCTTCCTGGGGTGCTTCCTTGGGAAACATGTAAAGCTATCTTGGGATTTTAAACTATATTAAAGTGTTGATATTTCACTGATATTGATTGTTAGAATTGAATTAACTAATGTTATATGGTTTCTGTGTCTTTATTGTTCATCATTGATTCCAAGTAAGGCACTGATCTCAGCTATAAGGCTGTGTAGAAGGGGTAGTTGCAATTTGTTGGCCTGTAGGTGTCCTTCCTCAGTTAGGGTCTCTCCCCTGGGTTTAGGAGGAACCCAAAGAAGTTGAGGAGTTAGACTAAGGTGACTGTTATCACCTAAACTGTAGTTACCCCTATGGATGTATCCATTAATGGATGGCAATAGGGAAGGGCAATTCAAAAGGTGCAACCACGATTACCTTGATCTCCAATAGATGGTTGTCACGCCAGTTGAGGCAACCTTCGCTTTATGTTATCTAGCCCAGACAACAAAGGGGGAGACCCGATCTACTCCCAATAGGAGAGATCAAACCAAGACACCAAATCAAGTTAATACTAAGTGAAGTAAGGTGTATGGTTTATCCTAGACCTAAGGATGAAGTCACAAGATAAGTGAGGGGTTCAATGAGTATAGCTTTGGTTCATTGTTGATGTGAGAGTGACTTATAGTATTTGAAATGAGGTCCAGGATTAAAGTACTAGTTCAATGTGAGAAAATCCACTGCCTTGGGAACTGTGTCCAATGCAGGGTAGTTTAGGGATTGAATTGGGGCTAACTAGTACAAGTGACAAGCTTATCATTAGATATGACAACATCTAAGGGTTTAGTCCACCAAACAAGGATCAAACCACAAGTTAATCCAACAATCTAGGAAAGTCGAATTGACTTGGAGAGAGATCAGTGCCTTGGGAATTGGGATAAATGGAGTCAAGAAGAGATTAACTTATGGTTGATGACTCCTATGGCATAAGACAAGTGGGCTATTAATGGTTTGATGGATGAATAAGTCTAGATCTAATAATTCAAGGTTTGACCTAAGTGGACCACAATCCCTTAAAACAAGGAATGCTATCCCCAAGGCAAGATTTTACAAAGAGACCAACTAGACCTAGGTTTTGAATTATGTTTGTTCCAAATCCACCAAAATCTCATGTACCCATGTCCTAGAAGTGGACCAACTCAATCTCCCAAGGAAGTGCGACTTTGCCCAAGGAGGGTAAAATGTGGGACAAATGGGATCAAGACAAGTCCAATGACATCCAAAATTTAGATCCAAGTAGGTTAATCAAGTGAGAATGTGGATCTAGAATTTCAAGGAAATCCAATGGTTAGATCTTAGTAGATCTGAGTTTCAAGATACCAAGTGGTCCAAAATGGGGATTAAATCCCTTAAAATGTGGAATAGGGCCCACAAGGCAAAAATTGCCAAAGTAACAGTCTAAGGGTGGGTTTTAGGACGTGTAGATCATGAATCAGTGAGATCTCAACTACCCATGTACTAGATCTAGGTCAACTCACCCAAACCAAGAAGTGTGCCCTTGCTTGGAGAAGCTAAATTGGCTTGGGAAGAGGGTCAAATGGAGGCCAATCCTCACCAAACTATAGATCCGGGATGCCGTGGATACTATAGAGGTGGGTTTTAAATATCTTACCCAAGGAACCACTAGATCTTAGTAGATCTGAGAAAATGTAACAATGAGGGTTTTATCAATTATGTGTTTGTGCCAATGGATTGGAATCAAGATAAGAGAAACAAACCTATGGATCTTACTTGGGTAACCTTGTAGATACCTTGATGATGATGATCTATGCAAACCCGATCAATTTGAAGCAATTTGGAGTAGATCTCTGTGAAGTGCGATTTGCCCAAGGAGACCAATGCGCCCTTCCTCCTGCACAATAAACGTAAACAATATCAGATTTATTGCATCAAGAGTTAAAGACTAATGCTGCAAGAGAAATAACAGAAAGATAGCATAGATCACAATGATACTAATGATAACCCCGTGTTACAAACGAATGCCAATCCAAGCGAGTTGAGGAAGCCCTACAAAAACGCCCAAGGTTGAAGTCGCCCTCCTGTAGACAAGACAAAGATTTCCAACATATAGAGATCTTACCACAAATACCCAAATGCTAGGATGCAATAGACTTTCCAATCACCATCTAAGAACACCAGATGCAAAGGAGACCACAAGAATTTCCACAAGAGAATTTTTCTATATCAAGAATCCAAGAGCCAAAGACCCCTTTACAATGAGAGGCTCTCTCCTTTAAATAGGAAGGAGAGGCACCAAAACCCTAACCACTTTTTGAACGAGTGGCTAAGATTAAAAAACACAAATGTCTAATCAATGGTTGAGATGAGCTCAACAATAAAGTACATGGATCACTAATAAAATATAACCATAAGTGGACAAAATCGCCCTAGGAGAGGGGAATCCCACCAAATCATGATGACAAAATATAATAAGAAGCTCATGGTGGGTCCAAGGGGTAATTTTAGCCACCCTTGGTCAATGCCCATAGCACAATAATAATAAAATAGTCATCAATATACCAAATCGTGCCTCAATGGACAAATCGTGGGCCTTAAGAGGCCTCAGAAATCATCAGAAAGTGTCATAAGTGATGGATGTGGGTCCCGATGAAGCTGAAACTGCTGGAGGTGGTGTGGAAGACATCCACTCATCATCATTGATCATCCCATGCCAAGACCTTGCCTCAGTAGCCCAAATCGAATTCCTCAATAGCCATTTCTACCAATCCTGAAATGCCTTGGGAAGCGTGAAACTGCCCCAAACTGCCTCCTGGAGTGCCTGCGCTGTCAAGGTGAGGGAACCAGTGTGTCCGGGAGGGGGGTAATATGGTAAAAACAAGTGGCTGGACCACCCCCTCCAAGCACAGCGCCCTAGGTCAACCAGATAAAAATCATCTCTGCTCTGACAGGGTCTCCGATAGACCAAAACTGCACTGGGGTAGCCTACTGAGGCTCAATCATCACTATAAATGCCCGGAACTGAAAACAGACTATCTCATTGGACTCAGAAGGTCCAAATCTATCCAAGATGTGTACTCATACACCATATGGATCTCTGCATGATCATATAATACATCCAATATACCAGAACAGGTGAAATAATAATAATCTGTAAATGATCAAATAATGCTGTAAACCATAAATCATCATCATAACCCTGTATCTACTGCATAGAACCATCATGTACATGTACATGGACCATATATCATCTATCTGTATCATCACAAGGTCCAACCATCTCATGTCCTGTGGTTGCCCTTGGTCAAACTAAGTTTGACCAGGTCAACATTGACCAAATATAACTCAGACTATCATCAAAAGCTGCTGCGAAGTGTCAAAGGTTAATGCATGCTCTACAACTTATTCAAATAACAATTATAACACAAAGTAATCATTACTGGCGATCTAAATCCAAATATATAATGTCATTAATTATTATTATTACTCAGATTAGACTTTCAAGACCATACTCACTTGATAGCTGTGATCAATTTGCTAGTGAAGGGTGAAGGCTAAGATAAACAGGCTAGGCTAAGGATGACTGACTGACTCAACACTGTGACATTTTGGATATGGGAACGGGAATACACACTATAGTATATACTGAATGAGCAACAACACAGGGAATGGCGGTGTCTCACAAATGGATGAGTTGTTTAAAGAAGGTTTATTCACCTTTAACAGATGCGCACAATCCATAATACAAATGAGGCCAGCAATTATTTAGATATAGCATTTAAGTTCCATCGCTTTTTGGGCCTGAAGTTTCCATAGCCTTTGATCTATGTGTGTTTATAAACACATTGCATAGATTTACATTTATTTGAGGCTTTCTGCTGCAGGTGTGTTTTTAAGGCACTTGTTTACCTGAGCATTTCTAGGTGTGTCACAGACAGCTTGTTTACCTAGGTATTTACATTTCCAAAAGATATAACATTTTATTTTCATGGCCATTTTCATTTGGCATGCCTTTCATTCATGTGTGTTGAGAAACACATTGCATGAACGGGTTTTTCATACAAGATATAACATTTCATTTTCCAGATTTTGTATTCATGGCAGCACTAAAAGTTTCAGGTTTAGCCAACACAACTTTAGTGACTAGGGGGAATTCACAAGGAACTCCAGCTCACCATAGGTAAGTTTTGTCACCAACTCAGAGCCGAGACACAATAAACAGGGAAGCTCATCCAATACAGAGGCTACAGTGGGGGAAAGATCCTCCATGTCACTAGTCAAGTAGTAAGTCAGGGTGATAAACTAAAAGGTAGGTAATGGATGGATGAAGACAATGAATCATGGAGCCAACACTAGCAAGCCAAGGTATGGTGGAATGATCACCTCTATTCTCCCTAGGGAGGGTAAAACCAATGAGTATGAATAGTGAACTTCTAAGTCTGAGTAGGGACAATATAATATATATAATAGGATCAACCAGGTGCACATATCTATATGATCGCCAGATCATGACACTAAGTGCTAAGACATGCTATAAGAATAAATATAAAAGCAATATAACCACAACACTATGATATACCTGCTGAGTCATATACCTGAATGCTCATCCTCTGAACCATCATCTGTCCTCTGAAACTGCTACTGTAACTCTGGGCACTACTGACTGCTCTGTACAAATGGTATAATGGCTACATCGGTCATCTCTCTGAGTATCCTGAGACTCAGTCATGGCAATGGGGAATACAACTGTTGTCCATAATCTGATAGTGATCCAATATACATGCTCATCTCAACATCTCAATGTAAGGGAACTGGCTGAATAGTGCACTGGAATCTGGCAAAAAATGTATGGTAGCCCGGCTACTATATATGTGATAACAATGACATTGGGTCTTGCCTCCTCTTACATGCTTACCATCACTAGCACAAGGCCATACGTTGTTTGCTTTGAAAGGACTACTAGTTTGATCAGTAACACATAGCAAGTGAATCTTGTGACTAAGGGCTTGTTACAAACTCAATCCATCTCTTACCTTTGTTGATCTCCAATCGATTTGACCATTCTCTCAAGGGTAGTGATTTGGATCATTTAAACTCTAGCTCCATTTAATTATTGAGAATTCCTTGAATTGGATTGCATTTGAACCACTTATTTAACCCCTAATCAATCCATCTGAACATACTCAATAATACTTTTATTTGAGTCTAGGATCCATCCCATAGGGTACCATCATTTCCAATTGCTATAACCTTCACTGGTATCCTGTAAGCCTAAAAGGGGTCGGGTCTTGTAGCTCAACTTGGGAAACCTCCCATGGCTAGTCTAGTTCATCTTGTGTGGACTAAGAAGCCTAAAGAAAGAAGGAACCTATATCGTGTGACAACCATCTATCATTTGAGGGGTAGACTTTCTTGAAGTATCACGTTCTTAGTGGCTTCTTGTCTCTACCATCCTAGATTGGATCTCATTTAGTGACCACTACAGAAATTGTGATAACAATACTCTCCATCCTCATTTTGTCATAGTATTTAGCAAGTATCCTATAGCCAAAAAGGGGTTTGGCCATCAAGCTTGACTTGGGACACCTTGAGTGGCTAATTTAGTTCACCTTGTGTTGATTAAGAAGCCTAAAGAGAGGAGAAGCCTATTTGAAGTGACAACCAATTACCTTTTGGGGGGTAAGATTCTCGAGATATCACAGTCTTAGTGACCACCATTCTTTGCCATCCTGGATAGGATCATATATTTTAGTTACTATAGAAAGTGTGATAACAGGATGAAATCAAATGCTTTTTGAAAGTCTACAAAGCAACAGTAAACTTTCGACGAGCTATTACGCGCCTCCTCATCAATGGCTTGGAGCATGAGAATGTAATCAATAGTTTGGTATGTCGGTCTGAATCCCAACTGTCCTCTAACTCTGAGGTGTCTCCTCTCAATCTCCTTGGAAAGTTGCATATGGAGAATTGTAGCATATAATTTGGAGAAAGTGTGGCCAACCATGATCGTTATGTAGTTATTGGGATCTACACTAGAGCTCGATTTGTGAATTAGGTGAATAATGTGGTGTGATCAAGGTCGTGGGAAGCCAATGCAGACCACATGGTTGAACAAGTCGACCAGGTAACAGTCTAGTGCATGAAGGCCATGCTGGAAGAGTTCGACCTAGAAACCCTCCTCATTTGCGGCTTTACTGGAATCATGACCCAAATAGCCTAACGAATGTCATGTGGAGTGAATAAGAGGTATGAAGAAGGAGGTGAGGTAACCTGGATGAGGGGTTGTCTCGATATATCATAGAGGGAGGAGGGAAACAAAGAATTTGGATCAAGATCAGATTGGAGGTGAAAGTGAAGGGGAAAGAGGGTATGCTAGAATTTTTTGGGGTAGTGGCTAAGGGAGGTACTTAACTCTCGTCCTTGACAGGAAATGAAGAGGCATTCCTTGTGGCGGAGAAGTTGATGGTAGGAGGCTTTAAGGTCATGGTACAAGGGGTGACCATGAGTGGAGGCATGTCGAAGTTGGGTGTGGAGGTGTTTATAGTCATCATCATAGCATTGGTTCATGGGGTGTGACCCAGATTTTGGGGAAAGGGAGGCGCAACGAGTTAAGTAGGGATAGGTTTTAAGGACAACTTCCCAAATGATGGCTGAAAGGAAAGCATACTTGTCCAATGCGGATGTCAGTGTTGTAAAGTGAGGCTTAGAAGGGAGCAATTGGTGAAGAGCAGACGTGAAGGTGTCGGGGTCACCCTTGGCAAAGAGGATAGTGGTCAAGGGTGGGCTCAGAGGGGGAGGGGGTGGGGCCTGGGGTATGGCGATTTGAAGGGAGAAGGAAAGGATATCATGGTTGACCAAGGTGATGAGAGTGACTGAAAGGTAATGAATAATTGGGAGTAGGTTCTAGCTGGAGATGACGTAATCCACTACACTCACACCCCCACCATGAGGTTGGCAGGAGAAGAAGCTAGAAGACGGGAAACAGGGAAGGCCATTAAAAAATAAAATCTCATGAGATTCTCTAAGCCATAGGAGGTGTCTACCATATCCAGTAAAAGGTCCCAAAACATTCTCAAATGATCGATGAAGCCCCACTGAAGCTAGATTCATCTCTTGAAGACAAAACAGGCCCTCGGAGCAGTCGTGTAGAGGGATCTGAAAAGGACTTGAACGAGATTAGCACTACCAGATTTCAGCCAGCCTTTCGTGTTGGAATGTGATGCATCAGGCATTGGCATTGGGGCGGTTTTGATGTAGAACGGACACCCCATAGCCTTCGAAAGCAGGAAACGCAAAGAGCTAGAGAGGCTCTACTCCATATATGACAAAGAGATGCTCGCCATCATGCATGCATTGGCGAAGTTCAGAAAGTACTTGGTGGGCAACAGGTTTGTGGTGAGGACGGATCACAACAGTTTGAAATATTTCCTGGAGCAAAAGGACTTGAACGAGAGGCAACAAAAATGGGTCTGCAGGATTCAGGCATATGATTTTGATATAGAATATGTAAAGGGAAAGAAAAACATTGTTGCTGATGCACTTTCCAGGAAGCCAACTGCTTGTTCTTTGATGGAGATTTCATCGGATTGGAAGGCTCATCTTTTGGTAGAGTATTCCAAAAATAAATTTGCTTGTGAAATTATGGATGGCTTCATACAGGATGATAGATACAGGGTGGTTGATGACGTCATCTTATATAAAGACCGGATATATTTGGTACTGGAGTCCAAACTGAAGGAGAAGATGTTGCAAGCTACTCTTGACATTCCTACAACAAGACATCAAGGGGTATTCAAAACATACAAGCAGGTCAGGGAGAGGTTCTCTTGGAAGGGCCTCAAGGATGATGTGCTACGACACGTGAGAGAGTGCATGGCCTGTCAGCAGAACAGGACCGAACTAATTCACCCGACGAGGCTTCTGCAGCCATTGCCTATTCCGAAACAGAAATGGGAGAGTGTCCATGGACTTCATCACTGGGTTGCCACGAGTACAGGGCCGAGATTGTATCTATGAAGCGGTAAACAAGTTGACAAAATTTGCACATTTCTTTGCGATTTCGTCAGACTACACGGCAGCACAAGTAGCAGAGGTATTCTTCAGAGATGTATTTCGGTTGGATGGTCTACCTAAGAACATCGTCAGTGACAAAGACAGCAGGTTCTAGGGTCCTTTTGGCAAGAACTCTTTAGATTGGTCGGCACTGAGTTGACTCCCAGTACCAGCTACCACCCTCAGACCGATGGACAGACAGAGATTGTGAATAAATGGATTGAGGGGTACTTGCGGAATTATGTTTATGGCTAGCAGAGGGCGTGGATCAGGTGGCCACATTTAGGTGAGCATTGCTACAACACCACCTACCACATGTCGATCGACATGACTCCATTGAAAGGGCCTAAGGGCCTTCCAGATAAATGTATTATTTCCCTTCTGAGCTTCCTTAGAATATTTTTGAGACAGTGGCATAATAGAGGATTTAGTATGGAAGCTTTGGACAATATCCTTGAAAAGTGTTTTCCCGTCTTCCTACCTTGGATAGAATATCATGAGGAAGACCCTAATGCTCCTCGCCTCGTCATAATAGAAAACGAAAAAATATTGGGAGGTGCCTCTGAGTTATTGCAGTAGTAGGAAGATTAGGCATCTCAATGAAGAAAATCGTCTCTTTCCATCAAGCACAACATGACCCTATTGAAGAGATTCATGATGACCCTATTGAAGAGCTTCATGAAGATCTGGTTATTGAAGACCCTCCTCATGCCACCATAACAGAAGGCATTGAAGATTGGGAGTTTTCTCAAGTTTATTTCACTGATGATGAGCACATTTGTACTCTTGATCCGCCTCCAGAAGAAACCATTACAGAAGCCCATATAGAAATCCATGATGAAGTTTGTAATGTGTATGATGATTATGGTTTAGAAGGTTTACTTCCCTGTGACCTTTTTTCTGAGGAGGATGATTGTGAGCATGAAGAGGACAGACATAGCCTGGACTATGATGTAAGTGATTGTAATACCCCGGTTGTTAAGCCCCAGACTTATGGTCTTTTATTTGACTATGGGCTTATGTTCTATTTGTTAGTGACTATGGACTTATGCTCATTTGTTTGATGATGTGATTATGGACTTTGGCATTATTATTATTAATGTTAATGTTGTTATTAATTAAATAAAAAACTGGCTGAGCATTGGCAACTAAAAGAGTATGGGAGACCATGGATCTCACGGAGTGAGGGGTAATGGGGGACATCCCTAGCACCTTAGAGCTTGTTATTGTTGGAATTTGTGCAACTTCAGAAGATATTATTATTGTATTTTATTGTACCTCCTAAGGGAGTTGAACTTAATGTAATTATTCATGTAAACCCTAGAAAGAACAATGTAAACCTTGGGGTTAAAAGAAAACAAAGGAAAAGATTAAATTTAAATGATTTATTATTCCCCAAGAGAAGTCGGTCCAGTCAATTAGACAAGTCGGCCCAGTTAGGAAAATGGCCAGTTTGGCACTTGTATAAATAGAGGGAAAGTTCACCTCATTATTCAATCATCCACTCAAGTGAAGTTCGCATCACCTAGAGAGAGATTCGCACCAACAACTAGGAGAAGACTATTTTTGGGGTTTCCACTTGGAAAGTGTTTCCTTTCCTTCTCTCTCATTATTGTACTCTGATCTCAGAATTATCATCTCTATACGAAGGTTATTGGGTTTTCTCCCGTTTGGGTTTCCCAGGATAAACTCTTGCATTATTGTTCAATGCTTTGTCTTTCTTCTAGTGATCCTATTGAATTTATGCAAGTAAATTATTATGCTATGAATGTATGCAAAATCTAACATGGTATCAGAGCGGTTCTAGAAGAATCCTTCACATGAGTGAAACCAGAAGCGGGCCACCTCCGGATCTTTGGCTGTCTAGTCTACATACATGTGCCCAAGGAGAAAAGGACGAAGTTAGAACCTTCAGGCAAGAAGGGAACTTTCGTGGGATACAATGATGTTAGATTTTCACAATTTAATTCAAGATTATCTAGGATCTTATCTAAGAAAATAACATGCACAACAATTCAAACACAAGAGACAAGAGACACAAATAATTTCATCGGGGAAACCATAAAGGAGAAAACCCCGCAACTTCCAAAGAGATAGAATGAGCAACAATACAAAACCCCAAAAGTAGAAATGGTCTCCAACAGCTTCTCTCTTCTTCACTTGTGCAAAGTCCTCCTCTTTCTCACTAATGCGCAAATGAGTGAGTGAGTGAATGATGCAAATGAGAGAGGCACCCTCTCTATTTATACTTTATCTTTCACTTGACTTTTACCCAACTAGGTCGGCCCCTAGTTGTACTTGATTGGGCCAACTTCTCTAGGAGAGTCTAATAACCCATAGACAACTTAACTCTGGGGTCTAATGCCCCGACATACAAAGGAGGGTTAACCTCAATGACTTTACATGACTCAATTACAATAAAGACTCTCTCGACCGAAGGAATAAACATCTCCGTTAGAGGTACAATAATAAAATACAAATACAATATAAATTATACAAGTGAATATCTTCCGAAGTTACAATTACATTAACACTCCCTCTTAACTAGGAAGGTATTCTCTTGACACAGTCATCAACACAAGTCTTTGTCACTGGATCATCATCGTCATTGCTGCTCCTATCTCGCTATCTCGACCATCAGTCTCCAATCTACTCATCATAGGAAGTTATACAGAGCGAGCCCTTTTTCATGTTGGATGTAGGCCTAGCCTCCATGTAGGTCTTCATCATCTCTACGAGCAAGCCATCAAGTAGGTACATCTCAGGACTTATTATATGCCACTGCAAAACCTGCAGGATTTCCCAGGACTGATTATATGCCACTGCAAAACTTGAAGGAGCATCCCAGGACTGATTATATGCCTCTGCAAAACTTGCAGGATCTCCTAGGACTGATTATATGCCACAGCAAAACCTGAAGGAGCATCCCAGGACTAATTATATGCCTCTGCAAAACCTGTGTACCCTACTGTCACCTCATCATCTTCAAATCATCTTATCGTCACACGGAGCACAACCCAGATGCACATCACACGTCTACCAACATGCGAGGACTTTCCTACTAGCATGTGAGACACATCACTTACATCAACCGACATGGGAGGACTTTCCTACCACCATTCGAGAAAGGCTCAACAATTACATCAACGACCATGGGAGGACCAACCTACCACCATGTCGGAAAAGCTCAACAATTACATCAACGACCATGGGAGGACCAACCTACCACCATGTCGGAAAAGCTTGGCAATTACATCAACGACCATGGGAGGACCAACCTACTGCCATGTCGGAAAATCCCATGTGCATCTACGTCTTCTGGACTCATCACTTCCCCTTGGAAGGAACCTCGATCTGAAGTACACCAAGCTTCTCTCTGAAGTATTCAAACTTCACTCTGGCCAGCAACTTGGTCAATACATCGGCTATCTGCTCGTCTGCCGCAACATTCTGGAGCTTCATTGCTCCTCTCTGCACCAAATCCCTGATATAGTGATACTTGATCTCAATGTGCTTCGACTTGTTAGACAACTTCACACAACTCTGGTTGTCGCAATATATACAAGTCATGTCCAACCGGAGATCAAACAAATTAGACAGTAGCTTCTTCAGCCATACTGCCTCACAATTAGCTGAACAAGCTGCGACATACTCTGCTTCGGCTGTACTCAGTGCCACGCAGGACTGCTTCCTGCTAAACCAAGAGCACACTTGATTCCATACTGAAGCAACACCTTGAAGTGCTCTTACTATCAATGGCACTGCCTGCCTAATCCGAATCAACATAACCCTCCAGGTTAATCTTCTGATTCACATCATACTTGAGCCCATAATCAACCGTACCTTTTAGACACCTCAGAATATGCTTTGCAGCAATGAAGTGAACATGTCTCGGATCCGTCAGGAACTGGCTCAATGTGTTCACAGCAAAGCAAATATCTGGTCTCGTATTCGTCAGGTACATCAAAGATCCCATCATTTGACGATACATCGTGGCATCAACCGACTTTGATGAAGCATCACTCAATAGCTTCAGGTTCGATGCCATAGGTGTGGCCATGGCCTTGCAGTCCATCATCCCGAACCCCTTCAGGATCTCTACTGCATACTTCCCTTGTCCAAGGAAGATTCCATCCGCACTCTGCCACACCTCTATGCCTAGAAAGTAGTGCATCATACCCAAGTCCTTCATCTCGAACTCAGCAACAAGCTTCCTTTTCGTGTCAGCAATCAACCCATCCTCACCTGTCACAAACAAGTCATCTACATACAGTAGGAGTATCACTGGGTTCCCTTCCTGAACCTTGTAGTAAAGGTTGGAATCCGCTTTACTCCTGGTAAAGCCCAGACTAGTTAGGAAGCTGTCTATCCTACCGTACCACGTCCTGGGTGCTTGTTTCAATCCATACAAAGATTTCTTCAATTTGCACACATGAGTCTCCCTGTCATGTGTCTCAAATCCGAGTGGCTGCTCCACATACACTTCCTCCTCTACTACACCATTCAAGAACGCTGTCTTGACATCCATCTGGTGTACCTTCCACTTCATCATTGCAGCCAGAGCAAGTACCGATCTGATGGAAGTGTATCTAGCTACAGGTGCAAATGTCTCTTCATAATCTATCCCTTCCTTCTGGGAGAAGCCATGTGCCACAAACCTCACTTTGTGTTTTTCTGTGCTGTCATCTACAACATGCTTGATCTTGTATATCCACTTGGAAGTCACAACAAACTTCCCTACTGGTCTCGGGACCACATCCCAAACATCATTCTTCATGATCGATTGGTACTCCTCGATCACGGCATCCTTCCATTCTTTCTTCTCAGCTGCTTCCTCATAGTTGGAAGGTTCTTTGTCAATGATGTCACACAGCAGGGCTACATAACTGGAGAATGGTCTCGGTCTCTTGCTTTCTCTATGCATTCCCTCTGGAGCATCATATCTCTTTGCATCTTGAATTGCTTCTCATACCCATGCTGGTTTCCTCTTGTGAGAATTTTTCTCACGTGGTGGATCTACATGTTCCTGTGGGTCTTCCATCTTGCGTTCTTCATATTCTTCTGGAATCGCTTCTTCCATTACTGTGTTTCTGATCCTGGGAACTTTAGGTTCTTAAATATCTTCAATAGGTAGTTTTCTGATGTATGTTGATTCTTCGTCGCTTGTTCTTCGAAACAAGTCTCTCTTGTAGGTGATGGTATACGATCTTTCCTACAAGTCAAGTTCAATTGCATGATTAGAAACATTTCATAGTTTTCAGAACAAATTCTTACGCATAAAGACATAGGTCATACAGTCATGCAATTATCTTAGCCAATGCTTCAATACAACATTTATCCATATCCCATAACTTTCTAGATGCCTTCCATCTCTACCAGAACATTGTTAAGAGTGTGCACTACTCAAACATGTCAGCAAAGAGGTTTCAATCTAGATAAGTAGCAATGGAGTGTTGTACAGTACCATAGGCCACTTACCCATTACTTGCATATTAATAGTATCTTGTTCATTAATGCAACTTTTCTAACATGCATAATGTACATCCTAAATCTAGGAACATAAGTATGTACATGACTGAACAACATCATTTAAGTAATCATATATACAAGAAATGACAATTCAAATACTTATCTTTGTTTGGTTGTTGGGTGGATTCCCTCTCAATCTTTGCTTCCTTGCAGGAACTACTGGAAGGTGATCCCTCTTGATCTTTGCTTCCTTGCAGGAACTACTGGAGTCTCTGATAGTGTGCACCTGAACTAATGTTGAAAATGGATGAGAGGTTCTTCCATAGATTATTGATATTTATTTCTTTTCCAGAGTCCGACTCTGCAGTAGCTTCTTCTACTCTTTTCATGAAATACTGAAAGTCATCTCTAGCTTCACCTTATGAGGTGGAACCATCTAAATACCCTTGTAGCTGGTTACCTTCATTATAATACATATTCTTCATCACTTGAAGAATATTCACTGCCTTCTTTGGTTCTCTACCTTGGAGGTTCATCATCCTCTGCAATGTGAGCATGATGTCTTTTCTTGTTGTTCTTCTTCTTGTGGGAGCTACTTTTGTTCCTGGGACAATCTCTGGAATAGTGCCGCTTCTCATCACAAGTATAACATCGAATGTGAGAAAGATCTCTCCTGGACTATGCTGCTGGGAATCGCTCTGCACCCTCACGAATCGATCCCAATTCGCGTTCCGGAAGGAATCGATTCCGGAATCGCGATTCCTTCCGGAATCGATTCCGTAATTCGCGCTTCCTTCACAAAAAAATCGATCCATGGTTTTTGAGGGTTCAAAGGAATCAATCCGGAATCGACGATTCCAAATCGATTCCTCATCGAATCCCCGATTGATTCCGAGCTAAAAAACGGGAGCGAAATCACTCCTGCGGGATTGGCGGATTCAACCCAAAAAAAATTCGATTTTTGTAATTTTTTTGGGGTTTTTTTTGGATGGGCTAGGTTACTTTGGGCCAATAAAGGGTGAATGAGTCCATTTGGACTCATTCCATTACTCATTTCACTCATTGGGAAGAGCTTTGAGCTTTGAGTGAGTTTGCTAGTTGTTTGAGAGCTTTGAGCTTTGAGTGGGAGATTGAAGAGGAGAGCTTGCAAGGGAGATTGAAGCTTCCATAGAGACATTCAACCACCATTGAAGAGCTAAAAGGTAGGCTCTAAAACCTCAATCTTTGTTTTTGAATTTTTTTTTCACTATGTTAAAAAATGTAAACCTTGCAATGTTCTCTTTTCCTACACTTTCCAATATCTTCTTCTCCATCATTCTATTGCAGGCTACAAGTGACTCTCATCTTTGAATCAAGAAACATGATGGGTATGTGGTTTTGGTTTTTCATTCCACTGCTTCTCATTATGATGGTGTTGGGAAGTAGATATGGTGGTGGTAGTGATGAGGGGGAAGAGGTAGAGAGTGATGCATACCAAGGAGAAGAGGAGGAAGGGGAAGAGGGTGATGATGATGAGAATGAGGGTGATGTGGGGAAAAAACAAAAAGACACAACACCTTTGTGGAAGTTGTTATCACATCCATGTTAGCTGGAGCTACCATGCTGCAGATTGTATGGTCAGGGACCATACTAAACTTTTTTTTTTCAGATCAGAGATCGGATGCCTTCAGAGGAGGCACACAGTTTTGTTCAGATTGCCCCGAGCAGACATATCAGTGGGGACAGATGGTTTTATGATATTGTCCGGACATGTATACACTATTGCCTACAGAGGCACCCTTCTTTGCTAGGATTTGACATAAGCCCATTGAGATAGTTGCCTAGCCATATTTTGATAGAGTGCTACAGACTATTGCTGGTTAACTGCTTATTGCTCGGATTCAGTTGAGATCTAGTCTCAGAGTCAGCTTCAACAGCAGGTATATGGTGCAACAAATATAGCATTTGATGTTCTATTGCTTATGTTGTTGATTAGACTTGTTTATACATGATAGTACATTGACTTTACATCTTATGTTGATGTGGTGATCTAGTTGTTATTATGATGTGCTGTTGGGCCCTTGGTGATGTTAGTCCACCCCCTTTTGTAGGCTCCTGTCTATGCTCACTGGATCACATTCCCACTACTTGTATAGACTTGGTCACTTAGTCCCCTTTAGGCAGCTGACTTTGGATCCACCTTCACTTCCTCCACCCATCCGACTCATTCATGATTGATCTTTCCCGACTTGGATTCTGATATGTGACCTTGAGGATTCCCTTCCCCACTGATCTCTGAGTATGCCATGATTCCCTGTCTATTGTGCCTCGGCTCTTTAGTGTGTGAGATGCACTTTCAAACCTGGGATTTGCTCCTGTCGGTTGCCCCCGATGTTGCAATGCAGTTAGGATTGTGTAGCCTCACCAGGTGCTCCCCATCGGTCATCGAAGCTTGTATGCTTACCCCCATTACTTTGCAGTATGAGCACCTTGATTATACATATTGAGATATGTATGTAGCCCAAAAGGGCCTTGATGTAAAATGAAGAAATGTAAAGCAAGCCAAAAAGGCTTTTGTAAATGTAAAATCTAGCCAAAAAGGGCTAAGTATGAAATTCATTGTAAAATCCATGCAATGTGTTTGTAAACACACATGGACACAGGTCAGCCGTAAATGTCAGCATTCCCACTACTTGTATAGACTTGGTCACTTAGTCCCCTTTAGGCAGCTGACTATGGATCCACCTTCACTTCCTCCACCCATCCGACTCATTCATGATTGATCTTTCTCGACTTGGATTCTGATTTGTGACCTTGAGGATTCCCTTCCCCACTGATCTCTGAGTATGCCATGATTCCCTGTCTATTGTGCCTCGGCTCTTTAGTGTGTGAGATGCACTCTCAAACCTGGGATTTGCTCCTGTCGGTTGCCCCCGATGTTGCAATGCAGTTAAGATTGTGTAGCCTCACCGGGTGCTCCCCATCGGTCATTGAAGCTTGTATGCTTACCCCCATTACTTTGCAGTATGAGCACCTTGATTATATATATTGAGATATGTATGTAGCCCAAAAGGGCCTTGATGTAAAATGAAGAAATGTAAAGCAAGCCAAAAAGGATTTTGTAAATGTAAAATCTAGCCAAAAAGGGCTAAGTATGAAATTCATTGTAAAATCCATGCAATGTGTTTGTAAACACACATGGACACAGGTCAGCCGTACATGTCAACATTTGTAGTGGTTATTTCCTCACCTAGTCCTGCGGAGCAAGGAGGTGAGAGGGAGCAAAGGACAAGCTCAAGATTGTCCCCTAGAGTCTCAAGTTACGGTTTGCCGGACACCCAGTTTGCCGGCTCTAGAAAAGAACCTCACGGAGTCTTCGAGCACGGATGTGAGTTGTGAGGTACTTGTTAGATGACCAGTGGCGGTTTCCCTGCACTATACCCATTTGTGAGGCATTGCCTTTCCCCGTGTTGTATCATGGTATGCTTATCTCAGCGGACCCCGCCATCCCGAGTTATCCAAAGGGTCACATAGTCCTTGTCCTTGTCATCCCTCATCCTTCACCTTGTATTCCACATCACCCAAAGTCAGCTAGGTGGTCAAGTCTATAGGTTGTGCATAGCAGTTTGAGTCTTTGGATGTGGTGGGCCCATCTCACCAGGGGCCTCGTGTTTTTGAGATATTATGTATTTTTTATCACCATATTGGTATTTTATTGTTTAGTAATGTACTAACATGTATAAGGAAGCCTATCGCTTCATATTGCATACAGGTATTCAGCCAGCACCATGTTGACCAGATTTGACTTGGTCAAACTAGGTTGACCAGGCCAAAAATGGGCCCAAAAAAATATTACGATCGAGATTTCGATTTTGGTCACTTGTATTCTATTGGGGTCCCATATGAACCTCCAAGCATCAGAATTTGAAAACGTTGAGGCAGCGATGAGATTTTTAATTATTATTGGTCATTAATGACCTATTTTAATTAAAAATCATGGATTTTGGGCAAACAGTGCCTAAGTAATGGATCGTGGTCGTTCGAGTGACCATACCTACTATTTTTGGGGTCCATGATCACATTGCAGCAGACGGTTCGACAATCCGGGCACTGTAAGTGGGTCAAAAGCCCATTTTACTCCTTCAACAATATAAACCAACAATAATTACATGGAAATCAAAATTTGGCAAAGGCAACTATTCCAAATGGCAAAAATCAAGGCTGGCTAATACAAGGGTGATTTCTAAGGTAATTTGGTAATGTTTGGACATGGTATTATATATTGTGGGTCCCTCCATTGGAACAGCTCACTAGGTGGGACGAATTGCCCATGGGGGGCATTTTTCTCCACTTAGGCAAATTCGATTTGGTGTTTCATGGCATGTGGGACCTTGATGTATTAGTTAGGGGGATAAAACACTATATAGACACCCCCTAACATTTCATTTGACCATTGTATGGGCCCTACAAGGGACCCCTCCCCCACTTGTGCGCTATCCTTAGGCAATTCGCACCCCCTCTTGTGGCTCATCTCCACCATTCGTTGGGGTAGGGAGAGAGTCAATCCCAACCCTCCATTTTGGAGGGAATAGGGTTTTGAGAGTGGCCTTTCTCTATAAGAGAAGGCACTCACCCATTGTACACTCCTTCTTGGCATTTTCGACTTGCACTTGATAGAGAAAGACATTCCATTTGTGGCTTGATACTTGGTGTTGTGGAGTAAATTTGTGGTCATTGTTAGCTAGTATTATGGATGCATTGTGGAGATAGTTTGTGTTGTGTTTCTACATTTGTTTGCTGGTTTTAAATTTGCAGCATTGGTGGCCATTTGAAGGAGGGCGCTATACTTGGAGCGGGAGCTCCACTCTAGCGATTTGCTTCGAAATTATTCACAAGGGAGTTGTCATTTGCTTTCAGCTAGTCAATTCCTTTATCTTTCAGCCATTCATTTGCTGTTATACTTGGTTATTTGCTGCATTTACTAATTATCTCTTGCTTGTGGCAGGTACCCAGGGCGCACTTGGTGTCCAGTTGCTTCCCACGCTCAAGGAAACACGCAGGCCTCTCCATACTTGATCTTTCGGGCTAGTCCTCACTCAAAGCTCTCCATTTCACCATTTCTTTAGGTATTCTTCATCTCCTTGTCTCTTCTTTGTCATTTTCATTGTCTTGCTAAGCGGGAAAATCACTTAATAAACCGTGAAAACACAAAACATAAGATTTCACCGTTAGAATTAGTTTTATTTCAAAACCCACTAATGAAACGCTATTAAAAGCCCAAATCCAAAGTTTCATTTGCTTTTGACTGCTTTTACCCATAGATTTAGCACTGGTCTACCTGGCAAAAACGCCCCCCTAGGGCGTTTTTCTTCTCTGCTTGTTCTGGGTCAATTTCGGGTTCTGGGTAGTTTAGAACCGGTTTCAAATCGCCATTTAAACTTAAGAAATCTAACTACCAATTGCTAGAAGTGTTTTAAATCACGATTTATTTGCTGCTCTAGGTCCATTTTTTTGCACTGCTTAATTCTCTTCCTTGGGCAGATTCATTCGATTTCTCCACTTCTAGCTTACTACATGATCCTAGTCTACTTCAGCCATACAATCACTAATTCAATCAGTTATTTCACTATATTTGATTGCTAGTCACTTTCACATCATCCACACTTTTAGTGTTTGTGCCCATCTATTGGCTGGAATTAGACGTAGGATTTAATCCACACTCTTTTCCTGTTTGTACTTCTTTCTATCTTTGGATTTGGGTGTGAGTTTTGTCTCTCAACCATCACTGGTTGAGCGGGGTCTCCCCCTTGACTTGGCTACGTGCCTTGTCTAAAGTGACAGTAGCCTTGTTCGGTGTGACTTCCGTTCATTGAACGGAGGACTTGGTTATTGCTAGTTACACCACTCTAGCTGATTCACCCTCTGCCATCCCTGTTGGGACACTCTTTATCCTTCAGCTAGAGATTGTGTGATAACAGAAGTATGTGACAAGGCTTGGGGGAGGGAGAGCGGGTTTAACCACAAAGTTTATATGCCCCCATTGTACTAAAACTTACACAGGTTCATATACCCGGGTGAGAAAGCATTTGTGTGGGGTTATGCCATACGATGAAGGTAAGTCTCATGGAGTCAAAACTTGTGACAAAGTGGGAGCTAAAGAGAAGCAAATACAAGATGGAAGAAGAGGCCGCTCAAAACAACTCCAAGAGATCAAGGGTTGAATCTGAATCCTCACAAAGAATGTTTGGTAGTGGAGCTGGATCATCATCGGGTCGATCAAGACCCTCATCTCCCCATGGAATCTCAACTATGCGAAGAACATTATCCGATTTCCTTGACACAGGTTGTAGAGATGACGTGGATTCAAAATTTTATAGGTTTCTCTATGCATGTGGTGTGACATTCAATGTTCTTCGCTCACCCAATTGGCATGAAATGGTACACGCCATCAATGGTGCCCCTCAAGGATACAGAAGCCCTGGGTATGACAAAGCTAGAACCGTGGGACTTGACAGGGAAAGAGCCAAAATCAATGGTGCTCTTGGAAAGTTCACAAATGATTGGTCCAACTATGGGGTATCCATTGTATCTGATGGGTGGACAAATGTTAAAGGCAAGCCATTGGTAAATATTCTTGGCGTTGTTGCTAGCGGTGCGGTCTTCCTTTTAGCCCATGACGGTCTTCCTTTCAGCCCATGACTACTCAGATCGCTACAAGACAGCTATTAATATTGCACAACCTTTACTTAAAACCGTTCAGGAGATTGGGCCATACAATGTCATTCAAGTCATCACTGATAATGTTGCTAATTGTAAGGCAGCAGGAGCAATCATTGAGGATAAGTATCCCAACATATTTTGGTCAGGGTGTTTGGTTCACACATTGAACCTTTTGATGCATGATATTGTTAAGATGAAGGACCCTAATTACCGATGGATTGGTGCCTTGTACAAGAGAGGTAAGAAAATGATCAAATTTATTACCAATCATAGCATGGCCCACCACATTTCTCGCAATCACTCTAAGTTGGAGCTATTGAAGATTGCAAAGACTAGATTTGCTAGCTACTACCTCACCTTCAGGAGGCTTTTGAAGGTAAGAGAGGCATTGGCTAGTATGGTCTCAAGTGATCCATGGCAGGAATGGAAAGACAGAGCTGCAAGCGCATCAGATAGAAGTGACTTTCAGGAGGTGGAGGACACCGTTCTTGAAGGTAATTTCTGGTCACAGGTTAGGTATGTTCTGCAGTTCACCAAGCCAATTTATAACATGATTCGTTTTGCAGATACATATCAGCCGGTGATTGGGGAGGTATATGAGCAGATGGATAGCATGCTTGGTCAAATCAAAGACATTGTTGAGCAAAGAGATGCAATCTTGTATGACCATATTCATAAACATTGTGGTCAAAAGGTGGGATAATCTAAATGTTGCACTCCATGCCCTTGCATATGTCCTCACCCCAAAATACTATTCTCCAATTTGGTTGGCCCAACCTGCACCTGGGGGTGGAGTTAGGTAAAAACCCCACACAGATCCAGAGGTTGCTGCTGGGTATATGCAAGCATTAGACAAGTTGGTCCCTGATGAGGAAGAGTGTGCTCAAGTACGGAGTGAATTGAGCGAATACATTAGTGAGCATGGAGCCTTTGGTTCCCTGTATGCAACTAAAGATCGAGACATATTGGATCCTATCCGTTGGTGGAACATGCATGGCTATGGAGCCAAATATTTGCATAAATTGGCGGTGAGGGTGCTATCATAGGTTGTTAATAGCTCTTTTGCAGAGAGGTGTTGGAGCACCTACAACTTCATCCATAGTGTAAAGAGAAATAGTCTGAATGTAGATCGCACAGAAAGCTTGGTTTATGTGCACTACAACTTGAGGTTGTTGTCCCATTATTGTGAGGCGGCCAAGAATGATTGAACATTTGTGACTTGGGACAACAATCCAGAGGAGGCTAATGTGGAGGATGGAGCCATAGCATTAGAGCGCTTGGAGGCTGAACTATTGGGTGATGATGATGATCCAATTTAGACTACCCGTACAAAGATGCCACCCCCAAGCAGAAGCAGCTTTCCGGATGCAGGAGTTTTGCCTTTAGCTTCACAACGTCCAAGTTCAGCCTGTGGGGGCCATTCATCTTCTTCTCATGTTCCATGATCACTTCCACCAGCACCTATTCCACCTAGACCACGAGAAAAGAAATTGGAAGTTTCTCATGGCATGTGGAAAGCTTAGTAGATTCATAGTACTTTGTATTTCATTTTCATGTTTATTTTGGCGGTTGGCCTATTTTGTAAACATTATGGCCTAGTTTGATGGCAAATATTATATGTTGAAATTTGAAGGTTGATGTTGTTGATGATTGATGATTTGATGATGATCATTTAATGACAATGTTTTAAGTTATAGCTCCTAGAATCTAGATGATTAATGTTATATCAATGTGTACTAAAGGGTTATATGAATATCTAGATTCTATGTTTTCATGTTTTCTATAGCTAATTTGGCATAATACATGTTTTTTTAAATTTATATGCATCGAAATATATTAAAATATATATTATATAAAAAACGCTCCTGAAACGGAAGCTTTTGAAAATTTTGCTTTTCGCTCCCGCTCCCGCTCCCCGCTTCGCTCCTGCTCCCAACAACGTAGCTCCTGGATCCTCCAAGGTTCTCCCTCTGATTTTGGTGGTGGTGTTTACCCTTCTGGTCCAGAGTCAAACTAGGGTTTGACTTATCCTGGGGTTCTACCCAACCAAAAACTTCGATATTGGTCTCTAAATTTCGATTTTGATGAGGAGCATCTCCCTGTGTTGAAAGCACTCCAAAATTCCTCTTCTGTGAAAAGCCAATTTCCTGCAGTAGTGACAGGCCGAAAATTGAAAATGCTCAGAATCAATTTCTGTTTCGACAGAAAGATGCGCCTGCCTTAGGTGAGTTAGCCTAGGCCTTAGGTGAGTTAGCCTAGCCTCCTTTTGCTGATGATCTGTGGAGAGAAACCCAAAAATTAAGAATCCCTAGCTTCTGCAGCTGCACAGTGTCTTCTTCTCAGGTTAGCTCTGATTCCATGTTAGATTTTCACAATTTAATTCAAGATTATCTAGGATCTTATCTGAGAGAATAACAGGCACATCAATTCAAACACAAGAGACAAGAGACATAAAGAATTTCATCGGGGGAAACCATAAAGGAGAAAACCTCGCAACTTCCTCAGAGATAGAATGAGCAACAATACAAAACCCCAAAAGTAGAAATGGTCTCTAGCAGCTTCTCTCTTCTTCACTTGTGCGAACTCCTCCTCTCTCTCACTAATGCGCAAATGAGTGAGTGAGTGAATGATGCAAATGAGAGAGGCACCCTCTCTATTTATACTTTATCTTTCACTTGACTTTTACTCAACTAGGTCGGCCCCTAGTTGTACTTGACTGTGCCGACTTCTCTAGGAGAGTCTAATAACCCATAGACAACTTAACTCTGGGGTTTAATGCCCTGACATACAAAGGAGGGTTAACCTCAATGAATTTACATGACTCAATTACAATAAAGACTCTCCCAACCGGAGGAATAAACATCTCTGTCGGAGGTACAATAATAAAATACTAATACAATATAAAATATACAAGTGAATATCTTCTAAAGTTATTGTTATCACCTAAGCTGTAGTTACCCCTATGGATGTATCCACTCATGGATGGCAATAGGGAAGGGCAACTCGAAGGTGCAACCACGATCACCTCGATCTCCAATGGATTGGTTGTCGCGCCAGTCGAGGCAACCTTCACTTTATGTTGTCTAGCCCAGACAACAAAGGGGGAGACCCGATCTACTCCCGACAAGAGAGATCAAAACCAAGACACCAAATCAGGTTAATTCTAAGTGAAGTAAGGTGTATGGTTTATCCTAGACCTTAGGGTGAAGTCACAAGACAAGTGGGGGATTCAAAGAGTATAGCTTTGGTTCATTGTTGATGTGAGAGTGACTTATAATATCTGAAAAGGGATCTAGGATTAGGGTACTAGTTCAATGTTAGAAAATCCATTGCCTTGGGAACCATGTCCAATGCAAGGTAGTTTAGGGGTTGAATTGGGGCTAACTAGTACAAGTGACAAGCTTGATCATGACACATGATGGCATCAAGGGTTTAGTTCACCACACAAAGGTCAAACCACCAGTTAATCCAACAATCTAGGAAAGTCGAATTGACTTGGAGAGAAACCAGTGCCTTGGGAATTGGGATAATGGAGTCAAAGTAGGGTTGACTTGTGGTTAAGGAATCCTAATGCATGAGACAAGTGGGTAATTAAAGTCTTGATGGATGAATAGGTCTAGATCTAGGTTTGACCTAAGTGGACCACAATCCCTTAAAACAAGGAATGCTATCCCCAAGGCAAGATTTGACAAGGTGACCTACTAGACCTAGGTTTTGAATTATTCCCGTTCCAAATCCATAAAAATCTCAAGTACCCACGTCCTAGAAGTGAGTCAACTCACTTCTCCAAGGTGGTGCGACTTTACCCAAGGAGGCCTAAAAGTGGGTTAAGTGGGTCAAGACAAGTCCGATGGCATCCAAACTTTAGATCCGGGTAGGTTGATCAATGGGGAGTGTGGATCTACAATTTTATGGCAATCCAACGGCTAGATCTTATTAGATCTGAGTTTGAAGATACCAAGTGGTCCAAAATGGGGATTAAATCCCTTAAAATGTGGAATGGGGCCCACAAGGTAGAAATCAGAAAAGTGACAATCTGGAGGTAGGTTATTGGATGTGTAGATTATGAATCAAGCGGGATCTCAACTACCCACCTACTAGATCTAGGTCAACCCACCAAACTTAGGAAGTGCGCCCTTGCTTGGAGAGGCTAAATGCCTTGGGAAGAGGGTCAAATGGAAGCCAATCCTCACCAAACTATAGATCCGGGATGCCGTGGATACTATAGAAGTGGGTTTTCAATATCTTACCCAAGAAGCCACTAGATCTTAGTAGATCTGAAAAAATGTAAAAATGGGGGTTTTGATTAATTAGGGTTTTAAATGTTTTAGACAAGTGGATAGATCATGGAAAGAAATTACCTTGAGATCATACCTGAGTGATGTGAATGAGATGCCTTGATGTTGAGGAAGATTCCCGCAGAGATCAAATGAGATATTGTTGATTTTGCTTGCCAAATTGATGCCCTAGCCCACACGTGCGCCCTCCTCTACCTGTCAATCCAAGGAAAATCGATTTCAATCAGAGAGGTCAAGTATGGAGGAAATACAAGTAAAATGCAATGATAACATAGAATAGAAGGTCCTGGGACAGTAATACTCCCTGTTACCAACGAAGAGATCCAAAGAAGAAGTAGGGAGAGTCTTCCCCTACCAATACCTCTTCCTCAAAGCAAATCGGCCTCCACCTGTAGATGCAAAAAATGTGGTGCAAAAGATATGGCAAAACAAGATCTCCAATAACTCAGTGCAAAGGAAGAACCAACGAACGAACACCAAAAACATTCACCACAACACTGGAGATAGATGCAATAATAATTTTCTATTCCAATAATCCAGAGCCACCAGTCCCCTTTACAATGAGAGGCTCTCTCCTTTAAATAGGAAGGAGAGGCATCAAAATCCTAACCACTTTTTGAATGAGTGGCTAAGATTAAAAGATACAAATGTCTAATCAATGGTTGAGATGAGCTCAACAATAAAATACATGGATCACTAATAAAATATAATATGAGTGGACAAAATCGCCCTAGAAGAGGGGAATCCCACCAAATCATGATGACAAAATACAATAGGGGGCTTATGGTGGGTCCAAGGGGTAATTTTATCCCTCCTTGGTCAATCCCCATAGCACAATAATCATAAAATAATCATCAGTGTACCAAATCGTGCCTCCATGGACAAATCGTAGGCCTCAAAAGACCTCAGAAATCCTCAGAAAGTGCCATAAGTGATGGATGCGGGCCCCGATGAAGCTGAAACTGCTGGAGGAGGTGTGGAAGACCCCGATCTATCATCACTGATCATCCCATGCCATAACATTACCTCAGTAGCCCAAATCGATTTCCTCTAGCCATTTCTACCAATCCTGAAATGCCTCGGGAAGTGTGAAACTGCCCCAAACTGCCTCCTGGAGTGCTTGCGTTGTCAAGGTGAGGGCACTAGTGTGTCCGGGAGGGGGGTAATATGGTAAAAACAAGTGGCTGGACCACCCCCTCCAAGCACAGCGCCCTAGGTCAACCGGATAAAAATCACATCTGCTCTGACAGGGCCTCCGACAGACCAAAACTGCACTGGGATAGCCTACTGAGGCTCAATCATCACTGTAAGTGCCCGGAACTGAAAACAAACTGTCTCATTGGACTCAGAAGGTCCAAATCTATCCAAGTTGTGTACTCATACACCATATGAGTCTCTGCATGATCAAAATATATATCCAATATACTGGAACAGGGTAAATAATAATAAACTGTAAATGATCAAATACTGTTGTAAACCATGAATCATCATCATAACCCTGTAGCTGCTGCATAGAATCATCATGTACACGTATATAGACCATATATCATCTGTCCATATCATCATAAGGTCTAACCATCTCATGTCCTATGGTTGACCTTGGTCAGACTAGGCCTAACCAAGTCAACATGACCCAATATAACTCAGACCATCATCAGAAGCTGCTGCAAAGTGTCCAAGGTTAATGCATGCTCTACAACTTATTCAAATAACAATTATAGCACAAAGTAATCACTACTGGCGATCTAAATCCAAATATATAATGTCATTAATTATTATTATTACTCAGACTAGACTTTCAAGATCATACTCACTTCATAGCTGTGATCAATTTGCTAGTGAAGGGTGAAGGCTAAAATAACTGGCTAGGCTAAGGGATGACTTGACTGACTTAACTTTGTGACACTTTGGCAAAGGGAAAGGGAATACACACCATAGTATATACTGAATGAGCAACAACACAGGGAATGGCAGTGGCTCACAAATGGATGAGTTGTTCAAAGAGGGTTTATTCACCTTTAACAGATGCGCACAATCCATAATACAAGTAAGGCCAGCAATTGTTTTGATATAACATTTAAGTTCCATTGCTTTTTGGGCCTGAAGTTTCCATAGCCTTGGTCTATGTGTGTTTATAAACACATTGCATAGATTTACATTTATTTTAGGCTTCCTGTTGCAGGTGTGTTTTTAAGGCACTTATTTACTTGAGCACTTCTAGGTGTGTCATGGACAGCTTGTTTACCTAGGTATTTACATTTCCAAAAGATATAACATTTTATTTTCATGGCCATTTTCATTTGGCATGCCTTTCATTCATGTGTGTTTAGAAACACATTGCATGAATGGGCTTTTCATACAAGATATAGCATTTCATTTTTCCAGACTTTGTATTCATGGCAGCACTAAAAGTTTTAGGTTTAGCCAACACAACTTTAGTGACTAGGGGGAATTCACAAGGAACTCCAACTCACCATAGGCAAGTTTTGTCACCAACTCAGAGCCGAGACACAATAAACAGGGAAGCTCATCCAATACAGAGGCTATAGTGGGGAAAAGATCCTCCATGTCACTAGTCAAGTAGTAAGTCAGGGTGATAAACTAAAAGGTAGGCAATGGATGGATGAAGACAATGAATAATGGAGCCGACACTAGCAAGCCAAGGTATGGTGGAATGATCACCTCTATTCTCCCTAAGGAGGGTAAGACCAATGAGTATGAATAGTGAACTTCTAAGTCTGAGTAGGGACAATGTAATATATATAATAAGATCAACCAGGTCCACATATCTATATGATCGCCAGATCATGACACTAAGTGCTAAGACATGCTATAAGAATAAGTATAAAAACAATATAACCATAACACAATGATATACTTGCTGAGTCATATACCTGAATGCTCATCAACCTGTACCATCATCTGTCCTCTGAAACTGCTGCCGTAACTCAGGGCACTACTGACTGCTCTGTACCAACGGTATAATGGCTACATCGGTCATCTCTCTGAGTGTCCTGAGACTCAGTCATGGCATGGGGAAAATATCTCTTGTCCACAATCTGATAGTGATCCAATATAGATGCTCATCTCAGCATCTCAAATGTAAGGGAACTGGCTGAATAGTGTACTGGTATGAGAAAAATAATGTATGGTAGCCCGGCTACTATATATGTGATAACAGTTACAATTACATTAACAAGTGAGTCTTCAAAGGCGTACAAAATCTACATCCCAGGATCCAGACAGATCGAAGTTAGCAGGGATGTGTCCGTTGAAGAAGAAATGGCTGTCAGGAAAGGCAGAGGATCAGACATGGAGATCGGTGATGAAGAAATGTTAGAGCCAAGGGAGATGAGATCATCTCCCCCTCCAGTTTAGAGGGAAGTAGCAGAAAAGGATGAACCCATGGATTCCATTTATCCAGTTGAGCCAGTTATGTTCTTAGAGATATTGCAGTAGGCCGAAAGAGGTCTAGGTGGGAACAACAGACGCTGGAGGATGCAGAAGGGCATGAAGCTCCACATGGTACTTTCCGAGAAAGTAAGAGACCTCAGAGGTTCCCCAGTTATGTAGCATTGATGAGTCACATCATTGGCTCAGAACCTACCACTTATGGAGAAGCATCTAGACACCAAGTTTGGAAGGATGCCATGGTGGAAGAATACCAATCCATCATGAAGAATGATGTGTGGGAGGTTGTGCCGAGACCTGAGGAGAAGTCAGTAGTAACTTCCAAGTGGTTATACAAAATCAAGCATGGAGCAGATGGGAGTATTGAAAATCAGAAGGCCAGATTTGTTGCCAGAGGGTTCTCTCAGAAATAGGGAGTCGATTATGATGAGACATTTGCTCCTGTGGCCCGATATACTTCCATTAGATCGATCATTGCTATTATTTCAACTATGGGATGGAAGTTGCATCAGATGTATGTCAAGACAACTTTTCTCAATGGTGTTATTTAGGAAGAAGTATATATTGAAAAACCAGAAGGGTTTGTTGTCCATGGAAAGGAGTCTCACATATGCAGGCTGAGAAAGGCCCTATATGGACTCAAGCAAGCACCTCGTGCTTGGTATGGACGGATAGACGGATTCCTTGTGAGTCTGGGATTCACTAAGAGTAATGCAGACCCCAACCTTTCCCACAAGGTTGTGGATGATGAGCCACTGATTTTGGTACTCTATGTTGATGACCCGTTTCTCATTGGAAATGAGAAACTTATCGTATGGTGTAAGAAGAAACTTGCCTCTGAGTTCGAAATGAAGGACCTTGGATTGATGCATTACTTCTTGGGACTGGAAGTATGCAGAGGTAAAAGGAGATCTTCCTAGGACAAGGAAAATACACCATAGATATTCTGAAGAGATTCAGGATGTTGGACTACAAGTCCATGGCCACTCCGATGGATGCAAATTTGAAGAAATTAAGGGATTCTGCTTCAGATTCAAATTTGATTGATCCCACTATGTATCATCAGTTGATTGGGTCCTTGATGTATCCGACGAACACCATACCAGATATATGTTTTGCTGTGAATGCTCTCAGCCAATTTATATGTGAGACGAGGAAGATTCACTGGATTGCTACAAAACATGTGCTCATATACTTGCATGGCACTGTGGGACACGGCCTGCGATATGCTTCAGAGTGTGACTTGAGATTGCAGGGGTTTACAGACTCGGATTGGGTCGGATGTGTTGCAGATAGGAAGAGTACTTCCGGATGTTGCTTCAGTTTGGGTTCTGCAGTGATTTCCTGGTGCAGCAGGAAGCAGAACTTAGTAGCACTCAGTACGGCAGAGGCCAAGTATATGAGTGTTAGTACAGCAACCCGAGAAGCAATATGGCTTTGTAAAATCCTTGTAGGATTGTTTGGCCACATTCCAGAGCCAACCGTGATTCACTGTGATAACCAGAGCTGTGTGCAGATGTCAGTGAATCATGTATTTCACGACAAGTCGAAGCATATAGAGATTCGATCTCACTTCATTAGTCATATGGTGCAGAAAGGTGCGGTCGAGTTACAGTATGTTCCGATAGATGACCAAACTGCAGATGTTCTCACCAAGCCTCTTCCCAGGATGAAGTTTGAGTACTTTTGTGAAAGGCTTGGAGTAGAAGAGAACGTGTCCCTCCTTGAGAGGGAGAGATGACAGAGAGATGTTTACCATGCTTTCACTCAGGTGCCTCTATTCGTCTAGGTTCTCAGTCAGTCTACCAATACTTCCAAATATAGTCATTCTACCAATACAAGTAGAACATATCTATGATATACCTCAAGCCATATACCTGTTCAGAAACTACTTTTGACCCTGCAATCACTTTGCACTGGAACTGCATAGAAAAAGAAAAGGCATCATCAACTGGCTGCTCTGCTGAAAGTGAACCAAGGCATGGACATATATCCCAAAAGAGGTCATGAAGAGGGCTCCACATGACAAGGGTGGTCCCGCTGCTGCTTCCCTTGAATAGGCTCCACATGACAAGGGTGGTCTCACTGCTCTGCCCCTCAATAGTCTAGTTGAACTAATAAGTATCATGCACCGATCATGATCTCTGATGTGCCCATCTGAAGTGTAAGGATTGGCTGACAAATGTCATTTGGTTTGAAAAAATGAATAGTAGCTCCCAACTACTAGAAATGTGATAACAATACTGTCCTTTTTAGGTTTGCATGTGGAATCTCTAGTTAGTACCTGTTATCACCAATCTTGTAGTTGCCCCTACAGATGGATCCAAGGTGGATGGTAGAGGGGACAGGCAACTAAAGTGGTGAACCAAGAGAGCCCTAGTTCCCAAAAGGATGGTTGTCACGCCAACCAAGGCACTCTTCACTTTAGCTATCAAAGCCAAGATAGCAAGGGGGAGACCCAGATCTACTCCCGATAGGAGAGATCAACCCATTCACCAGATCAAATCAATCTAATGAAGTTTGTAGGGTGACAGGTATGGAACCCTAGAAATAAGGAGGTAGGACCACTGTGGAGGCTTAGGAAAGGTGTGATATGATAAGGAAAGATAACACACAGTGATGATTATGTATGATTCCAGGATTCAAAGCTAGTTCAAAATGGTCCAAATCAACTGCCTTGGGAAACGTGACCCTTAAAACAGGGAAAGTGTCCCAAATCGTAGATCTGACAGTTAGGGATTTCTAGCTATGCTTGATGAAGGGATATGACAATGCCAAGGTATGCAAGCAACCAAACAGAGATCAAAACACAGGTAAATTGGACAACCCAGGAAAGTCGTGAGGGCTTGGAGAGATCAGTGCCTTGGGGTTTGGGCCTATGGAGTCACCCAGGTAAGACGTTTTTGAGAACCCACTTCACAATATGCCCGATCTATAATATCCAGAAAGGATTTGCCAATTGACCAAGGGATTTGATCAATATAATTTTTCTTAGAATTTTGATTAATTTTAAATGAGGGTTTGAATGACTTAGACAAATGGATAGATCAATGGAATGAGAAATTTACCTTGAGATCATACCTGAGTGATGGATGAGGTTGCCATTTGTTGAGGAATGTTTCCGCAGAGATCAAATGAGAGATTGTTGATTTCTCTTGCCTTGAAGTGATGCCCTAGTCCACACGTGCGCCCCCCTCTTCCTGTCAAACCAAGGAAATCGATTCAATCAGTAAGATCAAGAATGGAGGAAATACAAGCGAATAGCAATAGCAACATGAAGTAGAAGGTACTAAGACAGTAATACTCCCTGTTATCGACGAAGAGACCCCAAAGAAGAGGCAAGGAGAGTCTCCCCTACCAATGCGACCTCCTTGAAGCAAATCGGCCTCCGCCTATAGATGAAAAATACATGGACAAAAGGATAACAAGATAATCTCCAATAATCCAGTGCAAATGAAGAACAAACAGTCGAACTCCAAAAGCATTCACCACCACAAGACAAGTACATGCAATAGTATTTTTCTATTCCAATAATCTAGAGCCAAAAGTCCCTTTACAATGAGGAGCTCTCTTCTTTAAATAGGATGGAGAGACACCAAAACCCTAACCACCTTTTGAATGGATGGCTAAGATTAAAAGATCAAAGTGATCTAATCAATGGTTGAGATGAGCTCAACATAGAAGTACATGGATCAATAATAAAATAATACATCAATGGACCAAATCGCCCTAGGAGAGGGGGTCCCACCAAATGTCAATGAATAAACATAAGATCTAGCTCATGGTGGGTCCAAGGGGCAATATCTAGCACCCTTGGTCAATCCCCATGGCACAATATCATCAAAATAATAAACTAGACACCAAATCGTGCCTCTCTGGAAAAGTCGTGAGCCTTAGGAGGCTCCAGAAATCCATAAAAAATGTCGGAGAGATGAGTGTAGGCCTCACTGAAAGCTAAAACTGCCGGAGAAGGTGTGGAAGACATCCCACTCATCATCAAAAGTCTTCCCATGCCAATCCCTTGCCTCAGTAGCTCAAATCGAATCCCTTAGTAGCCATTTTCACCATTTTTAATTTGCCTTGGGAAGTGTGAAACTGCCCAAACTTCCTCCTGGAGTGCCTGCGCTGTCAAGGTGAGCCCACCAAGTTCTCTCGGAGGGGGGTAATATGGTAATAACAAGTGGCTGGACCATCCCCTCCATGCACAACGCCCTAGGTGAACTAGTCAAGTCCAACCTCTGCTCTGATAAGCCATCTGACAGGCCAAAACTGCACTAAGATAGCCTACTGAGGCTAATAATCACTGTAACTGGCTGGAACTGAAAACAGACTGTCTCATTGGACTCAGAGAGCCCAAATCCATCTAATATGTGTACTCATACACCATATAGATCTCTGCATGATCATAATAAATATCCAACATACCCGACAGACCAAATAATATAATAATAATCTGTAAAAGTGCTGAAAAGCACAAATCATCATCATAAGCCTGAAACCACTGCATAGAACCACCTGGTGACTTGTACCAGACCATATATCATATCTCTGCATCATTTGAGGTCTGTCCACCTCATGTCCTGTGCTTGACTTTGGTCAAACTAGGTTTGACCAAGTCAAAATGACCAATAATATAACTCAGGCTATCATCAAAACTGCTGCAAGTGCCAAAGGTTAAAGGATGCTCTACAATTCATTCAAGTAACAATTATAACAAGAAGTAATCATTTACTGGCGATCTAAAACCAAATATATAAGGTCCTTAATTATTATTATTACTCAGACCGGACTTTCAAGACCATACTCACTTCATAGTTGTGATCAATTTGCTAGTGAAGGGCGAGGGCTAAAACTTTAAAAGGCTAGGCTAAGGGATGACTACTGATTTGACACCGTGACACTTTGGAAATGGAAAGGGAATACACACTCTAACATATGCTGGATAAGCAGTAACACAGGGGATGGCGGTGTCTCACAGATGGGTAAGTTGTTCAAAGAGTGCTTATTCAACTTAGGCATCATGTCTACATTAATAAAAGATGATCCAAGTTCATTAGGATCCATTGATTTCACTTTATGGCCTTTTTGGCCTACATAACCCTTCGGATCTCAGGTGTGCTAAGAAGCACAACTAATTGCAGATTGCATCCAGGGCATGTTCATACATATACATAAGGTCAACAATCGTTTAGATATAGAGTTTAAGAACCATTGCTTTTTGGACCTTTCTTATACTCTTCAAGGAGTATTTATAGCTTTTCATTGCTCTTGCCCTTACTCATGTGTGTTGATAAACACATTCTAGAGTTTACAATTTCCATGGGCGAATTTACATAAGTTTCCATAAGTAGTACATGAGCTTTCAGTTTTAGCCAACACATCGTAAGTGACTAGGGGGACTTCGTACTAGTGCCAAACATCGGGGCAACCGACCAGAATGATTTAGGACTGCAATCCAACTTACCAAAGGTAAGTTTTGTCACCAACTCAGAGCCGAGACACAAGAAACAGGGAAGCTCATCCAACACAGAGGCTAAAGCAGGGGAAGGTCCTCCATGCCACTAGTCAAGTAGTAAGTCAGGGTGATGAACAAACTGGGAGGTAATGGATGGGTGAAGACAATGAATAATGAGACCAACACTAACAAGCCAAAGTATGGTGGGAATGATCACCTCTATTCTCCCTAGGGAGGGTAAAACCAATGAGTATGGGTAGTGAACTTCTAAGTCTGAGTGGGGACAATATAATATATATAAAAGTACAACCAGGTCCACATATCTATATGATCGCCAGATCATGTTACTAAATGCTAAGACATGCTACAAGAATGAATATAAAAGCAATATAACCATAACACAAGAATATACCTGTTGAGTCATATACCTGAATGCACAATATCTGAACCATCATCTATCCTCTGAAACTGCTGCTGTAACTTTGGGCAATACTGACTGCTATGTATAAATGGCTAAATGGCTACATCGGTCATCTCTCTGAGTGTCCTGAAACTCAGTCATGGCATGGGGAACAAAACTGCTGTCCATATAATAATCACGATCCATAATAGATGCTCATCTCAACATCTCAATGTAAGGGAACTGGCTGAAAAGTGTATTGGAATCAGAAAAATAGTGTATGGTAGCCCGGCTACTATATATGTGATAACAGTACCCTAGAAAATCTAGTTGGGGACACCTCCTATGGTTATTCTATATTTCCCTAGGAGATTCAAGAGACCTAAAGAGAGGATTTTCCTTGGTAGTGACACATTGAAGGAAAATCTTGAGGTTGTGCAGGTCTAGTAGTCGATATTCCTTTCATCATAGGGCTGCTAAATCGTGCAACAACAAGAAATTAGGCTACTCTCCTATATCAAGAGATCTACTTCCTCATTTGAACTCATGGTTGTATTTTGAGAGCTTTCTCTTTTTTGGACCCTAATCATCATATCTTTTATGGAGCATATTTGAAGTATGAAGGATTTCTTCTTTTGGGTTCTATTGGTGACTTAATCTTTGAAATAACTTGTTCATTTTGGTGTTGTAAGATTTATTTATCTAGTCCATAAGAAGAATAGTGTTACTCCATTGGTTTATCAAACATTAGCTTTGTAGTTTGATTGAAGTATTTGGCATCTGTAGGAGGAGTACTCATCAATTTTCATAGGCTAAGGGTGAGCTAGATAGATGTGTTGAAGGCGTATGCTAAAAGCTACTCTTCCTTGGTGAAATTTCCATGAAGCTTCAAATTGTTTGGGGTAGGAATTTGGCATGCATTTTGCAGGAGTTCCGGTCAAACACATACAAACAAGGCATGAGGGGGATCATCTCGAGACTCCACATGCCCTAGGGATTGGCACTAGTCTTCATAACCATACCATCACCTATACTACAAAGAAAGACCTCAAAGTTTTGCTAAAGCTAACTCTTCAAATCACCTTGTACCCTCATTGCCATACCCTAGCAATCCTATCTAGGAAAGCCCCCCTCGAGTTGGAGAAGATCCAACCGGAAGTGAAAAGAGGTGGTTATCGAGGCGACAATGGGTAACACCTCTAAGTTATAGTTGGGCTATCTGTGTTCTTTGGGGCTTTAACTATATCTGCTAGTTCATGTTGTAGCACAGGATACCTCCCCAAAGTACAAAACGTAGGCAACACTTAGAAGCAACCTTCATAGCATTAACTTCACCACTAAATAGCTTCATCTCTAAGCGAAAACAAATATGCACCACCTGTCTATAAAAAATTCTAGCAATGTGATCCTGCTAGTTTGATCCTCGTGACAGAAAACCACAATTGTTCTGATGAAAATCACAAGTGTGAGCCTCATGCAACATGAGGGGTAACACTTTCCATCTTTATTTTGTTTCCTTAAGAAGACATTTCATATCTGTGTTCAAACTTACAGCAGATTTAAACAAACCTGTGTCAAACAATTCTGTTCAAACATGTAGCAGGTAATTTTGTTAAACCCTAACACAGTTGACTACTTACACAATAAATTAGAAGGAAAATCTATAATTTCTATAATTCTGGTAAATAATTGTCCCAACAATCAACTCCAACAACCTTAAAACATGCTTGCTTTTTCATGTTCTGAAGTAATTTCTTAACAATTAAACATATCAAGTTGATTCTTCATCAAAGTTCGTTTCTCATCTTCTGTATCATTATTTATTTTTCCTACACTGTGTATATTTTGAAGACAGAATTGCTTACACGCTTATAGACTCTTTCTTCTATGATACTAATCTTGTTTATTTTTACTGCTATGTTTCACTGGACAGGATATGCCCCAGCAAAAAATGACTTTCTCTTTGAAAGGGTATTGGTCACTACCCATAGTTATTGTTTAGCTTGAGCACATATAATTGGGTGCACAGTGAGCCTAAGCAACATGAATAAATTTCTTATTTGACAATCCAGCCATTCACTATTACAATTGTCTGTGCTCTGCATCTTATCTTTTACTGCGCACAGAATACATTCTGATATTTGAAATAGTATTTTTAAAATTTATTCTATCCTGGTTGAAATTTTGAAACTTGCTCTCACAGTTTTGTTATTTTTTTTGTGACGTCTTCTTTGGTTGATGATGATCCCATTTCTACTCAGCGCCTTCAAAACTTCCTCTATGGTAAGGAGTGATGCACTATAACATAACACCAATCTAACACTGGATCTAGTTTAGAAAGACAAAAATGCATGAAGGCCCTTCTTTCCTTAGTTTTTTCCTTATTGCTTCTTTTCTTTCAAAAGGAGAGGGGAGAAGGTTTAGTAAGAAAGTTAGGAAAGTAAGTAGTGAGGATCCATGTTGACCAGTCTGTATATAACAAGTTTGTATACTTGTATGTGTGTATGAGTGTGCACACGCTCACAAGAGAGAGAGAGTGACAGGCATCTCTCTCTACTGTCTTCACAGATATGCTCATGCAACATTCTAGAGGAAAAGCAGCTCTTGTATTTTGCTCTACAAGAAAAGGAGCTCAGGAAGCAGCACTCCATCTTTCTAAAACAGTAAGGAATTTTGGATTTTCAAATCCTTTTATAAAGTCAATGGACCAACTTGAAAGACTACAATCAGCTGCGCTTTCAAGCAGTGACAAACAAATGCAAGCTTGCATTCAATGCGGTGGTAAGAGTTTTGTGGCCTTTTATTCTTTCAAAATCGGGCATTTTTCTTGTCCAACTTACCCAGACAATTAGAAACTCATTGTATTCTCTTTGAGAGAGACCTTTATGGCTACCTAACAACATGAGCAAGAGATTTGCAGGATCTGGAATAAATAAACTCTCTTAATGTATTGTAGGGAGTAGAATTTGACTGATAAGAATAACAAACTTTTGGGTAAATGCTTAAGTGTATATTACTTATTCAATGATATGCATGGTTCAAAGAAGTTATTAATTGTAGTTTATTTTACTGCAGTGGGATATCACAATGGTGGTCTTTGTTTACATGATAGAAACCTTGTTGAAGGCCTTTTTCTAAAGGGTGACTTACAGGTTCTATGTACTACAAATACACTAGCACATGGTATCAATTTGCCAGCACATACAGTAATCATCAAATCAACACAATACTTGTATATCCAAAACCTTCCTTTGATTTTGGTTTGTTGGCTTCATGTTGAAATAAAATGTGATGCATTACTGAATCAGAGAAAATATGCCTTTATTTGAGTTATAATTCCAATCAGTTCTGTTTTCATGTGGAATTTTCTTCCAGTAATAAGGAGAAGGGCAGGTACCTAGAGTATGATCGTTCCACTATATTGCAGGTCTGCTTCTTTTCTGTCTAACTTTCAAGGAAATTGTCAATATCACTTTGAAAACATATGAACCTTTAAATAACTACATATTTACCATTCTATTATGTCATTGAGCACTGAAGAAGTAGTAGGCATGGGGAAGCACATTTTTTCATTAGAGGACCAGAGATTTCATAACAATAATTAGGTACTTCACCTTCCAGTAATTCAAGTCATAGAATTGGTATCCATTTATGCAATATTATGTGATTGAACTGGAGAAGCAGTAGGCATGGTGAAGCATATTATTTCATAAGACAAGCAGAGATTTTAAAAACAATAATTTGGTGACTTTGCCTTCCAGTAATTCAAGCAATAGAATTGGTGTCCATTTATGCCATTGAATATGTATGACAAATTCTGCATTGAAAAACTCTCCAAAAAATCACCGATTTTTTAAAAAGTCGGGATTTTTGCCCTAAGCTAAAAAATCGGCTGGCAAAAATTGTGATTTTTAAAAAGAATTTGACTGCGCGACTTTTTCCAAAAAGGCGCAACTTTTTAGTAAACCGCGTGAGTCCATGGAAAAAAGCGCCCAAGAGGAATCCACGGCTTAAGAGGGGAAAAGTGAGTTTTTTTTTTCATTTGCATGAGCTGATTGTTGGAGGAGTGAGAAGGGCAGGAGGAGACCATCAACCACTTTGGAGCAGTGTTACCAGATCCACCACCCCAGTGTCTAGGATCCGCGGATCCACGGATCTGATATGTATCCTGATCTAATCCACCTAGGATCCATCATGGAAACGTATCCCCTACAGAAGGAAATGTATCCTGGTCCTATGAAACGGATCTTGTGAAAAATCAAACATTTCGTGAAATTTTCAAACGGATCCTGAAACTTCCAGTGCTTCTATGACCCATTGATCCCCCGAAAAAAATGTTTTTTAATGAAAAACTTAAAAAACCCTACAACTAATGGCTAAAAGTGTAAAACCCATTCTTGCTGAAGATCTGATCTATCCTTATGTCAAGATCTGCTCTTGAACTCTGATATATCAATATCAAGTTCTGCTCTTGAACTCTGATATATCAATATCAAGTTCTGCTCTCAATGTTTTTATTTGATTTATCTTTATGGTTAAGGTCTGCTGTCAAGGGCTGATCTATCTTTATGTGCTATGTTGTTGTTCACTTCACCTACACCGTTATGTAGTCTTGCCATAGTCTTCAAGAAAAAAACTCTATTCCCTGCTGATAGGGACATGTGGATGTGGCTCACAAAAACACTATTATGACCTGCTTCAAGTTCATGCTGAAATGGTTTTTAAAATGATCAATATCAATAATGGTTACAACTCATCAAATTATCAGTTATGGTACATGAACTCTCTTTTTTAGCAACAACTTATAGTTCTACTCTTGAGTTTTATGAATAGTTTGATTCTTCACTCTATTTTTATTTATTATATAAATATTTCTATATTTTAGTGTACTTGTCGTTTCCCCGCCGTATCCGGATCCTGGGTTTTAAAAATCCTGGTGAATCCGTATCCGGATCTGGATCCGTATCCGAATCTGTATCCATATCCGAATCTGTATCCGTATCCTGGTAACTTAGCTTTGGAGGCATCCAAACACCATTTTTCATCACCATTAAGAATTTTTGTGGAGCAAGGGTTCAAGAATCAAAACATTTTCCAATCAACCAATTGAATCTTCCTCTCACAGGTTGTAGTGTTTCTTCTATCTTTTTCATAGTTTTTTTTTGCATGTTTGCTTGCATATTTTCTTGCCTATCTTTCTCTATTTTTTTTGCCATTTTGCTAATGATTTCCATGCCCATAAAGTTTAAAAACAGTCACAATGTAAGGGGGTTTTAGAATGGAATAGCAGGCTTGTTTCTTAGATGTTTAGCCACCCTCTTGTTCTCATTTTTCATGGCTAAAAATCTAAATTTAGAGGTCTGATTTTTTAAGCCAAACTGCTGCTATTTTTTTCAAATGGTGTTTAATGTTTTTTTTTTGTGTTTTTTGTGCCCTAGGCTTGCAGTTTGAGGCTGTCATTCCATTTGCAAAAATGCCAAAGCCATTGGACCCATTTTGGTAGTATGGTGAGCCTGAGGATGGAAGAAACAGGCAAAATTTGAGTTGCAAATTATGTGGGCATTGCATCTCGGGAGGAGTTAACATGTTGAAATACTATCTAGCTAAACTCCCTGGGTATGATGTTGGCCTTTGTATTGCAGTGACCTCAGATGTCATGAGATCTGCCCATGACTCAATCCATGAACAAAATAAAAAGAAGGATGAGATCGCCTCAAACAAAGCTAAGCTTGCAACTTTTGGCCTAGCAAGAAGTGCGGGGGCATCACTATCCACCACTTCCGGTGAGAGTAGTGGGAGGGGCTTCACAGATTCACCTACCAAGAGGGCAGGGGCCTCGTCCTTTTTTGTTCCACGAACAAGAGTTGGAGCACAACCTTCTATCAGGTCAATTGTAAAGAGAACAAAGAAGGTAGAAGCGGACAGGGTAATGGGGAGGTGTCTTTACTGGAGTCACATACCTCTCAGCATTGTCAAAAACAATCCATTTTGGTAGCCAATGTGTGATGCCATTGGAGTAGTTGGCCCAGGGTATAAAAGTGCCACCTTCGAGGTGTTGCGGGGCCCAATCCTTCAAGCAGAAAAGGACATCAATGTTAGGTTGGGGGAGTTTAGGTAGTCATGGGAGAGCACTGTATGCATAGTCATGTTAGATGGTTGGACAAATGGTAAGGGTAGATCCCTTATGTGAGTTGGTAGATGGGTTCATCCAGGATATTGGGGTGCACAATGTTGTGCAAGTTATTACAGATAATGCAACTAATTATGTGGCCACTGGGAGGATTCTTATGGAGAGGTACCCCACTTTGTTTTGGACTCCATGCGCTGCTCATAGTCCTATTATTTGCCACTTATTTATTGTACTAAAAAGCTTCCTGTAGAGGCTGATAGACTTGCACTGAAATTAATGTTGTGATCAACCTAATACTGGAATGATTACTGTTGAATATAGGGCGCCCGAGATTTTAGGGCCATATGACAACTGCTAGATCAAAGGGGAGGGCCGATTTAGTGGGTGTTGCCTTGGGGAGGGCCAATTTAGTGGGTGTTGCCTTGATTTTATTTCCAATTTAGAAAAATTACAATGAACCAGGATAATTGGGATATTTGGGTTGAAAAAAATATAGCATATTCTCAGAATTTATTTCAGATCTATAGGATTTCTTGTTGTCTCTTTATCATATCTTATGAATACAACATGAGCACTAATTTAATTAGATTCACTATGCGTATTGGGTAATTCATTCCTCGAAAACAGTTAGCTTGGTTTCTGAAGAATTGCTCCTTAACCTTGTATGTTGGATCGACAGCCAGTATATGCTGACTGTGGTTAGTATCTTCCATAAGTATCAACATTGAATTTGCTAGACAAGTAAATCACATTGCTTTTTTGAATAGAGCTTGGCAAACTATCCATTAAATCCAAAATTGTTATTACTATTTATGGCTTTGCTCACATGTATTTCGGTTAGGAATCGTCTGAAATATTACTGTGAAGCTACTTGTATCCCTTGACATGTCTTGATCATAAAAATGAGAATAAAGATATATCTTTATCCAAACGTTTTCTGAGTCTAAAGATCTGAAACAAACCCTAAATCGAAATAATTCTCAGAGTATCTCAGATCTGATACATGTTTGCTTTATACATTCATCACCACCTCTGTTCACTTATGCGTTGAGTACTACTGTTATAGATCTGAGACATTAACAATTCGGCCTCGTATTATGACTAATCTCTGATCAGTACTTTAAGCACATTTAAACACTAATTTATTGGATCCTAAACTTCTACGCAAACCCGTGTTCTCATACTAGGTTAAGTATAAACCAAACTCACACTATTATCCTAATAAATCATCTACCTTGTCTTGGTATGACAGTCTTATCACTAGGCATTCCAAATACTCTGTTTTATACTCTGAATCTGATGTATTGGTAATAAAGTGTCGAGACTGAATTTATTTTGGAAGATTTGAATATAATTCTAAGTGTGGCCACATTATTCTCGTTTCATTCTTTTTCATGATCCAATGCAAGTACTTTTCTTGATGTTAATAAAAAATGAAAAACAATCCTGAAGAATACCTTTATCAAAAACATCACTGAATGATCAATTAGGCGCTTGTAAACCTCTGCCTTTTGGACTAGTAGTATCAAATTCGAGGTAGCTCCTATAGTCCCTCTATCGTTCTTTAAGGACTTTTTACTACTGTAGCAAGTTCTCTTTCTTGTTTAAATTTGGTTACATTCTAAAGCAAGTCTCTATTGGGTAAACCATTGATGGACTTAGTCTGAGGATGATGATTGATTATTTCTATCACTGTCATCAATTGAAAACCAATTAAGAATGGTAGGAAACATACTTTGACAACTTTGTCATGAACTTGTCATTGCTGAGTTAGCTTATCACTGAAACAGTTGCTGTGAAATTCTTTTATTACTACTGTAACAAACATTACAGGGGGGGGATTCTTTTGGAGGGATAGAATTTACAACTTAATCACATTTAGTAACTCACAATCTCATTGTTTTGATCCAAGTTCAATCCATTTTATCTATGTGAAGTGGATGACACTTTTGGTAACACATTGGAATGCAAACTGGTTGTAAAGTTAATGTATTTGAGGCAGTCTTCTATCTCCTGTAGTAAGCATCTTTAGTCCTTAGTATTATGTGTTTGTTGGACTACTGCTGAGGTTGCTAAAGTAAGTATTCAAAGTCTCTGCTTGTTGGGCTTGTGATTCTCTCACTCCTCTTTATCACGACTTGGTGATTGTTGCACTGGTTAGGTAGTAAAATATTAAATCAGATCACAATATCTTAATACTGCTGATTGTTGTCTCACCTATTGACCTTCAAAAGCATTGTCTATTTTCATAAGGAACAATTCCTTGTCATGCCATTGATTGACAAATACTTCTAGTAATCTGCAAACTTATAAGTTCATGATTGAAAGAGTCTTTGATATGAGTGGTGCATTGATTCAAAGGTTAGTGTCTCGATTCTCAAAGTGATTGCATAAGCATTACCATACTTTTCTCTTAGAAGATCTTTTAAGCGTATAGCATCACAAGTAGCATTCCTAATTGGTCATACTGTTTATCTTTAATAGCAGATTGAACTTATATCCTTGGGTTTAGAGCTTGACTGCCTCATAGGATATTTACTAGGGGCTAGATAGGTGATTCTAAATAGCCTTAGAAAAAGCTTGGCTAGGGTCTCTCCCTTGCTTAGTCTAGATTCGTTCACTATTGTACCTAGGAAACCTAAAAGAGGATTTCCTTCCTGTAGTGACACGTTGGCTTGGAAATCCATAGTTGTGCCGGTTTAGTAGCCGATTAACTTGCCAGTCCTTAGGCTGCTAGGTTGTGCGTAAACACTACCATACAAATAACATTATTTTAGATTGTTGTATTCTTCTAATATTTTCCATGCCTTGATAAAGATGGAGCAGAATTAGGTTTAGGTTCTTGGTATCCATTATAATAAGTTTTTCTTGGCTTGCATTGCTCAGGCCTGATTAAAATAATTGGCCATATTTAGCCTTTCATGGACATTGGTTTCTGACCTTGGAAAAAGATTTACGAGCAGTCTTTTATATAAATAAAGTGCCAATATTAGTTAAAACTTGTAAAACTGTGTGTGTGACCAATGACACATTATGGGCTCTGTTATTAGTGATGAATATGTTGTTATACTCTATTAATCAATCTTTTCCTTGTCATCTTTTTGAATTTCAATTTTCATCATATTGAATTTTGAGGATCTTGTTTCATGGCTTCCAGATGTGTGGTAGGGCAGGCCGTCCCCAGTTTGATGATAGTGGCTTGGTCATCATTATGACAAGAAAAGAAACGGTATGACTACTGCATATTTAGAGGTTGCCTTCTTAGCATCTCCTTATGCATTATAGTGCATAAGTTACGTCGCATGAGCATCTTGTTTTAGCTGTCCAGAAGCTTTAACAGAATTGTTTTCAAAAGATCATATTTGAAATTAGCGAGTGGGGTCACAGGTGCAGTTACACACTCCTCTATTATTTTAAAATGCCATTCCTTCTGAGGAAGCAATCAATAATTTGATCAAACTGATTTTTAAATCATTGTTGTGGAGTACTGATTTTTGTTTTATTTTATCTAAGAAGTCTCTGTGAACCCATACTTATCAATGTCCATTGCTTCTGTTATCCTAGCTGCATCTTTATGAGAACCTTTTAAGTGGCTGTGAAATGGTGGAATCAGAGTAAGTTCATGAGTTTTACAATCAAAATTAATACTCCAAATAAATAGAGATTTTTCTTAGACTAATAGTTATGATAATATATTTTGTCAATGATCTCAGATTGCTTTCATCAATAACAGAGCACCTAAATGCAGAGATAGTTCAGTTGACTGTCTCTGACATAAGCTTGGCAATAGAGTGGCTGAAATGCTCATTCTTATATGTCAGGATTAGACAAGTAGGTTTTTATGTAGGTCAACGTTAATTTTTCACTTTGATTGTTAAGTCCCATTCTCTCAATATGATGCTTAATGAATCTCATAAGAGTATGCAGAATCCTGAACATTATGGTCTTAAGAAAGGAATTACATCTGAACAACTGGAGAAGCATCTGAAAGGTATTATTTGTACTTGCATATCTTTTTCTAGAGTTATTTTCCAAAGAGGCTTTTTGGTATATCTAACTTACTTCCTTAAATGTCAGAAATATGTGTACAAAATGTCAATGAATTAGCTCAATATGGGATGATTTTGACTGATGAATATGGGTTCACATTGAAGCCACTAGGTAAGCACCACTCTCAAATTAAACAAATCTTCTTTCGCATCCAGAAAGCAACTTAGTTGTTTATTCTTTCTAATCATGTATCCACTAAATAACTATTGTCTTTCTCTCAAATGTGAACCAATAATTTGTGATAAATATCACGCATGTCTAGTTTTCAAAGTGAGCACACTTCTGTACAAGCAGAACCTGTGCATTGGCCCTTTTAATTTTTTTTCACCCAAAAGGATCTTTACATTAAGGATTGCAGAATTATTATTATTATTATTTGAGTTAACCATTTAATCATGTCATTTCACCCAAAATATTTCCCTTGCAACTATAAGATCGAAGGCCAACTAATCCAATTGATCTAATAACAGCCATTCTGTTTGGAAAACAATTATACCTTTCTTCTATAATCCATGTAATTTTCAGATTTATGATCCAATCATTTTGAATTTCAAATATTGAAATTGCAAGATCCTCAGTAAATTTATCCTTGATTTTGATAAACTCCAAGGCTTTTTTTATTTGAAATTATTCCATATTTTAAGTATAGAAATGAGTAAATAAAAATTATCTCAATGACAGTTCAAAACAAAATGTAAAACAAAATGATAGAAATCTAGTCCAAAAACTCTTTTTGTTGGCGACTGTGTCAATTTTTTTTTGTAAGTATATCATATGTTAATTCAAAAAAGAGTTACATGATCATCATTACATTTCCAAATCAGAGCCATACCAGTCTGCATAAAATCTGCTCTGTAGACCTTCCTAGACCCATTCCCCCATGACCAGGACCATCTTACCATAGACAGGATACTTCCTACCATACATCCCGTTTACAAAAAGACCCATACTAACAACCACTTATACCAGCTACCTGCCCTACTTCTTATTGAGGTGCAACAGACAGTCATAGACCCGTTATACAGACAAAACCCAACTACCATCAAACTTTTCTCACAACACCACTCTGATTCTATCATTTACAGCTACTTGACAAAAATAACCACGCGACAAACAGAGAGACAAGATGACTCTATGGAACCTGTCGGTTCTCCGTTGCATTTCTTTCCATCAGAACGTGGGCAAGCATTCCTTTTATTACCCAGAAGGTTGCCAGCATATGGTCATGGGCCTCCATTCTTCCACGTGTCGAACCAGGGTCCTGCACCCAATCAGCAAGGGCATCAAACTCCTCCTGTGCCTGCATTTCATGTACCTCCTCCCATAACCTTCGTTCAATATTTTCTATCTCCTCCTGGACGGAGACAGGGATCCTTTCTTTGAAGAATTGGGTAGCATGACCAGCCCTTTGCTTCTCTCTAGTGGCCCTGGGAGCCGTGGCCACTCCTTTCCCCTTCTCCTCACGTCTGGCTTGTTCCTCTGTTGTTTATTGGGGACTGTGTCAATTATTCCTCAACAATGGTTGACATTAACAAGGAGTGTGCTTCCTTGGGATGTGCATTAATGTTGTCATGCATTCTAATGTTGTAACTATTTTATATGGATGTTAATTATGGTGTGTTTTCTTCCTTGGGAAAAAACAGTGTATTTTATTATAGTAGAACAGAATTACGTTCCATAGATGTTGTAGAGCATTCTGTAAGCCTTTTCAGGACTTTGTGGATGATTTGTCTCTCCTAGAGTGTTCCACCCAGGGTCCCAGACCATAGAAAATTCATCACCAAAAAAAGCCAAATTTACATCACATAAGCTTCTCCAAGGAAAAGGGTCTTAAACATAAATGAAATACATCTGTAATAGTAACAGAGTCCTTAGTTCATCAAAATATATACCTCTTGAACAGTCTTCCCAAAAATGTCCAACAATAGTAAGAACAAAAAGCTCTTCCTAATGTCTAATTATAAAAATGGAATATGATTATATTCAAAGATTTGATCCTGTGTGTTACAGCTTGAACCGGCATGTGTGATTTAAGCCCCAAACAATAGGCTAGCCCAGTTGCAATCTAGAGGTGTTACCCATTGTCACCTCAATGACTCCCTCTATGCACTTCCAGTTGGCTCTTCTCCAACTCAAGGGGGGCTTCCCAAAGATAGGATTGCTAGGCTATGGCAATGACGGCACAAACGTGATTTGAAGAGTTAGCCTTAGCAAAATTTGAGGTCTTTTCGTAGTATAATTTTAGTGGGTGATGGTGAGGTGATTGCACTTGTAAGGGTTGTCACACCCGCCTTAGCACACCTCATTGATACCCCCTTGTACCTTATCTTATTGTATCATCCCTCCCTCTTGGTTATCTTGGTGTTGAAGAGCAAATTTTCCACCATCAAAGCAAACTTCTAGATGTTGTACCAACCTAAGAAGGAGGGCATTGAGGACAAAATATACATGTTGGGGTTAGATGAGGCATGGCGTCCTCCTTCCAAGCTCAAATTTTCATCATATTGAAGCATTTCATCATTTTTATCAGTATTTTATTTTTTATGAGGTTTAGCCCCCAGATTGTGGATGACAAACCCTAAAAAATCATTAAAATTCATTGTAATGCCACATTCTGTGGACATACTAATAGCACAAACTTATTTTTGTTTTTTTCCAAAGGTTGGGAGTTCATCTTTGCCGCTCTTGGACTCCCCATGATATAAATGTAATATTGCATAATGGATGTCCGGAGGAGATGTATGATCTACTATATGCCAATGCCATGACGATGATGTATACCTTATAAATTATTGAACAAGAATTCTTTGTGATTGTCTAATGAGTATAGCTAGCAATATCACCCTTAGGTTGACGAGGGTGAAAGATGTGTGGTTTGTTTATTAGCCAAGGCATCAAGGATACTCTTGGTAATGTTAAGATCTTTTACTCCCTCCTTAGGATCCACCTTTGCCTTCATCCATTATCCATATCCACATCACTTTTTGGTTTAACTCCTCTAGTTAAGGTTTGATAGATGGATTCTTGACCTCTCTCCTCTGTGACCTCTTCACCACAAGGACCTCCCAACACTGTTATCGGAACCGGACCGGAACTGGTAAAATCGACCGGTCTGACCGGTTCATAGGCCCAACCGGTCCGGTTAGGTGCCTGATCCGGAAAACTTGCAAAAATGATTCAGACCAGTTGTGAACCGGCCGGTTCCATATGGAACCGGCCTATCCATACTCTGCTTATTTTTTGATCTCTAGGGGCCATTTAGAGCCTCTTTATTGATGTATTTTGTTTCAAAACTTCATAGATGTATTGCACTCAGTGCTATTTTGGTTAATTGCACACATACTTGCTATATATATGAGAAAATTTGCATATTTGTGTATTAATGGTTTGGACTCATATGTATGCACATGAATATATATGTTTTTTTACAAAATATTAATAGTTTATGTATTTTTGGTTGACCGTTTTTTTTTCTCAGTTTTTTCCCGGTTCCGGTCCGGTTCACATTTTGGGCTCTGTCGGTTCGATCACCATTTTGGTTCTGATAACATTGCCTCCCAGTTATCCATAGCGTCTCAGGATCGATCATTTGTTGTGAGGAGCAACATGACGGGTTATGTGGGTCGTCCTTGTGAATCCCTAAGGCTTAACTAACACCAAGTGGAAGGAGTGCTCCCCCCTTTGATTTGAAGCATGGAAGTCCTCCTCCCCATATGCCAAAAAAATAAATGAGGGCATAAGAAGCAGCTTCCAGTAGAAGACTCCTTGTACTTGCAAAAGAAAAGTGAAAGTGAAAGTTGAAGAATTATGAAATAAAAAGTCAAATCCAAAAAAGGATCAAGACAAAAAACACTTGCCAATGAAAAAGGCCTCAAAAATAAATAAATTAAAATAAATGAAAAAATCCAAGGTCTCAAATACAAAAGAAGTACAAGAAAGAAGAGTCCCAAGTAAATGAAGACTAGTCCTTGAAGACCAAGTCTAAGTTGAAGTTGCCTAGCAAATAAAGTAAAAAAAGGGGTTGGTGAGTTTGATTGCCAAGGTTTGAGGAGGTAGTACCTCCTTACAATTGATTCCCTTTGTGAGACACATCCCTAGTGTTTGTTCAAGTGGTGTAAAACATAGAGTTTCCCTTATCCCTCTGGTTTGGAATCCATCAGCTTCCTTATACTAGAAATTCACTTGACCAACCCTGTTTGGCCATAATTAACTCCATCCCGAAGGAGAAAATAACTCTTATTAATGCCTTGATGTTGTTTTAGTATTGGTTATTGGATAACTCATGTATCCTACGAACCTGTTTGAAGATATCTATGTGATTGGTGTATCATCATGCAGAGCATGACTAGTTATGTAATGAGTCAATTATGGTGATTACTTGTATTCTTGTATCTGTTCACATGGGTATTCTTTGTTGCTGGTCCATCAAGGACATATCGCAGAGATATGCATCATCTAGACAGTGTATCAGAGGTTTATCAATCAGTACATGGTTTTCAGTGCCAATTTTCAATGTTCCAAGGTGGCCAAATGAGGGGTATGCCATATTTTGAGTTTTACCCGGTATAATTTCAATCAGAGGACATTTTTGGATACCCATTTGGCCCTTTATTCAGGTATGTAGCATCAGATTGATGATTGCAGCCACAGATGAGTCACTTCATAAAAGGTGGTGGGGATTTTGTTAGTGACTGTAGCATAGATTTTCATGATTGTACTTTTTTGGGAAAAAAAATAGTATTTTTTTAATCCAAGAGATGTTTTAATTCCTTTTGGAATGTACTTTCATCATATGTAATTACATGTCAAAATGCTCTCACCAATTTGGCAAGATCCGAGTTTGAAACAACACTCTGCTAGTGGGCAACCTGCAAAATTTCATGGACATGCATGGGAAACTTTCAAATTGGATCTTAACAATGTTTTGGTATTTTTGGGGTCCCATTAGTCCCAACTACACAAATCCTTGGTCAAATGGTCGAACATTGTCCTCCTTGGTTGTTTTACAAGCAGTGAGGGTTTATAGAGGCTTATTTCAGCACATGTGAAATTAATTATGGCCTAGACTATGGTTTTAATTAAAATTTTCCTAATTCTAGCCTAATTAATTATTTAGAATTTAAAAAGTACACTAGAGCTTCTAATTTTACATTGAGATTGTACTTTTTAATTAATTGGGGAAAATTTAATTAATTTTCCTAAGTTATTTTTATTAAATGGAGGATGGCACACATGTGGAGGAAAATGTTTTGGAATTTCCTTGGATTGAGGATACCATCCATGGTATTGGACCCATGGTATTATGGTTTCCCTTTGTATTTGATCAAACCCATGGTATTTTGTATTTCATGTATTATTTTTCTCCAAAAAAAGAGAGATTTGTCCTCCTAAGGGCCAATCACTTGCTTTCCCTTGGATTAAGGAGGCGATCCTTGGTATTAAGCTAATGGTATTTGGGTTCCTGTTATCACATATATAGTAGCCGGGCTACCATACATTATTTTTCTGATTCCAGTACACTATTTAGCCAGTTCCCTTACATTGAGATGCTGAGATGAGCATCTATTTGGATCACTATCAGATTTGGACAGCAGTTTTATTCCCCAAGCCATGACTGAGTCTCAGGACACTCAGAGAGATGACCAATGTAGCCACTATACCATTAGTACAGAGCAGTCAGTAGTGCCCAGAGTTATAGTAGCAGTTTCAGAGGACAGATGATGGTTCAGAGGATGAGCATTCAGGTATATGACTCAGCAGGTATATCATGGTGTTGTGGTTATATTGCTTTTATATTTATTCTTATAGCATGTCTTAGCACTTAGTGTCATGATCTGGCGATCATATAGATATGTGGACTTGGTTGATCTTATTATATATATCTTATTGTCCCTACTCAGACTTAGAAGTTCACTATTCACACTCATTGGTTTCACCCTCCTTAGGGAGAATAGAGGTGATCATTCCACCATACCTTGGCTTGCTAGTGTTGGCTCCATTATTCATTGTCTTCATCCATCCATTACCTACCTTTTAGTTTATCACCCTGACTTACTACTTGACTAGTGGCATGGAGGACTTTTCCCCACTGTAGCCTCTGTATTGGATGACCTTCCCTGTTTATTGTGTCTCGGCTCTGAGTTGGTGACAAAACTTACCTATGGTGAATTGGATTTCCTTGTGAATTCCCCCTAGTCACTAAAGTTGTGTTGGCTAAACCTGAAACTTTTGGTGCTTCCATGAATACAAAGTATGGAAAATCAAGTGTTATATCTTGTATGAAAAGCCCGTTCATGCAATGTGTTTCTCAACACACATGAATGAAAGGCATGCCAAATGAAAATGGCCATGAAAATAAAATGTTATATCTTTTGTGAAATGTAAAATACCTAGGTAAACAAGCTGTTTGTGACACACCTAGAAGTGCTCGGGTAAACAAGTGCCTTAAAAACACACCTGCAGCAAAAAGCCTCAAATAAATGTAAATCTATGCAATGTGTTTATAAACACACATAAATCAAGGCTATGGAAACTTCAGGCCCAAAAGCAATGGAACTTAAATGCTATATCTAAATAATTGCTGGCCTCATTTGTATTATGGATTGTGCGCATCTGTTAAAGGTGAATAAACCCTCTTTGAACAACTCATCCATTTGTGAGACACTGCCATTCCCTGTGTTGTTGCTCATTCAGTATATACTATGGTGTGTATTCCCTTTTCCTGTTCCAAAGTGTCACAATGTTAAGTCAGTCAAGTCATCCCTTAGCCTAGCCAGTTATTTTAGCCTTCACCCTTCACTAGCAAATTGATCACAGCTATGAAGTGAGTATGGTCCTGAAAGTCTAGTCTGAGTAATAATAATAATTAATGACATTATATATTTGGATCTAGATCGCTAGTAATGATTACTTTGTGTTATAATTGTTATTTGAATAAGTTGTAGAGCATGCATTAACCTTTGACACTTTGCAGCAACTTCTGATGATGGTCTGAGTTATATTTGGTCATGTTGACTTGGTCAAACTTAGTTTGACCAAGGTCAACCATAAGACATGAGATGGTTGGACCTTGTGATGATATGGATAGATGATATATGGTCTATGTACATGTACATGATGATTCTATGCATCAGATACAGGTTTATGATGATGATTCATGGTTTACAGCATTATTTGATCATTTACAGATTATTATTATTTCACCTGTTCCGGTATATTGGATATATTATATGATCATGCAGAGACTCATATGGTGTATGAGTACACATCTTGGATGGATTTGGACCTTCTGAGTCCAATGAGACAGTCTGTTTTCAGTTCCGGGCACTTACAGTGATGATTGAGCCTCAGTAGACTAGCCCAGTGCAGTTTTGGTCTGTCGGAGACCCTGTCAAAGCAGAGAGGATTTTTATTTGGTTGACCTAGGGCACTGTGCTTGGAGGGGGTGGTCCAGCCACTTGTTTTTACCATATTACCCCCCTCCCGAACACACTGGTGCCCTCACCTTGACAGCGCAGGCACTCCAGGAGGCAGTTTGGGGCAGTTTCACGCTTCCCGAGGCATTTCAGGATTGGTAGAAATGGCTATTGAGGAATTCGATTTGGGCTACTGAGGCAATGTCTTGGCATGGGATGATCATTGATGATGGGTTGATGTCTTCCACACCTCCTCCAGTATTTTCAGCTTCATTGGGGCCCGCATCCATCACTTATGGCACTTTCTGATGATTTCTGAGGCCTCCTAAGGCCCACGATTTGTCCATAGAGGCACGATTTGGTACTTTGATGACTATTTTATTATTATTGTGCTATGGGGATTGACCAAGGGTGTCTAAAATTACCCCTTGGACCCACCATAAGCTTATTATTATATTTTGTCATCATGATTTGGTGGGATCCCCTCTCCTAGGGCGATTTTGTCCACTTATTGTTATATTTTATTAGTGATCCATGTATTTTATTGTTGAGCTCATCTCAACCATTGATTAGATCTTTTGCTCTTTTAATCTTAACCACTCATTCAAAAAAATGGTTAGATTATGGACTCTCTCCCTCCTATTTAAAGGAGAGAGCCTCTCATTGTAAAGGGGACTTGTGGCTTTGGATTATTGGAATAGAAAATTATTATTGCATCTATCTCCAGTGTTGTGGTGAATATTTTTGGTGTTCGTTCGTTGGTTCTTCCTTTGCACTGAGTTATTGGAGATCTTGTTTTGCCATATCTTTTTTACCACATTTTTTGCATCTACAGGTGGAGGCCGATTTGGTTTGAGGAGGAAGTATTGGTAGGGGAAGACTCTCCCTACTTCTTCTTTTGGATCTCTTCGTTGGTAACAGGGAGTATTGCTGTCCCAGGACCTTCTATTTCATGTTACTATTGCATTTCGCTTGTATTTCCTCCATACTTGATCTTATTGATTGAATCGATGTTCCTTGGTTTGACAGGTAAAGGAGGTCGCACTTGTGGGCTAGGGCATCAATTCGGCAAGCAAAATCAACAAATTCTCGTTTGATCTCTGTGGGAATCTTCCTCAACATCAAGGCATCTCTCTTCATCACTCAGGTATGATCTCAAGGTAATTTCTATCTCCATGATCTATCCACTTGTCTAAAATATTTCAAACCCTAATTAATCAAAACCCCCATTTTTACATTTTTTCAGATCTACTAAGATCTAGTGGCTTCTTGGGTAAGATATTTAAAACCCACCTCTATAGTATCCACCGCATCCCGGATCTATAGTTTGGTGAGGATTAGCCTCCATTTGACCCTCTTCCCAAGGCACTTAGCCTCTCCAAGCAAGGGCGCACTTCTTGGGGAAAGTGAGTTACCCTAGATCCGGTACATGGTTAGTTGAGATTTCAATTGATTCATGATCTACACATCCTAAAACCTACCCCTGGATTGTTACTTTCGTAATTTCCACCTTGTGGGTCCTATTCCACATTTTAAGGGATTTAATCCCCATTTTAGACCACTTGGTATCTTTAAACTGAGATCTAGTAAGATCTAACCATTGGATTGCCTTGAAACTTTAGATCCACATCCTCACTTGATTAACCTACTTGGATCTAGAATTTGGATGTCATCGGACTTGTCTTGATCCATTTATCCCACATTTTACCCTCCTTGGGCAAAGTCACACTTCCTTGGGAGTTTGAGTTGGTCCACTTCTAGGACATGGGTGCATGAGATTTTGGTGGATTTGGAACGAGCATAATTTAAAACCTAGGTCTAGTGGGTCACTTTGTGAAATCTTGCCTTGGGGATAGCATTCCTTGTTTTAATGGATTATGGTCCACTTAGGTAAAACCATGAATTGCTAGATCTAGATTCATTCATCCATCAAACCATTAATAGCCTACTTGTCTTATGCCATAGGGGTCACAAACCATAAGTTAATCTTTTGACTCCATTAATCCCAATTCCCAAGGCACTGATCTCTCTCCAAGTCAATTCGACTTTCCTAGATTGTTGGATTAACTTGTGGTTTGATCCTTGTTTGGTGGATTAAACCCTTTGATGTTGTCATGTCTCATGATCAAGCTTGTCACTTGTACTAGTTAGCCCAAATTCAACCCTTAAACTACCCTGCATTGACACGGTTCCCAAGGCAGTGGATTTTCTCACAATTGACTAGTACTTTAATCCTGGATCTCATTTCAAATATTATCAGTCACTCTCACATCAACAATGAACCAAAGCTATACACATTGAACCCCTCACTTATCTTGTGACTTCATCCTTAGGTCTAGGATAAACCATACACCTTCTTTCACTTAGTCTTAACTTGATTTGGTGTCTTGGTTTGATCTCTCCTGTCGGGAGTAGATCAGGTCTCCCCCTTTGTTGTCTGGGCTAGATAACATAAAGCGAAGGTTGCCTCGACTAGCGTGACAACCATCTATTGGAGGTTGAGGTGATCGTGGTTGCACCTTTTGAGTTGCCCTTCCCTATTGCCATCCATTAATGGATACATCCATAGGGGTAACTACAGTTTAGGTAATAACAGTTCCCTTGGTATTAGCTAGACCCATGGTATTTTGCACATATTTTATTATTTTTCTCTCAAAGGTTGAAATAGTCCTCCCTAGCCAATGACTTGCTCATTCAATGTAATATTTTTTATTTTGAGGTGAGATGTAAGCCATTGATGGGGGCTAGACCACCTAAATCATCCACTATGTAACTAATTTTGTGACTATTTTTTGGACCTTTTCTAGGGTTTGTACATCCCCCTTAACCTATAAAAGGTGGGATGATTTCCTCCCTAAGAGAGAATTTTTTGGCAAGCAATAAAATTCTACTCAATTTTCTCTAAGTCTCTAGTAGCCTAGGCTATTCAATGGTGGCTTGTGTATCCTCTTAGAAACTTTTTTAGAATTTTTGGAGAATCCATAAGGGCTTGAGGTAAATTTCATTTTATTTAGCTTATGTTTAGTAAAGTACTTTGATTGTTGCAGCCTTGCCTTGTATGGATATGGATTTATGTGCTTATTTCCATAATTAGTCTATATTCACTAAACATTTTACTAACCATTGGTTGATATTGTGCTAGGAGCCTAGGATAGAAGGCTTCTTTCTTCTTTTGAATTTTGCAGGTTTAATCATTGGATTGGACCTAAAGACATTGAGGTTTCCTTGAGCTATCAAGGAGGAGGATTGCTTTGTCCTGCACTCTCCCATGGGTTGTTTAAATTTTCTGAATGTTTCCTAAGACTTTTGTTATCACAAATTCTCTAGTGGCTCCAAGTATGTAATACTATCCAGGATGGCAGAGAGCTATGGCCACTAAGAATGCGATAGCTAAAGAATCCTACCCCCTAAAGATTGGTTATCACGTGGGATAGGCTGCTTCTTTCTTTAGGATTCTTGATCTCACTCGAGGTGAAACCAGACTAGCCACAGGAGGAGTGCTGAGCCTAACTTAAAATCGAGACCTTTTTTAAAGGAAATAGGGTACTTATAAAGAGTTAACGATTGATAAGCAAATGATACCATAAAGATGGGTTATCGGATTTAACAAAATGACTACCGAGGGAAATTATATGGGCAAGTTATGTGGTTAACTAAGTATATTCACCCAACCCAACTCAAGAAAAAGGCTCAATAGTTGAAACAACTTGAAGTGTAGGAACCTAGTGCTAAGGTCAAATTGGTTCCAAGTTGCCCCCATGGGATTATATTTTGAGTAAATAATCAAAATGTTTGAGACAAAAGCAAGGATGGGAAATGAATTATGTTTAACAAGGACCCCAACACAAAGATGGATTGCTACACAGTAATGATTATTCATTCACAACATACAACAACAAGCAAACAAGCATGCAATGGAAATCGGTCAATACCCACTTGGAGCAATTTGATTTAATGATTAGTGCCAAATTCGTAGGTGCTATGGAGTCACAAATGAATTCACTATGGCTGTAGTTATGCCCAAAATGTGATATTAAAAATACCCAAGTGAGAAATCGACCCAATCAACCAAGCATGCAATAACACAAAATTTAAAAGAGCAAAAATTATTATTTGAGAGTGACAAATGGTTTTCAGAGTGCAAGTATCAAATGGCTGGGTACTCACTTTGATCTGGAAGAGCTCGATGGAGTTCTCTCTCTTTTCCCAACATCACCAAATAGATCCCAACTTCACTTCTTGCCCGCGTGCACTTGTTGATCCAATAAAGTCCAACTGTTGCCACCTAAAACACACTTGACCATAGATAAGTCTCCCAACCGCTATGTGTGTTCTTGAGGGAAACTATGAGTGTAGAACCCACTGTCACCTCGATTCTAAACTCCTCCGTTTAGACCCCAACTCCAAAAAGGTCAAGGGGGGTTGTCCCTACTTACAAAGATTCTTTAATGAGTTTTTTTTTAGAGTTGTAAATTTTTCAATGTTCAAATGACAAGCATTCATGCAGAGATGCAATAATTTCAATGACAAGCAAACCTTTTTTAACCATAAACCATATACAAATGCAAGAGAGAAATAACAATTCACTAACCAAACCAGTGCCTACTTCACTTGGGTTATGAAGTCACAAATATAATAAAAATAAGATCAATGAAATCACATTAAACCATTCACTAATCACAATATCACATTTAACATATAAGAAATACTTGTAGTAAATGAACAATTTAATGAATGAAAGGTGCTTGTAGTGAGTTTGATGAAAGGTGCTTGTAGTGAGTTTGAACCAAACTTAAGTGCTTCGAAAGTAATGTACTGAAAATGAAATAACAATTGTAATGTTGTGCCAATAGTCCTGTAAATTTTAATTGGTTTTAAGTCTCACTTTAGCTTTAGGGGAATTAAGGTTTGTGCCAGAAAATCAATGCTACTCTATGTGTCTACCCCAAGAAGTTATCTCTTTCGATTTGAGAGAGTTTGTTGGGTGCTTAACAAGATAACACAAGGTTCTCAACTAGTTCCACATGTCAATCCCAAAGCTTATTGGGTGCTCAACAAGAGGACACTAAGTGCCACGAGGCTTCCAACAGCCTCTACTTCTCTAGCTCCACAGATCAAACTTCTTTTTCTCAATGTCTAATTAAGATCAACTTATGAATGCCTATTATTCTAGCCAACACTAATCTTTGCCCTTTCTTGTCACCCAGGATCGGTCGAACTGATAAGGGGAGTGAATACGGGGCAAAGATTGGGGCACAGTTTATTTAACCTTAAAAGAATAAATAATTAAATGCAAGCCGACACAATATTGCAAGGGTGGCAGAGCCAACTCACTTGCAAGGTGTGGGCAAACAAATGAAAGCAAGAATGACTTGAAAGCAAATCTACTAGCCATCACGATTTTGCATGGATGGGCAAAGCCTCTTCTCATGCAAGGTGTGGGTAATCAATAATAACAAATGCAAATAAAGGCATAAACTAAATCCTAGCCCTTTCAACAATTGCTATGCAAGGGTGGCAAATCCAACTCACTAGCAAGCAATGGAATGGCCACAATGACTTAAGGAAATAAATGCTATCTAGCCACACAACTCTCTTCCTAATGAAGATGAGGGACAAATAAATTAACAAAACGAAAATAACATAAAATAAACTAACCCTAGCCCCTCTACACTTGCAATGCAAAAGTGGGCAAGCCTAACTTCTAATGCATGCAAGGGATGACTGAAAATTTAAAGAGGTATTGCTAGAAATAAGTGAAGTAAAGGACCAAGCCCAAGAGACTCTCTTGGGCTTGTTACAACATGAAAAATTTCAGCCTTATTGTATACAAGAAAATGAGGTCAAGAATGAGAAATTTGACCATTTTTTGGTGAGGGACTTGAAGTGGCCACTCTTGGGTGATCTTTGAGATTGCTAGTGACAAAATTTGGGCATTCCCTCCCCCTATAACATCAAAAACCTGCACAAAACAACAAGCTAATATTGTGCAAATATGATAAAAATGAGTTTAAAATCAACTTGAAATTTTGCATATAAATTTCAGAAATTTTGCTAGTGCAATGTAGTATGTAAAAAACTTGAAAAAGACGATTTAAGAGTGCAAAAGAAGCTAATAAAAATCTGCAAAACAAAAAATGTTAGTTGAAGATGCCAAGTCCTTCAAAAGTTGTTGAACAGTGGGGTATCCCACCCGGGAATCCCACTCTCTAAGCTTGAGCAACCTGTAACAAACTAGCTTCCAGATGCAAATGGGGTGAGAGATCAAACAAAGACTTGAGAAATCATATGTTCAAACTAGAAGTCCATGAACTTCTCAAATGCTAAGAAGATAACCCACATAACATGTAACCAACACTATCACAATGATATTCTCGAATCTCAAGCAAAACACTTTGCTTGAGATCCACAAATGCAAGAAAAAACTAAGAATGAAACAATATTACCTGACACACAATGTCGATGATGGTATTTCCTCCAAATATTTTCTTCATTAACTTCACAAAGCTGGAAATTACAATGGCTCTCTTCTTTGGACAAGAATAGAAGCAAGAGAACAAGAATGGAGCAAGAGAGCAAGAGAGAAAAAATGAAAGAGAGCAAGAGCATGAGTGATTGTAATCCAAATGATGAGGAGGATCCTCCTTAAATAGGAAAAGAGAGAGGGTAGAGTTCCTTTGCATGAGTGACATTTGTGATTTGGAAAGAAAGGGGGGCATGAAGGGGCGTGCACTTCCTTGGGTTGAAAATAACAAATAATGGGGGGAGAAACCGCCCACTCATGTTTTATATTTCATTGGTAGGCCAATGGGAGGGAATCATGAAGGTCGGACCCCCCCCTTTGGCTTATTTCAATTTTTCTCATTTCCCATGGTGAGAGGGTTTCCTCCTTAGGGAGAAACTTCAAACTTGAAAAACACTTGCTTGGGGGGGGGGGCATTTGGTCTTTAATTTTACCTTAGGGCCATAAGATAACACTTAGGAGCATTATTTGCCCTCCCTAAGTGACTATAGTCACTTTACAAAATTTTACCATTCTAATTAATGGCCAATTTTCTTGATTTCCTTGACTGACTTAGGGAAATCCATCCAAAACCTTATCAAAACTCAACGAAATGATTTCAAACTTGGTCCAAGGGTGTAGGGGGTCTCTTGCCATTGATGTTGAGTACCCATACCCCTATTTATGGGCTTAATGCCACTTAACCCTCTTTTACATTACAACATTTTATGCTGAGGGACATTTTTTAATTACCAAAAATTAAAAAATCCTAAGTAAAACTTAATAAAATTCCACAAGACTCTGGATAATTTCTAGCATGGTAATATAGAACATTCCTAGGCCCCAATCACCCCATGGATTCAATCATTATAACGCCTTTCACCACGTTGGATGTATTTTTGAGTGAAAAACTCAAATAATTAAAATCACTAAAAATAAATTTTAATTATCCAAGGGAAAAACATTCGATGAAAGGAATTCCCTAATGATAAAGTCATAGGTAACTAAGTTATACAAAAATTGACCTTCATGCTGACATATCATTACAAAATCCCCTGTAGAGGTGCGAAAATTTCATGGAGAAAAGATAAGAAGAAGAGCTGCTTCGCTTGAATAACTTCATTAGGTACTTCTTTCTCATCTTCGAGGCACATGGTACATGTGCATGGTACATGGTTTCCCAACTAGTTGGCTTGGTGGTCAACATTTTGGCTCTAACTACGGGACGTGTGCTCTATCTGGTCTTCATGCAAGGAGAGGATACGAGAACTCCAGAATCTTTGGTTCTTATAATTTGTAAAAAAGATTTCAACTTGACAAGAAAACCTTAGTAGCACATGTTTCATTAAAAATCCAAAGAACCATAAGTTGCTTTATTAGAAAGAAAAAGAAACTAACTAATGAAAAAGTATTGTTCGTAAATACATAAAAGAAATGCAAAAACTAAATGCTCACTTTAAGGAGCTTATTTTCCTACTCTAAGCATGATAAAATAAATATCTTAGGTAAAATCAAATATCCAATGCAACCACCTAAGCATTTTACCAACTTTAAAGTTTTTTTCCTTGTCTTTGGTTACCAGCCAAAGCAAGGACATGTTTATTAAGAAATGCAAACCTGCGTGATGATCCAGAATGGGTGGGCTGGATGGGGAATCATATGCATGAATAATGTCATCAAACTGCTTCCCAAACTGATAAGTGCTCGCACAGGAATCTTCTATCCAAGCTTGGATAGTACTAATATATACATGTGCATGATGAGGCAGATCAACCACTCTAACATATTGTTCCAAAGGGCTCTTATGATGATAACTTTGTGTAGAAGACCCTAGATGCTCCAGATCACAAGGAATCTCTACATGCGAAAATGATGGCTAAGATAGATCTTCATTTAACTGCACCCAATCTAATTCTTCATTACTAATACTTGTGTGCGGCTCAAAGTAATCATAAAAGGGCTCCAAATGCTCCATTTCCATATCAAAATCCCCCAAAGTATCAAGATCCACACTCCCTTCTTTGGGTATATCAAAGATGGGAACTTTAGAGGTCTCTGAATTAAAACTCTCTTCACAGGACACATCATAAATGGGATTCTCAAAAGGATTTTCAAAAGTCTCATATTTTTTATTCTCAAAGAAAATCCAATAGTCATCATTCCCATCATCATCAGATACAAGAGAATCTTCATCGTTGGTCTCATACCCCTGGCTATAACTGTCATCCTCGTGCTCACTACCATCTTCTTCAGAAAAAAAAGGTCACAAGGCAGAAGACCTTCCAAACTATCATCATTATATGGATAACATGAAGGAGTGCCATCATGCATATTACAGATTTCATCATAAGTTTCGTTATAAGCTCCTGTAATGGTTCCTTCTTGAGGTAGATCTAGGGTACAAGTGTGATCATCATCACTGAAATAATCAAGAAAGCATCCCCAATCTTTGATATTTTCCGCCATGGGGATATGAGGAGGGTTTTCAACAAAATATTCAATCGAGGGTGCTTCACGGAACTCTTCAATAGGGTCATGCTGCACTCTAGGGAGGAAAGAGTTATATTTTTTAACAAGCTGCTTAATCTTTGCCTTTTCTCCTTCATGCCAATGAAAGAGGAAACACTTGAGAAACTCGGCCATAAAGACTATGGATTTGCCATAAAGGCTACAAAACCAACTCCTTGCATTCCCCTCGAAGGTCCAAGCAAATATGGTCATCAAATCATCCTCATGATAAATATTAAAATCAACCACCAAATTGAAGAAAGCAGCAATATGATGGGTGGCTGAATCGCCACTGTTTCCATAGAACTCCGGAGCACTATCAAATAGTTCCTCATGGTTATAGCAATGATTAGGAAAACCATGGACATTTGAGAAATCTAATTGAGTGAAAGTTTCAAGCAGGTGAGCATGGAGTTCTTCCTTATCATCATCCATAATCTCATACCATGAGGCACCAAATCTGAAGCATGAATGTAATCATATCTTGTACCGAATCAGTGGAATTGTTAGAATGATGAGCTTTAAAATATTTTCAAAGTGTTGCATGGGCTTATCTACACACAATCAGTCTCAACAATTTTATAAGAATCAGGGTTTTATCCCTTCACTGGAGTCGCCATGTGAGAAGAATTTTTTTTCATTATAAATCTCTCGCCTAAAACTTATTTTTTGCTTTTCTTTGTAAAATACAAAAGTTCAGTGGAGTCGCTAGATGAAAAATAAATATCTACTCTAATCATTCATCAAATAAAGAAAAAACAATAAGGTAAAAGCAAAAGTCGTATTCCGGGAATAACAAGACTTGTTTCCGACAACGACGCCAAAAATGTTGCCCCCTAAAACACACTTGACCACAGATAAGTCTCCCAACCGCTATGTGTGTTCTTGAGGGAAACTATGAGTGTAGAACCCACTGTCACCTCGATTCTAAACTCCTCCGTTTAGACCCCAACTCCAAAAAGGTCAAGGGGGGTTGTCCCTACTTACAAAGATTCTTTAATGAGTTTCTTTTAGAGTTGTAAATTATTCAATGTTCAAATGACAAGCATTCGTGCAGAGATGCAATAATTTCAATGACAAGCAAACATTTTTTAACCATAAACCATATACAAATGCAAGAGAGAAATATTCTTTTGTATATTATTATTGTACTTTTATGGTACCTCCGTTAGAGATGTTTTTCCTCCGTTCGGGGATGTCATTATTGTATTTGGTCATGTAAGAATATAGAGGTAAAACCTCCATTGTAATTCGGAGCAATAGTCCCCAATAGGTTAAATGTAAAATGTATTTTGAGTCTCCCTAGGAGAGGTCGACCCAGTCAATTAAGGAAGTCAGCCCCTTTGGGGAATTAGGTCAGTCACACATAAAGTATAAATAGGGAAGAACCCTCCCTCATTTGGACATCACTCTCACTCAAGCAAGTTCGCACCAAGGAGGAGAAAAGACAAGTTCGCTGGAGAAGAAAGAAGGAAACTACAGAAGTCATCTTATCTTTTGGTTTTCTATCTTGGTTTGATGTTGTACTAGGTGACGAATCTATTACTGAAGAAGTTGCTGGGTTTTCTCCTTTATGGTTTCCCCAAGGAAATTTCTTGTGTTCTTTTGTATTGTTGTGCTTGTCTATCTTTCCGATTAAAAGATCTAACATAATTCAATTAAAGTGCAAACACTAACAATTATCAAACCTTTACTTTTCTGTATTTTGTCATCGTTACTTTTTCTTTTCGTTTACAATCAAATAAACCGACTCGTTGCCACGAAGTATGCTCTCGTCACCATCTAAAGGCTTTGCCAATTAGTGGTGAATGATCAGAAAGTTCACACGTAGTCAGTAGGTAATTAGATACAATGTTTGAAAAATCGGAATTGGACTCGGGATCGGTCGAGGGTCAACTCGGAATCGGAATCGGTAATGAATCGATCATAAATCGGCCGATTTGAATTTAATGAATCGGTTTACTCAAAAATACATAAAATATTTTAACTTTAAAGAAGAAGAAAACATTTTCAAGATTTTAGGACTGTTGTTATGACCCAAACCTGTTGTTTGAAGGCCAAAGAGCACCTATACTTGTTTAGGGATGCTTTCATCCACAGTACTACCCACAATTTATTTTAAGCCTTTAAGGTGATTTTCATGACTTTTTATTGCCGCAAAGGTCATAACAGGCACATGTTTGCTTCAAAATTGTTGTACGAGGGTTTGAACAGCTTCAACCTAAGTTGCATGAAACAGGGAAATGAGGACGAAACGAGGAAACTTCGAAACAGGGGAAACGTGACCCCCCAAAATTTTGAAAATGAGGAAATGCAATATATATATATATATATATATATATCGCAATGGAGCTCTGCGTTCGGGGGTGCGAAGGTTGGTGCAGTAGACCGTGTGAAGGGAGGACAGGTGACGTGCGGTTCAGTTAAACCCTCACGACGCCATCATGAAGGAGGAAGGACCATCTGCTAATCATTCCATTGCGGCAGAGTTTTTAAGGCTTGCTTACAGACTAACCCTTAACACAAGCGAGGAGTCATGTTGCTGGACGAAGTGGATTACGAAGAGGACCTCCAGCAAGGATCCATTTTCTGCACGGACGAAGAGATGTGTACAGGGGCCAGGATGACGTCGCCCGCGAAGGAAGAAGAGGTACGGATAAACCTCACACCCTTGGATATGATGAACAACACCACTCAGGGCAATAACGAAGGTGACATCAGATCACCTAAGATAGAATCAGGGCAGAGAAATTACAGAAGCATCAAGCCGAGGAAAGGTGGTGCAGAGTTAATTGTTGGTAAGGATATCAAGCTCGACGAAATCCCGACCTATTTGACGCATGCCCTGATCGGAAGGTTCTGCGAAAAGGTGACGGGAAGAGAAGCCCTCCAGAACTGGATAGAATCCAATTGGAAGGATTTCTTAGGCTATTCACTGGACTTTCATATACTGCCACGAGGTTTGTTTATGATAAAATTGCAGAAGGAAGAGGACGGACAAAGGATGCTTGCCCGCAATTGGCATTGGGGCTTCTTGCCGCCTCTTACATACCTGAGGTCAACGCAGCAAAAATCTTCAACCTGCTAGGTGCATCCTTGGGTTCAAGTCTGAGTCAAGTACTGTCACTTGATCTTGACTCCTCCGTTTAGGCTTAACTCCTAACAAAGTCAAGGGGGGTAGATGTTACTTAGGAGTAGATACTTAGTTCTTCTGGATGAGAGATGTTACTTAGGAGTTTTTTTTTTTGGAATTAAAACATTTGATCAAGACTATTGCAACATAAAGATAATTAAACAACACATATGAATATAAGTATCACGACAAGATATTGTTTAAAAGTAAATAACCAAAATCAGAGACCAGTGTCATGGAGTCAAATTGAATGCTGCTGTGAAAGTAAATGTTTTGCAATTGTGTTCTTGGTCAATTTTAGGAATTATTAGGATGAGTTGATTAGAGGGGAAAGGGGGAGCTCCCGATATACCGTGAGGTACAGGGAGGAATGTCTGGAAATCAAGATTTGGTGGCTCCGTACAGGACATGTGGGCCGGCCGGAGTCTCAAGAGCGGTGTTCAACACTACACCAACAAGGATGTAGTCTAATTGGTGCTTTGAGGTCTCGTCCCAGTGGTTCCCGCGTTCCCACGCAGAATTTCCCCACACAAAAATTGTCGAAGTGCCGGATTTTCACTTATCTTAAGGGTAGTTAATTTTATTAATGTGAGTAATTATTAAGGGTTTAGAATTAATGAGTTGTTGCACTCTTTTCTGGTTTCCCTGGGACCAGTGTCCGCAGGGGAAAGAGCATAATTCGAGACACAACAGAATATTTGTTCAAATTCTTAGTGCTTGCAATGTGTGAAATTAAATCAATAACTTACATAAAGCAAATAAACTTGTCGAATCTATGTGCCACTTTCTGATCAACCTCCACTAATCGGCAATGCCTTTGGGTGGAGGTGAGAGCATACTTCGTGGCAACGATATTAGCTTTATTTAATAAAAAGAATACATAAATTAACTATCTAATCAAAGTATACACCCTGCACAAAATGTTAAAAAAATTCACGCCACGAAAAATGAACACGCGAATCCCCCAAGGGGGATGGGATGTGGGCGCTGTGTAGCTCACTTGCTCTCGTTTAATATTTTTACAATGCTTGCTGAAAGAAGTGCCTCTTAGTCCCTTTCAAATTAGGATCTAAGGGCTTACAATTTACAGAATGAAGTATTGGTAAAATAAGGTCCTCGTGAAGTGTTTTTGGCACTTTCTGGCAAAAATCGGCCAGAGTTTCCTTCTCTTTTTTGTTGGACCTGTTAAAAACCAGCAAGCTAAGAACACAGAAATCAATGGGTTAATCAAATAAAATACAAAAGAAATTTAAGATTTTATACTTGGCAAATTTTCAGGAAAATGCCTATTTCAAGTCTAAAGAAATTCGTGCTTAGATCTAGTTTAAAAATGAACTTTGAAAGCAATCTAGATCTGATAATTGTATGCTTAATGACAGAAAGCTATATTGATGTGTAAATGTAGATCTAACTTTCATTAAGCAAAAGTAACTAAGTGACAAAGAAAATTTTAGATTTATAGTGTAGAAGGAGCACAAAACCAGCTTTGATATTGAAAGATTAAAGAACCCAATGTGCCTGCAGCTCAACGATAATTAGTAAAAGGTAATTAATCATCTAAGGTGGATGAGGATGCAACTGAGCTCCTTTCTCCTTCCTCAGACTTGTCCTGCACTGTCACAAACACTTGCAAAAAGGAGGGATTAAATCTAGAATACACAATTAATAGAGATTTGAAGGGCATTAGTACAACTGAATACATTTGCTGCTTCACTATCTCTAACTAATCAAGCATTTATAAGCAAATCAAAACGATGAATGCTTACACTATCGGCACAAAGGCCATCTAAGCTAGATAATCAGAGAATATTTTTGCAAAATGACAAGTAACTAGTGAGATATCACCTCAGAACATCAACAAAGCATAAATCCAATGAGATAGTTGCACAACATATGGCCTCCAAAGCTTTTCAACTTTATTTCGAATAAAAAGGTTACAAGAACAGAGGTTCAATGCTCAGATCCTTTACAATGGAGCCAAGCTCCTCAATATATAGCACACAATGAGCAATCTAGGGCGTAAAACCCTAAGGAGGGAAGCCTCCTAGATTGTAGAGCAAGTTAGCTCAAAGCCAATGGAGTTGTGCCTCCTCACTTGGAAAAAATCAGCCAAAATGGAAGCAGCCGTGTTGTGGAGCCAACTCGTGAGTGAAGAAAGCGAATGGTGTGATGTTTCCAAACCTTGGTGGAGCTTTTCGAGTGATGGTTCTGATTGGTGCATTAATTGGCAACTAAATCCGAGTGGGTAGTGCCACCTCATAAGAGGTAGGCGACCCCACCCTGCACCTCTTTTCAAACAGAAAACCGTATGGCCGAGTGGGAGAGGTTGTTTCACGTGAATGAAAGAGGGCGGACTTGAGGGTGCGTTGGATGGTGGGTGAAGCATGTGGGTTGTGCCACCTCCACATGAGGTAGGCTCCCACCACTAATTTATCACTCAACCAATTCGCACATGGTCAAGTAGAGAAACCAGCCCCACGTGAAGGTAATCCGTATGGCCTTTGATATTAATACAATTGCTCAAACTTTTAATTAAACCACCATATCATATGCTTCGACACTTTTATGAAGTTGCCCACCTTAAGTGATGTCATGCCATGTCATTTGGCATGTGCCTTATTCAAATTTTTAATAAATTTAAATTTTGACCATGGTGCAATTTGATGCTCTTTTAGCATTAAAGTGCCATTCTTTAGCTTTGATAGGCAAAACTGCTCCACGGGGCGTTTGGTTGCCCGAAACATAGGAAAACCGAGTACTGGGGTAAAGAGGATGCTCTGAGCTTGAAAACGAGCATCCTTGCGCCAAATTCCAACTCCAGATCACGCTTTTATGACCACTTGAATTTTTTCATTTAAACCATTAAAAAATGGCTTAAAAATGCGAAAAAAAACTATTTTTCTCGGAATTGACTAAAATTTCAGAGGCACCTAGTGCATGACCAAACGACAAAATTTTAGCGTCTAGCATGTTTATAAACATTACAAAATGGACTCTAATAACCCCCTAGGGCCTAACCACCACTTTGGGCCATCCAGCTTTGGAGGTGTAGGAGAAAAACTCATCGATTATACTCAGCTAAAGGCAAAGCATAATCGACAAGGGAAAAAACTCCTTGGAATACCTTCTTTGGTTGTCAAGTCCTAGGGAACCGAGTCACTCAAAGACCACCATGCTAGCACACTTATTACAAACCCCATGGGCATGGTCATGCAAATTTACAAAAGGGCCAAAAATGGCCTGGTGCACTTCGGAACATATGTGATGAACAATTGAATTGTTCAAGTCTTTGACTGCTTACTGGAAATCCACCTAAGTGCAACTTAGTGGTTAACAGGGTCCCTCTGGTTTGATTCTCCAGAAGTGGCGAGTAGACTTCAACGCAAGAAGGGAGCCTCACAATATGCAGCAGGTCTGGGTTATTTTACTGGGGCTCCCAATGGTGTTTTGGCAAGAATCAATCTTAGAGGCAATTGGAAATAAATTGGGAAGATTCATAGCTTTGGAACAGAACTGTGAAACCAAGATAGATCGTAGGTGTGCAAGAATTTTGGTGGAAATGGACCTGAGAGAAGGTCTTTATGAAATTTTAAAGATAGATATGCATGGGAGCTCTTGGTCACAAAATCTTGATTATTGGAAACTTCCATTTAGATGCTTCAATTGCCCGGGGGTTGGTCACTTACAGAAAGAGTGTACAATCTGAAAGGAGATTGTAAGGCCAAAAAAGGTATGGGTGAGAAAGGAGAGCTCCTTCTCCTTTGAAAAATCTGAAGGTGGCTTCCCTGTGAAAGTTGACGAAAGTAATTGTGACAGTAAGGAGTCGTTTGAGAGCGGAAGCCCAAGCTACGTGGATAAGGAGGTGGACAAGGAAGTGGCCCCCTCGGAGCAGTGCACCCAGAATGACACGATGGCTCAATTGATCGGTCAACCATACGACAAGGAAGTGGGGCGCAAGTTGACAGCGGGGAACACGAAGTATCTGAAGGTATTTTTCCTGTTCAGTCTCTTTCTTCCCTTTTATTTAAAAATGATAATTTTTTTACTAAGGAGGAAGGCGAATTTGTTCCAACAATTGTTAGTCCTCTCCCTGCTAGTTTGTAAGGAGGGTCAAACTCATTTTCTCACTTAGCTCAGAGAAAATGTTACGACCTCAGATCCAAAAGTACTCAAAAGGAGGAGGAGGAATGCCTCACAGGGGGTTTAGCTCTTAACCAAAAACTGAAGATGCAGGCAGGTAGAAAATCTTTGCTATCCAAAGCCCAAAAACAAGCATCTCTGGACATTAAGCAAGGAAAACAAAGGACCATTAGCCAGGCTCTTAGAGTGGAGAAAACCCCTAATGGGGCTTTAAGATGATCATTCTTTCATTCAATGCAAGGGGGATAGGGGGACCTCCAAATTAAACGCCCTCAAAAGACTAATAAGTCTTTTTAAGCCGTCGGTTTTGTTGATTCAAGAAACAATGTTGGAAGGAAATAAAGTAGAGGAAACTTTGAGCAGTTGTTTAGAAGACTGGAAAATGGTATCTCTTAATGCAGATGGTCATTCAGGTGGTTTATTAACAACATGGAGGCCCGGAATGACTTTGTTGGCAGTTAAGACCCAAAACTCAGTAATAGAGACTGTGTTAGAGGATGGAGAAACAGGGTTCACTTTCTCTTTGTTGAATGTCTATGGCCCATACTATGACAGAAAGTCCTTTTGGGAGTCCCTTGGGAACTCGGGAAGTCTGGAGCAACCCAATGTTATAGTAGGGGGTGATCTGAACCTAACTCTCTCAACCAAAGAGATGCGGGGAAAAAATGCTAGACCCGACTCTTTAAGCCCTTACTTCAATAACCTCTTCGAAAGGAAAGGACTGATAGATATTCAACCTATTAAGCTGGATTCGACATGGAGGAACAAAAGAGGAGGGGACCAAGCAATAGCCAAGAGGTTAGACCGTTTTTTGGTAGCTGAAGAGCTAGTCAATGGCCAACTAGTCTTTCAGACTTCTATTGAAGTAGGAGGAATCTCAGATCATCGACCAATACTCCTTTCAGTCCAAAATTCAGACAAAAAGCCACCTTCTCCTTTCAAATTTAATCCCTCTTGGCTAGAAGAAGAGGAGTACAAGGCTTTGGTCTTAAATTCTTGGCAACCTCTCAGCAATTCACTAAGTTCATCCTATATGCAACAGTTTGTGGATAGTATTGCCAGAATCAAGAAATTATCCAAAGAATGGGAGAAAAAACATAAAAAGCTACAACAGGAAGGACTAAAGGGGGTAGAAGCCAAATTAGAGGATTTATTCTCTTCATTAAAAGAAGGAATTTTCTCTGTGGAAGAAGTGGAGACCTTAAAACATTTGGAAGGTAAACGTGCATCTTTGCTGGCAAAGGAAGAACAATTATGGAGGCTAAATAGCAGAGCTGTCTGGTTAGCAGCGGGTGATAACAATACGAAATTTTTCCATAAATTTGCCAACCATAGAAAGAACCTTAATACCATAATTGAGATAAAAAATGAGGAGGGTTCTAAGGTCAGTTCCTTTCAAGACAAAGCAGATGCGGCTGTGAAACATTTTCGGTCTCTCTTTACTGAGCCTTCAGGATGCTCGATAACATAAATTCTAGAGGTGCTAAAGCTTTTTCCAAAGCTAATCAGTGAAGAAATGAACAAAGCTTTAAAGGAAAAAATCTCTGAAGAAGAGGTTAGTCACATCCTTCATACTTTCCATAAAGGAAAGAGTCCAGGAACTAATGGTTTTACCTTAGAGTTCTATTTGGGGTTTTATGATCATATCAAGGTAGACATTTTGAAAGTGGTACAAGAGTCTCAAAGTTCCGGGAAAGTTCTTGGAAGTTTAAATGCAACTTTCATTTTGCTAATTCCAAAGAAGCTAAGGAATAACTCCTTTGATGATTACAGGCCGATCTCCTATTGCAATATGATCTACAAAATAATTGCTCAAAGACTCAAACCAATATTCACTGAGATTGTAACGGAAGAACAATTTGGTTTTCTTTTCAACAGACAAATCCATGATGCAGTGTCACTGGCTCAAGAAGCTTTTCATTCTATGAAGAAGGAAAAGCAGAAGGCATTTGCATTAAAGCTGGATCTATCCAAGGCATATGACAGCGTGAGTTGGACCTTTCTAAGGCTACTCTTAATACAGATCGGAATGTCGATAGAGGTGGTCGATTGGATTATGGGTTTTGTCTAGTCCACTTCCTTTGCAGTATTGATCAATGGAGCCCCATCCTCTTTTTTTAGGCCATCAAGAGGAATTCGACAAGGTTGTCCTCTATCTCCATTCTTGTTCCTATTAGTTGCAGATGCTTTGAGTAGGATAATACATCATGCTAAGTTGTGCAAAAAGGTCGAAGGAGTGAAAGTAGCCACGGAAAAAGTAACGCACACTCTCTTCGTAGATGATGTATTAGTGTTTGGCAATGGCAATCTTTTAAATATCAAAGCTTTTGAGTCATTGCTAGCCCTAACCAGAAGGCTACGGGAATGATGATAAACACAGAAAAATCAGTGTTGGATTGTAATGAATTCCCTGAGGACCTCTTACAAAATGCTAAGGAGGTTGTATCCTTCCCAACAGCTCCTCTTTCAGAAGGTGTGAAATATCTAGGATTCTCCCTCAAGCCAAATTGCTATTCCTTCAAAGATTGGATTTGGCTTTATAAGAAAGTGGAGACTCAGATCTCTTTATGGACTAACAGATTTGTGTCTAGAGGAGGCAGATTGGTTCTACTGAAAGTAGTATTAGAGAGCATCCCGGTATACTGGGACTCAATTGCATATATTCCCAAAGGAATTCTGAAAATAATTAGGAAAAAATGCATCTCCTTTCTTTGGACTGTAAGTAAACAGACAAAGGGAATTCTCCTAGTGCGATGGACTACTCTTACCCTTCCAAAAAACCTTGGAGGTTGGGGCATAAAAAACCCTGATATTTTTTGCAAAGCTTTAGCGGCCAAGACGCTTTGAGATTGACTCAGCGCCCAAACTCTCTGTGGGGAAGGATTATGAGATGAAAATACTGCAATAACTCCCCAATCGATGAATGGTTTCGAAACCCCTCCAAAACATACAAAAATGGGTCTGTATGATGGAAAGCACTTGTACTTGCTTTTCCTTTGATAGGAAATTGGACAGCATGGCAGATTGGTGATGGCAGAAAGGTAAGATTGGGTGCAGATCCGTGGGTAGGAGCAGGAGATAGTTTCTGCTTATCAGAGGAATTAAAAGACAAGCAAAGAACACAAAAGATATTGGTGATAGCTGACGCCTAAGCACAACATCCTCAGTTGAGAGGCAGAAAGGGATGGAAAACTTCGCAGGAACTTGCCTTGACTGGAGAGTCAACAGAAGAATGGAACAGATTTATAAGTAAACTAGTAACCAACTTCATGCATTTGGAAGATGGTAAACAAGATCATTTAATTTGGACAAAGAATGGAATTGACGGGGATTTCACGGCCAAGTTGGGATATGAAGCAGAGATACAAAATTCCTTTCAAGGAGAGAAAATATGGTGGTGGAGCATCTTATGGAAAATCCATAGTCCTGTGAAAGCCATTTTGACTCTATGGTTGGCCCTGAACGACAAACTTCTAACATGGGAAAATTTAAAGAAGAGAGGATTTCATCGACCTAGCATTTGCGTCTTATGTAATGCCAATGAAGAACAGTCCTCTCACTTGTTCGACTCGTGTCCTTATGCAGGGGAAGTCTGGGACAAAGCCTCAAAGAAACTCTCCAGCTCCAGAACAACGCAGAGGGAAGCTCATTAGAGCAGCATACCCAGGATTGGTGGCAATCAGTTGGGGTACGTAACTATGAAGCATTTCCAACACTTTTTGTTTATAGTATCTGGGAAGCGAGAAATCAAGCAATTTTCAAAAACAAAAGTATCCCAATAGACATTACAGCGACCATCTTTTTGCATAAAGTTCAGGAACACAAAAATTTTGTTTTGTCTCAAAAGAAGAGAGTAATTACAACCCCAGACATCAACAAAAACGAGCCATGGGCCTTCTTTGATGGAGCCAACCAAGGGACACCGGCTCTAGGAGGAGCAGGAGGAGTCTTATACTTGCCAGGCTCGTCCAAAATTTGTATTAAATTCGCACCTGGGAGGGCCACTAACAACAGAGCAGAGTTATTTGCTCTTTGGGCAGTTCTCAAGACTGCTCAAAGGAAGAATGTCCTTAGAATTCATCTCTATGGGGATTCCAAAATGGTGATAGATTGGGCAAATGGAAAATCTCAAATCAAAGCTCCTCACCTGCAACATCTTCTAACATAAATTAAATCTGAATTGTCCTCCTTTGAATCTATATCCTTCTCTCATATCTACAGAGAACTCGATGAAGAAGCATATTTGCTATCCAAGATGGCTTTGGATTTACAACTCGGGGTTTTCATAGAGGAGGAGTTCAGCAATGGACAATCAACAGAGCATATAACAGTGATCTGAGCATTTCAAAGGTTTCGTTATTGAATTCCGGTTGAATAAAAAAAGAGAACGCGATTCTGTGGGGTATTTTTTGTAAATAAACAAAATACCATGATTATAGAAGAATGTATTTGAACATGAGCGAAATATACTTTTGTAATTTTGGGAGGACAAAAATTTGTATATGTATAAAGAGCATGCAGATGCATGAAGATGTTTGAAGATGAAGATGTATAACAATATGTAAATCTTGTTTTTTGGAATGTAAAGTCCCTTGAGGACAGCTCATGATCACTCTTTATTTAGAGTGATTGATATTTTCCTTATGGAAGACAATATCTATATCTATATCTATATCTATATCTATATATATATATTGGCAAAGACATTTACGAAAATGAATGTGAAATATAAATTATCAATCATACATGTCAACGAATCATTGCCTATATTGGGATCGTATTCATCAATAGCACCCTATGCCTCCCTCCTCTAGGCTCTAGCCATTGCCTCTAACTCGAATTTCAAAGTTGATCCTCCAAGGACATTAGTCAGCGGCTCAACACACTACAATTTGGATGAAACTTCCTAATCCAATCGCTAATTTAACGTAGAAAAAGCTTCCCATGCTTGATAAGTGATTTTGCATGAGTGAAGAGTACATTTTTATTAAGGTCATGACAGAGGAATTCAATAATCAACACCACCAACTCAAGGTACATATAGGGGTTGATGTGCTTGATTAAATGCCAATTCCATACCCTCATACATGATAGAATCTGGTGGAAACCTTGCAATCCTAAAATCTTGAAAACTATTAAGTCTGCTGAATTTTGAATGGGATGTAAAAATCTACATTTTGCATATGAAGTCCGATGAGGTTGGAACCACTCTCAAACATCCTGAAACAATTAATGGTAATGTTAAAAATTTAAGTAAAATGATGGAAAATAAAAGATAAGGAGAATGTCACTATAACATTACCAATAATATCACCAAGTACTATTGCACCATGGGGATATTGCATTGTTTTTCTGAGTCCGCGGGCACTCACACAAAATTCCTGACAAACTAGACGATTTTTTACATAACTCGACTGATTAGACTGGTTCAGTACTAAACCGACTGATTCAGTGTTTAGATCGAGTTACAGAACCGGTCGACCGAATGGATTTGCAGACCGAGTTGATTCGGTTCTTTATCAAACCGGTAGATCGACCGATTCCGAAACTGATTTGGCCGATTTTTAAAACATAGATTAGATAACATTTACCTTTCTAGTTTTGTCTTTCTTTCCATTATAAAAAGCATTGATAAAACTCTTAAAAAATTCAAGATTAGTAATTAGCTTAACAACATTTCAATTAACTCCCGTAACGAAAATCCGACATTACTTCGCTTTGATCTTGTTGACCACCAAAACCGACTTGGTGGAAAACGTTGTACCTTGCACATGTTAAATGTGCCTTGAAGATGAGAAAGTACTTAATGATTATATCAAGCGAGGCAACTCTTCTTATTTTCTTCTTCCCATGAAATTTCCGCACCACTGCGGGGGATTTTGTAAGGATATGTCAGCATGAGGGTCTAGTTTTGTGTAACTTAGTCACCTAGGATTTTATCATTAGGGAAGTCCTTTCATCGAGTGTTTTTTCACTTGGATAGTTAAAATTTCTTTTTAGAGATTTTAATTATTTGAGTTTTTCACTCAAAAATACCTCCAAAGTGGTGAAAGGTGTTCTAGTGATCAAATCCATGGGGTGATTGGGGCCTAGGAATGTTCTATATTACCATGTTAGACATTATCCAGAGTCTTGCGGAATTTCATTAAGTTTTACATAGGATTTTTTAATTTTTGGTCATTAAAAAATGCCCCTCAGGACAAAATGTTGTAATGTAAAAAATGGTTACTTGGTCCTTTTTGATGTTGTATAGGGGTATGGGTACTCAAGACAAATGGCATGAGACCCCCTACACCCTTGGGCCAAGTTTGAAGTCGTTCGAATGAGTATTACTATGGTTATGGTAACTTTTGCCCAGGTCAGTCATGGAAATCAGGAAATTGGGCATTTAATTAGTGAGCCAAATTTTGTAAAAGTGACTATAGTCACTTGGGGTGGCCAAGTAAAGGTTCTAAAGCTTATATTATGTTCCTAAGACAAAATTAAGACCCAGAGGGCCCCCCCTAAGAAAGCATATCATAAGTTATGAAGTGCTCACTCTAGCAAGTGTGCCCTCCTCTCTTTGATTGATGGAGTGAGTTAAAGTCAATGGGAGGGGCCCCACTTGGGTGGTTTCTCCTCCATTTGACATAGCAATAAGGTTAGAAGCATTAAAAGGGGGGTTTCCCCCCCATTATTGAGATCCCAAACCATGGTTATGCCCTCCTTGAGCAAATTCACCCCCCTCTCTTGGGCCCCCCTCTCTCCCTTGTGGCACTTGTCTAGCATGCAAAGAGCCTCTCTCTTTCATTTTTCCTATTTAAGGAGGGCATTCCTCCTCATTTGGGTTAGATTCACTTACGCTCTTGCTTCATTCTTGCTCTCTTGCTCCCATTTCTCCCATTCTTGTTCTCTTGCTCCATTCTTGTCCAAGAGAAGCCATTGTACTCTCAAGTTTTGATGTCAATGAAGAAATCTTTGGAGGAAGTACTATCCATGCTATGTGTTTGAGGTGATTTTGTTCCATTCTTTGTTCTATTTTGCATTGTGGAATTTCAAGCAAAGTTTTTTGCTTGAGAATAACATTGTTTCAGTTTTGTTGCATGCTATGTGGGTTGTTTGCTTAGTATTTGAGAAGTTAATAAATATTTAGTTTAGATATTTTTGTTTCTCAAGTCTTTGTGAATCTCTCACCCCATTTTGCATTGTTGAGCTTGTTTGTCACAGGTTGCCCAAGTTTGAAGAGTGAGATTTTCGGGTGGAATACCCCATTGTTCAACATCTTCAAAGGACTTGGCATCTCAATACTAACTTTCTTCTTTATTGCATATTTTTACAAGCCTTTCTTTTGCACTCTACATCATCATTTTTCAAGTTTTTACATGCTAGTTTGCCTTAGAAAAATTTCTGGTTTTTACATGTAAAATTTCAAATTCATTTATGACTCATTTTTATCATATTTGTATCATAATAGCTTGTTGTTTTGTGCAGGTTTTTGATCTTATGGGGGGAGGGAATACCCAAATTTGGCCACTAGCAAGCACCAACAACACCCAAGAAGGCCTACTTCAAGTCCTTCACTAAAAAATGGTCAAAAATCAGTATTTCTCTCTCTTTTCTTCATAATAATAAGTGCTGAAATCTAAATCATTGTAACAAGCCCAAGAGAGTCTCTTGGGCTTGAGTTTATTGTGTTTGTTTCAAGCATTTACTTCCTAGATTAGTTTACTCTTAGTTGCATGCAAAGGAAGAGGGGGGAGGGAATGCTCAAATTTGGCCACTAGCAAGCACCAACAACACCCAAGAAGGCCTACTTCAAGTCCTTCACTAAAAAACGGTCAAAAATCACTATTTCTCTCTCCTTCCTTCATAATTATAAGTGTTGAAATCTAAATCATTGTAACAAGCCCAAGAGAGTCTCTTGGGCTTGAGTTTATTGTGTTTGTTTCAAGTATTTACTTCCTAGATTAGTTTACTCTTAGTTGGATGCAAAGGAACAGGCTCTGCCCATCCTTGCATGGTTTTGTTAAGTAGTTTTGCTTACTAGTTGTTTTTACTTCAAGCATTTTTATTTTGCCCACACCTCACTAGTGAAGTGGCTCTGCCACTCCAGTGATATCGTGCTTGGCTTGCATTTTTATCTTTTAGTGATTTGCTTTAACTATTTTTATTTTTGCCCGCACCTCAATTGTGAAGTGGCTTTGCTACTCCAGTGATATCGCGTTTGGCTTACATTTTACTTCTGTAATTTTTATTTTCAAGTAATTTCGTTTCGCCTACACCTCATATGTGAGTGGCTCTGCCACTCTTGTGATATCGCGCTTGGCTTACGTTGTTTTAGTTTAGTTTTGTTTAAAGAATAAAATTTAACTTAAGCCCCGTTTTTCTTCGTATCCTCTCCCCTCGCCGGTTAGACCGAACTTGGGTGACGAGAAAGGGAAAAGATTTGTGTTGGCTAGTTTAATAGGCACCCAGATACATATCTTCAATAGAAAGAGAAAATGAGGCTTGACCTATGGAGCTAGTGGGGTAGAGACCGTGGGGGGTCTCGTGGCACTTTGTGTCCTCCAGTTGAGCACCCAACAAGTTTTGAGATTGACCCGTGGAGCTAGTTGGGAACCTCGTGTTCTCAGGTTGAGCACCCAACATTATCTCTCTAATCGAAGGAGATAGTCTCTTGGGGTAGACATCTAGATTAGTTCATTTCTTTGCAACAAACACCTTAATCCCCTAAGTCAAAGAGAGACATAAAATTTACTAAAATTTACAAGACCACTTGCACAACATTGTTACAATCTCTTCTCTATTTTCGCAAGCATTTCACGTTGCTATCGTGTTCACAACATTTGCTTCAAGTACTTTTCAGCTTAATATTGTTACATATATCTTTGTTCAATTAAGTTGTTCACGTTCTCATTTTAAATGCTTATGTGATATATTGATCATCTTGTTGCAAGCATTTCATTTACTTGTTCATTTACTAAGTTGTGATTTCATGATATATCTAGATTAGTGAAGGAATTAATACTTTGGAAAAGTACTTGTTTAAGTTGTTATTGTGACTCCATAGCCCGAGTAGTGACGGCACTGGTCTTTAGATTAATTGATTATTTCTCTCGCATGTTTATCATTGGTTGATTGCTAAAGGGTTTGCTTATCATTGAAAGATTTGCATCATTGCACGTTGACTGCCATTTTCATTTTTGTAACTTACAACTCCCTAAAACAAAAGAAACTTAGTAATTAGGGACTACCCCCCTTGACCTTTAGGAGTTGTGGTCTAAACGGAGGAGTTTAGGACCGAGGTGACATTGGGTTCATAACTCATATTTTCCCTTTGGAACACACACAACGGTTGGGAGAGTTACCCGTGTGCAAGTGTGTTTTAGGCGACAACAGATCTTAAGTGGGAAAATTTTGCAAAGGAAGCGGCAACCACTAGAACGTGATCGCAGGGCCTCGTTAGGCTACATCCTTGTTGTTGTAGTGTTGAACATCCCCCTGCAACTCCATCTAGCCCACATGTTCTTGTGCAGAGCCACTTAGACCAAAATCCGGACACATTCCCTGTACTGCAAGGTATATCGAGAATTCTCTTTTTTCCCTTTTAATCAACTAATCTTTTTCATCTAACTTAAAATAAACCAAGTACACTTGCAAACATCTCATATTTTACAACAACATTATTTCAATTTGTGACTCCATCGGCACTAGTCTTTACTTTACAGCAACAATCTTTATTTTTCTTATTATCATTCGCAATTGTTGTTTAATTTATGTTGATGTTATGTTGTTGAATTATTTAATCAATTTGCAATAAACTTGGTCATTGTTCACAATTTCACGTAAGAACTCCTAAAAAACACTCATACCCATCCGTAACAATTAACACAAGCTAAGAGCCTTTGAAACTCTTCAGTAGGGTCTACCCCCCTTGGCTTCGATAGGAGTTTGCCTAAACGGAGGAGTCAGGATCAAGTGATAGCACCTGACTCGAGACTTGCCCCCAAGGATGCACCTAACAGCTTAGAAATATTTCTGCTGCGTTTCCCCCTAGGTGTGCTTTTTGGTGGCAACATATCTAAAAACTGAGTTTGAATCAACCTTGTGTGAGGAATCCCTCCTCACATGTTCACTATGGTTGAACAATAGATAGACTATCTCAAAGTATTCTTTCTTACGAGAAACTTTCCTTCACTAACCAAGACCTTTGCTTTCTATAAACCCAGATACTTTCCAAGACCTTCACTAACCAAGACCAGAAAGCTTGATTTGATTGTCTAGACATCACACTAAATTTTCTCTCTTAGTATGGCCAAATCGACCCTCTTGGTTTGATGGTTATGATTCATGGCATTTTTATTTGAGGGTTTGAAATATTAAAAAAAACATATTTGCAAATCTAATGGTGCCAATACTAGCTCTAACGGCCCTCTAGTTTGTTTTCTTCTATAGCTACAAATTCATGAAATATAGTGTTTACCATCTTATCAAACAACCTATTCGGCCTCCTTACTTTGCTGCTCATTTACATTATTCTGCTGATCATAGATCAGAATTAGAGGTTACATAAATAAGATAAATTGGGTTTTGACCTAGGTTAGTGCAGGAGCCTATTCGACCCTATCCCATACTACTTCATTAACCTTGAAATCGGCCCTCATTAAGATTGTGTATTTTACAGGGTTTTGGACATTTCGTACTAATCTCTTACTCTCTCTTGGCACAAATCTCTCTCTCTCTCTCTCTCTCTCTCTCTCTCTCTCTCTCTCTCTCTATATATATATATATATATATATATATATATATATTATTCCTTGTTTTGTTTTAGTGAAATCTTCTAACACTAAAAGAAAATTCAAAATTAGATTTCACTTAGATATAATGTTTACATCTCTGAAACCGGATTCACTCTAAATGGGCTATGTGTCCCGTGGGGTCGTGTCCGACATGACTTTTGATCGTGTCCAAAATCGGGACACAATCAAAAGTCGTGTTAGACACGATTTCCCATCGGGACACGATCAAAAGTCGTGTCAGACACGATTTCCCATTGTGTCCCCGACTGTGCAACTCGTGTCCCGATTCCAGGACACGTTTTCCGCAGAAAAGGCCGCCCGAGGTGAGTTTAAAAACAAATTTTCATTTCGTTTTGGTCCATATGTTATTCATCTTTCTTTTGACTGATAAAGAAATGACATAATCAATTTGAGACATTCACTAGATCTTATTTTTCAGGTCTAATACACAGCCATGGCTCTTATACAGTTAAGAAGGAGAAAACAAGCCCTCTTCCATCCTTTCTTATCCTTTGAAAGAGCGTTGTCCCATAAGAAGAAAAAGAGAAACAAGAATTACTGTATGGAATCCATATCCATCTTTCTTTGGTTGTAGAACATAGCCATAAGGAAAAATGTTCTTTTCAGGCATGGCATCAGTGCACTTGCAAATTACCTAAACTGGTACACGTCAATCTAGGCTCAAAAGCAAATCCTCCAATGATTAGCATAATATGAATCAAAATAGCTAGCATTCCAAGGATATTTTGCATTACAAAATTGCTTTGAAACTTATCCTGAAGTGTTCATCTTAGGAATTTATTCTGCAATCTCCACCCTTTGTTTAGCAATTCAAAAATTGGGTGGTTGGAAAAGAAAGTGCATTACAAACTATTTTGATCAGGTTACTGGATGTTGTACTCATCCCGTGAACTCTAATTCTTCAGACCTCATTTGTGAAGGAAAGAGCTTAACTCAGAGAACCACTTAGCTTAGATGATATCCTTGACATCTTGAATAGCCTTGCATGGTCTTAGGGGAAGTTCAATTTGTTCAGAGATAATATTATTATCTCTGAAGAGGTAAGAATATTAGTGCTTTCCAAATATGCAGTTATTTTATGGGTGTTCATAGCTCATTTCCAGGAGTATATTCACTAAAGCTTTCCTAAATATCTCACAAGTATTCTCTTGTACTTTACCTAACATTTCCTGTATCATGGATCTGTATCTTCTGGTTTCAGGGAAATTTATTCATTATCATTACTGTTTTGAAATGTGTAATCATTAATGTGTTTTGATTCTAATTTCTATTGAATATTTGTAAATGTTCTAGTTTCTAAAATTTTTTGGATATATATGTCTATATTTTTAAATTTTAATATATTTAAAATATATATATATATGTATATAAAACGTGTACTTCGTGTCCTGATTCCGGGGGTCACCGTGTCCGTGTCGGACACTTGTATTTTCGTGTCCTTCGTGTCCCGTGTCCTCATGTCAAGTGACTTAGGTTTACATTGAATATCTTAGATAGATCTTTAAATTTATGAATTTATTCTTCATAGATAATATTTCTAAATTCAAAATTTTGTTAATTATCCATTGGTTAGTGACTTAGAATATTTATGTTGGGTGATTAGCTTATAAAATGTAAATCTGAAAATTACTTTTGTTGTTTTACCTTTATTTTCATATTTATTCCAAAAAATAATTCATAAAAAATCAAAGGATATATTGGGTTTTATTGAAAATCATTAGATTCAGAAAATTTGGATGTTATTTCATGTGTTGGCAAGTTAACTAGTCTTTTACTGGGATATTTCTGAATTTTCTGCAATATGGAAACTGCCCTGCAAAATAGGAATTCTCAGATTTAGTAACTCTTAAAGTTTCACTGTTTTGTCATTGATTTAAGTTGAGTTACTAAGAGTTTTTTTTTGCATTATTACAACAAACATTTTACTTACTATATGCATAAATTTGTTGGGAAAATTACATAATTCTAAAGTGTCATTTGAGGCGTTTTCCTAACTTACTAAATCTGGAATTTACTATATTTTCTTTATTATTAGACAATTTACAGAATTCTATTGCCTTGCTTATATAACATAAATTAATCATAAGACATATAAGAGGAAATTAAAAGTAGTTTTAACCGCTAGCCCTTCAAGTTTAATCACTAATACACATAATTTAAGTGTTGGTTTTGGTTCATAATTATTGATTAGTAAAATGGCATTTGGATTTATTTTAAGTGGTGATTACTTCTTGCTTTGCTAAACCAATTTAGTGTTGTTCCTAATTGCTTATTATATCATTGGTTTAGTTGGATGATTAAAGCTAATCATTTTAGGTCTATCATAAGCTCTTTGGGCTTGCCCTTAGACCTTGTGTTATACCTTTGACTAATTACTAAATCACAATAACAATTGCTATTTCTAACTTGTGGATTTGGTAATAAGTCTTTTATTTTTTTTGCTTATATTGGATATCTATTGGAGCAAATTGTCATTGGAATTTATCATTGCTAATGTATTATCTTAAGTATATTCATTGGCTATTCTTAGTTATTCAATGGTGTTTAAGTTATTTCCGAGTGCATGCACTTTATTAATATCTCATATTGTACTTGGTTAATCTAGTAACTCTAAGATTTTCATATTTTCCATCTAGATCTTAATAATAAATAAATAATTAAGTTGGGCTACCCTCCTAGGCTTGGATTTAGAGTTAGGCCTAAAGTGAGAGATTGAGAGTTGAGGTCAGAGTGACAATCAACCTTGGTTGCCACCTGGGTTGTTCTAGTGGGTTGGAACTTTTCTCACTTATGTACAAATTGGGTGGTTACATAACCCATTGCCTAAAATTCCAACAATCCTATCCTAGGGAAGCCCCCCTTGTGCTGCAGGAGAGGCAACCTAAAGTGCAGAAGAGGTTGGTGAGGTGACAGTGGCCTCCCTCTTGGTTCCTTCAAGGCCTCACATGATCTTTTAGGACTTTATCTCTAGATGTGAGGGCTTGTGAAGTAACAGAGCCTACTTCTTTAGCTCTCTAATTGTGGTTGAATGTAACTATGGTAGTGTTCAATCTCCCTTCTAAGGTCTCACAAATCTTCTTGTTAACAACTAGCAAGAAGCCCACTCAAAACCCTAGAAAATATGGGGAAATGAGTGAGAGCAAATGGAGTGAAAAAATGGTTTAATCCATCAAGAAACCCTAACCATAAGATTTTTTTCTTAATGGACCCTTGCCTTAAAGCCCATAAGCTTAAAAAGAAATTGCTCAAGTGCATAGGAACAATTTGTTTTCCTACATGGAGCACTCAAGGAGCATTTTATATGGTTTCAAGAGTGTCGAGGGAGTGTCGCTCCCTGGTCGCTTCCCACTGCACCAGGGAATACCCAAAACAGCATGGGTGCACAATCCTAGAAAATGCTCTCAGGTAAGAGTGACCTATAATGGCACCTTTGAGCATGCTTTGGGGTTGCTCCAACCCACAGTGCGTTTTGGAAGCAAAGCAAGGGAGATGCCCCCACATAACATATATTCAGGGTTTGTAGGGTTTTTTTTCCTTTTTTCCCATTTTTTTTTTGTTTTTCCCCTGGATTGGTGCACTAGTCAATGGGACTAGTTTAGAATTGAACCAAACTTCTAGTGCAGTCCACAAGGTTTCACTACTTTGCCTGATCTGACATAAATCAAAGATACATAGCACAAACTCTTTAGAAGATGCTGATTATCAAAATTATGAATAGATGAAATATGAAGCGTTAACACATCCATAAATCACTGCAAGTGATTTTTTGTACAGGACTAGAATAATTTATCTTAAATTATCATGTTTTAGACTTCATGATTTTATGATTTTAAACGTGTTCCCTCAAACAATATAATAGATTATTTGAGAGTTTCTTTCATGAAGAAAAAACAAATTCAACATCATATTCTATTTTTGTTGATGAACTGACAATCAGCACCTTATATTATTTGTGCAAAGGAGCTTTTTTCATACAGATAGATACCCCTTGCCAAAAAAAATATTTAGAAAATAAAAAAAGCATACAGATCTATAATGATAAACTCTAATAAGCTAATCTGAGGATTAACTGCTGACAGATTGACGTGTGTGTAGAGCCAGGAAGATTGATGGCAAAATATTATTTGAGATGCAATACAATGAAAGAAATGATGAAAACACCAAAAAAGTGCAGCATTGAAGATTTGCTTCATATCATTAGTCGGTCTGAGGAGATTGCTTGTATGTATTGTCCCAAAATCACTGTTTGGATTCATGCGACTAAATTTTCATAATTGGATTTACAAAATCTGTGAAGACTGACTTTTCTTGTGTTAAAAATTTAGGGATACAATTGAGACGCAGTGAGAAAAAGCATCTCAATGACATCAATTGTGACAAAAATGGGCGGCTACGGTTCCATATCCTTGAGACTAATGGAAAGATCAAGAAGCGAATTCAAACAAGAGAGGAGAAGATATTTATCTTGGCCAATGACTGTTTGTCTGGAGATTCAGTCATCCATGACATGACCTTGAATCAGGTTCCTCCATATGAAAATTCTCCTTCCATTTTTCTATTTCTTTTAACTGGGTTAGCTAAACAATCTGTTTTGTTTTCACAGGATGTGAATGCAATATGTTCCAATGGAAGCAGAATTGCCCGTTGCATGAGAGAGTGCTTCATTTTCCAGAAGAGGTACAAAGAGTCAATAAATTCAATGTTTCTAGCAAAATGTCTGCACCAAAAGCTGTGGGATGACAGTCCATACCAACTGAAGCAGCTAGTCGGAGTTGGCATGGTTACTGCAAAGGTAATCTAAGTATCAGGGAAACCGTTAATTTCCTCAGCTTGCAAATGCTGGCTCTGCAAGATGTTATAAATTTATAAAGACATGAGCGAAGTAACATAAGTGGTCAGGAGAATTCATTTCTTGCACATCCTTTTTTTGGTAAAGTCACTGATATTGAACTATTCCTCGTGATATGCAGGCATTGCAGTTATCTGGAATTACCTCATTTGAGAAGTTGGAAAAGGCTGATCCTAGAAGACTAGAGATAATAACCAGTCGCAAGTATCCATTTGGTAACCATATTAAGGATTCCTTGCTGTCTTTGCCACCCAAAATTGATATCAAATTTGAGGAAATAGACTTTAAAAGGCAAGGGAAGATCAAGCTCATAGTAACACTGACCCGTCTTTCAACCTCAAGTCCACCCAGTAAAAGGCACTCGGCTGATCTGGTACTAAATTCTTCCAGCGAATCAAATAGCACAAGATTCGATAATGTTAAACAAGATAAAAGTTTACAAAATTCCAATCAAAATTTATATAAAGCATCAAATTCCAGATAAAAGTTTACACTTGATTTTCTTTTTCTTTTTTACCCATTAGGCTGCATAATTGTATTGGATTATCATTTCTCTCACCCAAAGAAGTTACTTGTATTTAGCACATTAATTCTGCATTCAAGGATTGGTGCAACTGAAGTTTTCTGTTATTTGTAGCTTATTGGAAGTGAAGAGGATAACCTAATTCTATTCCATGAGAGAATCAGGTAATGTTGCATCAGTCCTCTACATGAGGAAGAAGGCATATTAGTAATTACTCAATCTTGGGCACTTGGTGTTTCAATTTGGTTTATGTTGCCCTTCTCTTTACAATTGTCTAATGTATTTCTCTTATGTTTGTAGCAACAGGCTTGATGAGTTCTCCAGGTGAAGATAAATTTTGACTTATATAGTTCGGATGTTTATCTTGAATTCCTAGTTGAGATTTCAGCTATATCTTTTGGCTGAAGATCATCCTTTATCGCAGCCCTTATGCTGTGACAGTTTACACATCATCGGTGCAAGATACACCAACAAATATAAAAATAGATCTCATATCTGAAGAATATGGTAATGCCACATTTTAATAGTCTTCTAGGGATTTCAGTCTGCATAAGATGAGGCATTCCATCAATCTATTAACAATGATATAAATTTCAGGCTGACATTATTACATCTATTTTGCCTTATTCTATAATCAGTTGGAGTTGATCTTCACGAAAAGTTTATTAGCAGTAGGAAAGAAAATGCAAAGCAACACAAACACAAGGCTGTTGAAGAATTGGGCGCTGTAGAGATTCAACCGCCTGCAAGAATCCGTAATCAACAAAAGAAAGAAGAGAAGTTAAATCTTGAACCTTTATCATCTGATATCTGCAGTACTGATACTGAGAATCAAGAAGTTTTTTCAATGTGAGTACCAGCTTTTATTATTTTAATTAGTCTTTCCTCACCATTCATGAATTATTTTCTCATTTTCAGCTCACATTTATATCTAATGCAGACCAACATTTATCCTTTTACCGGAAGAGAAAAACACTGATGATTATGAAGGTATGACTTGACATTTTTTTTCTATGGAGATTTATAACAGTTTTCTCTGTTTGAGAACAAGAGTAGTATCATAATTATATGCTATAATATTGAGGACTAGAAATTGTCTTACTACTGTCTTGTCCTTGTTGACTGACATAAAAGCATTTACCATGTTGGACGAACCTGTCGCTGAGGCTCATGCAATAAATATTTCAGACAATGAAAAGGGAAAGACAGCGAAGATTTCAGGGGAGAGAATCCTTCAGCACATTCGCAGGCAAGCAAGAAAATTGCCCTCGTTTGAAACATGCCTGCCCTGCAACTCTCCCAATCTTCACACAGTTCAATTGCTTCCCTCCAAAATCTCCAATAAAAACAATAGACTGGAAGGTGAACATCAACCTGCTGTTGATTTCATTCCACATGTGAAAAGGACAAAATATGATGGCACATGCGGATCAAGCCTTGACACAATCAAAACTTCAAGTGCAGATGTATTCGTTTGTGATCAGAAAAGGACTAGAGACTTGACATTTCAGGACGCAAATATTACAAATAGCTTTTCAACACCTAACTTCCTAATCAGTGGTCATAATGTTGCATCCGCAGAAACTATGGACATTCCTCAGAATTTAAACAGTATAAAACCCAATGCAAATTTGGATAAGAATTTCCTTCCTGATAGTAGTTCTGTTATAACAATAGAAGACTCCCAAACCAGTGGATCTTCTTCCCCAGAGGATGACATTGAGATCTCTAGAGATACTAACTACCTTCACTATTTAAACGGGGCAAAGTCCGAGATCTCCAGTGGGCCTACTTCGTTAACGTTTTCTTTTGTACACGAAGATGTTAAGAATAAATCAGTGAAATTACGATCGGAAAGCACAGAATCCAGTACTGCTGTTTCTCCCACTAAATCTAGTCCGAAGCACATTGTAACATCAGCTGAAGAACAAACACATGGTAAGCCACAACAGCAATACCCGATTGCCTATAACTCTCACAGGTATAAGCCACTAAATGCTCTACTTGAATTTTTTTCCCTATGCAAAACCTGGATGAAATGTCTCCGGGTCTCACCCGGTACATGCTGTGCAGGGCGAGTGAAACACTAACTGAATCGCAAGATCTTTCCATTTCAATTTTGGCCGAAGAAAACAGGGGATCGTCATTCCTGGGATGCCAGAGCATCTTTTCATTCCTCTAAAAGAGCTGAAAGAGTTTGTCCAGTTTGGTCAAGACGGCCACTTTGAGTGAGTATTAGCATCTCTTTGGTGTGGCTAGATTTAATCATAGAAAATTCTAATCATGAATTCTTGGAAGTGTAGATCGTCTTGGACAGTACCCATCCCAATCTTTTCAACCCACTGCATAAGTCCGTGACCTTTCTAAACTTATGCATAGGCTGATTTCTGCAAGCAAATTAAATTAGAATGGCATTCACTAGACAAACTGAAAGTATGAACAGTCAGAGGTGGCCCGAAAAGCATAGAAAATCTTCAACCATGGCCTCGATAATCGATATGAAATTTGGAAATATTTTTTTTGGGTTCTATAATAGAATATGATTGGTTAAGAGTTCATCTAGTTTGGAATTTTTTTTGTTAAGAGTTCATCATGTTCTTCTCTTCTGAAGCAAGGTATATGAGACAAGGAAACAGGTTAACAAGCCAAAACTCATAAATAAAAATTGGGTTCTATAATAGAAGAGGATCTAAAATTGTTTTTGTTTTTTATTGATTAAGAGACCATCTTAATTTATGTTCTTCTGAAGCAAGGAAACAAGCTCAGAAGCATGTGCCAGGAATGAAAATCTACCCCTTACAAAACATGGGTAGACTGTTTGAAGCACCTCAGTTTTGTCTATATATCATGTAACTGCTCTTGAGAATGTATTAATAGATATGAGGCCAATGAGCCTGAATATTGTAAATTTTTTCATACTTCGAAAAAAAAATCTTTACTGTATCAAAAATTGCATGGACATGGGCAATCATTAAGAGCAATAAGCTCAAAAGGTATGGCGTCGGCCTTTGGCAGAAGCCTCAAGTTAGAAAGAGCCTGAGCAGTGGGAGCGCCAAGCTATGAATGACGGGTTGAGCTAAGATTGAGATCCGCGTTGAGCTGGGAGGGATTTAGGATTAAATATTTTTTACGAAATTAATAAACTGAATTTAAAAGACAACACCGAATATCATGGATTAAATTTGTGTTTGGATGCCATTCGATCATAATCGATTCAGTTCAGCTATAAATATATTTTTTACGAAATTAAAAAACTGAATTTAATAGACCACCGAATATCATGGATTAAATTTGTATCTGCATGCAATTCGATCAGAATCGATTCAGTTCAGCTATTAAATTTGTCAAATTTGCGTATTTTATGATGTTCGGTAAAACACAACAAATTTTCAAAGGAAAAAAGACATCCAATCCTGCTGCCCTGGGTTCAACATTAAACCAATCCTGCTGCGCTGGGTTCGAGATGATGAAAGTGGGTATTAAATGCCATTTTTGGGAAGGATATATAGTATTAGGATGTACTGGGTTTAACATTAAACTTGGGGGGGTTTATGAAAGTGGTTATCAAGCTGAAATGTGGGTTGTGAAATGCTCACATATATTACATATATTAATGACAATTTAAATGGTAATGTGAAAATACTAGTGTGGATAATATTCAATGTTATTTTATTTTATTTATGAAAATAAAATAAAATAATACTGTGGATTGTATTGAATATTATTATTTTTATTTATGATTATAAAAAATTAATAATGTGATAATGTTACTCCATGATATGGATGTATACTTGTAATTTTCATCACAATTTTAAATGGAGATGACATGTCTATGATGCTTTGGATATCCCATGGATGTTTATTTGATGTCTTTTGTTTTTGTTGGTTGATGAGGGTTTGGATGGTATATTTATAATTTTCCTAATGATGTTGAACTGTGGTCATTTGCTCACATTTTGTAGTTGGTTTTCATGATTATTTTAGGATAAATTAAGTAGAATAAAATCTTGATTTCAAACCCTTGGTTCACCAATGCCCTTGCTTAAATGAAGGCATATGATATATGGTTGGAAAGTTATTTTTGAACCCTTTCCAATGGTATAGAATGCTCATCCTCATTCTTCAGGGTTTTGGAACAATGGAGACATCTTTATGGATCGTTTTGTCGATTTCTAGGTTGTTTTTTAGCAGTTTGGTACCCTTTGTTTCGAAGGGTTGATCTTACTCATCATAACTTGGTTCAAAAAGTGCCATATATGATTAGAAATCTCTTTTTGAGTCCTTACCGAAGGTGTAAAATGCTCAATGAGCTTTCTAGGGGCTTGAGAGTGTTAAGGTAATTTTTCAGGCCATTTTTTCACCTTTTTGGAGCTATTTCCAACACTTGGTTTGACATTATTACACCATTGGCACAAGCTTTGGACGAGTTACATTTGGAACATTCTTCATCACCTTGGACCATTGGCACATGCTCTAGAGACTTCTTAAGGACATTGGATCACTTTATTGGAGGGTTGTACCACATGTGGCTATTAGGATGACTTTCCTTGGTTTTTGGATGGAGTGCTCTAGGGTTTGACCCTACTTTGGTTCATTTTCTCCACTTGGCACTTGACTTGAAGTAGAGCTACCTTGTTTGAGGCCCTTCTCAATCATTTCTTTAACTTTGGGACCAAACATTAAACTTGGAGGATGCTTTTGGACCACACTTATGCCCATTTTTGGTGGAGCACTCTAGGGTTTTAGAGTGCATTCATGATGTTTGTTGTATATTATTAGACCATATCTAGTGGAGCATTCCCTCTCTTAGCACCATTATGTATCACTTTGATGTATTTGACCATTGATTTGGAGGTGCACCCTCTCTTTTGGGCCTTATGTATCTTGAACATTATACATGTGGCATTGACCACCTCATATTTTGGATATTGTTAGTTTCTTAGGGTTTTAGTGCAGGTTATTCATTGTTTACTCCACCCTAGGCTAGATCTAGGATTATATTGATAGTTCATTGTAAAATGAGATTGAGCTACAACATATTTAAGGGTTGGCCTTCTCATTCATTTCTCATGGTTTGATTTTGAGAGCACTCTCTCCTTTGGAGCCTAATAGACATATCTTTCATGGTGCAGCTTAAAGTGTAAGAGTTTATTCTATATTCAAAGCATGAGATCCTTGTTCCTATTTCCAATGTTGCTAATGGATTGTAAAATAACCTAGAACTTGTTAATTAGGGCCAATTAGAAGGGTAAAATTGCTTCATCGGAAGGGTTATATGTGATAATTGTATTCATTGATCTCTCTTCGATGTCTTATGCATGATTATGTTATATTATTTTGATCATCTTTCTAGAGTATGAGCTTGTAATACTTCCTTGTATAAGACATGCCCTAGTTGACATTGTTTTGTTGTGGCACCACTCTTGGGACATCCTAGCTAATTTCTACATTTATTTTTCAGCATGTTAGGGTTTATTTGTGGCATGTACAGATAGTCCTAATTTCCGTAACGTTTCATGAACTTGCCCATTTCTTGGGGACTAGACTCCTTTGACTCCATTTTCCCTTGGGATTGGCACTAGTCTTCATGGTCCTTTCATCACCCTTTATCTATCTATACTACAAAAAGATCTAACATTTTGCTAAGGTCATCTCTTCAAATCACCTTGATCCCTCATTGCCATAGCCTAGCAATCTTATCCTGAAGAAGGCCCCTTTGAGTTGGAGAAGAGTCAACCTAAAGTGTAGAGAGGGAATCATTGAGGTGATAGTGGGTGACCCCTCTACTTTATAGTTGAGATAGCTTTGTTCACGAGGCTTTAATCATACATGTTAGTTCAAGTTGTAATAGATTGTATTAAATGTAATGCTTTTATTTTTCATGTTAACCCCTCTACTTTATAGTCGAGATAGCTTTGTTCATGGGGCTTTAATCATACATGTTAGTTCAAGTTGTAATAGATTGTATTAAATGTAATGCTTTTATTTTTCATGTTAAATATTTTTTTCAACATTAATACATTTTAACACATGTATATGAATAGTATGTATCTCTTCGGATTTGTAAGTATGGGGCATTGCACATAGAATAAGTAAGTGTAGGTATTGAACATAAAGTAATTAGATGCATCTATAATCTTGTGTCACATATGTAACATTAATAAATTAAATAAGAAAAAAACAATATTCTAAAAGCGAAAAACAAAAAAATAATTATAATAAAATAAATCAATGTAGATCCATCTTAAGTTTGGATCTACCAAACACCAAGAGGGATCAAATCTCTTAAGATGAAAATATTTCCTCAAATTTTACAACTTATAAAAGGTTTGCACACAAAGATTTGCTTGGTAGATATTGATACTGGTTACTTTCTATACATGTATATGAATGATCTTTATTTTTATATTTATGTTTTCATTTTTTTAAGCTAGTATTGAACAGTAAGTTAATAGATGCATCTATAATCTTGTGTCACATATGTAATATTAATAAACTAAATAAGTAAAAAATGATCTAGAAATTAAAAACATGGGATTTGAATTTGTGACATTTCATTTACAACTTCCCATCTTATTTACTCATTACCAATTGCTTTGCTCCATTAGGCTATTTATATTTTCATAAATATTATTATTATTATTATTTTCATAAATACTAAATTTCTTTGCTTTATTTTCCATAATTATTTTTTTTCTATAATAATATTAAATTATAAACTACTCATTTAATAGATAATTTTAAAAACTTTAAAAGTATTTTATAATATTAATATTTAATATTAAATTTCTAATTATTAAACTAAATTCCATGGATAATTATGGTTCGTAATTGTTTACTACCCATACATAAATGTTACGTTACTTTAAAAGTAATGATTTTTACTTTTTTTTAAACCATCTTCATTTTTGTACTATGAAATTTTGATGGATAACTTTAAAAGTATTTAAAATGTTTTTTACATTTTTAAAGACAAGATGAATTAAATTTTATGGACGACTTTAAGCTTAACATATTAAATGTTTTTCGTAAAAACAAAAAATAGAATAAAGTATAAAAATGTTTTTTTAATAAAAGTTCTAAATTAATATCTTTCGGACTGGTTGTATGGGATTGGATTCAAGTTTATAATTTTTAGAGCCAAAGGTAATCCCTTTTAAAGCTATTGTGGGTCAAGTTACAAATAATTAGGGAGAATTTATGTCTTTGTATTTCCTTTTGAAATTTGCAATAACAAAAAAAAATTAAAGGAAATTCACTTTTAATAATCAATTATATGTTGGAAAAGATCAAGATTATAACTATGAAACAAATTTAGAAGCTTTATCCAACATTTCACACTCTCTAGGACCAAGAGTCACCTTATACATCCTGAACAAGCCTCAAGTGCCCAATGTTAGTAGTATATGGAATTGAAAAAAAACCCTTCTAGGGTTCAACTCCTTTTCGTAAGAAACTTAGGGTATCACACCCAACAACCTCAAACAAGGGAAATACCTATGTTTTAGTTGAAATGCAATCTCTCTCTTACACCTAGAGTGATCGCAGCGACAAAATCTTTGATAGTATGTAGAAATTTCATGGATGCACGAGCTTAATGAAAACTAAAATTTTCACCACTTTGACAAGAGGTTTCCTAAATAGAAACCTTGTGAATTTTCATCCTTATGGCTATTATGAAATATATAATAAAATAATAGCATAAAGTGAACAATATTTCAATCCTTAACAACCCAATCTTCTAGGAAATCAAAGGAGAAAACATACCATAGTGACTTGATCAGTTTCGACCCTCTAGGGCAAACTTATCATGCATAAACCAAATCTGAAAACTTTCTTTTTCAACAATAATAATAACAGTAAAACAACCCTTAATTTCTTTAGTTTTTATGTCAAATCACTCAACAAATTATCCTTTACTTATGTTAAATGAGGAAGACATATATAGTTGTAAATTATAATTCAAGAAGAACATAACTAGTTGGAAATCAAATCTACAATTTACACAAGTTGTAGACAATTGATAATTTCATTAATGTGCATAAGGTTGAGTTTTTATACATACCATAGCCTTATGACAAGGATAGTGCAATTCACTAGCTCTTCAAATTACTAGCTAAGGAAAACAATGAAAACTTTGGCTCAATCAAGGAGCTCCAACATGAATGAATCACTCAAACAAATCCTCCAAGGCAAGGCATCATCTGTTCTTCTTCTTCACCAAATGAAACCTAGGGTTTCATCATAAAACCTTATCTTAAACCTTTGAGGAATGAAAAGTTGACCCTAGATTTCAAGATGCTCCAAGAATATCATTGAACCCTAACGACTCCAAGAGAGAGAGAGAGAGAGAGAGAGAGAGGCCAAGTAAAAATGAAGATATAGGAGAGATAAGACGACTCATGCACACTCCTCTATATCACATATTTACACAAGAGTGAAATAAGAATGGTGAGTGATGATGATATGAGGACTCTCTCCTTCCTTTATAAATATGGGAGGTAAGTGAGGCCATCAATACCATGTGGGTGCAAGCCCTTACAAGCTATCTAGAATAAACTCATGTAGACCTACACAAGTGAAGTGCTCCAATGTATGGGTACATATTCCATGCTCCAAGGTGATGTGATACATGATAAGGGCTCCAAGACAATGACCGCTTTTGCTTTATTCAACAGGAGCAACGCACCTTTGACCTAAGATCTTTGATCTTGATAACAAACCTGTAATTGACTCCTAGCATAAACTCTTGGGTCGAGTACCGGAAAAGAGTGGATCGACTCCCCCTACATGAACTATCCCAACTCTTGGATCGACTCCTAGCAACAAGCCCACCATTGTTCCCCTTAAGCTATGTACTACATTTTTTCCACTCCCCCTACATGAACTACCATAACCCATGCTATTGATGCCTTGATTCCCTCTTTCAAGATGCACGATGCTCCTCCTTCAATGTAGCATGATCTCCAAGCCAGTGAACCTCTCCATGTGGCCACAATGAATAATATCCACAAAGCCATTAAGAGAACTCCAATTCCCTAGGGAATAATGGAAAATAAACATCCAATTGAGGTTAAGAAATCACTAGGAAACCTACATCCAAAGTGCAAGTCCATCATGGACCATCTCCCATGCTCTAATCTATCTCGGACTATCGAGGGGTTGAACATACACCATGTACCCCAAATCTCATGAAGCATCCCCAAAACATGGTGTAAACACTTTCAGAGTAACTTGATATCTAACATTCCTTGTTATGAGGAAAGTGTTTACACCAACACTTGTCAATTCTCTCTACAACTCCACCAAACCTGCTACCTAGAAATATGTACTTGCAGTCTCCAAATCAATCATTGTCATTTGTAAAGAAATATTCACCCTTGCTATCACAACATCTCAATCCTCCAAATGATAAAGAACACCTATTAATATGAATCAACATAACCCTCGAACAAAAGAAACCTACCAAAATCCATCATCCTCTAAGACAACATCATTAACCAACCTCAATGGACGACACATCATGAGTTGTCCATGACATCTTATAAAGATAATCCTATCTCCATATAAGATCAAGGCAAGTGTAACATATATATCAAAGTCACAAAGATATAAATTTGCATAAGTCAACTCAATCATATAATACCAAACTTGTGCTATAGGTAACTATCCATGAAAGGCCATAAATAACCTATCAACATGAGAATCTCTCATATACCTCCAATCCTCTGACAATTGAAACAAATTGAACTCCCTCATCCTAAGAAAATCTTGAAGTAATAGCAACTTCATGGTCAACTCCTTTTGGTTGGGACAACCGAAGGGAAACTCCCTCCATATGATAGAATCTATTGACATTGTCCATGTACTCTAGAATACTTCCTTCCATTGCAATCCTGGAATCATTCGTAGCATCATCCTCCATTAAGGTATTACACCTCTCTTCATCTATACATCTAGAATGCATACAAATGGAAGAAACTAATGCAATATGACTAGCATATCTCCTAGGAGATATACTCACCCTCACTGAAGATCTAGGTGTTGCTACATGCTCCTATGCATCTTGTAATGTGTAGGTAATCCATCTTATCCACTTGTGTGTTGGGGCATAATGTGAGGGCATGTCCACACCCATTCTCACTACATCTCCCTCTGAATATGACTCATCTCAAGACTCTAAATTAGTCTCTCGAACAAAAACCTCCACATTCCCCTCAATCAATGGAGGAGAATCTTGTGATCTAGAAGACCTCACATCCTCATCAAATGTCAAATCTCAACTAACTAGTCTCCCAATTCACTACAATATCAATCATGTAAGTTGCATAAGTGTCACTATATCCATCAACACACGATATAATCATAATATCTATAATAGGTTTTGAACCGATCTCTATGGAATCCCACCATTAATGTGCCTCCTCAAATCTAGAAGGATTCTCCATCATCCCATTCAAATGTACAAGTTCCATTAGATCCTGCAAAGGCTACTATGCCCCACCCCTCTAGCCAAATTCCTTGAATTAGATAGATTACAATCACTAATGGTGCATTGTTGTCCCTCAAATGAAAATCTGCATTGTACATCTATCATACAAGAAACTAAAATAAGATTTTTCTTCATACCAAGAACAAATAGATTGCCACTCATATCAATAACATCACTTGAAGGCATATGAAGATAAGTGGAGCCAACTCCTCTCGTAGGCTACATGGAATCAACACCAAGTTCCATGCTCATGCCACCCTCTTTCCCTTGAATCTTGCTGAATAAAAACCTATGATATGTCATGTGTCTCAAAGCTTCCTTGTACACATACCATCCAACACTAGGCACAATGTAAAAATTCAAACAAGAGGTCATGGAAAAGGAAACCTCAAACTAAGAGTTAATATCCTCTACACTTGTTATAGTCCTTGCTGCAACTTGTTTCATATCATTCCTTTCTTCAATAGACATTAGCTAGAATAATGTCCCATCTTCAACAACACATCACCTTAATCAAGTCCTTCAATTTCATGTATCTATCCCACCTTCTTCTTGAATCCTTTCTTGCTACCCTTCTTTGTCCTCTCTTCAAGGCTAATAACGTATACTTCCCCTTGTTTCTTCAAACAAGGCTATGATCTAATTTCTTCCTACACAAGATCAACCTAGACCTTTGGAAAATTTAGTATATTTTCTCAAACAAAAACACCCCCAATAAAAGGAATCCAAGAAGGACAAATTCCTTTTAATAAACTCAACACCAACCATTGATCCTAAATCATTGTCCCAATGGAGGCAATCATTGATCCTAGTGAAATATCTTGCCATAATATCTATCTTGTTCATAAGAATGGTTGAAAGTTGGTGTTACAAGATCATCTATCAAGAAGCACAAGAGTTTTGAAACAACTCAACTAAAGCATCAAACATGTTCTTACATATATTCTTATCTAAAATGTGAGATGAAGTGATCCTTTATAGAATCAATAATGATTCTCTTCACTTTGGCTTCCATCTTTTGATGAGTGGACAATTGTGTTGGTTTGGTAGGTTCTGAAATATCCTTCTCAACACGCTCCCAAATATCAACCTCCTTCGTATGAATATGAAGCCTAAGATTCTATGGAACAAAGTTGGAAGCTCCATCCAACCTGTCACATTCTCTAAGACCAGCAATACCCTTACACATCATGAACAAGTCTCAAGTGCACAAAATCAATAGTATATTAGGTAGACAAAACCCTTTCTAGGTTTCAAGTGCTTTTCTCAGGAAACCTAAGGTATCACACCCAACAAACTCAATTAGGTCAATACCTCTCCCAAGTAATCTTTAGCTGAAATACAAACTTCTTCTTACACCTAAGGCGATCTCAACCAAAAAATATTTGATACCATGTAGAAATTTCATGGATGTACAAGCTTAATGCAAAACATAAATTTCACCTTTTTTACTAGACGTTTCGTTGATCTTAACCCTTTGGACTTTCATCCTTAGGATTGTTACAAAATATAGAATAAAATAGTAGTAGAAAGTAAACAATATTTCAATTCTTAACAACCCAATAATTTAGGCAATCAAAGGAGAAAAGATACCAAAGTGACTTGAAAAGTTTCAACCCTCTAGAGAATTCTCATCATGAGTAAACCAGTTTTGAAAATTCACTTTTAAAAATATAATAAAAGTAGTAAAACAACCCATGAATTCTTCAATTATGATGTCAAATCACTCAACAAAATCTCTCTTTACTCATGTCAAATCAACAAGACATATATAGTTGTACATTACAATTCATGAAGAATATAAATGGTTGGAAATCAAATCTACAATTTACACAAGTTATGGATAGTTGAAAAACTTCATTAATAAGCATAAGATGAATTTTTTGTACATACCATAACCTTATCACAAGTATGGCACATTCTACTAGCTCTCTAAACCCCTAGCTAGGGAAAGCAAGGAAAACCTTGGCTCAACCAAGGAGCTCCAACATGCATGAATTACTCAAATAAATCATCCAATGAAAGACATCCTCTTCTCTTATTCTTCACCAAATACAATATAGGTTTCATCACAAAGCCCTAATCTCAAACATTTGAGGGATGAAACCCTAACCCTATAATTCAAGATGTTCCACGAATATCATGAAACCCTAGAGACTCTAAGAGAGAAAGACCAAGTATAAATAAACATATAAGAGAGATAATATGACTAGTGTGCACTCCTCCTCTAGGTCACATCTCTACATAAGAGTGAAATAAGAATGATGAGTGGTGATGATATGAGAAAGATTAACTCCTTCCTATATATATATGGGAGGTAAGGGAGGCCAACAATACAATGTGGACCCCAAGTGCTTACAAGCAATCCACAATAAACTCATGTAGGCCTACAAAAGAAAAGAAATCCACTCCAAGGGTACACATTTCATGGTCCAAGGTGATGGCCCTACACCCCTTTCATTACAATCCCACACAAACTCCAATGTTCATCCTATTAAACCATGTAATCCATTGATCCCACCCCCGTTACATGAACATTGTCATAGTTGAAGCATCCCTGAGCTAACTTCAAGCCTTCATCTAGGAATCCAAGCTACCACATGCTACCTAGGGCCGATGCCCTTCTCCAAGATGCACAAAGTATGGTTTTTCCAAGCAAGTGAACCTCTCCATGTGGCCACCAATGAAGGGCATCCACCAATATTTCAAGAGAACTCTAACACCCTAGGGAAGAATGCCAAGAAAACACCCAACTAAGTTCAAGAAATGAGTAAGTAATCTATCTCTAAAGTGAAATTCCATCATGGGACCATCTCTAATGCGCCAATCCATAGCAAACCATCCAATGGAGGAACATACACCATGTACCCCCAAATATGATGAAGCACCCCCCAAACATGGTGTAAAACCCTTTTGGAGTACCCATGAAGCACACTCAAGGGGAAATAGTATCCTTTGGGGGAAACTTAGGTACCCATTGATGTGTAAGCAAGTTGCATTAGGTTCCTCAAATCATGGCATGGAAGGAACACTAGTTAGTATTGTAGGATTTAATGAGGGTGTAGGGCTAGGGAAGGGGAAAAAATCCCACCTTTCCTTAGCTCAATCCATAGACAAAAGGTAAACCTTAACTGGAAAACAAAGACACTTTAGGGGGCTCTTAGAGCATGACAAGCCCTAGTAGTAGGGTTTCCATGTTTTTTGTCTTTAATGTTTGAGGGTTGGGAAGTCCCTAAAAAATCTTGTGGATCATCATAATATAATTCAAGAAACCATGGGTCAAGGAACAAATATTAAGGGTGAATTGGCCAAGTTATTAGGGTATTCATAGTTTATATCGACATATCTAGTAGGAATACCAAGGGGGATAGTTACTAGGTGCAGGAAAAGATCATTAAAACTTTTTAATTCCATCTTATATTTTTTGGGGATAGGTGTGGATGTTCTCTCTCAGGGGCTAAGGGAATTGTTCACAATCATTAACATATATGATCCTTACAAAGTAGGGAAATTTTTAAGGATTCATCCTTATCTTAAAGTGTAGAAACCTTCGTGAATCTTACTAATTCTTAAAATGTGAACCATAAAATGTTTGGTGATTTTTTTGTAAAAATTTCAAATTTATAAGGACTTTATATAGTTTCTTGAAAAATTTGGTGCTTTTTAGACTAAAATACTTTCATCCTATATAATTTGCGTGAATCATTTAAAAAACATAAATATGGAAATTGGGGAATCTTGTTGTGGAAATAAGACATGGAAAATTATCCCATGGGTGAAATTTATCCCCTAAATTTATGCCTACTATGAAGACAAAGTGGCTTATTGGAAGGGTGTCATGTGCTCAAGAAATGTTGAGATAGGTGAACATAATACTAGGAGGGGATCTAAATTTCACTTTGAGTAAAGTATACTCTTGGGGAATTTTAACCCATTGAGATCCTCTAATTGATTTATTTTAAAAAATGGAAGATGTAGGGTTGACTGATATTGAACCTATTAAACTCACTCCAACTTGGAGAAATATGAGGGTGGGGGATGACTGAGTAGCAAAAGGATTGGATATATTTATACTTTCATATTCTTTAGTTGGATACAAAATCAGGATTAGACAATGGGTTGGATTAGATGGGGATTCTAATCACTTATCGGTATTTATTGATTTGGCAAAGGAAAGCAATAAACCACCAAATCCCTTCAATTTCAATGTAGCATGGCTTGAGGAAGAAGAGTTAGTTAATTTAATCGAGGAAAAGTAGTCCCATTATGGTCCTTAAGGAAATAAAAAAGTAATACATTTAAAGCTAATTTGAAGGCTATAAAAAAGGTTGCCACAACCTAGGCCCGTCAATGAAAGGCCACGAATGATTAAGAGTTAGCTTATGTGGAAAACAAATTGGAAGATATACTTTGTAGGGAGATTTTAGGGTTTCTAATGAATTATTCGGGTTGGGTTAGGGATTGGAACATAAGAAAAGAAGATTGCTTGCAAAAAGGAAAATACGTGAGGCTTGAAAGAAGAGCTTTGTGGCTTTCAAAGGGTGATGAGAATATAATGTTTTTCCATCATTATGCCAATCACAAGAAAAATGTAAATACAATCAGGGTAATTAAAAAAGAAGACGGGCCATCAACTCACAACTTCCATAACATTGCTCAGTTGGGGTAGTCAATATGATTTCCTTCTTCCCAAGTTTTATGGAGGATGAAGACAATGAAATATTGTTATAAGCGGTCTCAAAAGAGGAACTTCAAGCAGTGATGAATAGTTTCGAAAAGGACAAAAGGGCTTGGTCTGGATGGATGGACAGTTGAATTTTTTTGGGGGTATCAAGAGGTTTTAGAAGATGAAATTCTGAGGGTAATTGATGAATCAAGGGCCACTGGGAAGGTGTTAGCAACTTATAACTCCACCTTTATTGCTTTGATACCTAAGAAAGATAAACTCATGCACATTTGATAAGTATAGACCCTTTTCTTTATATAACTATATATATAAGATTATAGCAAAGGTCATAGTAATGAGGGTAAATATTCTTCTTTTTTAGTCAATTTCCAAAGAGTATTTTGGGATCCTTTATAGAAGGAAAATCCCATGAGGAAATAAGTGTTGCACAAGAGGGGAATACACTCTATAAGGACCAAGAATTTATATACCATGGTGGTGAAGCTATACCTCTATAAGGCACATGATTGAGCTAGATAGCTTTACTTGAGATTGATGCTAATCCACTTGGGGATGTGTGTTCACTTTTGTTTATTGGGTGATGATTTGTATGTTTATAACTTCTTTTGTTATCCTCATAAATGGTTCAACATCTAATTTTTTTAGGGCCATCTAGGGGGAATCAAGTAGGGATACCCTGTATCTTCATTGTTGTCCTGAATAGTAGTGAAGCAACTGAGCAAGGTCTTATTATAGGCAAGAATAATTGGGAATTTTAAGGCATCAAACTTGGAAGGTAATTTCTCCATATTTCACTTGTTCTTTGTTGGTGATGCTATTTTCTTCTGTGATGGGTCTAAAATGGATGTTGTTAAGTTAAAAGATATTCCAGAGTTGTATTTTATGGCCATAGGCACAAAGGTAACTAGCATAAATATCTAATCCATCAATGGGGTTAAGGATGACAATGTTAGGTTTATCCTTCACTTCTTCCCCTACTCGATAAATTAATTTGCAGGAAGGGTTTAAGTACTAGAGTTTTCATATCTAACCAAATGACTACTGGGTAAAATATTGGGAGTGGATAATTGTGAAGGTTGATAAGAGAATAAATTTATGGTACAACAAGTGGTTGTCTAATTGAGGGAGACTTATCTTGGTCAAGTCAGTCATGAAGGCAATTCCACTTTACTAGCTTTATCTAGCTTTCTTCCCTAAGGGGATTCTACCAAAGATTAGAAAAATCAACTTTAGGTTTCTTTAGTATGAAAAAGAGTGAAAGAGAAGGTATACCTTAGTCTAGTATCAGGAAATTTCCAAGTCAAATGGCTTAGGTGGTTGAGGGCTCAACAATATTCAACTGTTTGGGAAGGCTTGGCAACAAAAATGTGCCTAGAGGATGATCTTAAATAATGGGTTGTGGAGCCAAATTATTATCTAGAAATATGTTGATCTTGATTCAATTGAAGATTGGATTAAGATGCCTACAAAAAGCATTCATAATGTGTCAATTATATGTAAGGCAATTATGTCATCCTTTCCATTGCTGGGATATTGGTTGGTGTGGAATATCGGTAATGGGGATAAAGAGATCACAGTGTAGATCCATGGGTTTGAACTGGAGAAGAATTCCAACTTCCTGAAAACTTGATCAAAATTTTCCATGAAAAAAATTATCTATAATATAGGTCACACTGCTTACCTAGAGTTAACTACAATTTGGCATCATGAATGGAAGTTGAAAACATTTTTGGGGATCACTAGAAGGGAAGGTGAAATATTGAATGATTACATAGCCACCATGAAATCTAATCATGTGAGAATAAAGGACTCAATAAATGAGGTGATTGGTCAAATAATCCTTCCCTGGGACTTTATACCCCCAGGGTAGGCTACAATACCTTGTGTGAAAATGGGAGGGTTGAAGATGGGAAATGGTGGTGAAAATCACTTTGGACAATCATATCTCCTTTGAAGTCCATAATTTTCATGTCTGGGATAACACAAGCAATTCGCCTTCTTGACCAATATCTTATCACGTTCATTCATAAAGGGGGGTTTTTTAATTGTGAAAAATAATGTCAATATATTGTAGGTATTGGGGGGGGGTGTGGAGTAGGGTATGGGGGGTTTATAGGTATTGGGGGGGTATAAAAAGGGGTATCTAGTAAAAATAGGGAATATCTCATAACAATAGGGTTTTTTTAATTGGAAATATGTATTGGGAGGGGCCCGACTCAACAAAAGGATTTTAGTAGGTATTTATCAATATCTAGTGAAATTAGGGGTATTATTTAATATCCCATGAGTGAAGGTGCTATGTCATAGTTTCATTGAGTGAAGACCTTGTGGTGGCTAGCCATTAGGAATAACACTCTCACATGGGAATGTTCTTTAGAAGAGAAATAAGCAAGGGCCATGCAAATTCCCTCTATGCAAGGTCTAGGAAGAAATAATATGTCATTGTGCTTTCACAAGTCATGCTTATAGGGAATTGGAGTCTATGATTGGATTAAAAGAAGGTTGTAAAGGAAAGTCAATTGTTGATTGTCTCAAAAACTAGCTATCTAAACCTAGGTTTCAAGGTCCTTCCTATATATGTAGCATGGGTTTATGGTTACCATGAAGTACAAGCATATTCGAGGAAAGGATCATATTACCTATTCAATGTGCAACTTAAAGTAAGTCCATTTTTTAGAATTTCAAACTACATACCAAGATCAAACCCTAAAGATTTGACAAGAACAATTTGATAAAAGTAGGGTATATTCCTACTTTTATGGGGAAAGCTAGGGGGACCCACCTGCTTATGGGGTTGGACGGGTATTTTTCCTCGATGATTCTCATTTCTTCAAGTTCAAGGAAGGGTTGAGTAGGGGAATATATAATCATGATGAAATAGTAACATTGAAACCATTGTTATTCCTCTATGTTGAAGAGGGAGTCACAAAATTACAAGTCTTTGGTGATTCTATGGTGGTGATCAATTGGATGAGGAGAGTTTGTGCAGCATGGAAAATCTTGTTTTGAGACCTGATATATGAAGTCCTAAATTTTAAATTTGGTTTTGGACTCAATTTCATTTACACATGTACAAAGAGTGCAATGGGTAAGCATATACTCTTTCTAAGGAAGGCCTTTAGCTGGAGCAAGTGCTTGTCATGCGATGGAAAAAAATATGGATACTGCTCGTTCATTCACTTTCATCACTACTCTTATCATATTTGGCCTTGTTTGTCGTTGGCAAATTTTGTTTCTTTATTTTAATGTTTGGCCCTAGTCTTTACTGGAAGAATGCAAAGAGTTATTGTGATCCTTTTATTACATTTTTTTGATAGATTGTAGACCATTTTTATGGCATATATATGACTTGGTTAGAGGCAATAATATATAGTTTTATGTTGTGTATGTGATGGTACATATGAAGACTCGTTAAGGGATTGATTATTGAGATTTTTGTTGTCACAATTTTGTTGGAGATTTTGATATAATATCACTTTATGGGAGGATCTTGAAACACATATAGCATATGCAATATGTATTTTTCCTTCTTAAATGAATGGAGTTACATTTTTTTACAAGGAAAAAAGAGAGTCAAATAGGTGCATGGAGGGAGTCCCTTGTTCCACGAACAAAGGGGTCCCATACATCAATTTGTTGTCTAGCTAGGTTGTGACCTTAAACTCATACTATTATTAAATTTGTAGTGTGAATAAAGCATCCTAAAAATAGGCAATATTGTTGATTCTTATAGCATAAACTTAATTTAAGGTCTATTCCATTTTCAATGGGGTCTTGTTTCAATGGTTTAAGAGAGGATGGTCGTATTCTCTACCAATGTTAAAATTTCCAAGAGACATGATTTTCCCCTTATGAGCCACTCACTCATTCAAGCATTCCATTTCAAGCGATTGGAGCCATGCACAAGTCTTGGGTGAATTTGGAGGAATAAATACTCCCCATCTATCAGGTCTTGGTAAAATGAATCTTCCTTTGTTGTTGTAATTTGACTACATTCATTGTAATACTCTTAGACTAGGGAACAAAGTGTTTGTCACATTATGATGCCATGAAGTTTCTTTTCAACTTTTTTTATTAAACTTTATGCTTTCCATTGAATGCATCCTCTGTGCTTAATGTTGTGCATGGAATCAAGTCAATCTCGTGTGCTATATTCCTAAATTTGTGGTGGTAACCCATATGGTATATCAGTACACACTATCTAATTGTACCATCTAACAACTAATACTTCACGCTTGTAGGGCTTGTTAGTGTAGTTTGCTATCTTGTGTCACTCCATTATTTTTTGCAACACAATAGCATAACACTCCCTTGTACCTTTGACAACACTAGAATTTGTTTGTAGAAACTAATAGCACTTCTTTGGTTGCTCCATCATTCACTGGCATCGACTAAATTATTATCCCATTCTTCATAATGGTGTACATGTTTTTATTTCCATCATGTAATGCACATCTTTCATACTGCCATGGTCTTCCACACAAAAAATGGTAAGCATTCATGGGAATGAGATTATACAAAATTTCATCTCTAAATTCACCTTTATTAAATGAAACTTTAAACTGATGTATCACCATTATCTCATATCCATGATGAAATAAGAATAGTCTATACAATTGTGGGTGCATTTGTAGTACTAATTTTAATTCTTCTACCATCTCTAATATGACCATATTTTTTATATTACTAGAATAAATTACGACTTTACAATATTTACCTTGAAAGTTACATGTTATTATGAAAATATTCTTTTTCAACCATTGATCTTCATACGACTTGTTGCTTCTCTATTGCAATCATTCTGTAATACCCCAATTTTGACCCTTAGGAAATATTGGCTCTAATGTAAATATTGTATATACACGTTGTATGTTTTCCTAGCGTGGAGCTCAAGGCCAAGGCCCCGCTAGTTTATGCTTGGATTTTATTTAATTAGACACGCCTGATATTTTGTTACCCACGTGCTATTAAGCCATAGGATATTGTAAATTGATGTAAATATTTAATATTGAAATAACATACCAAAACTGGCTATGGAGGCAACGAATGAGAAGGGGCCACGTGTATCCACTAGGTAGTGGTGAGGGGGCTATGGGACTAAACCCTAGGCTGCCATTTGTCATTAGGAGAACCCATTGACTTCCCTAGGTGACATTTATGACTGTTGTAAGGAGGTGGTTGAGATTTCAGCCCATGGCTTCAATGGAGCACGAGTAGCCCTGAAATTCGTATGGGTAGGTATGGGTTCTGTTTGCTTGTGCAAGAAGTCACTCAACCTCATGGGAGGGGGCTTCATTCTCATCCCCATTCCATTGTGGAGGGAGCTAGCATCATTCTGCATCCAAAAACGAGTGCCAGCAGTGAGGGAACCAGAAATCGCGACCTTGAGAGAACCCCGATTTTGAAAGACCAAAAATGTCCAGATTTGGCATGGGACAGGGAAATCCAATGGGGAATCCATTAGCATGAACCTTGGGGCGAATTTGGGAGCATTAGCTACCCCGAAATCAATAGGAAAACCCAGTTTTTGCAGCTCAGAAAACGAGTGACGGATTTGAGTATTTGGTGAGCAGAATGGTGAGAAATCAAGTTGGGAATGACTATGCAGAGGTTGGGTGTGCTTGATAAACCCAGTGAAGGCTAGGATCTCAAGGACCAACAGCTGGACCTTTCTATGCCCATCCTGAAGAGCACTGGAGGGAAGAGTTGCCTGAGGGACTGTGTAACAGAGAAGGGGATCTTCCTTGTGTTGGATGTGGTAGGTAATGTGGGTGCCTAACTGTTGAGCTCACTTGAGATGCCTGTAGCTCTGTGGTTGAGCTCACTGGCTTAGCGTTACCCTCCTCTATCTTCTTGGATGCTTGACCGAGACCATGGCTGTGAGTGAACCCAGCTAGTTCCTCCTTAGTGGATACACAGCCCAGCTCGGGGGTGATCTCTCAGCTGAAGGAATATAGGATGGATAGAGATCTACGGTTGGGAGGAACGTTGCCTTCACGTAGCCAGTCGTTTGGACCGTTACAATTCAAGATAAGTATTCTTGTGGTTGAGTTATGTTAATTCTATGCTCTGCAAACATTTTAATTAATGACTGCTGTTTATTTGTTGAATGCATGATGAAACTGTGTGCATATGTAATGTTTAATTCCGCTGTGTAGATATTGAGTTTAAATCTGCACACATAAGTTTTTAAATGTCATGCGTTATGAGTCAAAGTATTGGGGCTAAGCCTTTACAAAAGCCCGGTAGTTTGGTTAACGTTTCCTTCCTTGCACGGGAGTGGTGGAAGGGGGCGTTACACATTCCTTTATACATCATTAACTTTTATCCATGTTCTACTCTTATTACAACTATTTATCAATGTTTTGATACCTATCCGATATACTAAGTTAGTTATTGGTTTATTTATACATGTGCATTCTCTTTGTGGACATTCAAATTACTTGTGTCCATCTACACAAGTACACTAATAAATTATGTGCATGTAACCACCAAGACCTCTTCCTCTTCCTTTGAAACCTTCATGGAGTGTCTACCTAGCAAGTGTGTTCCTCTTGTCTTCTTAAATTTTTGTGTGTACATCTTCCATCTTTTATGTGAAATTACAATCTTTGTCATTGTGATCAACTCTTCCTTTTCCTTTTCCTTTTTTATTTTTCTTGTGCAAACTTGTCCTCCACCTTTAGTACAATTTGGTATGCTTTATCAATTGAATAAATTTTATGTAGACTTATTTCATCTTCAATAATAAACTTTAAACCATTTGCATACCTTGGTACTCCTTGATCTTCATCCTCTTCATGCCCAAATTATATGGATTTTTATAACTCCTCTATGATACTTGTACACTCTAGTCCTTTTATCTAAGGTTATGCAATTGTCTAAAAAAATGTCTAAATTATAATCTACAAACAAATAATCTCACAAAGCTTTATAATTTATTTGCTCTTATTGTGAACATTTTCCTTACCCTTTCGAACCTACTCTCACTACCACAAATCCCACCATATTGCAACATGTCCCTTTAACTTTGTACTGAGGAATTTCATTCTCTAAAGAATCCATCCTTTCAAATTCTAAATATCTCTCCATCTTGTTTAACTAGTGAATAGTTATCTCTACCTTCATGCTTCCATCATAACAAGAAGCATCCACCTTTGCTCCTCTTTTATTCTTTATCATTGCTACCAAGTGCACGATGACATCTCCATCTTTGACTTCACTCTCTTCTTCCTCCTTTGCTTTCAAGTTGCTCACTTATAATTTTTTTATCTTGTTATTTACTATCTAACTCCTCTATTCTTCTTCCCGGTGCCCACAATGCTTTTTTTGTTGTCCTTCTTCCTCTTTCTTGCGTTTTTTCTAAATTTATATATGGTGACCTCTATGTCATCTTCTCTAAGCTTTACTCTACCCTAGATTTAATCAAGGGATTCTCAACTTGCTTTGATACCAAATGGCACAATGAGAGGCATGATGGGCCCAATTCAAACTTGAGATCAAACTTCCTACACTGTACATAAAGGTTTGCAACGCATGAGTTAAAAGTAGAAATATGTCAGAGGAATCAAGGAGTCAATGAATCATTCAAACAACATTTAAAACTAGATCGCAAACACAAGGGAAATGATCTACTCATTCTCATGACTCACAAATGCATACACGAGTACGTAAATACAAACATATACCTTAGCGCTACACTCAAGGTTTATGGCTGACTCCTACAATTCCACAGACTCACAATGATTGTCTACCTCTCATGAATAAATAACTTGATCCTCTTGGTTGGCACCATATTTGTTCTTTGTCAACATGACTTTTAGCTTCCACATTCAACTCTTCATCTTTCTTGGTTGTTTAGGTAAACATCATAATTGTCATGAACTTATTGTTTTACCTTCCAATGTGACCCTTCGATATCCCTCAACATGCTCACTGAGCACACTCATCGCTAACCTCATATGCTCTTACATATCGCACTTATCTTTTCTCATGTACTTTCCTTTGAACTTATCTTCGACATGCTTGTTTGGGGTGCTTCCATGCTTAGAAGTTTCTTGACACATATTGTAGTTGAGTATACAATAGAAGGCACCTAAAGCAAACTAGGATAGTTTCCAACAAAAATATACGAGAGTGGAGTATATGTAGCATCGTCGAGGATGCAACGAATTGTTGCATTGGTGTGGGAGGATCCGGGCACTCATCTCTTCCTTTTCTTGTATTAACTTTATGCATATTTACCGCCATCATAATATAGTGGCCGATGGTCTATCCAAAAAGGCTCTGGACATTACTTCGGGTAAGTTAGCTTACAAGGAATTCTGTGGCGATTCTTTGGTGTCTGAAGGAACATTGGCCATGGATCCATTATAAGTAGTTATTGGTCGGTTCTCGATCATTTTTTGGTTTTGTTTTGTATCATTGCGGGTGGCATCTTGAGGAGAGTTTTTCTGCTCCACTGTTTTCTGAGCTGCTCTCTGCGCTTTTTGTGGACTGTAGGCGGTGGTCGTAGTTCTCCTGTCCCCTTCTGCCTTACTTGACCACTGGTTAGTTTGTTCTTGTAGCTTTGCTGAATTTTTTATCTCTTCGGATCTTTCTATTTGAGAAGCTTTCTTGACTTCTCCTTGTAATAGGGCGGATGTTTATTGACACATCTTTTTTCTAATAAAAGGATGTTTTTTTCCGGATTGAAAAAAAAAAATGCAACTTGAGACTTACATCTATTTCTCTTAGACCACAAGTTCATGTCCAAAAAGAACTCTCATGGTTTTCATTTTAGAAGCTTGAGAAACATGTCCACATTGATGAAAGGTTTTAAGTTTGCCTTCTCCTTTGGACGTGTTCTATGTGTATATATACTTTATCTTGTGGCATCTTAGAATAGTTTTTACAACTATCAAAATCTTCACTTCTTTTCAACATCTTAAAATAGCTTTTACAACTATCAAACCTCCTCTCCTCCCTTCTAACATTCATCTGCATAAACCTTGGTTCTCTATGCTCATGGATGGAAATTGATTACCAACTTCCTTCGTTAAATTCAGTGGACCCGTTTTTATAAATTTCAACCCTGCGTCAAATTCACAGGGCCTGTTTTTCTCGATACATTTTACAATGCGATTCACTGCGTCAAATTCACTGGACCTTTTTTTCCAAATTTCAAACCCTGCGTCAAATTCAGAGGACCTGTTTCCAAATTTCAACCCTGCGTTTGGTCATGAAACATGTCCGCATGTAAAACGTTACGAGTTGAGTTTGAGTTTCAAGTAGGTGACTTCAAATGGCATTGACACAAACCAAACAACCATTATGGAAGCAGAAACACAGGATAACGTCCATTTTGATGGAATCCGATTTGACGCCCACTCTCGCCACTGCTTCTACTTATGCTTCTCTGTTGCAAGCTTGTGTAGACATGAAAAATCTTTCTGAGGGAAAATTGGTACATGCCCACATGATTCAAACGGAATTCAAGTCAAATTTATACCTAGAAACTAAGCTTGTGATTCTGTATGCCAAGTGCGGAGGCCTAGCCGATGCGCGTCGAGTTCTGGATGGACTGCCTCAGCAAAATTTGGTGGCCTTAACAGCCATGATTTCAGGTTATTCCAGACATGGGTTTTATGAGGAAGCCTTTGATTTATTTAATCAGATGGAAAGAGCAGGCGTGCGACCGGACCAGTTTGCTTTCGCCAGCGTCCTCCCTGCAATTGCCCATTTGCGTTCTCTTGAGAGCGGCAAAGATGTTCATAGGACTGTGATTGTAGAGGGGCTTCAATCGGATGCTTTTCTAAGGAGTGGACTCATTGACATGTACGTTAAATGTGGAAAAATGGAGGATGCACGCAAAGTGTTTGAGAACATTCCTGAACGAGATGTTATTGATTGGAATGCCTTGGTTTCTGGTTATGTGCAGAATGGGCGAGTTGAGGAGGCACTGGAGCTGTTTCGGGCAATGCCTAAGAGAAACGTGGTTTCATGGACTACCATGATTGCAGGGTATGCGCAGAGGGGGCGTATGGAGGAGGCGCTGGAGCTGTTTCAGCGAATGCCTGAACGGAATGTTGTTTCGTGGACGGCAATGGTTGCAGGGTATGCTCGGAATGGGTTTGTTGGCGAGGCCACGGAATTGTTTTGCGAAATGCCAGAACGGAATGTGGTATCATGGACGGCAATGATTGCAGGATACGTGCAGAATGGGTATTTTGAAGAGGCGTTGGAGCTCTTTTGGCAAATGAAGATGACGGATATTGAGGCGGATTCGGAAACTTTAGCAAGCCTTCTGCCGGCATGTGCCAACTTGGCATCTCTGGAGAAGGGCAAAGAGGTTCATGAAGAAATAATTAGAAGTGGATTTCAAGCCAATGTCTTTGCCGGGAGCGCCCTTGTGGACATGTATGCCAAGTGTGGAAGCATAGAGGATGCACACAAAGTGTTTGAAAGAATGCATGAACGGAACATAGTCTTGTGGAATGCGATGATTGCAGGGTATGCAATGCATGGTTGCAGCAAGGAGGCACTGCAACTTTTTGGGCAAATGCAAAACAGCAGTACAAAACCAGATCATCTAACCTTCCTTAGTGTTCTGTCTGCCTGCTGCCACGCAGGCCTAGTAGATGATGGGTTGCAATACTTTAACTACATGGCTGAAGATTACGGCATCGTGCCTGCTATTGGCCACTATAGTTGCATGGTTGACCTTCTTGGTCGTGCGGGGTTGTTAAATGAAGCAGAGGATTTCATTAACAACATGCCTATAAAACCTGATGCCTGTGTGTGGGAACCTTTGCTTGGTGCATGCAGAGTCCATAACAATGTAGAGCTAGGAGAGCGTGTAGCAGGTCACCTTTTTGAGTTGGACCCTACAAATGCTGCCCATTATGTGTTGCTGTCAAACATGTATGCAGCAGTTGGCAGGTGGGATGGCATTGAAAAGGTAAGGAATATGATGAGAGACAGGAGTGTTAAAAAGATGCCAGGGTGCAGCTGGATTGAAGTCAATAATAAGGTCTACACTTTCCTCACAGGAGACAAAATACTACCACATATGCGGGATATCCATACAAGGTTGGATAAATGTAGTCTGGGAAGGTAAAGGAGCGAAGGTATGTGTCCAACACAAACTCTGTACTACACATAACGTGCAAGAGGAAGAGAAAGAATATATTCTACGTTACCACAATGAAAAACTTGCAATTGCATTTGCGCTTGTGATTTATTAGCACAACCCTGTTACATCTATTCCGATTCATAAATGATCAGTGTGGACCTCCCAAGCCATCACAAGGAGCAAGTTTGGACCTCCCAAGCTATGGTGGAATAATGAATACCCAATAAGCATGGAGTTACATTTGAGCAATGAGTTTCATCAGAGATTGAATCCAATTGTCTGTTAATGGTGACTTGGTTGGTTGGTAAAGTGGGGGTGTTATTATTCCCCTCACTAATGTTCGAATCCCCCTAGAGCCATGTTCACCCCCTCCATTTGCATAAGTGACTTGGTTGGTAAAGCGGGGGTGCTGTTATTCTCCTCACTGAGGTTCAAATCCCCCTATAGGCATGTTTGCCCCTCTATGTCTGCCTCTTGTGGTTCAGGCCAGGGACCTCTTGTGGCTGGGGTCAGGTAAAAGTCCTAGTCGAATTGGGCAGAATAGATCTGCACCAGCTGCATGTAATTGTTCATGTTGACTGAAAGCATCTATTAAGAAAACAATCATCAAGTACCTTAGGGCATGTTGTGATTGCCTCTCATTTCAAGGATGGACAATATTGGCGATGCTAACTCAAGCTGCAAACAAGCAACTCGTGAATCATTTTATCCTTATTTTTGTAATGTTTGGAGATCAGGTAAGTGATTTTGGCCATAGAACCTTCTTATGAAAACATGTCTCCAAAATGTCAACCTAGGATTTATTTATGGCTACAAAACCGATTAAAAAATTACAGGCCAGAAATATTTCTAGTTTCCTTTTAGACTTGCTATTGTTTCCTGGCAATTTCAATTCATTATAGGATGAAGATACAAACTCACATCCTTGGAAATCTTTTTGTTGTTTTGGTTGGTAGAGTTTGCAAGTCAATAGGTCAATTGCAGAATCCTGTTCCTATGAAAAACTGAACTCTAAAATTTATTCCAGCATGAGAGGGATGGACGCCTTCTAAGATTTATAATTGACACCATAATCATTAAAGTTTCAAACTGTTCAAAGAAGGGTGAGTGAGTATTAATACTGAAAACTTGTCAGGAAGTCAGCAGATCATTGATATCAATTATAATCAGGGTTGAAGTTTGTTTCCTGTTACGTAAAGGCCATTTATTCTTCCATGTATGAGTGAGGATATCAACAAGGTTTGGAGAATCACTCCAATGTGCAAGGTATCCATGGAACCAAATCTCAATGGGAACTAGCATTCATTATTCCAAATGTGAAGAATAATGTACATGTAGTCAATAATGTAAGAGTATATAGTGTTAGATACTATAATGTCTAATGTTCAGAAGTTCTGGTATGAGAAAAATTAATATATGAGTGTGTAAGGAGAACTTGAAAGATATTTGGATGTGACCAAGTGGCACCACACTGTCATAAGAGAATATTATTGCCAGAGTATCAGTTCTACATTTAGAAAAGGAATATCTCAGGTGTCACTCAAGGGAGTTTTAATATGTTACTATAAATACTTCACCTTTGTAAGTATGAAAGTTCATGGAATATGAGTTTTTGTATATTGTGTTTATGCGTACTATAAATACTTCACCTTTGTAAGGATAAAAGTTCATGGAATATGAGTTTTTGTATATTGTGTTTATGCGCTTGTTATTTTCTGGGCATATTTTCTTTCGTGGTATCAAAGCGTACCAAGTTGCAACACAAAGCAGCTGAGTCTGAGGGTTTAGATATGTGAGGGACTGTTATTAATCTGTTGAGGAAGTCCAGTTGAAGCACAGATCCAGCCTTGTAATGTTTTGTTGCTATTATTGTCTATAAACCCTCATATTGTAAACACAAATAAGAAAAGAGGGTAGAGACTACATCTTTGGTGTTAGAGTTGTCACCTTAAGATTACTGTAACTTTTCATTCAGAGAATCTTTTGAAGTGAAATTTTATCAGCATATTCCTTCCCCCAAGGCATTCTTTTGCATAAAATTTAAGGTCTTTTCATTGTATATTTAGAGAGAGAGAGAGAGAGTTTTACTGCAGAAGCTATCTGGCAAACTCAATTTGGACAGCAGCTGAAGATTTGATTGGATATTCTTGTAGAAGAATCCAATTTAGCTAAGTATTGTTGAGTGGGAAGCACCCTTATTTACTAGATTTAACCTGCAATATTTGCAAAATGAGGGAGATCGACTAAGTCTAACTTGAAGGGTTTCTACCCCAACAAATTTTTTGCCCTCCTAAATCATCTTGAACCCAAACCTGTAGGAGCAGGTGTATTCCAGTTTGAGTGATAAAAGTGGGTTGCAGCTGTGTCCTTGTAGCATTCATGAACTTGATTGTCGGAGAACAATAACTTTTGCAACTGGTTCATAGAGTTGGTGATGTATCTCCACGTGAAGGTGGCGTTGGGCTTTCACATAATATGTCATTTTTTTCTAAGGTTAACAAAGAGTATTTGTTAAAACTTTATTGAGTCTGCCCTCATTTCCCATTAGTGGTCACATACCATATGAAGTAAATGGGACTGTGAGTCGTGACCCTAGGCTTTTATTAATGCATACACTTTATCAAGAAAGTTTCTATGGCCCATTAGTTTAGTCACATATTATTTAGTTTTGGTTTTCAAAAGGGTTTATTGGGGTCATTCACATGACCAATGGGAATCTGAAAGGGACTTAGTATCCTAAAAATATGCTTATTTTATAAATTATTAGAGTCCAACTTCTTTTGTTAGATATATTGGCTATTTTGAATTTGTTTCAACTTTTGTTGGAAATGTCTCAGAGTCTACTTTGCATATATAAGCAGGCTTTACATCTATAAGCCTACGATATCAAGCTAAAAAGTCCTCGAGGGGGAGATTTTTAGTCAAAGGGGGATACCATTAATCTTTTGCAATGACATGCTTACTTGATGTTTTGTTGTAAAAATCTCATAAGCTTAATGGAATTAACTTTGGTGTATAGAAACAAAAGATGAAGATCATTTTGACTTGCAAAGGTTAATGGAGCATGGAGCTATATTGAATGTCGAGATTGAAGAGGAAGAGACCGAGGTCAACATAACAATTGCAACATGTGGGGCTTTTGCGGTCCAACATTATGTTACTATTTTTTGGGGATTAAGTACATGGAGTATTTAGTATTTCAATCCAACACAATAAAAATACTAAAAATAACCACCTTACAAGCAAACTAACAATGAGATTAAACCAAACATATACTTAGACCAACCTCATCCAATTGGGTTGTAATACCCTTTCAATGGCCTATAAAAAAGAGAAAAGAATTCACAACTGTAAAAGAAACAAATTACCTTAGAAGCACAAGACAAGTTAGCATCCACACATCAAGAAGTTGCTCCACACATGACCTCCAAAGTCTACCTTTATTCAACAAATATTGCTCTCAAAGAGAAGTTACAACAACCTCAAAGCCTCAAGATCAACAACAAGGAAAAGAGAGGAGGTACAATCGTTTAAATAACAAAATGAGAGGAGGAGGCTCCCCTCCAAGTGTCATCTTCCATGCATGAGCTTAAGTGCCACCTCTAGGAGCGAACTAGAGGTCAGGGCACCACCTCTAGAGCTCACTCGGAGCTCATGCACCACCTTTGGAGACAAGTAGGGAATATCCCAACCACAACTGGAGCAAATTGGAGCCTAATGTGACTCCTCTATAGCTAACTCCTAGACTAGGAAGTGTACCCACCTAAAAAGGAATATTCCCTCTCAGCCACCACCATAAATCATGGAAGTTTGTCTCTAGAGTGCAAAAATCAAGGGATTTTGTCTAGAGGTGTGCTAGGCCTTATGAAGGGAGATAAAGGGGTCTATTAGGTGTTTGACACCCCCTTTGATCATTTTAATACAATTTTACAAGATTTAGCCCCCCAATGGACCTAAACTGACATCTAAAACAAGAAAAACATGGTGACACAAGTAATGCATGAAAAAAAAAACTATGGGCTAAGAACACCAACCTATGGTAGATGTAGTAAGGATGATCATGGCTTTGGAGACATGATTGAGTAAAAAACTTCAACAATATAGATCACAAGGATATTTGCTTTATCTAAGTTAAAAAAAATACTCTAGAGCATTGTTTATTATAAGTGTCATAGTTGGGCTAGCTCTTTTATACATGTAATATATGTGTCATGTCATTTTACAATCATCATCTTTTGACCATGGGAAAAAGAAACGTCGAAGAAGAGAGAGAGCTTAGGCTCCTCCAACACCATATCAAATCCAACAAAGCATGAAAATGAAGAAAATTAATGATTTATGTGCTTAAAAATTAAACTTTGAGCAAAAAAGGAGGGTTGAAAATAACTGCTAAAATCTATGTAAACAACAACCTTGTGCTGCTACAAAATCTGATCAAAGTCACCATTCATCTTAGGAGAATATGGTTGGGAAAAGTGCCTTATATTTTCCCTCGGAGAGAGAAAACAAGACTGCCCCAAACCTGCATATGAAAGTTCCTCTTGTTGCTTAAAATATGAATTAATCATTGTAGAAGACAAATGGAAATGACCATGGAAAATACCCTCAAAAAATTGTTGTCCAGGGTATTCAAAATCCACACTTTCCTTATGATATGAATCATAGATGGGATCACCAACATCATATCTATGGATGTCATCAACTTTATCACATGCAAAGATATCCTTGAATCTATTGTATTAAAAAAGCTTGGCTTCAAAGAAATGAGAATGAGACAACCTCACCAAACCATCATCACCGTGAGGAGAAGAAATAAAGCATCAACTAGATATTTAACATGTGCTTCAATAGGAACATGAGGAGGCTCTTCAACAAGATCTTTAAAAGAGGGTTCTTGATCTTCTTCATGGACTTAATGGACTTCATGTGTTTTTTCAAGGGCATCCTCATTTAATTCTTTTGAATCAAGATGCATTCTACTAGGAAGGAGGGCAATGACATCTTCAGTAACCTTCTCAATCTTGCCCTTTTGTTCATCATGCCAATGATGGAGAAACTTCTTGAAGAAATCTGCAATAGACTAAATTTCTTAGTAACAAAAACCATCATACCAGTGTAATGCATCATTCTATAATGTGTAAAGAAAAACTCTCATTGAATCATCCTCATGAAAAATATTGAAATCAACCATAGCTTTGATGAAAGATGCAACATGAAGGGTAGCCGAATAACCAAACCCATGAAATGAAGGAGTGAAACCAAACAATACATCTAGATCATAGCTCTCATTAAGAAAACTAACGATACTCAAAAAGTCAAGTTGAGGAAATAATTTCTCAACCTCAGAACCATCATTTACATCATCCATTTCTCATTTGATTAGTAGATTTGCTTGCAAAAAGATGATGGATATAAAAAATAGACTCAAATCCTAGAATGTCGAGAACTCTACAAGAAGAGGTTTTGTTCAATCTTCTTCAATAAACCGTTTCAGGTTCATAAATAAGATGTAACAAACCTTTAGGGTTTCTTCTTCTAGAGTGCATATTAGAAATTAAATTTAGTGGAGTCGCGAGATAAACAATAAAACTAAGCTATCATGCATCAGACAAAGGAAAAACTCAAGAAGAAACAAATGTCGTTAATTCCGGGAAGACAAATATTTTGTCCTCGACAACGACGTCAAAAATATTGCTGCCTAATCTGCACCTATGTGAGAAAAATCTCAACTCACTGGGTGCATCCTTGGGGGCAAGCTCAAGTTGGGTGCAACTGTCACCACAACATGCAACCCCTCTGTTTAGGCCAACTCTTAAACAAAGCCAAGGGAGGTAGACTCTAATAAAATAAACTAAGGATGAGTAAACTATAGGAGTTAATATGATTACAACAACCTAATTAGAAAATAAAGTATGCAAAGCAGATCTTCTTTGAGATATAGTAATGGCACAATAGCTTAGATCAACAACTTCATAAGCATAAGAGGTTCTCTACAAGTAAAATATCAAGAAGGACCAATTCCTAAAATAGAACAGATCTATGAGACAAAGATAAATAAGTACTTAGATCCATAAAATCAAGTAAATTGCATGTATAAACTTTGAAAAACACTTGCATGCAAAACTTGAAAATGAAATTGAGATATGCCAAATGAAGTAAGTTCTTTGTAGTTCCTTTTAGCTGATTAAATTTAGTAAAATTGTGGATGATTAGAAGCCTAGACTAGATTGTTGGTGTCCACATAAGGGATGGACAAAAAGCAGAAAAGTCTAACTAAGAAAAATAAAGTAGTTAGTTTCTAATCTATGAAGATAAAAGTGATTAGTAATTAGTACTAGGCTAGATTTTCCATCTAGTGTAGTGACGTCCAATTGTTGAGTGATGGATGGATTGATAAATTTTAATCTAGCCTATCTACATTACTAAAAGTTAATGCATAAAAGAAATAAGCAGAAAAAGACAAGTCTAGTGGTGAAAACCACTATGCATGCGGGTTATAATGCCCTTTTAGGACTCTTTAAAAAATGCTTGCTAGTTCATGATTTTAGAAAAAGCAAACAAGTTTACAATTAATAAACAAAGAGGCCGAAAAAAAGACAATGAAAAAATGCCTAGAAGATGAGCAGTTTGACTAGCCTTCTTCTTGAGACTCAACTATCACCTCTAGGTTTCCTAATGGTCATCCAAACTTGCACTTTGTTAGTGAAAATCAGGTAGCACAAATTGTAAAAATGCAAGGGAGGACTTATGGGACAACTTGCAAGTGTTCTTAGTTGAAATACCTAGATGTCCACTGACAAATCTGCAATCAAAGATTCTCTTTAAGAAAATTACGAAAAAATTGAACTATGAAAGATTAAATTTAGCAGGCAAGTTCAAAACTTTTCTTAGATATAGATCTAACTTATGATATTCAAAGGTTAATGAAAGATCTATAATATGCAATCTATTTCATATTTATTTAATATGATATTCTCTTATATGTAATAGATTGAAATAAGTAAGTGAATGAAATAGTTTTCTTTTAACTTTGGAAGATTGAGAAAAAGAAAGAGAAGTGCCAACAAGAACGACAATGAAGTCACAAAGGATAAACTTAGTAAGAGGGCCTTGTTTGAAATATCACCGAAGAAATGATGTTGCTCCAAGATAGCCTCAATCCTTGAGATGAAAAAAGAACCTGCAATTAAATAAACACTTGTAAAGGACTTTGTATCTCCTCTTCTTTCCTCTCCCGAGTCTAATCTACATGCAAGGGGTTAATATAGCACAATCCAACACAGCAAATATATTGAAAATAACCACCTTACAAACAATCTAACAATGAGATTAAACCAAGCATATACTTAGGCTAACCTCATCCAACTAGATAGTAATATTCTTTCAATGGTTTATAAAAGAGACAAAATAATTCACAATTGCAAAAGAAATAGGTTACCTTAGAAGCACAAGACAAGTTAGCATCCACACATCAAGAATATGCTCCACATATGACTTCCAAAGTCTTTCTTTATTCAACAAATATTATTCTCAAAGAGAAGTTACAATAGCCTTAAAACCTCAAGCATCAACCAACAAGCAAAGTAGAGGGAGTGCACTTGTTTAAATAACGAAATGAGAGGAGGCTCCCCTCCAAGTGTCATATTTCATGCATGAGCTTAAGCACCACCTCTAGGAGCTAGCTAGAGCTCAGGGAACCACTTCTAGAGCTAACTAAGAGCTCATGCACCACTTTTTGGGACAAGTAGGGGACATCCCAACCACAACTGGAGCAAAATGGAGCTCAATGTGACACCTCTACAGCTAACTCCTAGACTAGGAAGTGCACCCACCTAAAAGGCAGTGTTCCCTTTCACCTACTAGCATAAATCATGGAAGTTTGTCTTTAGAGTCCAAAATCAAGGGATTTTTCCTAGAGAAGGTGTGCTAGGCATTATGAAGGAAGATAAAGGGGTCTATTAGGTGTTTGACTATTAGGTTTATCTTGACATGGTTATAAAGTGATTAAAGATAACCTTGATTTGATCAACAATCGATTTACCATTAGTGGTTTATAGGCCCATGGTTTTGGGTAACCCATGGTATTTGTTCATGGTTTTAGCATGTGATGAATCCTATTGAAAAGATTGAGTAAATCCATTGTAAACTACCTAAAGTGGACTCCTCACGAGAGTGGCTAGGATTCTAATGGCAGAGAAGTCTATGGAGTATATGTAGCATTGACTAAAGAAGCACATGGAATATAGTGGATGAAGAAATACCCAGTTAAGGAGTGCTTGATTCGGTTCACCGTAGTAGAGATGGATGTAGGTGAAGAAGCAATGGATGTTTCTTGCATCACATACTCTTGTAAGCATTTTTTATGGAGTTGGAATTAATCCCAATGTAAATGCAAATACAACTGTAAGACTTATTTAGGCATGCATGCCCCTAGCTTGGTGAGTCACCTATGTAAAGTCTAATGTAGATTTAGGTAGACTAAAGAGGGGGTCATGTTGTTATTCCCAGTAATTGGTTAAAAAATTTGAGGGGGGTTGGTGCTTACCCCAAGTCAAGTTTAAAGGGGGGAATGTTAGGTTAATCTTTACTTGGTTATAAAGTGATTAAAGATAACCTTGTCCATAATAATTTTACCGTTAGTGGTTTATGGGCCCATGGTTTTAGCATGCGATGAAGCATATTTAAAGGCTCGAGTAACTCCATTGTAAAATGCCTACAATGGCCAATGTTGGTGGAAACCAAGAGTCACTAATATATATCTAATTGGTGTGGGTTTTCCCTAAATAGGGTTTAAGTGCTAAGAATACCTATTCCTATTATGTGCTTGTTTTTATGCATTATTATTATTTTCTAACATTGAAACCCCCTTTAATCCATTTAATACAATTTTACAACATTTACCCCCCTCACACCAAAGGACCTAAATTGACATCTAAAACAAAAAATACATGGTGATGCAAGTAATGCATGACAAATAGGCTAAGGGATAAGAACACCAACCTATGACAAATGTAGTTGAGCAACTTCTACTCCTTTTTCCTTAAATTGACGTGTTGAATTCCCCCCCATTCTTTTACAATGCTTTGGCATCATAATGCTTTGTTTACTGATTACTTTCTTCTATGTTGTTGCTAAAATAGGGATCTTGATATTATCTTCTAGCAATTTTGACAATGGATTCAATTGGGTATCTCTTCAATTGAGTTTACTATTGTTTTGGGTTTGATATTTCTTCAAATTCCAACAGTGGTCGAGTCTTTTAACATAAATTAAGAATGATTAATGGTCAACATCCAACTTGGGGTCAAAGACATAGAGTAAGAGAAACTCTGATAATATAAGTGGCCAAAGACCAAATTAAACATGGTTTGATAAGAAGAATGACCAAGAACTAGGATAAAAAACGACTTTGATACCAATGAATGAATGTCAAATGCTAATTTACTAAGAAATATCCAACATAAAAAGGACATATAATAGAAATCCATATAGGATGGAAAATATAAGTAGTAATAAATAAAGTATGAATGATTAATGAATGATTACAATGACATGAGATGGTATACTTATACATTGACTGGTCACCATGGTTGATAGGACATGTCCCTTCATTAGTTCGTGCCTTTTAATTAGGATTTGTCGCTTTAGTAATTATTATTATTATGTATTTATTTAATGTTTATATATATGTTATGTTCAATATCAGTTGTGTCTATCTCAGTTGGTTGAGAGAATGTATGTTATCCTCCCCACCCAAGATCAATTCCCACAAACAACATGTTGAGCTCTTCATGAGTATATTGTTGTATAGGCCTTAAGCCCTAAAGAATCTAGCTTACCCTAGGTGCAATCCTTAAAATAGGAGAAGTACCTAGTGGGTTTCCCCGGTATATTCATTCATTCATTCATTACAATTGTATAACTTGAAGTGGACTTTTTGCCATCCATACAATCTACCCAAATATAAATCTATGTAACCAATAGACCTGGAACCTTGAATATATATATATATATATATATATATATATATATATATATTCACATCTATATATATATATTACATGAATATGTATATATATATTCATTACAATTGTATAACTTGAAGTGGACTTTTTGTCATCCATGCAATCTACCCAAATATAAATCTATGTAACCAATCAACTTGGAACCTTTTGTATATTTGTATATTGATCCATAACCAACTATACCACAGAGACACCTCAAAATGATCTTAACTACTTTTCAATTTATATATCGAGGACCTGACCTCAATATTGATACCATGATGGCTACAAATGCTGTTAACACCCAAAAATTGTTCACCTAGCTCATCCCCCTAGTCACATAACCCATTTATCCCTTTTTTCCTACATTTTTGGCCTCAAAAAACCCAAAAATCCCTAAGTTGTTAATCAAATGGGCAAAAAATCATTATTTCCCTCATCAATTAATGAAAATCCTTTAAAAAAGGTTAAAATCCCACAAAAAAGGGTTAAAATCCCCAAAAAAGAAAAAGAAAAAGGGGAAATAGTCAAAATAAAATTAAAAAGAGGGAAAACATCAAATACCACTAGCCAATACTATTAGTTGTCCAATACCATGGGACAATACACCACCACCCAAAATTACTATAAAAAGGTGGTGGAGGCCCCCTATTACACAAAGACACACAACATTCACCCTATCTTACCGAAACTCTGCCAAAATTCCTATTTCACTCTAGCCTACATCTTTGAGCTTTTGTGCCCATCTAGTCGAGTGTTTGCCACCATTTGAGAATTTGGAGAAGAGAAATGAACCTTGGAGACTCGGAGCGCTACTCTTCATACAATTGCAAGGTCCCCCATCTCCTCAACTTCTAAGGTAAACTCTGATTGTAAACCATTTATTTGCAACATAATACAAAATACAAATTTTATTCATGGGTTCATGTTAATTTGTTATTTCATTGCAGTAATTAGATTAGTTTTTAGTTTTATTTGCACTCACACATATTATCTATCTTTGAAACTGCTACTAAGGGTTCCATAATCCTTAGTATGTGCTCTTTAGCACAAGGTGGTGTGAAAACACTAGCTACAGTTTTGTCGATTCCACCGGATCGATTCCCATCGATCTATGGTTTGGTATGATCAATAGCTATTTTTAGTTTGGTAATTGTTGTTTTGCTTACATTTTACAATTCTTCCCTAGCCTTTGGACCCTGTACTTGCAGATATGACCCTTGCCTTCGCAGTACCCTTCACTAGTTCCATTTTTATGGCTTGGCTCGTGACTACACATACCCATTTCTGCGCTGTAGCGCGTGACTTTCCGCCAATAACCTGCGCCCGAAGCATGACTTCCATCCCGAAACTCGCGCTCCTGTGCGACTTTTGGCCTGCAACTCGCACCCTCTGCGCGCCTTTCGGCCTGATACCCGCGCGCTCCGCACACCTTTCGACCTGATACCCGCGCGTTTTGCACACCTTTTCACTTGTAACTTGCATGCTTCGTGCACTTCTGAGCTTGAAACATACTCCCCAGCCGTGCCCTTTTTTCCCAGACCCGCGCCCTGTTTCTTGTTTTTTTATTTTTCTATTTCAGCACGACAATTCTGCATCCTGTAGCACCCAGAGCGCGAATTTTCCCTTAATAGACGCACCCTGCACTTGTTTCCTTGCCCTTGGTTTCCCCAGCAACTCCCTTGTTTGACTGCACCCATTTGCCATTGGTACCTCTCTGCTATCTGCTTGCTGTAGAATTTGAGTTTCATTTTGCATGCATCCTTAGTGCATTGCTATCTCTTGCATCATATTTTCAGCGAGTTCATTTATTTACATGTTATAGTAGTTAGTACTTTTATTTTCAATCTCAGTTGTTTATTTTCAGCATTTACTTTCGGCGATATTGGGTTTACACCACTTGTGCACCCACACACTTTGCATAATTCAAGTGAGACTAAAATTGGCTTAATTAAACACACATTAACCCATTTGGGGACCCAGAAACAACTTTGTAAGCTAGGTAGGACATTAGGGTTAGGCATCCAAATAACACCCCCTTTGTCATACACATTTGAGACATAGTTGTTATCCTTTAGGGATCCAAAATCCCCTATTATTTATTGGTACGGTTGACACCGATTTGTCGGAGGGCCTCTCCCTTAGGATGGAAAGTGGAAAGACTAGTTTCGGAAGTCTGAGTGGAATATCGCTCTCCATTATGTACTGAAGGAAACCAACTCGTTGTTTTCATCGTGCATGTTGGCCCCCATACTAGTTGTGCGACGATCAAAGAACTGAAGCCGCGAGACACCTTTCCGGACGTGCCATGAACGAGGTCGCTTAGTTTCCATTCTTATAGGACTCTTTTACCCGGAGTCCCTCCGGTAGAGGGATATCCTTTAGCCATTTGGTTCTACATTTCGTATTACCTGACTGCGTATTTCGTCACCCTGCAGGGGATACGATTTCTGTGAGCTTCCATATATTTTAGATAGGTGTTTCAATGCTCCTATACCCCCATTGGTTAGTGAGTCTACCTTTTTCTTTCTAGGAGTGCTTCTTGTTGGTATTCTGACCATTTTATTTCCACTCCACTTGTTCTAGTACGTTGTTGCAGCAAGTGTTTTTGATCTTGTTGTTGGACTGAGTGCCCTCTTTCTACGAGCCCTCCTTTTGCACACATGGTTGAACTAGGATTTTTGAGCATTTTATCTCCCACATCTCTTTATCACTTTTACACCTGTCACCATTGATTCAACGAGACACTCTCGTCGCCTATGGGGCCAATCCTTGCAGTACAATCCACTTGGCCCCACTCGTCACGCTCCCTTGAGACGCACATCTTGTCGGATCTTCATCTCGATGCCCCTTATTTCACATTTGATTCTGAGCCAGATTCACCTATATACACAGCTCCATCTAGCCCCATGGCCGGCGTGAACCCAAACCCCTTTCACGGTGGGATTTTTGGCAGTGGCTCCACCACGGGCCCAACCACCATTTCAGCATCCATCCCTGCTATGCCATCTACAAGACCTACACCTGGCATTTCACTCACTACTTCTATACCCCTCGGTAGCAGATCTGTTCCAACCACCGTCCCTTTTGTCACCAGTAGTACCCATAGGGGCACTAGCCCTTCCACCTCGATCCCTTCGCCCTTTACCGAAGGTCCCTCGATCCCCGTAATGACTCACATCGCTGCCCCACCACTCAGTGGAGGTGGCCCCATGATCGTCGCCATGCTAGCACGTAGGCCACTTTGACCATGCCACATCCTCCTGCTAGTTTTCTAGTCATGGCCAGTCTCAACCTACCTGATCTAGCCCGATTGACTAACGATCTGATCCAACATGACCCTACATGACTTCCCATGCCTACCAAACTCCCTTTCGGACATCCCAAAATTCGAAGGGAAGGGTGGTGAGGAACCTCAAAACCATATCACGTCCTTCCACTTATGGTTTTCCTCCAACTCCATAGTGGATGACTTGATCCGCCTACTCCTTTTACAATGGACACTCACTGGCGCTGCACAGGGATAATTTTAAGGACCCATACTTATTTAAAAGTGTATAAACCTTGGTGAATCTTACCAATTCTTAAAATGTCAACTATAAAATATTTTGCGATATTTTTCTAAAATTATTTCAATTTCTAAGGATTTTATATAGTTTATATAATAATTTGGCTATTTTTAGAGTGAACAAAGTTTACCCCATCAAAATTGGGTGAAATGGGGCTTAAAAAAATGCAAATTGGCGAATCATTTCTTGGAAAAAAAACATGGAAAAATAGCCCATGGGATAAATTTTGCCCCTAAAATTATCCTCGGCGCTGCATCCAAGTGGTATATTGAACAACCACATGGGATACACTCCACTTTTACATCCCTCGCTTCGACTTTCCTGCAGTTCTTCCAGTTAACAGTCTGTTATAACGCTATTGTTGAGATTTTACTATCTTGCAGATAGAACACAACTACCCATATCCATGAATGGCGTAGACACCGTAGTTTGTGTAATATCAAGTTAGATGACCATATATTTTTAGATTGGTTCTTCAAGTCCCTCATACCAGTTATTGCCAAGGATGTGGCATCCGAACGGCCCCAAACCGAAGAAGAAGCCATACTTAAATCCCAACAGTTTGACCTTATCTATGCACAGTCGGGCTACCTTTACTCAATTTTACCTGATGCTCCTCGCAGTGATTCCTCTTGGAAGGACGCTCCAAGCGCATCCCAGGCCGCTGACGAAATTATTGGACACGTTGCATCTCGTAGTCATCCATATGTCCATATGCCTCCCACCACCACCCCGGCTTATAATCCTACACCCATCTGTACACCACCCGCCATGAGTAGTGGTCCCCACCTTTCGCGTGCCATGGCCCACTCTGGACCAACACCTTCGTATGTTCCCCCAGCCTAGTCTCCTGATATGGACCTTCTTGAGAAACACCTTCGTATGGACCTTCTTGTCCGATGCATTGCTACGATCATACCTCACCAGCATACGTCCCCCCTACCGCACCACCCACTTACTACCATTCACCAGTTGCACCTGCGCTTGTACAACCTCAAGCCCCTCTCGCTTATTATCCGCCACAAGTTTCCCCAATGCCTGCCCAATCACAAACCCCCCCCGGTTCGCCAAGGGAAATTTTACAGCTAGCAAAACCAACCGCAGAACCAACTCGCCCAATGGAAACAACAAGGGAAACAAAATAGGGGACGCAGACGTAATCGAGGCAATAAATAGCCTCTCGGAAAAGACGGCCCACCACCGAACCCCCCTGATAACAATGGCGCCGCACCGGCTAACCAAAATCCCGATCGACCACCTCGTCAAGGTAAAAATCCAAACTTAAGTACACACCACCCATGTTCTATTTGCGGAGTCTATGGCCATTACGCACACAATTGTCCCCAACTAGAGCGATCTCACCAACTCTGGAGTGATGACGCCCAACGCCAAGGACATGCTGCACCTTCGGCACCACCAAACCACCCGCAACCCAATGCATAACCTATGTTCTTGCATAAACCCCTACCCATGCAAGGGGTAGTAGCCACCCAACCTTTGGCTCCCCCTCAAGGGGATGCCACACCACAACATCCAGTTTCTTACGCTGATCCTGTTATCCAACCCATTGACTCAGGTACCCACCACCTTTTAATGATGTCTTCGACTGATATCAATATTCAAACACGTCGTAACCAGTATGGTTCCACCACCGAAACCATTCCCGCGGACAAGGCCACTACCACTCTTCCCACCGCCCCGTACATTACTCTAATTGCAAAGCCTTCAAGGGAAAGCCAATTTTCTCTGTTGCTTCGTTCCTGACTATGCTAGGAAATTTCATGGTTTCCTTCATTTGCTTCAGAACCACGTTCCCTTTTTTTGGGACGAATAAGCAAAAGCAGCGTTTGAAGCATTAAAACAAGCCTTGACTTCCGCCTCATTGATTTCATCTCCTGATTTCTCGAATATTTTATCCTTTATGTTTCAGCATCCAAATATGTCGTTTCCGTCGTATTAGTCCAAGAAGATAGTGCACGTCAATAATGGGTCATATATTATGTGAGTCAGGCATTGTCTGTCCCACCACTACGTTACCCCCATGAGGAAAAGTTGGACCTCGCCGTCTTCTTCTCTGTTCAAGGTACACCACTACATTCTTCTAATTCGAACTACAGTTGTGACAGACTCCAACCCCATGATCTATCTATTGAGTCGTCACCTCCTTCAAGGCCACATGGCTAAATGGATCATTATCCTACAAGAATATGGCATGACATTTGTTACACCTAAGAGTACCAAATCCCTTTCATTGGCACATCTCATGACCGACTTACTAGCTTCGTCGGCATCACCTCCATTCATTACTAATTGTCTCAACAACCACTTGTTCGCTATTTCATCAGATTACCCATGGTATGATGATATCCTTGCATACTTACAAACACAGAAGTTTCGATCTAACTTCGGTCGTGATGATCGACGTTGCATCCGCCACCATGCTTCACGGTACCTCCTTCTCGGTGATGTCCTTGATCGACGCGACGTCGACACCATTTTATGTCGATGCCTTACCCATGACAAGGAAGGACAAGTTTTAAATGACTGTCATAGCGGAGCCTGTGGTGGCCACTTCTCAGGAATGGAACTTCCCAAAAGTTCATCCGTTCTAGGTATTTCTGGCCCACCCTGTTCACTAATTGCATTACAACAGTCAAACATTGGCAGAATTGCCAACTCTTTTCCCCCAAATCGAGGTCCGCTCCTGCCCCTCTCCATCCAGTAATCACCATTGTCCCTTTCTACAAACAAGGCATTGATTTCATGGAGTGAAACCCCCCTTCGACATGTGGACATAAGTACATCATTGTGGCTATCGATTATTTCATTAAATGGGTTGAGGCCATGCCCATATTTAACTGTAAGAACGAAACCACGACACGTTTCTTTTTTAACCATGTCATTACTCAGTTCGAGGTCCCTAAACAACTCGTATCTAACCATGGAAAACATTTCGAGGACATCGTTTGGAAAGAGTTGTCCACATTCCTGAAGTTTGACCACCAATACGCATGCAATACGCCTCATCCTACTACCCGCAGGGAAACGACCAAGTTGAGGCTATCAATAAGATCCTGAAGACAATCCTTCAACGAACAGTGAACAAGCATAAGTCAAATTGGAACCATATTTTTTTTCTTGCACTTTGGGCTTACCGCGATGTAGAGTCTGTTCTCCCCATTGAGTGTCAAATCCCCGCTTTACACATTGTCGTGGACCTTCTCCCAGACACCTCACCACTTGATCAACGTTTAATCTTGTTGGAATAGGTAGACGAAGACTGACGAGCGACCTTACAAATCATCGAGGCTGCCAAACATCGCTCCAAAACCCATTATGATAAGCGCGTCCATCCCCGCAAATTTGAAGAAGGAGACCTAGTGTCCGTCTTTCACCAAACTCGTGACAAGCACGTAAAAGGAAATTTTGGATCCATGTGGAAAGCCCTTACATTGTCCAAACCTGTCTCGACAAGGGGTCATACATCCTTACCGATTCTGAAGGACATTCTTTAACCAACCCTCGCAACTGGTTGTATCTCAAGCGATTTTTCCCTTAACTTTTTTCAGACCCACTAGTCCATGTTACACAATTTTCTTTCCTTTTTTGTTTTTCATTTTGAACCTCACAGTTTGCTAAGAGCGTGACCATAGATGGATCTTGTTCCCCTGCTCTATGTCATTTTTTCCGATGGTGCAAGTAGATAGTCTCCAAACCTCGCCTCTTCATCTTGGGTACTGTATTCCCCTTCACACAAGTTGATCCACCTCGACGGAGTCTGTATCGACGCTGCCACCAATAACCAGGTTGAGTACGATGTCATGACCGGTCTCTTGACCATTTCCCTCTAGTTGGGAATTAGTCACCTTCGTGTGTTTCTTGACTCCCAACTCCTTGTCTCCCAACTCAATAAATTTTATTAGGTACGAGATCCTTTCCTTTTTAGAAAATTCCTGCGCACTAAACAACTGATTAGATAGTTCGAGTTCATCACATTCACTCACGTCCCACAAAGTCAGAACAGTGTTGCAGACCAAATGGCTAACAATATTCTAGAATGGCATATAAATCACACCATATAGGAATTAAACCATAAAAATGCATCATCATATCATTCACATGCCCATATACATCATATAGGCATACAACATCATTAAAAAAAGAGGACCATCATCATAATAAACAGCATCCACGTGCATATATATATCATAATAAAAATGTCGTAATGTTCACATCATAACATAAGCATAACTGCATCGAGGAGCCCCAACAACTTCCTTGTCATAACAATAATCACCGAATACAAAAATTCCCTATGCTCATCGCATTAGGGGGCAATTCCATCAACTGCCTAGTCATCTGAGTCATCTCCATCACCCTCGTCCTCATCCTCATCCCCGTCCTCGTCCTTGTCGTCTTCCTCCTCTTCCTCTTCCTCATCATATGACTTAGTCTCCTCCTCATCATCATCATATGGGGCATCACCCCACATCATGGCCCTCACTGCCTCAGCTGCCATCGCAATCCTCCACATCACTTGTCTCCACTCTCGTGGAGCGTCGTAGCAAATGTCGATCATCTCCTGATCCAAATGCTGCCATCTGTCATCTACCACTCTATCTAGTAAGCGGTCAATCCCCACATGTAGTGTATCCAAATTAGTGAAAGCATTTTGCTGATCACATCGATGCCCAGGACCAGGAGAGTACACTCCCTCCACTCGACCCCTCTGTGCCCAGTACCCAGCTAGAGGCCTCGGTCCCATATTTGCACACACAAGCACATCATTCAGTATCGACATCATAAGAATCCTCTAGATACCATATATGATATGAAGTATAAACAACATGATACTGTAAAACAAGTAAATTCATACCATTTGGTCCCCATGCTTGGACATGAGGTCGTGGTAGCTCTCCATCTCCCCTATAGTCCATCCCTACATATGGGTAATTCTCGATCACCACTGGAAGCTGCCGCTACTGAGTAAAAAAATCACGTGTAAATAAATGACCCACTAGTCCCCCACCAGTGCGAGTCATCATCTCTCCCCATCGTCTCATCCTCGGCTCAGTGGGCCCACCATTGCGCACTGCTCTGTACGGTCGCAGCGTCAGATGCCACTCAAAAAAGAATGAGCATATGAATGAAGGGAAACAAAAATACCCTCCCGTGTGGCTCACCTTGTTCAACTCTCGCTGAACCACTGTTAGATACATCTGTCCCCAGCCAAAGTATGTCCCTGCTAATGCCTGCTCCACTAGCACCATATGACCACCAGAGATCTTGTGGGGTGCATTCGACCCCAATATCCGCACAACCAAAGCTGTTATAGATCGGATCTACAGACTCTTAATGTCACATATCAATATAGCATTGTCATGCACCTAAGTCGTGGCATAGCAATTCCGCTCCAGTAGATCCTCCATTGAGACATCAATGGGATTCCTCGGTTGTGTGTCCGCAATCATGCCTAACTGTGGAATCCCAGTCAAAAAGTACACATCCGTTAGTGTGACCTCCAACCGCTCCCCCTGTATCACTAATGCCCCCGCATCGGCATCCCAGAACTCTACCAACTTGTTCAACGACAACTTCGCTGAACGCATTGGGGGCACCCTGGAAAACTTCATCAACCCATACCAGGACAAAGTATCCTGAACATCCTCATCATCCATGATGTCATCAAGTAACCTCCCGAGCTCTCACTCTTTCCAACTCACTCTCGACATCCTAGAAACAAAGGAAAAAACCCATCATCAGTGCTATGTCCATAAAAAATTGTCCCCCCCAGGGCCATGGTACAAATCTTGGGAAAAAAGGCGTGCTCCAAAGCGTGCCTTTTTTCCCCAGAGGTACGCTTTGTAGCGTGCTTTTCCCATCAAAACGCGCCCCCCTCAAGCACGCCTATTGGGCACATAGTCGTGCTCGGAGCACACTTTTCTCAGAGAAAGGTGCGCCCCAGAGCGCGACTATACCGCCCACAGTCGCTCCCTAAACGCACGGTTGTACGGCTTAAAGCCATGCCCGGGATGTGCTATTTCCCTCGAAAACCATGCTCCAATGCATTGGTGCCCTAACCAAGCTTTCCAAGGCTCCCCAGAGGACCAAATTGAATGCATTAACAAACATGAAAAACGACAAAAACAACTTCACAAGTTACCTGCAAGTCACATAAATCTATTCCATCAGACAGGTTGAGAGATATCACAATTTCCTCTTTTGGGCCCCTCTACACTCCTCCCAATTTTCACAGTGAAAATGACATGTGGAGGTGGGCTCCCTTTCTATTTATAGCCATTTTAACCTAGTTTTTCTTTCACCATTTCGGAGTCATCCGAACTCCATTTTTCGTGCCATTTGCACCGTCGGATTCAAAATTCCGTGCACGTGATGATGCTTGAGATCATTTCTCTCTCTCACTCAGTCCTTTTTGGGGCCTTTTTTCCACACCCCTCACCACCTCGATTTGCGTGCCATCACAACAATCGACGTTTTTTTCCCAACTTTGACCATTTTTTCTATCATGGCCTATTCATGAGCCCTCTTCTCCCTCCATACTGGAGTTATTGCATTACTTTTCGACCATTCATCTACCCGCAAGGAGGCCCCATCAGTGTTCCCCACTCACAGTCTTGGTTTCCATCTTTGTCCCTTGATTGAACACTTCCTCCTTGCTTGGATTTTACATCTGTTCAGTATACTTTTATCCCTTTTTCCGGCCGAGCATATCCTTTATGAAAAAGGAACTTAGGGAGTTTCTGTTAAGCTCTTTTCTGACTCATTAAAGAATGAAAAGATCACTGATCAATATTGCTTCCTTTTATGCTCGTCAAAGTCTCTGAAAGGGTATCTATCTGGTATAAGTTTAACAATTTTTCGGACCTAGTAGACTAATTACAAAAAATGAATACTCTAGTCACATCGGCTAGAAGAGTTATCCATTGCATACTTTTATGCTTTTTCGGGCTTTGGGGACTAACACACGAAAAAGAATCCCCTTGGAGTCTTTTTATTGCTTTCAGACTCTCTAAAATTTAAAGCGACCACGAGCATGCACCGTCCTGGGCTTGTGTAAATCCACACGACGGTATCCTCTCCACATTTCAGAGTCTTCTTATCGCTTCCAGACTCCTTAAAATTGAAAGCACCCATGAGCATGCACCGTCCTAGGCTCGTACAAATCCAAACGACAATATCATATCGAGCACACTTTTATCCCTTCTTCAAGCTCCTTAAACCATGAAGAAGGCCCAAATGGTGCCTCTCGATGCCACGACAGATCATATCTAGTCCCTCCATTACGGAAACATCCCCAGTATGGTCACCTTTGTTCAGAGTATTCTGCAATGTGTCACCCTTGGAGTCTCCTGATATCACTCATCAGTTTTCTCCCTTGAGTCTCCCCCATTGTAGTCACAATCCTTGGTCCCTTAAACTATGATCCCCTTCCCCCGAAGTCAGTTTCATATTCTTCCAGGTCAACCTCGTCGTCATACTCTGAACAAAGGAAATTTGATTCCTCCCACTCTATGACCCCCATATCCCCCCACAATATATCAGTCTCACATCCAGTACTATCACCTCTTGGTTATACACCTCGCACTCCTATCAAGGAAACATCATTTCCTTGGTAGTTGTAGGTCTCCCTCTGTTGATGCTAGCACATCTATTCCAGAGGATAGACCCAGAGGTCCCTGTACCTTGGACTCATATCCATCAATGGTGAGTGCCTACGGACCATTTGAGAGAAGTCCTTAGTGCCCCTTAGAATGGTTGTTTCTCACGCACTCAACGTGAGCTCCATCATCGCACCGTTGAGATTCATACATGGTATTGGTCCCTTCAGTTATTGGTCAAAGACCCTGGATGTCCCCTGACTCTAGCACATTGGTGAGTATATTTGGAACCCCCCAGTTGTATGTTCCTGTGGATATTCGGGCTTCGTTGGTGACAGTGTTCAGAATCCCTTCAACTATATGCTTCCTCGAGTATCTAGTTCAAATGCAGTTCAGTGTACCTTTGATATTCTGACTCTTATTCATTGATTCCATACAGTTGTTAGACACCTTCAGATCCAACAGAGCCTCAATTGATATGGTACCTCATTTAGGATGGATGTCATTGTTTCCATATAGAAGTTCTTCAGATCAGTCATGGTTGGAACATGAGTATGTCCTATATTTGTGTCCCCTTTGAACCATTATGATGTACACAACAGTTCTCTATGTATTGTTCAGGTCCCATTTTGGGCCTCATCATTATCTGTATACGAGCATGGGCCACGCATGGGTATGCCCTCCTCATCCATATATTTGAGATTATGTTCATCATCCATTATTGAGGTGATGTATTTCCATTTTTTGCCCTTGCAATTCGTATGAAGCTCGTGTTTGGGTCTCCAACCAATTTCTGCTCTCCGCCATCACAATGCTCACACCCATGGAAAAATTCAGAACCTATGATGTCTATCGGCCATATGATGAGCTCCTACCCTCACACATCAGGGAGAAATCTGTTAACACCCAAAAATTGTTCACCTCGCTCATCCCCTAGTCACATAACCCATTTATCCCATTTTCCTACATTTTTGGCCTCCAAAAACCCAAAAATCCCTAAATTGGTAACCAAATGGACAAAAAATCATTATTTCCCTCATCAATTAATGAAAATCCTTAAAAAAAGGTTAAAATCCCATAAACAATGGTCAAAATCCCAAAAAACGAAAAAGAAAAAGGGGAAAAAGTCAAAATAAAATTAAAAAAGAGGGAAAACATCAAATACCACTGGCCAATACTATTGGTTTCCCAATACCATGGGTCCGTACTCCACCACCCAAAATTGCTATAAAAGGGTGATGGAGGCCCCCCATTCAACATCCATGTATCACTATTCCTACCCTTATGCTACCAAAATTCATATTGCACTCTAGCCTACCTCTTTGAGCTTTTGTGCCCATCTAGTCGAGTCTTGGCCACCATTTGAGCATTTGGAGAATAGCAAGGAACCTTGGAGATCCGGAGCGCTACTCTTCGTACAACTGCGAGGACCCCCATCTCCTCAACTTACTGAGCTAAAATTTGATTGTAAACCATTTATTTGCAACATAATACAAAATAAAAAATTTATTCATGGGTTCTTGTTGATCTGTTATTTTATTGCAGTAGTTAGATTAGTAGTTTTATTTGCACTCACACATATTATCTATCTTTGAAACTGCTACTAAGGGTTCCATAATCCTTAGTAGGTGCTCTTTAGCACAAGCTGGTGTGAAAACACTAGCTACAAATTCCATACTTAGTTGAGTTGCATTTAAGTAGATCAAACTCCCAACCAATTGACAATATAGAGTATTATCAATTAGATTGGAGTCATAATTTATGTATAACCTCAACCTAATTTCTAGAGGATTTGAGGTTAACTTGCAACTCATCATGTTGAACGTCTTTAGAATACACCAAGTATACTTAGCCTATGACATAAAAATGCCATTTTCTTTCTATCATATAGTCTTCAATGCCTAATAAATAATTGTGCAACTCACGAAGGTCTCTCATCTCAAATTCAACGACCTATGTGACTTAAACTTTTGAAACAATTCAAGATCGTTTAATGTATAAATCAAATCATCAACATACAATGCAACTATGAGAATTTCTCGGCTTGTTTGAAGAATATAGAGATTAGGTTCATATGAACTCTTAATTAGTTCATGATCTTGAAAGTATTTATCAATCCTAGAAGAACAACCTCTTCATGCCTATTTGCAACCATACAAGACCTTCTTCAGCTTGTAAACACAATATTCTTTACCTGGATTCCAAATCCTTGAAGTTGTGCAACACAAATTTCTTTATCCACATAAACATTCAAGAAAGATTCTTTTGTTGATGTATTATGTAGCTTCAAAGGATATTCTTATTGTATTTGTCTTATATTTGATAATGTAAAAACCCTAAAAGAACAATGTTATATTGTACTTGTAAAACATGTAATCTTGGCTCAAGAAGATTCCAGAAGAAACAATAAATAAAGAACATTATGTTGCTCCCTAGACAAGTCGGCCTAGTCAAGTAGAAAAGTCGACCCGATAGTGAAAAATGTCACATAGGACAAGTATAAATAAGGTGTGGCACCGCCTCATTTGTACATCAAGCAAGTGAAGCAAGATCTGCTCCATAAGTGCGCAAGAGAGAGAAGTTGCAACTAGAGGAAGACTTATATTTCGTGTTCTATCTTATCTTGTCTTGTGTATCTATTATTTTGGGATATCTTTCTGTGAGAGAGCTTTAGCTCTTCGTTGTATTGACATTGTATTTTGTTGACGAATCTATATTGAAGAAGTTCTGATGGGTTTCTTCCCCAGGATAAATCTTTGTGTCTTTCTATGCATGGTTATTCTTTCAATGATCCTTATATGTATGCATTTAATGTTTATGTGAATGAAAATGTTCTAAATGTTTAACAAAGTTAATAACATTTAACTGCTAAGAAAAATTCAACATGATTATGTTCATCATTGCCACTGGAGAAAAGGTTTATGTATAATCAATTCCTTCATTTTGTACATAATTTTTTGTAACTAAATGAGATTTATGTTTATTAACTATACGGGATATGACTTATACTTAGTTTTATATACCCATTTAGAACCAATTACATCTCATCCTTTGGGTAAACCGACCAAGTCCCATGTATTTTCTTTCGAGGCATTAAATTTTTCTTCCATTGTTTCATTCCATGCATTCTTTCTTGATGCGTTTGCATAATTTATGGTTATTCATCTTCAACAAAATACACAATACTTTGTGATCTAGTGACTCTTTTATAAAAAATTATATCCAACATGTTACTTTCTAATTGTACTCTGATTAGCCACTGTTGGGACCTAATCTTCCATGCATTCTTTCTTGATGCTTTTGCATAATTTATGGTTATTCATCTTCAACAAAATACACAATACTTTGTGATCTAGTGACAATTTTATAAAAAATTATATCCAACATGTTACTTTCTAATTGTCCTCTAATTAGCCACTGTTGGAACCTAATCTTTCATGGTAGGTGAAGGTGAAGAGTCACCTTCGAAAGTCACATATGATTGTATATATGCACGCAGATTCTTAATGATATTTGTGTGTTCACCTAATTTATCTTTTGTGCGTAGTTGTGTATTTGGATTTGTGTTAAGCCAATTATAGTGGTATCAAAGCCCCTACAAGTTTTTCCCTGGGTGCTCCATTTGTATCCGTGCTCGTGGTCTGTGTCTTCATGTCTATCCAGCTCTGGATATTGAATTTGCTATGTTATTGTGCGTGGATGAGTTCAGGTGAACCGTGACGGTGTTTATCTAGTTATTCTTTCTAAGCGTGAGTCATCTTCTTTTGGCTATTTTCGTAGTGTATTAACTATTGCGTGGTGTATCTGGTATTTGGTGGAAGAGACCGTTCCACCTTGTGTGCGTGAGCTTCTAAAACCCACGCTGTGTGATATAATCCCTATGCATGTAGCCATCATCTCTGCATTTTAATTTTTGGGTGCACTTCTTTCAGCCCCCAAATCCTCTCCACTCAATCGAAACACTCTCCAATTTGTAATTTATATGGATTTCGTGGACATAGCTTCATACTGAAAGCTATGACCTCTTATTTGTGTCTTATTTGTGTGCTTGAGTTCACCACGGCCGTTAGTCTCTCTTTTGAATCGGCATTTTTGTTGCATTCTGAAACCATGATGATGGTGAACCCAATGTGAAGATTTGATGTCTCTACTACTATGGCAAGCAATATCCACCCCGCAGCAGAGTCATTAAGACTCTGGCTGCAGGGTGTGCATGTGTAGGTGGGATAGCTTCCATGTAAATTCCGGGATCAGAAAAATCTCATGCTGCTCCATGCATGCCATGCCATATTCCAGAATATACACCAGTGTATACACGAGTATATGTACCAGAATATAAACCATTGTATATATCGGTATATACACTAGTATATATACCGGAATATACTCTAGTGTATATACCACTAGTGTATATACATATTATATTATATTAGTATATACACTAGTGTATATACTGGTGTTGGTTTATGGCATGGCATCACATGGGAGCATGGTAGCCTAGCTCCATGCATGTCATGACGAAGATTTTTTCGATCCCAGAATTTACATGGGAGCTAGCCCACATGCACGTGCACACCCTGCAGCAAGAGTCTTAATGACTATGTTGCGGGGTGGATATTGCTTGCCCTAACAGACTACCGTCTGATGAGTACTAAACCACGTCGGACAGCTGAATTTGTGTTGGAAAACAGTTTGTTTGTTTGTTTTTTATTCCATTTGAATGGCCGAGAGGGAGGTGGACTCGTGGTTCAGATAGGGCAAGCAATATCCACCCGGTAGCAGAGTCATTAAGACTCTTGCTGCAGGGTGTGCACATGCAGGTGGGCTAGTTTCCATTTAAATTTCGGGATAGGAAAAATCTCATGCTGCTCCATGCATGCCATGCCATATTCTGGAATATAAACCAGTGTATACACTAGTGTATATATCAGAATATACACCAGTATATATCGGTATATACACTAGTGTATATATCGGAATATACTCTAGTGTATATACCGGTATATACTAGTAGTGTATATACATTTATTATATAAGTATATACACTAGTGTATATACCAGTGTTGTTGGTTTATGGCATGGCATCACATTAGAGCATGGTAGCCTAGCTCCATGCATGTTATGACGAAGATTTTTCTGATCCAGGAATTTACATGGGGCTATCCCACCTGCACGTGCACACCCTGTAGCAAGAGTCTTAATGACTCTTCTGCGGGGTGGATATTGCTTTCCTACTACTATGTCCTCAACAAACCGTAATTATATATCTCTGCGTGGGCAAAGCCTACATAGTGTTCTTGGTGGTGGAAGCCTCTGCATTTTTTTCTCTTGGGAATGCACAATAGGAGATCAAAGAAACTCTTTGTATTCCTTTCCTGCTCTCAACGGGTGAGTTGAATTTAGCTTCTATTGGTTCGTTATGATAATAAACTTCTACAGTTGTGCACTCGTGACCAACGATCATTCTCACTCTTGAAAGAGACTTGCATTAGAGACCTGATTAGTGGAGTACTACATCTACGAATTGGTATCGGTGATTGCGTTGGGTTCAGAAGTGGAAGTGGGGCCACGTTAATTGGATTCTATGACCAAGAACGCTTCAAATCGATGTACCTGCTGCAGATCAACTTCGATTGCAATAAAAGTGGTGCAATTTTCATTCACTTATTATGAAGAGGTTCATAAGTGAGGAAAGCTTGTCCAAATCACTTTTGAGGGGATATTCCAATATTGAAAATAGTAGTGATAGGTGACAGTTAAAAGGCATTTTGGTATGAAATTTTATTTCATCGGTATATTTAGAAACATTTTTATCATTTATATCTCTCATTTTGTACTGTGAGAAAGTTCATTGGAGTTGATCAATTGATAGTATTTCCAACGGAAGTTGCTCTCCAAAAGTTGGAGGAGGAAAACAACTTCGTTGTTTTCTAAACACTCTCTCGATTGATCCCAACCGTTTGATTGCAATACCATTTTTTGTCGAATTTGCTTAAAAGGAATTTGTTGGTAAAGTTAGCTTGGAAAGGTACATTTTTGGAGCCAAACAATAAGATCTAGAAGATTGAATTCAACCTCACCGCGGTTGCATATGAAGTGCATTGATTTCTATATCAAAGAGATTGGAGGATGCGTTATTAACTTACCATGATCTCGTCCAAATAACATTTGCACTCTTATGATATTATTAGTATTTCAAGTTGCCTTGGCACCATTTCAGTAATACATCAAACTACCCAATGAATTCAACTAGAGAAGCGGTTTTTTTGTTTACAAAGGTAAAAAGTCATTTTGGAGACCAATTCAACTTGTGAACAATGATCTTGTAACATTCCCTATATTGTTGGTACTTGCATTATTTCCTTTGAAGGTGTCAACCTGAAAGTGATTTGAATTAGGCTAAACTGTAATCGAGTGCAATCTTGGCTAGACCTACACACTTCATTTTTTGAGTTTGAGTTTGTTGAGTTCTTGTAAAAGGGTGGAGTTGCAAGAATCCCTTCTCCATTTGAGTGAGTCTTTAATTTATCAATGGCGAGATTAAATGGAAGCCCTTCTCCATTTGAGTGAGTCTTTAATTTATCAATGGCGAGATTAAATGGTTTGGTAGATTTCCTGAACACTCTACTACTTTCCTCTACCGACAACATTGTTATGATCGATAAGAACACACTCACTCACATTCGAGAATGTGTACAAGATTCACAAGTCACAGTTGAGTTTTTACAACTTGATTCACAACTCCTACAAGAAGAAACCATTAGAGGAAATTTGAGGTCTAAAATGGGCCTTATAAGAAAACGAGCCATCATATAAGAAAACGAGCCAATCATAATTTTTGGATGAGATGGAATTCAAGAACCAATAGAATTTCAAGAAAATGAGTCAACCATAATGGTTGACTTGAGATATTTGTCATAAAAAAAACTACTTTTTTGTTCGTATTTTCAACATATCTCCCTGTATTTTCACTCAAATTTCGAGCGGGAGCACTCGTTGGATGCATAATTTAATTTTGCATCCAACGAGTGCTCCTGCTCGAAATTTGAGTAAACATAGAGGGAGATATGTTGAAAATACGAACAAAAAAGTAGTTTTTTTTCTTTCTTCCTCCAAAATTTAAAAAAATATTATTTTATTATTTTAAATATTATTTCATTATTTTAACTATTATTTTATTATTTTCCTTAGGAGGCCCATTTTAGACCTCAAATTTCCTGTAATATATTTTGAACTTGTTCATGTTCAAGACAATTCTCTTTGTGATTCATATCAATATCCTACACATGGTGCCACTTTAGAATTACATAAGCAAATAAGTGAGCCCAATACAAAAGAGAAAGAAAATGAAGATGAAGTTATGCATACATAGGTTCCTCTTGCACTTTCCAATCCCATAATAAGAAAATGGGAAGAAATTGTCCACAACAAGCACATAACCGGTCTTGGATACGACAAGGAAGTGGCAGTCCACATTCCCAATTTCTCCAAGCCTATCTAGTTTCAGAGTGTTGGATTACTCAATGAAATTTCATCTTCATCCACTTCAATTCAAAGTTTGACATGCCAATACTATGATCGAGTTGGCCACATGAAATATCAGTGTTTTGATCTTCATCCTTCCAAACATTGTGGAAATCAAATCCATTATTCAGACATATGCTTCATTCTGAAGAAACCTGCAAGAGAGAAGATTCACTACAGGTGGATCGCTTCTTGGAAATGGTCATCAACAACTAGGAAGATATATATGTCATATTGGAGACTTCATTCATGAGTATTGACACATCTTGTAGTTGAGACATTCTCTTCTCTGACATTGTTCCTGACAGGGGGAATGACAAACTGTCAGAAACAAGCAAGTAAGAACAAGCGAACCTGTATCAGATCTAGAGCCTTGATCCCGCCAAACTCAGAGCTGTAGCCAAAGCCAAATACAAATCCATGACTATCCATTTAGTAGAATATTGCACCCCATTCTACTAGCCTTTTGGAATGTTCCAAGAACCTATGAGCCTTCAAGCCAAGTTCGAGAGTTTGTGGTCATCTTAAAACCACTCATTCAATAGAAGAAAGAAAACTTCTACTAGCATTTCATAATGTTCCAGGATCCTATGAGCCTTCTAGCCAAGTTCCAGAGTTTGTGGTCATCTGTAAACCACATTCATGGTTCATGATTTTATAGTTTTTGAGATCGCTAAGTTTGTGGTCAGCTAAAAACCACCCATTTAATAGAAGACATTGACTTCTGCTAACCTTTGATTGAGAGAGATTCTTCATCCATTTGCAGTTGTCCTTCTCCAGATTTCAGCTCTCTGCTTGGACTCACATACACCCCTTCAGATTAAGGGGGGAATGTTGGAAACATTAATCCATTTAGGGTTAATTTACATGTGTATATTGTCACCATTCACGTGAGTTGGATACCAAGAGTCACAGTGAATAGGTAAAGTATTTTGGAGTCCAAGAGACTCATTGGAAGATGAAACTAAGGGTCATCTCTTATGTATTTATGTGTGCATACCTCAATGAGAAAATGCATCACATGCTTATCTATCTATTGTGTCTGATGTGTTATATGGATTGCCAATGGTGTATCTTCCCTATAGGGAACCTAACAACCACTTAGGCTTCCTCTTGATTTCATCTATCGTAGACAAGTTAAAACTAGATATATCACCAAAGATAAATTCATCATTGCTTAAGTCAATATGAACATATTTTGGCTAATAAATTCCTTGCTCATTAAACACAACATCTCTTCTTATTATTCTCTACTTCTCTTGGGGATTGAATCATTTGTAATTTTTTATTTATGTGATATACCCAGTTAAAATACATTAATGTTTTTATCATTAAGTTTCTTCCTCTTTTCTTTAGGGACATGTACATATGCAATGCATCCAAATATTCTCATGTGTGCAGCTACTTCAACCAAAAAATTCATTGTCAAGTTGCTTTGTTTTCAACATACTTTTATCCATCTCAACTATTGTCCTTTTCTTCCTTTCTTCTACAACATTCTATTGAGCAGTATAAAAATTCGTAAACTCTCACCTTATACCATTCATCTCGAAAAAAATCATAAATTAATTTGATTTGTGTTAAACCCCATTATTTGATTTGAGGGTGGGAATCTTCAAAACACTATATTTTTCAACTAGTTCCTTCAATTGACCAAAATGTGCAAAAACATGTTACTTTTCTTGTAGAAAATATGCCCATGTTTTTTTAGAATAATCATCAATAAAAGTTAAGAAGTACCTAAGTTTTCTTTCCAAAAGAAAAAGTCTCCATAAGACCACATATATCTAAATGTACTAATGCAATATGTTCTCTAGCCTTACAAGTTCTATGGGAGAAACTCTCCTTGTGTTGCTTCCCTAGTATGCATCCTTCACAAATTTTACCATTAAATTCAAGCTAGGGAAGACCATTCACCATGTTAGTCTTCATCATCAATGCCAAATTCTTGAAATCTAAATGTCACATTCTAAATGCCAAATCTTGCTATTCACTTCTTTTATAGATTTCAAACTATGTAACTCAATCTCGGCAAAAGTGATTTTGAACATCCTGTATGTAGTCATTTCTCCTCTTGTTAAAATTGTATTTATGTTGAGCTTGTCCATGATTAAACATTCTTTGTTATCAAACATTAACTTGTAATTTTGATCCATCATGTACCCTACATAAAGTTGGTTATTTTTCATTGTTGGTGTCAATAATCTATTATCAATAAACGTCTTTTTGCCACTCAATGTGAGGATAGTCACTATACCTTTCCCTTTAACTTATGAAGCACTATTATCTCAAATATCACTTTACCCTAGAATAATTGTCATATATTCTTGTAAACAACTCCTCACGAGATGTCACATGTGTTGAACATCTCGAATCAATTTACTAAGCCTCATTTTCTTCATTGTGTTCCATTAAATTGGATATAAACAACTTTTCATTTTTAATTTCTTCAACAATGGTATCAGCACCTTTATTTACCAAATCATGCATTTTATCTCTACAATCTTTCTCAAAATGACCAAATGTGTTAAAATAGTAACATTGTTCTCCATATCTTTCTTTAGACCCGCCTCTTTCTCTTCCCTGAGATCCTTCCTCTACTTCTTCCCCTTAAAAATTGGCTTAGACTTCTTCCTCTACCTCTTGAGGTGTATGCATTTCCCTGGTAATTATCTGATTTTCAGTGATGTGAATTTTGATTTTGACCACTTTGATAATGATATTGTCTTCTACATCTTCCTCTTCCTCAAACCTCATGGAAAAAATATTTTCCATTGTAACGTCCCCTTCCATCAATCCGATGCAAGGAAGGAAACGTTAACCAAACTACCGGGCTTATTGGCAAAACTCAGACCCAGTCAATTTCTTTACAAATGCATGGTTAAATAAAACTTATGCATACCTATTCATACTCAACAAGCACAACGGAATTAAACACTATGTATGCACACAGTTTCATCATGCAATCAGCATGTAAACAACAGTCATTAATTAAGACATTGCAGAACATGGAATTAATACAACTCAATTAGTAAACAGAGCAGAATAACCATATTGACACACACACGGACTCGAATGCATCAACATATTTCTTTCAGGCATAATGTTGAAACAGTCATACAATAATCAATCTTATTCTCATGCTATGCACATGCTTCATGCCAACTAGTTTGAGATAATCATTTCATTCAATTTACATGAATAATTAGACCTGCAGAACATAACACATAAGGATCATAATTTAAACCATAGAGAACACTTATATGGGAGATGAAGCTGTCCAAACGACTGTGTAACGCCCCATATTTTGACTAGGCATGTTTATGAGTTAGAAACCTTTCACTTTATTGCTTGTTATCTGTTTGACTCAGCTAAACAGCATGAACTATATTTTCGGCATGATAGACATGATGATATGTTGCTACTGTGTTAATGATGTTACTATATTCGTGCAGTTATTAAGTTATGATTATCATGAGATTCTTTTATTTCATAATGACAGTGTATGTTTGATAATCGTCCTGGAGGAAATGTGATATATATGATGTGGTAATCATGTTGTGATCGATTTAATGATTTTATGTGATGAAATAAATGATGCTGACAATATGGATCAGACAATGATAGAATGGAAAATATATGTTTTAGCATTGTCATTGATGAAATGTAAAATATATGGTGTTGTACGTGGATGCCATCCTAGGATGAAATTGATATAACTGGTATATTCCATACATACCTGTGATGAAATTGTGACGTGAAATGAATGATGTTGATGATATGGATCAATTGGTGATCGAATGGAAATGCTTGTTATAAAATGTGTATTCTGCGGAATACTAACCTACAGGACACGAGGGCTATGGGATAGCCGGATACTTGATCTGATATATGGATAAGAGCTTATCCATGCAGGGAACCTTAGCAACCGAAACTGATGATACGATGACATAGACCGATAATCTCGAGAGCAGCAGAGTATGATTTGATAAGGGCGTAGGCCCAGTATGTTGAGAGGGATGGATGTGTTTCCCACCCTATGTTCCTATGATACCCGAGATCGTGGGAGGGTCGTGCTGAGACACGCTCCCCATGTATGTGTGATGACGATGGTCGGATGCCTGCTAGGAGAGGATAGGTCCGCTATTCAGTCGACGCTATCGCTCTCAAGTTCTATGTGGTAAGGTCGATGAGTCCGACATCCACTTTTATACTAGCAGAGGAAGGATAGGGAGGATGTGGCAGTAGTTTAGGATGGGAGGATATGATAGTAGTACTGTTTTGGGTTGGGTATTCCTTGACCCGGAGTTAGTGGTAGTAGGTAGCTTCCCTTGCACCTGAATGATCGAACAAATGTAATCACAAAAATAATGAAATGAAATCTTAAAGGTTAACTGGTAAAGTAACCGACGATGTTTTAGTAATATTATGATGAATGTATACTTGTTCAGTTTGCATAAAGTATTATTACTATTAGTTAGCTGTTATGCATAGGAATATGACGTATGTTTATAGTACATGTCCGTCTTGTGCATACGCTGGCCACGCATGCACATTATGCACATGCGCAATAATATTGGTTTACGACCTGCTTATCAAGATTTAACAATGATATAAGTTATCATAGATAACTCAATTAAGTATTTGGTGAATGACTTAATTAGTAGAAGATTATCAAGTCCTAATGTGTGAAATAAGTTAATTAGTCCTTGTATGTAAACATTGTAATGAACAATTAAAATAAGTGTCATTAATTGCAAGTATCCTCAAGTGAATGTGTCTTCAACATGGAGAATAACAGTTAAACATTAACACTAGAAGAGTGTACTATATAATTGTTGACCAGGATTAATTAAACCATTAAGTGCAAAAGGGTACTATGTTAACACTTATCGATTAAACAAATAAATATTTTAATTACTATTCCCAATTAAATTAATTACTATTAATTATTATTGTTATTATTATTATTTAATTAATAATAATAATGATAATAATCCCTTTTATAAAGCATAATGGGTTGAATAATAATGAATTTATTAAATAAATTATTAATTTAATTAACAGACGGAATCATTCCAAGTAAATAAAAGGGTATGTTTGAATAAATTATTGAATAATTCCATTACTAGAGAGAAATTGGGATGACATAAAATAATATATAATCCACCTTATTACCTTTAAAAGGGGATGCATTAATGATTTGTACTTCCAAGACCACGACAGCTAGGGCAGTGGAGTGATAAGGAAGTTTGACTTTTGAAGGAGGTGGATTCCTATAAAGTGGAGAATTAACAAAGTAGTAGGGGGATTTTTGTGGGAGAATTGTGAGGTTTATTTTTGGAAAAGGGAGGAATGCCGAGGAGGGGGTTAACTCGAAGCTTTGAGGAGGTGGGAAACTCAAATGAAAAGACTGAGGAGGGGGTTAACTCAGCAAAAATATTACCATGGAAAGGTTCGATGGAAAGCTGCTGTCGGGATTATCGGTCTGTGGGCTCGGGGGCTAGGAAATCCGTTGATTTCCTAGGGTCAGCATGATAATAGCTGATCGGCAGGGTGGACACATCATTTTGGGTTGCTAAGGTACCATACAGAATTCACCACGTAAGTCTTCTGATCTTACTGCAAATCTACGGGCCCAGGTATGTTACTTAGCTAGCTTAAATGAATTGTATTTCCCTTTATTTTCAGATTATGCATGAAATAAGAACAGTGTTAGAATGAAAATCCTTAAGTTTATGTTTATTTAATTTGCACAGACTTATGAACTTTTAGAAACCTGAAATATAGACGGTTGATTCTCTTCTTTTAGAAATCAAACGAAGTAAAAATTTGGTATTTACACACAAATGGATAAATAGACCCAGTGCCTAGATAGGGCACTACAGACTGGCTATGTGAGAGCAACGTTCCACCCAAACATAGATCTCTGTCCAGCCTCTATTCTTTTAGCTGAGAGATCACCCCCGAGCTGGGCTATGCATCCACTAAGGAGGAACTAGATAGGCTCACTCACAGCCATGGGTTCACTCAAATTGCCATGCTAAGCCAGCACACAGCTGGGTTTATCAAGCATGCAAATAGCAGAGGAGGAGGGTGCTAAGCCAATGAACTCATCCGTAGAGCTACAGACATCTCAGGCTAAATTCCAACAATCCAATCCTCTGTTCCAACATCCACACTTAGATTTCTCACCATTCTGTCAACGAATAACTCAAATCCGTCACTGGTTTTTTGGGCTGCAAAAACTGGGTTTTCCTATGGATTTCGGGGTAGCTAATGCTCCCAAATTCGCCCCAAGGTTCATACCTATGGATCCCCCATTGGATTTCACTATCAAATACCAAATTTGGGCATTTTTGGCTCTTCAAAACGTGGGTTCTTGCACAGTTGTGATTTCTAGTTTTTCTCACTGCTGGGAATTCGTTTTTGGAAAATATGATGGTATCTTCCACAATGGAATGGGGATGAGGAAGAAGCAATCCCCATGAGGTAGAGTGACTTGTGGTACAAGAAAACAGAGCCCATACTCTGCCATACGAATTTCTGGGCTGCCCATGCTCTATTAAAGCCATGGACTGTTTTCTTCAACCACTTCCTTACAACAGAATTAAATGTCAGTAAGGAAAGTCTAATGGGTTCTCAAGGTGACATATGGCAGCCTATGGTTCAATCCCACAGCCCCCTCACCACTCCCTAGTGGATACACATGGCCCTCTTCTCATTCGTTGCCTCCATAGCCAGTTTTGGTATTTTATTGCTTGATGTTTATTTACATCATTTTTACAATGTTCCATGGCTAAATAGCACATGGGTAACATAATGTCAAATGCTTTGACATTTTAAATAAAATACAAACATACACTAGCGGGGCCTTGGCCTTGAGCTCCACACTAGGTAAACATACATCACATGTATACAATATTTACATTAAAATATAGTATATCCTAAGGGTCAAAATGGGGTATTACAATCCCCTCCCCCTTAGAATAACACCGTCCTCGATGTTCCAAGACTTAGGAATACATATAGAATTTACACATCCAAAATTTTCAAAATTTTGCAAATTTGCCCTGCATTCTAGCCTTTGCTTTGAACTTTCAAGACCAAGTCCCTTGGCTCCCACGAGCTTCTCCTGCTGGTTCTGATTTTTCATCCCATCCATAAGTCTGAAAACTTTATGGCTGCTACCCTCTTGCTGTTCCCTCGTTGGGCAGTTGCGGAGGCAATGATGTCCTCCACATTTCCAATAGCCTATGGTCTGCTACCATGGTCAATGTGCACAGCTAGTTCTCAGTTTGCTTACAAGCAGCACTTGCTCGTAACAATTGCAACCAATGGATTTAATTTTCACCTGTGAAATTCATCATTACAAGTCTTATTAAGTCAAGCATAACCTATCATTAAAAATCAGTCAATTGTTTTTCCCCAATTGACATGAAGAGCCCATGCTCTATTCATGATACTTTCACACTTTCCATGCTTTCCCAGCATACACATGAATTCTTTCATGTTCATCCATTCATAAGAAATTAACCACTTCACCATTCACAATTTATTTCAAGTAAATAAACACACTCTACTTTCAGCCATACATGCATTCAACAATTTTCTGTTTTATAAATGCATCAATAAAAAGGAAAGAGAGAGCAGTAAGAGTTTTCTTCTCTTAGTCTTGTTCCATTCTGGAACCTACACCACCATTGTGGTTCATTTCATGCTCCTAGCCTCTTTCACTTCAATGTGAATGTTGACCTGCCCTTCTTGGTTATGACACTTAGTGTCTTCGGTCTATTTCAGACCTCTCAACCATGGAGTCCCTCCACATGGTTTGTCTACAACTCTTGGCTGCTAGGACTCACACAGTCCCACTAGCCCCTTCTTCCATTACTACTCATGCCGAGCTCTTTAGGACGGTTACATGTCCACACGCATCCTTAAGATGCTTTCATAGTCATTGCTTCCAGCAATACCTACACTCAAACATTGAATTGATTCACATGTTTAGTTTATTTTCATAGGAAATCATAATCAAATCATATACACATGTATATTCATAAACAAAAAATTACAAGATAACCAAATACTTATCTGCATTGGATGTCTTCACTTTATTCCATAGGGTCCTTCTTGCTTTACAAGCCTTGGAATCGCCTATGGATTTGGGTGTTTGGCTAGTGCGCAGGCTGCACCTCAATCATCAAATAATCTTGTATGTTTGGCCAGCACGCAGGCTGCTCCACAACATTAATATTCTTGTATGTTTGGCCAGCACGCAGACTGCTCCACAACATCAATAATCTTGTATGTTTGGCCAGCACGCAGGCTACTTCACAACATCAAATAATCTTATATGTTTGGCCAGCACCCAGGCTGCTCCACAACATCAAATAATCTTGTATGTTTGGCCAGCACGAAGGTGCTCCACAACATCAAATAATCTTGTATGTTTGTCCAGCACGCAGGCTGCTCCACAACATCAAATAATCTATGCCCCACCAGTCACTCTCTGGATTTACAAGCAATTTATAGTTTTTTTAGGGTCCTTGATTCCTGTATGACGAAGGTTTCCAACAAAGAAACAATAGTGCATTAGCTTAACTGTTACAAGACTTATTCTTGAAATCTTCATTATTCCAAACAAGAAATAAATGAAATTGAATACTTATCTGTATTGTGCATTTCCTCTCTGGTCCACAGGGTACTGCTTTTACTTTATAAGCCTGGGGATTCTCCTGTGGACTGGGATGTTTGGCCAGCACGCAGGCTGCTCCAAATCATCAAATAATCAATGTCCAACCAGTACACCTTCACGCCGACTTGGAAGGAAACTTCACTATGACCATTTCTAGTTCAAGGCTCTACTATGGAGCCATATGCAAATAATAGCATTTTCATCAGCATCTTCACTACCCTTCATCAAAGTCCCCACAACCTCCACAACATCCTTTCATACACATTAACCCTTCCACCACAACCTCTCACAACAACCTTTTACTTTGTTTCTTTAGTATGTAGCACCAAATTGCATTTGTTTAAGGTGACAATACAAGTAGTATAGGCAAACTTGTCAGTGCTGTTATTCAAAAATTATAACCATAATTCATAGCATTCACTATCAAGTATTGAAACACCATGAATGCGTCCATTCCTTTAGGGCGTAATCAATATTGGCATCCCTAACATAACTCATCATCAGAAATGCGTGCACTCCTTACTGATGGGAGCTATGCAAGTCCTAATCATACTTCAAGCAGTCTGAATAACATACATAAATAGAATATGTTCTGCATAGTAATTTTAACAATCAGACTTGCACACATATATATATATATATATATATATATATATATATATATATATATATATATATATCAGTCAAGGTTTACAGAACACTTATCCATTTACAGATGTAGTCTTTCTTCATTAATGAGGAATGGGGGCTCCTTCTCTGAGTTGACAGTCCCTCGGTTTGTCATCCCAACTCCTTTTGATGTTACATAACCCTAATATGTCTTACTGACATAATCTTCACCATCTCACTCATATTGTTTACCAATCATGCAGTGCGGATGAGACATTAATAATGTCTAATGGCATTTCCCCTGAAACCCATTTCCAAATCACGGAATCTCTTCCCATGAAGTTTGGCTTTTGCAGTCCCTCTCTCTTGGTCTTTACTGCAATGTGTCTTCCTGACACACTTATTAAATAGCCAAACAGTCAGCAACATTTAACAATAAAATTCAATTATGATTGTTCCATAACCAATCCATGGTACTAATCATTAAATTCAATATGAATTAGCAACGCTGTCTACTATAGAAATTGATTTCCTTATCCATGAGGCTATCCTCATATTGCTTAGCTCTTGTAAGTGGCACCATTCTGTCCATTATGGATTTATGTTTGCTGCCATACATGGACATCCACCTACAACATGTCCTCCTGATACAATTTTACATAAGCCGAACAGTCATTAGCAATTATAAGCAAAATTTCAAATCTGAAAATTTACAAATCTGAGATTTACAATTATTCTTTCTAACAGAACTTAGATTTCTCGACCATAAGATTCCTTCTCATAAGCTCTAAATCGAATTTTCAAATCTGATCCCTACATAAATTAGATTTGCAACCATGATATTATTCTCATAAACTTTAAGTGAGAATATATTCAGATTTGTTTCATGCATAAGTTAAATTTCACACCCATGAGAATCTTCTCATAACCTTTGGCTTTTGCACATGGTAGATTCCAACCTTCATTATGGACTTACCCACATTGCCATGCCCAGAACAATCTACCAGAAATATGAAACTTCAATAAGACAAACACTTGTAAGTCTCATTGCATATAATATTTCTTTGTTGCAACCATCACTGAAGCATTTTTCAGAATTATAACACTCCATAATTCAAACGTTCTCCACTACTAATATTTCAAATGCAATGAAATGTATAGTCCTATGTTATATGCACCCGGAGCACAATAGAATTACAGGACACCATCCATGCAATCAACTTAAAGCTTTTAAATACTCATTAATCCATAGCCATATCATTTATACAACTTTGTCCTTCCAACAAAGCATTCTGGAAGCCTGTCAATCATGACTACCTTCATGCAATTCTTCCCCTGCATTCATAGCAGCTCATGAAATGATCCCAGAATTATCATTAATTCATCATTTCATCTATTGTTCAATTGTAATGAAACATATGCATATATCACAATCATGCATGCACACAATACAGCTCCTCAGGTGTAACTACCCACATGCAAGCATACTCACAACATTTACTCAAGTTTTTCATATGCATTCACTCGATGTCACCTTGCATTGGTTCATGAATGTTCTGCATTCAAACATATTATGACTTAATCATGACTATCTCGTATAACATGCATTACCATAATCAAGACCACCTGTCCTCACTTGCTCTGGTTGTTAAACTCACAATTGACATACTCAAATGGCATGATATAATTTCATATGAATGCATTGATATTTCTATGCAATTGTAGGGTGTAAGGATCATTGCCTTCACTTACCCACACCTCACCATACTCGGTAGGTTAACATTCCCATTCGGGCACTCAATACCACATGCAAACCAAATCAACATAGTTCAAACATAGTCGAAGGGATCTTACCAAATTCTCTTTCAACATTCATACAATTATGCATCAATAACCATTACCTGCATGGTTGTCATTAACATCACTTGATGTTACCTGATCGGTTGGCCTCTTACCAAGGATACACAGCCCTTTTGCCAATCCTCATGATCGCAGATTTGCTGTACCATCCTTTCTTCATAGGATTGTTTCCTTCATGCAACAACATCATCAACATCTTTAACCATGCTTCTGTTGTCTTTGATCCTACAACCAAAACCAACACCAATAGTGATTATCAACCACAATATTTATCATTAGTGGTTCATTGCAGATGTGAAATCTCACTACTTTTACCAACACGTAATGTCATATGCATGCGAAACATATATTCATGCACTATGCAATGTTTATTAATATGTCAATCAATGCATCTTCATGCCACTCATTTAATCTCTTGCACTTTCAACATTCTCATGCCACAATTTTATGCACATAAAACTTATAAAATATAAATGTAGTTAGCAAGATAGGGGTTAAGGAATTCTCCATTTCCAAGTCTTCATCTTTGCATGAAATTCATCTTCCACATCATAGCTGGTTCGATTTCATGGCATGCTACTTCCAGGCATGCAATTCTAGAATCTGCCCATATTGACAACAATTTGCCAAACAACCACTGGCACTTTTCTGCTCCAGTTATCTATGATGCATGATAGCTCCATTCGAATTCTTATTATGTGCCATTATTCCCTGCTGGACAATATTTCCAATGCCTATCCCCTTGCTCCATTCCGACATCGGGTGTGGAAACTACATTACTTCAAAAATGACAACTTTCACCCCAATTCTGCACATTTTACATAGTTGTAATTTTGGTTCGGAAAGCCAACTTCTGCCACCTGTGGAAGACAATCTATGAAGAATCACGAAAAATTTTCTACCAGGAGAGGTTAGACCATATAACAAGGAACGCTCAACATCTTGCGAATATCTGTTCTGATGCACCATTCATCTTCTATGAATTTTTGGGTTTTACTACTTCTCATTTTTCACTTTTTCCCCAAAATCTCAAAATTTGGCCAAAAATGGCTATCTCCCAAACTATGCATTTCTGGAAAATCTTTGTCTAACGGAAACTGTCCGTCTTAATGAAAATATGAAATGTCCAGTTCAGTAGAAATTTTGATTCCAACATCTAGGGTCACTTTCACTGTCCACAAGCTTTTCAAAATCCCGAAAAAGTGGCCCGAAATAGTGCTTTTTGGCCTTCTTGCTCACCCCGACTCCCCATCCTTTGGAGTTTGGCTTCAAGATTCCAAGCTTAACACTGTTCCTGCTCTATGGTCGCGCCATATTGATTTAAGCCAAAACCGACCTTCCGTTGAGCCTCGGGACACCCTTTTGCAAAAGTCACTATTCCCCATTTTCTGTCAAATTGGAGCATACTGGGTTTGGAGCTCTCTCTAGTTCTTTCATGGCCTTCGTTGATGGCCTCCGAACCCTACAGGAATCATCCCAATCTGAGCCCGATTACTCCTTCTACCCAAAAATCAAGTTTTTGGCACTTTACTCGTTTTTTTTTTGGCTCCTCCCATTGCTGGTCGCGGCTCAACTTCTGCGACCATCGTCGGATTTGACCTTAACTTCCCCATCGCAGCGCATGTTTTATCGTTAGATTTTCCGCTAGTGTCACGCCAAAACTTAGTGCTAACTCTGCTGCCAGCGCCGTGCCAAAACTTAGCGCTAACTCTGCTGCCAGCACCGCGCCAAAACTTAGCGCTAACTCTGCCGCCAGCGCAACACAAAAATTAACGCTAACTCTGCCGCCAGCGCAGTGCAGAAATTAACGCTAACTCTGCCGCCAGCGCAACGCATAAATTAACGCTAAAATCGTCGACAGAGCCTTTAGCAGAACTCATAAATACTTAGAAAAATTGCAAATTTTCATAGACAGACATAAATTTTCACAAACAGTTAGAAATTTTTTTGGAATATGCCCTTTATTCTTTACAGAGGTGAGTTACTACCGATCAAACTTGCATAAAAACAGTAGGAGAATGGCAAGAACTTGCATCTCTAAAAAGGAATTTTCTTTTCATTTCAAATTCAACAATCCAACCACTGGATTCACAATTAATCTGCAAGCATGGGCAAGGAAAACTCATGAGCATAAGGGCATAATTCGCAAGCTTTCCTTACTTTTGAAAGCCATCAATCGACCACTTAAATGTTGGTTCATTGTAATTAACAAACATCATTAAGATATGGGGCTGTAATAACCAACTGTTCAGGCTTTCAATCATGAAATTAACACACAGAAACTCATTTCCAGCCATGCTCAACATTCAATTTCATGCATTCAAAACATCATGGATATCCAAGGGACAAGGAGTCATAATTAATCAAAGCCTCAAGCACATGATGTGTTATCTCATATGCACAACAATTAGCAACAAACAATAACCAATACATAACAACATGCCCTATGCACAACACACAAAATCATATTTTTCCTAATCTGCTGTGTGGATGTCGGCCCAACAGCCGTAGTGTTGAACCTTAAGCTCTGATACCACTCTGTAACATCCCCTTCCATCAATCCGATACAAGGAAGGTAACGTTAACCAAACTACTGGGCTTATTGGCAAAACTCAGACCCAGTCAATTTCTTTACAAATGCATGGTTAAATAAAACTTGTGCATACCTATTCATACTCAACAAACACAACGGAGTTAAACACTATGTATGCACACAGTTTCATCATGCAATCAGCATGTAAACAACAGTCATTAATTAAGACATTGCAGAACATGGAATTAATACAACTCAATTAGTAAACAGAGCAGAATAACCATATTGACACACACACGGACTCGAATGCATCAGCATATTTCTTTCAGGCATAATGTTGAAACAGTCATACAATAATCAATCTCATTCTCATGCTATGCACAAGCATCATGCCAACTAGTTTGAGATAATCATTTCATTCAATTTACATGAATAATTAGACCTGCAGAACATAACACATAAGGATCATAATTTAAACCACAGAGAACACTTATCTGGGAGATGAAGTTGTCCAAACGACTAACTATGTGAGAGCAATGTTCCACCCAACCATAGATCTCTGTCCAGCCTCTATTCTTTCAGCTGAGAGATCACCCCCGAGCTGGGCTGTGCATCCACTAAGGAGGAACTAGATAGGCTCACTCATAGCCATGGGTTCACTCAAATTGTCATGCTAAGCTAGCACACAGCTGGGTTTATCAAGCATGCAAATAGCAGAGGAGGAGGGTGCTAAGCCAATGAACTCAGCCATAGAGCTACAGACATCTCAGGCTAAATTCTAGTAATCCAATCCTCTGTTCCAACATCCACACTTGGATTTCTCACCATTCTGTCAACGAATAACTCAAATCCGTCACTGGTTTTTTGGGCTGCAAAAATTGGGTTTTCCTATGGATTTTGGGGTATCTAATGCTCCCAAATTCGTCCCAAGGTTCATACCTATGGATCCCCCATTGGATTTCACTGCCAAATACCAAATCTAGGCATTTTTGGCTCTTCAAAACGTGGGTTCTTGCACAGTTGCGATTTCTGGTTTTTCTCACTACTGGGAATTCGTTTTTGAAAAATGATGCTGGTATCTTCCACAATGGAATGGGGATGAGGAAGAAGCAATCCCCATGAGGTAGAGTGACTTATGGTACAAGAAAACAGAGCCCATACTCTGCCATACGAATTTCTGGGCTGCCCATGCTCTATTAAAGCCATGGACTGTTTTCTTCAACCACTTCCTTACAACCGAATTAAATGTCAGTAAGGAAAGTCAAATGGGTTCTCAAGGTGACATATGGCAGCCTATGGTTCAATCCCACAGCCCCCTCACCACTCCCTAGTGGATACACATGGCCACCTTCTCATTCGTTGCCTCCATAGCCAGTTTTGGTATTTTATTGCTTGATGTTTATTTACATAATTTTTACAATGTTCCATGGCTAAATAGCACATGGGTAACATAATGTCCAATGCTTTGCCATTTTAAATAAAATACGTACATACACTAGTGGGGCCTTGGCCTTGAGCTCCACGCTAGGTAAACATACATCACATGTATACAATATTTACATTAAAATCTAGTATATCCTAAGGGTCAAAATGGGGTATTACATCCATGTGCTCACATGCAGTGCTTTCTTCAACAATTATCAATTAACCACTCAATCAATCAATTCTCGTTGTATTTAAATCTTTGGAGACTGGAATATTGGTGGCGCAATTTCAAATTAAGACACAACATTTCTTAAAATTTTCTCAAGCATTATTCATTTTGGATTATCTTCACCTAACGACTTCATTTGATTTAAACAAGATCCTACATTTTTGCGATATAATCATTAATTGATTCATTACCATACATCTTAGCATTTTCAAATTTGCTTATTAATGTTTGTAGTTTATTTGCTACTACATCTTCATATGCATTCTTTAAAACTCCCCATGCTTATTTAGATGATTCCGCGACATCAATTATTTGAAATATGGGTTCATCCATTGCATTTCCAATGAGAAAAAGTGTTTCATTATCCTTCTTTAAAATCTCTTTTAATGATTTCTTTCCATCATCATCCAATGCTTTATATTCTTTGTTAAAATGGTAATTGTACCCTTCAATTACAATTTCCCATAAATATTTAGTGACAAATATCATAAATATTTAGTGACAAATATGGATTGCAATCTTTCGCTCCAATAAAAACAAAAATGTGCCAATTAATTTAGGCAACACGATTTGCTTATAGCCATTTGAAAAATGAGAAATAGAATATAAGAGAACTAAAATTAACAAAAACATTCGCACTTCAACTCGAAATGATAACACCATATCCCAAAATGGGATTCAACCACCACCAAAAAACTATATCTTATTAATTTTTAAGTACAAAGTTGAGCACAACAAATGTGCAAATACAAACAATTTTATTTTCAATTTTCTTTCTAAGTTGATGTGAAGGGTGCACAATTACATACAATTTTCTTTCAAAGATTGACAACAAATTTTTCCATATAATCCGTTTTAAAAGTTGTTTTTTAATAGATCCTTTATCCCTTTTTTCTCATCTGCACAACCAAATCGCCAATCCAACACTTGTTTTATGTCTATCATATGATACACAATACTCTCAAACACATTCACATGCCTTCTCAAAATATTTTACAATCTCCTCACTTTACTAGTATAGATCCATCATAACTTTGAATCTACCAAGCACCGAGAAGAATTAGATCACTTGAGGTGAAAACCTTTTTCAGAGTACGAAATTTGAGGAAAAGTTTGCACATCAAGGGATTTGATCCATTTCGGTGCCTTGGTGGATAGTTATCAGATGCATCTATAGTAGTTTAATATGCAAATCCCTCGTATGTGCTCAAATCCCTCATATGTAAATCCTTAGTTTAATGATGGTTCAACCCCAGATAGCATAGCAAGAAGTATCCAAGTTTAATTATTTTGTAAGTTTTAATTAATTGGAATATATATATCTTTGGTTTTGAACTTTAGGTTAGGGATGACATGTAAAAAAATTATTTACTTAATATTTTATTATTTTATTAAAGTGCCACGTGTCAGCTCCATGTTGAGCATGAAATTACACTTATGCCTCATATTGGACTATAGAGAGCGCCTCTCAACACAATAATATATGTTAGAGAGCCTTGTATTTAAAAAGAAAAATTCAAATGTGTGATGTCACCTATTACAATAAAATAAACAAACAATATACAATGAATTGGACCTTTCCGAGGTCAACATTACTTCAAATTGGGTTAGGCTTGGAAGTCACCGATTGGATAATGGGTTGTGTGACTTCTACAACTTTGTTGTTTTAATCAATGGTTCTCCTTCAAATTTATTTAAAAGTCATGGAGGCCCGAGGCAAGGCTTTCCATTATCTCCTCTATTGTTCCTAATAACTATAGAAGGTCTGAGCATGCTTATTGAAAAGGAAAGAAGGGATGGAAGGATTAAGTGTATCAAAATATCTTCTAGGCATTATATCTCTCATTTACTTTTTGTTGATGATGTTCTTCTTTTCAGGAATGGAACCGTGGAGGAATGGACATATTTCTATGATCTCATTAGACTATTCTATGATGCAACTGGCATGGAATTTAGTGCTCATAATCCATTTTTTTAATAAATGGGGTTTTTGAAGAAGTTCTGAGACATGTTAAATTATCGGCTTCCTGGAGTCAATTGAGAAGGGGTTCAGGTAGCTTGGATATTTCCCGAACCTAATAACTATATATTGAAGAATGATTGGTTATGGTTACTTTTGAAGGTTGAGAAAATGATTGACAAGTGGGTTTTGATATGGCTTTCTCTTGCGGGTCGGTTGGTGTTGCTTAATTATGTTCTGCAGAACATTCCTGTATACTAGCGTTCACTAGCCAAAGTTCTTAAATATATTTTGAATATAATCAAACAAAGGTGGCTTAGCTTTGTTTGGTTCGGCAGTAAAAGCAAAGAGGGAGTTCATTTGGTCAAGTGGAATAGAATTTCAACTCCAAAAAGTTTAGAGGTTGAGCGGTGAAAAACATCTTTTGGTTTGCTCAAGCATTGGCAATGAAGAGTTTATGGAGGGGATTGTATGGACAGGGGCTCTGGAGTGAGTTTCTCAAAGACAAATATTTAAAAAATATTCCTACTAATGAATGGCTTAGAGGTTATAAAAAGCAGTACTCTTTTGCATCCAACATCTAGAGAGGATTGATTGCCTCATTTCCTTTTTTTGTAATTGGTGTTCCTAGAAGATAGGTAAGGCGAATCAGGTAAAATTTGGAATTGATCCTTTTTTTGGTGGAAGTGAGTTTTATAAGCTCTCGCATGCTATTATTTCATATTGAAGGAATTTTGGCATCACATTCCTTTCCCAAGTGAAAAACATGTTTCTAGATCAGATGGTAAACATTATTGGCTTCTTTCTGATGATATGGGACTTGATGAAGTCTTAGCTGAGGAGTGAGATAACTTCATCAAAAAGTTAAAAATCATAATGGACTTAGGCTATCAGATTTAGATGATAAAATTGTGTGGTCATGGAACACTGCCACTGACCAGGTTAATACTAAGTTAGCTTATGAGGCAATATCTTTCACTTGTGTAGATATCCAAGAAAAGTGGTTGTGTAATATTATTTGGAAGTGGAATGCACCTTTAAAGCTCAAATTATTATGCTTGTTGGTTCTTGAAAATAGATTCATAACCTAGGATAATATGGTAAAAAGAGGAGGTATAGGCCCAAATCATTGCCGTCCCTACAATTCGAGTGAGGAAACAGTGAATCATTTGTTTAACTTTTGTGTATAAATATTATACCAAATATTTACATTTTAGTTAAAAATAAAAATTGTTAACTTAATAGTACACATCCTTAAGCTCACATTACAATTACAAGTTACCCATAAAAAGTCTAATGGTATGTTTGCTTTAGATCTAGTTATTGTTACTATTTTATGTGTTCCTCCAAATAATTGCATGTATTTTCTATTTACTATCTAACATTTCATATTAATGTAATGTAATTTATCATGAAAATTATAATAAGATATTATGGAAAATTTTAAAACTCAACTTAATCAGTTATGTTTTATCATGAAAGCAAAACTTTGTACATGAAAACTATGAAAAGTTTACTTAATAACTTAATAAAATAAATATTAAAATTTATAGTAAATTATTTTTATTGAAAATGTATAATTAGCATAGCTACTTAACTTGTGGTTGGTGAACGTTTATAGGTTACAAGCACTTTGTTAACAGGTACTTCATGTAACTAGCATGAAGAACAAGTCTCATCCTAGTGCAATTTAAGAAAAGCATAGGCTCTAGTCCACCCCAAATTCTAAAATAAAAACACTTATCAATGTAACAAATATTACTTCAAATAAAAAAGTCATAATAACACGAAGAGAACACACAAAACTTCCATTTCCTTCTAAAATTTAAAAAAACCCCACCATACAAAACTAGGCCGGTCTATGGGGTTGTCTTGCATGCACCCACTTTAGTCAGTTTCGTTGCCTTGTCCTCATTTTCTGTATCCATTTCTCCTTCTCCTCTCAACCCCTGTCACACACCTCTTGTGCAACATATCTAGATGCCTCTTTCACGCTGGTCATTGATATATGGTCGTCTTCCTTCCCACAAAGGTTTGCCAGACCAAATCAGAAACTTTCTAGGATGAAATCGTCGTCATCTTTTTTGACAGTATATTATGAATCTCGAAATAAATAATAACGTTTTTACATAAGTTACCTCTTAACCATTAACCCCACTCAAATTATAAACACATCATACACTTAAACATGAAACCTCACAATATATATGACGCCTTCACACCAAAAGTTTCTGATTTTGGTCTGGCAAAACTTTCTGAAAAGGGAGACGCCTATATATAAATGACCAATCTGACCTGATGGACCCGTCCAATGGTGGGCACTTCATTTCTGAATTGGCTCTCGCTGTGCCTAAACTTATCTGAATTGGCCACTGGAGCTTCGTTGGAACGAAGCTTTTCTTTATACATCACACCAAAACCAACTTTTCTGCAAAGCTGTTTGTGATCTGATTGACTCTGAATATCTGGTTGGCATTTCATAGGCAAAAGCAAACTTCTGCAACGGAGCAACCTGCGGCTGATTGAACAGCGTTATGTCAATGTGACGATCTTCACCAAACCCTGAAAACAGCATTAATAGAAACAAAATACAAATTCACCTTGGCGTGAAATCATGACACATTGGGAAACACATGTACATATGTAGATTCAGCAGTACTGGTAAAATGGAGCATTTAATCCACTTGTATAGCTCCAGATCTAGTTTAAGGATTGATGTGAGGGAAACGGCATGGAATTGCAGTCCAGAAAACTGCAAAGTCAACATGAGAATTAGACTTTGCAGATTGATTGGTTACACCACACGGCTTCCACACGGCTTGACTTAGCTCCAGTTTAGTTGACTTAGCTGGACTACTAACTAAATTCCACACGGCTTCTCGCATCGGTCCATTGAAAATTATGCAGTGAATCAGACTTCAAGAAGGGTGAGTGGACTGACTATCCATATTAAACTCATTATTATGTCCCTGACATATAGGGACGGGTTTGGCTATTAGTTTGACACTTTGGCAAATTAGTTTATGTGTTCTCTATTGGTTGTTGTTGGGATATGGCAGTGGATTGACATCGCATGTGCAGGTGCATGTGATTTAGGTGTCAACATGCTATGATCTAGGTGCAGGTGGATACGATCCAGGTGTCAATGTGCTATGATCCAAGTGCAGGTGCAGGTGCAGGTGCATGTGATCAAGGTGTCAATGTGTTGTGATCTAGGTGTAGGTGCATGTGATCTTCGAAGGCTCCTATTTGTTGGGTAGACGAAACCTTGGAAACTGACAACCATTCCCTGAACTTGTTGCATTTGTCTCTCCAACTGCTTCGGGGTGATGCCTATCCAACCGCTTAAAGGTCACCAATTAACACATTTTTTAAAATCCTGGTTACAACTCTCAGACTCTGAAATTTTGGGTGCCCCAGGAATTTTTGATGGTGTTGAATCCGTTTCTACCATCAAAATAGCCATTAAAACATAATTAAATTCAGATTTTGCAAAATAAAAAACAACATATTCTAGTGAAAACCCCGTCTGGGCCAAATCGTTGAATTTTTAGACAACTCCACCGATTAATGCAGATTAATGGAATTTTAATGCAGATTAATTGTTGAGCATTCCAGGAGGGCACGTATGCACAGATAAAGAGACCAAAAAGGGTCTTTCATCATAGGCACAAAGCCAAAGAGGTAAAAACCCTAAACATAAAAAACCTAACCCCAAGATATGAAGTGCCAAAAAGCATTTGTGGGCCTTGACGTGGCCAACTAACAAGTCAACTTCCTGAGGGCACAACTTCCATATACAAGCTATGTTTGGGGCATATGATAGCCTGTTGGAAAGATATCGAAGAGAAGAACAGATTCTAGACAAACTAAGGTGTTTTTGGAGCTTTTGGGAACGTTTAGGGCCTCAAAATGGTCCCGAAATTTTGGGAGCCGAAAAAACTGTAAATAATTGCTAAGGAGATAGAGAACCATTGTGAGTCAATCGAAGAGATGAGTGGCCGCCACTATCCACCTGAATCGGAATTCTTTTTGTAATTAATAATAAAACACATTCTTTTACATTTTGCACTCCCTTGTTATGGCTTTCTCTATTATTTCTAATTGAATGTATGTTTAAGGATGTTGATCTTTAGTTTAGTTTAGTGTTGTTTTTATTTCCATTTCTAATATGCTACCAAGGATTGCACAACCCCTTGATAGGTGCAATTTGCACAAGTATGTGAGAAACCACGCACAACACCATCTTCCCTAAATCAAAGATATGGGCATTAAACTTCTATATGATTCTATTCTTGAACTACTTGCCATTTTCTTTACACTTGAAGATTCACTGTGGAAAGCTCCCACTCCAAATATAGGTTTATCACAAACCAAAGATACCCTTGATCTTCACATGATATGTTGAACCCTTGTAACAAAGGTGTCCCCTTGAATCCAATAACCTCTCTCTAATACTAGAAGAAGAGTTTTGATAAACCTATGTAAGAAAAACAATACCAAAGATAATTTAAAACACAAAAAAGTAACAATGGCTCATACACTAAATACAAGTAGATTTACCCTAGAAACCTAAAATAAATAAAACTAACATTCCTGAGAGCTTCTCCACTCTTTTTCTCATTGTATTATCTTTTATGTTTATAATACAATATTATAGTATCCAAAACCCTAACCCATTAACCCATATTAGATTAAAACTCATATTCCTTAATTGGAATCCATTTACAGTGGGCCAAAAAACCATTAGTTGAACGACTAAAAATAGACCAAAAATAGACCCAACATTTTTCTTTTGGGGGCACTTCCCTTAAACCCCCATTGGGGAGCTCACAACCAGCCCCCACACCCCCTTTTCTCTGGGAACCTACAAAGTGTACAACACTTGTCTAGCAAGAAGGTCTAAGGAAAAGCCTATGATGAGCAAGAATAGAGAAGGAAAGATTCCAAAAAAAGAGGAAGCCGTGGATGGGGATATCCATGAAAATGTACCTAAGGGAAGCAAAAAGGTGATGAAAGTTGAAGGATGGAATAATAAAAAGAGATAGGTGGAGAAAAGGATGGATAAACAAAGTGGATTGAAGCAAGGGATGAAGGAATTCTTGCCCAAATAGGAATAAGGGGTGCCTTGATATCTTGAAAGGGATAGGAGGAATCTAGCTTATAAGCTCACATTTATTACCTTTGAGTTTGTTATTTCATGCATCAAAGATCTTACCATCTAGTTTGAGTGTTGATTAAGGTTGTATGTTGAAATAGTTATAAAGTTTCGATGGTCCTAGATGTCCACATGAGTTTTATACTTGTGTAGTGTGATTTTAAGGAAATATTTGAGGCATGGTCATGGGAACACTAAGTTTGACATCCCCAAATATCATGACTAGTTGGAGATGTTGAATATACATGCTCCTAATGGCTTCTATCACGAGATGTATGTAAAATTCTCTTGAAGGAGCCATGAAATTTTTGTGATAACCTTAGCAAGAACTAATTATTTGTTTCATGTTGAAAGGAGGTGCTAGAATACCTCCATGGTAAAATTGTTCCATGATTAAAAGATGAAGAAAGTGACCTATATGAAATATGAAATGTCAAGACTACTCTTGTCTCGATCAATGTATCGATTAGTGTTGTTTCAATGGAAACAATGCATTATCCGAGGAGGTAGGTGTTAGAATATGTAATGATGACTTATGTGATATATTGGTAAAATATCTTTTAAAGGCATAAAATAACTCTAATGTTATAAAATAGAGTTATCCCACATGCATCATTGTAATTATATCCTTTGTAACCATTCTCTATATAAAGAGGAGGAAATTCATTTATCCCACATGTATTATGGGATGTATTGTAATCCAAACCTCTTGGTATATAAGAGAGGTGAAGGAGACCCTTTTGGGTAATATGTGTTGATTGTAATTCATCACACATCACACGTTGTGTATGTCATTTGTACACACATTGTATGATGGAGCTTGTTGTGATGCATATGTGAGGATGCTATGTAATCTTTGAGATCTTTTTCATATTAATGGAAGATGCAACCCTTCCCATGGACGTAGCCCAATTTGGTGAACCACGTATATCTGGTGTTCTCCTTTTCTTGGTCTCTTCATGTTCATGTTGATACGTTATTATTGCTTAGAGAGGTAAGCTAGTTTAGCTAGATCTTAATCTCTGACAGTAGGTGTGGGGGGGATCCTCGTGGATCTTGGAGGAAGTATAGTACTAACCTTTGAATGGGGTTTAGGGCCAGCCACCAATAAACCAAACAGAGCGTTATGCTCTTTATAAAGGACATGAAAACATTGTTTCTTTTGGAATCCAATCGATTGTCATTATTGGGGATGCCCTCTTAATCATCTCTCAAGCCAAGAAAATAAAGGATCTTGAAGACAAAATAGCAGGAAGGCTACAAAAGTGTATCAATTGGCTCCTCAATCAAATTCATAATGCTTAGTTTCTACATATTCGGCGAGAAAACAATGAAGTAGTATATCAACTCGCAAACAATGCAGCACTTTTGGTAAGAGGGGGCATGATTCAAAATGGGGGCCAACTAACGTCATGGTGGATACCCTAAGGTCATTTAACCGAATTAGAATGGAACAAGTTGCATTTAAACATGCCAATGAATATGGTCCCATCTCCATTAAATGAAAAAAATCATCATTTTATGTTTTCAATCCAAGTCTTAACGCACAAACTTCCTTCGTGCATGAAGGATCCTTCAGGAAGCTTGGCCACGAGGATGTTTTGATACTCCTTGTTTTATGTTGCTTCCTTTTCAAGTTATGTTATTGCATTTGGGGTTTTCAATTGCAAAGTTGTGAGGGGGAAGACTAGTGTGGATTTTGATTTGGAGATAGTGAATATGGTTTCAGAGGAGGTCAACGCCATCCCCTACGCCCTGGGGGAGTGGCTCTTGGTTGCATACTTTGTTGGGAACACGAAGGATCGGGAGGTAACCTTTGTTTATAGACCTAGCAATATGAGGCGCACTCTTTCTTTGCTTCGGAAAGCATGGGATTCTGGAAATTTGGTGGGTTTAGTTTTCCTGTCATCAACAATGAAGGTTGCGGTGATTTGGAGGAAAATTTACAGGAACTTTTAGAGGGAATAAGGGATGTTTGAACAGATATTTGAGACATCAAAAACAATCTTTGCTAGGTAAATTCAGAGTTGGAGGGAGTGTTAGAGGTTGTCTGTTAGATCACGACGCACATGTCTTGTTTGGACAATCACCTGGATGACACTAAAGGGAACATTAGAGTACATGGAGCTCAAGTTGATACAATGATGGTCACCCTGGACTGCCATGAGGAGCTCCTAATTGTAAAACATTCCAAAATTATTGGCCAAGTTGGAAGCAAGGGAAATGAAGAAATCATTGTTCATCAACCCACCCATGTAGCATTGAACATCTCAAGCGTGGAAGAGCATGCTGGTGATAATGTGGAAGCTCAAGTCACGGACATTGGCCGTAGTTCTACTTAATGTTAGTTGCTTATGAACTCTTTTTGTCATATTTTGTTAGGCCAATATGTTAAAATTAACAGTAGTACAACCATAGATAGTTATTTGCAAATAGCTATAAGATTATGGATGAACTTATGTAGATGGGTTGGATAACATTTCTAGAAACTTCAAATCCTCATTTTGGATGGTTGTAATGTTTTGTTGCTAATAATTTTCTAGCTATTTATAATGCTAATATATCCATTCTAGTTATTAAAAAAGGAAACAATGCATTATAGTCTTGATTTCTTTGCTTAGGTACAAGTGTCATTTCATGTGAATAGTGGTGATGAATGAGTTGATTGTTGAGTTCAACTAACATTTGACTAATGGTGTTTTAATAGTAGGGTAGTCTTCTTTTAAGTTTTCATTGTCTTCACTTAATAACATGTGAGTTCTATAATGTTTGGCCATGCTAGTTTTGAACCATAAAATGGTCACTAATTTTCAATCCTCCGTGCTTTAATGGAGGATTGAAAAAAAAATGTAGACAACATTTCTATTGTCTACACACTTTTGGGAAAAAGCATTGATATCATTAACATTGTTGATTGATTAAATTAAAACAAAAAATGTAAAATTTCGATAGCATAATTGTTGTTGATCAATTAAAAAAAAGTAATGAAAATTTAATTGATTGTATATTGAGATGGGAAATTAAAATTTAATATTCCATAGCATAAATGTCGTTGGTCAATAATATATATATATATATATCCCAATGTGGCTCACAACCCCAAAGAGGAGTTGCTACGTCCACGAGAAGAATTCACAAGGGGCCCACCCAAAGGGGCCTCACCCCGCCGGATTTGATTATGAAGCCTAACCCGATGAGGACATCAAGTGAGGCCCTTATATATCTATGCATAGCCACCTAGGGATTTGACCCCAAGACCTTCTACTTACAACTCACAACTCTCAACCACTTGAGCTAACCCATCGGGCTAATATATATATAATTTTAATCATAATTTATTAAAAAAACCCACTAACCTCTTAGGCTAGATTCCATGATCACACGTGGAGGGTGTTGGGTTGCTTGAGAGCTCGATCAAGGGTTGCTTCAAAGCTCAATCAAGGGTACGCTACACCAAATGTTGAAAAATAAGCCAATTGTTTGTTTTTTGTTTATATAAGAAAACAAACTCTCGATCGAGGGTTGTTTAACCCAAGTAGCACCTTAGTCGAGGGTTTGCCTTGTCTGCCACAATCCCTTGACCGAGGACTTAAAATTACCTTGATTAAGGGTTGGGAAAACCTATTTTCCTTGGCCCACTTTACGAAAAAGTGTTACCTATATTAATGGATTGACCCTAACTGAAATGAAAATCCATGTTTAGATCAATGGGGTGTAAAAGAGGAATGTTGTCATTGTGGCTATTACTTATAAAAAGAAAATGCGTAATACCAAATTAATATGGCAATGACTAAAAAAATCATATAATGCTTAATAACACATTAACATTTTTAATGACTAGTAAGTAGATTGAGAAAAAAGAGACTACATAAATAACCACAATTCTTGACTTTCTCTTTGAAAAGGAAAATTGACACATAAACCATTGATACTCAAATTAGATTAAAAGATTCATTAATTCACCATAAAACACCTATCACCATAAAAATATGGGTAGTGTAGAATTGATGTTATGGAGATTATTTAAATACAATGTGAACAATGTAAGCTTGACATTGTAGAGCTTATTTAAACATAATGCGTTATCAAATTGTGCAATCATGTAATCATAATCATGTAATGGTTGATGATGCAAAGAATTTTATAATTTGGTTCTTCACATTTTAGAATTTTACACTCCACTATGTATTTATTTAATTGAAATTATGGAATTAGAATTTATAGTAAATATATAGAAGATGTAGAGATTAAGATTAAAGAAAGTTTTAGAAAAGTATCATTAACTTTAAATGAGAAGATTAAAGCTATTTTTTATTATTATCATTTCAAAAAAGAAAATATATATTATAAAGATAAAAGACAAATTTTCATGAGCTTGCTAATGAAATTTAATGTTAAATATGATCTAAAATGACACCAAAATATTATAAAAAAATTTAGAGAGATAAAAACTCTCTTAGAGCACTTAATCTATAAAGACATTAAATATCATTATTAACCTAAACTCAAATCATCTTGTAATAATAATATAGAGAAAAAACATATGATAATTAGAGTAGATCCATTTTAAACATCAATCTATAATTTTTTTATTATTTAAAATGAAGTAATTAATACATGACATGAGATTAAATAATATAAAAAATTAAATATTGTTATATTAGATATGTGACCAAAAACATATAAATCCATTTAAAATACTAATTTATTAAATATTAAAAAATCAAATTTCTTAACATGTAAATGAATATACATGTTATAAAATTAAATGATAAAAATAAATTAATACATGACGTAAAATAAAATGAAACACAAATAACTTAAAAAAAACGATATTTATCATGTTTGATAAATCTAGATTTAAAATAAACTCATACACCTAGATTTAAAATCATTTTCAATATTTTAAGTATTTTATATAGTTGTGAAATTTAATATTTTTATTAAATTTATTAAATTAATAATAACTAAAATAAGAAATTTAAAATTTAGTTTAATTATTAGAAGAAAATCAAATTAATAATATAAACTACATTAAATTTTACATAGTTAAAAAAAACTTTATAATAATAAAAAAATCATTACTAAAAAGAAATGGAAAATTACCATATAAAATGTTAAATCATTATGTATAAAGTCTTCAAACACATACACACAAACAAGTTTATCATTATGTATAAAGTCTTCAAAACACATACACAGTTTTACATTAGAAGAAGTTTATCAATCTAATTTGCTTCTGCCAAGTTGTTTGTGCTATCTTTAGGTAATAGCACAATTATCTGGTTGGCATTAGCATTTTATAAGCACACTGCTTTAGGGAAGCAACTTCTCAACCTGTGAAGTATAGCTAGCAGGAGGAGGTGTTTTCTTCTTCACATAAAACGTTAAGAACAGCACTGCTAATACTATCAGCACAAGTGCTCCGAATGAGCAACCTGCATTGGATGGAAAAGATCAATATCAATGCCAGGTCTTTGTCAGGTAAATCCAATGAAAATAGTAAAAACAAGAGACAAATTCACAGTGATGTTTTATTGGAAGTTGTCCATATGAAAAAAAATCATAGTTACCTAATGCAATGATAATGGTAGACTTGTTTTTTCGACCTGCAACTCAGCCATAACAATGATTATGAGTATCGACACAGATCCATTGTCTTTGCTAGGAGAATGAATATTATTTGACATCAGTGAACCCCTTTATGGAGTGGGATAACAGGCATCAAATCGCTTCTTTTTTTTATGTTTTTTTTTCAATTTCAACTAAAATCAGACCTGGAAATTGCAATTTCAGTAACTCTGCAATTTCAGCAAAATCCCAAATCACATTTTATACTAAATGCCAGGCTCTGTAACTGCCCAAATGGTCCAGATCGTCATTTGAAGCACTTCTTCTTATGCAGGATTCCCAAGGAAAGTGGTCCATTTGAGTGTCCCCACACGCCCACATTTATATATGTTTCTCCTTTCAAGAATATTTGCAGAATAGAGAGACTATTTAATATATTTTTAAACATGATCCTGTACATGTAAATTAAATGTTAAAAAAACTATACTTCCAAAATTTTGATTCCTGTTTTCTCTCTTGATAAATCCAAGTTTAAGATAAATCTAAACTGATTTAAACATTAGAATTCCTTAATCAAGTTTGTAAAATTTTTTGAAATGTAAATTAAATAATAAAAGTTTACACTCAAGAAATTTGAAGTCAACAAATCTAAGTTTAAGATAAATTTATATTGATTTAAACACTGGATTTTGTAATCAAATTTGTAAAAATTTTTAACCTGTAAAATTTGATTCATTGATGTTTAAGATGAATCTATACGGATTTAAACACTGAATCTATACTTAACCTATTTATTGACACCAATAGCAACTCTTCTCTCCATTATTTGTTTTGAGGATGAATCCAGTTAAGGATTCGAAACGTCCACAATAAAAATGCGGACCGTTGTTAATCCGGAAACCCATTCTTCTAACACTACTCACCACGGAAATCTCAAATCCTTAATCACTTAACTTTGTAATTAAACACTAGACTTGTTAATAAAATTTACACTCAAGAAATTTGAAGTCAATAAATCTAAGTTTAAGATGAATCTATACTGATTTAAACGCTGGATTTTGTAATCAAATTTGTAAAATTTCTTGACCTGTAAAATTTGATTCATCGATGTTTAAGATGAATCTACACTGATTTAAACACTGTATCTATACTTAACCTAAGAAACAGGATTCGTTCAAAACCCTCTACGTGTCGTGTCCCTATCGAATCGGACACGATTCGACCTGAGGTCGTGTCTGATTCGAACTTTCATCGAATCCGGTTTTCGGACACGCAGTTGAAGCGAATCGGACACGAATTGTTAACGTGTCCCGATTGTCGGACACGCGTCCCTAAAACAGGAAACGTAAAGTGCGCTAAAAACAGGAAAAGTGCGGCCGGGTATGTTTTAAAACCAAAATTTGAGTTTCTTTTTGTCATTTGCAAGGAAGGAGTTGGCTGAGAGTGATTGTATGTGCAGGTGAAGGAGATTTGAAGGCGATTTGAAGGCTATCCAAGCAATTCCAAGTTCATTCCGGTGGATTTGTGGAGAGGATTGCAAGCTCAACCATCACACAACAAAAGGAATGTCTCAATCAGCTAGAGCAGGAGGTAGGGGGCAAAGGAGAGGGAGAAATGCACCATCTAGTGCCTCCCCTCCTATTCCACCAAGCACAAGCGGTTCTCCTCCTCCGTCAAGTGCTCCATCGGCTGCTAGTGGAGCTCAAGATCATGCTCCATTTAACCCTGTTTTAGCAAGACAACAAGCCCAAGAAAAAAAATACCCTTTGTGGAAGTATGTGACAAGAAAAGATGGGCCTGGGGCAAAGCTTGGTGGGGGAGGTAATGTGTCTTGGAGATGCAATTTTTGCAAGCATGAGTTCATGAGCACATATTTCCGGGTTAAGGGCCATTTGTTGGCCCTTCCTTCTTGTGGGATTTCTTCATGCAAAGCGGCGAGTGTTAACCAAAGGAGGAATATGGAAAAAGAGGATCAAGTTGGGTTAGGGAAGGTGGCAGCAATAAGCAAGAAAAAAGAGGATGATCCTCTTCCATTTTTGAGAAAGCCCTCTAGCACCAAGCCTCCATTTCCACCTAGCTCTAGCAGTCATGGGCGTGGGGATACTCATCAAACAAGAAAGAGGCAATCTACCGGTGGTCCAATGGATAGGATTTTCCAACAAGAGGCGCGAGAAGAGGTAGACCTTACCATTGCATTTTTCTTCTACCTCAACTTCATCTCATTCAATGTTGCACGGTCACCATTGTATTTTGAGATAGTTAAAACTATCTTGGATCGAGCTCCAAGTGGTTATGTGCCTCCTAGTTTAGAGAAGCTTAGAACCACATTGTTGGTTAAAGCAAAGAAGGAGGTAGATAAAATCCTTGAGCCAATTAGAACAACATGGCCCTCATGCGGTGTGAGTGTTGTTTCTGATGGATGGACGGATCCCGCACGCCATCCACTCATCAATTTCATGGTATCTTCCCAAAATGGACTGTTGTTCTTGAAAGCAGTGGATGCTCTTGGGAAATACAAGGATGCACAATTTATGGGCGATTTATTCATCAAAACCATTGAAGAAGTAGGTGTTGATTCGTGTGTACAAATCACCACGGACAATGCACCTGTTTGCAAGGCTGCTGGCATGATTGTGGAAGCTAAATATCCACAGGTATGTTCATTTTGGACACCTTTCATTTCTAATTTGCTCATTGTTTGAATTTGGTCATTGCAATGGTAGTGTTGTAGAGTCATTGATACATGCTTTTATTGCTCTTACAGGTTTTTTGGACACCTTGCATTGTCCATTCCTTGAATTTAGCACTGAAAGCCATTGCTTCGGATGTGACATGGATTGGAAACCTTATTGAGGATGCACGCCATATCCGTAACTTTGTACAAAACCACACAAATGCCCTCACCATCTACAAACAGTACACACAGCTTTCATTGCTGAAGGTTGCAGATACTCGGTTTGCTTCCTCATTCATCATGCTCAAGAGGTTGAGGGAGGTCAAAACCGCTCTTGGGTCCATGGTGATTTCAGAGTTTTGGGCTTTTTGGAGAAAGACGGATCAAGCTGCTTCACAAAAGGTGAAGGACATGGTGTTAAATGATGGTTGGTGGGACACGGTAGATCTTAGCATTAAGATCATGGAGCCAATCATTTCTTTGTTGCGGTTTGCAGACACGGACCAACCCATCCTAGCAGAGGTTTATGAGGGGTGGGATTCCATGATTAAGTCCACGAGGTCCATTGTCATGGAGAATGAGTGTCCTGAGTATGGGACATCGACAGAGAGCTTATGGACCATTATTCGGGATATTCTTATCTCCAGGTGGGATAAGAATTGCACACCTTTGCATTGCTTGGCCCAATCCTTGAACCCCAAGTTCTACACTCAGGAGTGGCTCACTGGTGGATCGGGGGCCTCACAGAGACTCCCTCCTCACATGGATGTAGAGATTGCAAATGGGAGGAAGATAGCACTTAGACGGCTATTTCAGGATAGTGACATGCTTGAGGAGGCGGAGGACAGCTTTGTTGATTTTTCCGCTGGCACTAGGAGATTTGGAGGCTATGATGTGCTTAGAGATAGGAGGGGTAAGAAACCCTATGCTTGGTGGGAAACTCATGGGGCAGCATCCCTTATTCTACAGAAGTTAGCCTTGAGGATCATCTCTCAAGTTACATCATCCTCTTGTTGTGAGAGGAATTGGAGCACATATGGGAACTTGTACAGTGTGAAGAAGAGCAGGCTTGAGCAGTCCAGGGCAGAGTCGATGGTGTATGTGCACTCCAACCTTCGTCTTATTTACAGGAAGAGGGAGGAGTGGGTGAAGGGAAAGACAAAGATGTGGGATGTCTTTCCTGATGATATGGGTTTGGACAGCAGTATTGAGTTGGCATTAGCCAACATGGATCTTAATGATCCAGTGCTAGAGCCGGTCACTTTTGGTGATAGTGATCGTACAGAGGGGTCATCCTCCACAGCAGCAGATGCAGATCGTCAGATGGGCAGAGAGGAGGAGGAGGGGGAGGAGGATGAGGATCAGGGCAGTGGCAGTGGCAGTGATGAGTATGTTGATTCAGGCATGGAGGAGGACTATTGACATATGGGATTCTCCCATCTTGATCCACCCCTTTTTGTATTTACTATTAGTCTATTTGGCATTTGCCAGTGCCTAGTGGCATTCCGACATATATGTATACATTTTGATTTTGATGACTTAATGAGAAATATGGTTTTGACATGCATCTGTGTCTCATTGTGATTTGTGAATGACAAATGTGTTGTGAATCATGATTTGTGAATGACAAATGTGTAATCATTAATGTGTTTTTATTCTAATTTCTATTGAATATTTGTAAATGTTCTAGTTTCTAAATATTTTTGGATCTATATGTCTATATTTTTAAATTTTAATATATTTTTAAATTTTAATATATTTTTAAAAAAAATATATATGTATATAAAACGTATCCTAAGTGTCCCGATTTCGGGGGTCACCGTGTCCGTGTCGGACTCTCGTATTTTCGTGTCCTACGTGTCCCGTGTCCCCGTATCAGGTGACTTAGTACTTAACTTATTTATTGACACCAATAGCAACTCTTCTCTCCATTATCTGTCCTGAGGATTAATCCACTTAAGGATTCGAAACGTCGACAGTAAAAATGCAGACCTTTGTTAATCCTGAAACCCATTCTTCTAACACTACTCACCACCTAAATCTCAAATCCTTAATCACTTAACTTTGTAATTAAACAATAGAATTGTGAATAAAATTTACACTCAAGAAATTTGAAGTCAATAAATCTAAGAAATTTGAAGTCAATAAATCTAAGTTTAAGATGAATCTATACTGATTTAAACATTGTATTTTGTAATCAAATTTGTAAATCTTGACTTGTAAAATTTGATTCATCCAAATTTAACATGAATCTATACTGATTTAAACACTGAATCTATACTTAACCTATTTATTGACACCAATAGCAACTCTTCTCTCCATTATTTATCTTGAAGATGAATCCAGTTAATATCGACCATGGTTAATCCAAAAACCCAACACTACTCACCACAGAAATCTCAAATCCTTAATCGCTGAACTTTGTAATTAAATACTAGACTTGTTAATAAAATTTGTAAAAAATAAACCAGAAACATACCAACGGAGCATCTGTCTGTTTGCGTAGTGCCATCGGGACAATAGCAAAGAAATGTTGCGGGTTTGAAGATGTCATAACCACAGCTCCCCTCACTATCCAAACAAGCGCCGCAGCTTCGATCTCTGTTGGCGTGGACATACCATGTTATTTCAAAACCGGATGATAGGGCTGTGATCAGATCCTCATTCTGTTTGATTGTGAGGTTATTATGAATTGGCAGTTCAAGACTGGTTTCACAGAAGCGTCTTCCAAATTCCGGATTGGAAATGGAGTACCAGTCATCACCACATAAACGCCACTTTTGAAGACTCTCCCCATTAATACTTTCAGTTTCATTGCAGTGCCTCCAAAGCGTGAGTTTGGCGTATCCATGGGCGATACGAAAATGAGACTCGGCGGGCCACCAAAATTCAGAGTAGTTAGCTAAACAATTGGACTCCATCCCCTGCAGAGTCTTCCACAGATTGTAGTGAATAATTGTGATGGTAGAACTCTCAGTGCCATTGGGAAAGAACGAGGGCTGCAGGATGAGATACTCGTTTCCACTTTTTTTCAGCAGAAGATGTCTGTTCTGGTCACATTGTAGCTGAAACTGAGGATCACCACAGCCGCTGTTAATTTTTCCAAAAGGATAGCTGAATTCAAATTCCCCACATGTATTCCAAAGACAACCCTGGTACTGACTGCCCAGACATGATTTTGGGCAGCAGACGAAGAAGAAAAGGGCAGATGCAAAGCCCAGAAAGCAATCTTGATAAACAGTGCGAGGCATTGAATTGGTACGCAATCTCATAGTCTGCTCTGCTCTGCTCTTAGAGGTAAGAAACTTGGTCACAGGGGATTCTGCAAAGAAGATAAAAGGAAATGGAACTGGAGAGAGTGGGCTTCAAGGAAATGGGCGGCATGGTGTTGTACTGCAGAAGAGAGCAGAGTCAACTCCACGGGCTTTCTCCCTTCCATTCATTTGAAAAATACAGCGTAGTCAATTCCACGGACTTTCTCCCTTCCATTCATTTGAAAAATACTGAAGGTTTGGAGTAAACTGAATGTTCAACGTATACTTGGTTGGTCTGATTATACAATTTTAACAACCTCAAAATTGTAATTCCAACCATTTTAACAGAATTTTGACTAGAAAATTTGTCAAAAGTAGCTATAAATAGTAAAACTTTATTTATAGAAATTCAATTCTTAACTTAATTTTAGTAAAAAACAATCATATTGTCCAATAAAATTAAAAAAAAGTATACTTTAAAAATCTCAATTACAAATTCACAAAATACACAAATAACTGTAACTTTAGAGTAACCAGCATCATAATAAAATCCAACAAAAAAACATGTACAATATAAACCTTAATAAAAAAACACAGAGTCGAAAAAACTGTCCCGAATACCGCCTACACTACCCATAACAAAATGGAGAGCCCGACTAGAAGAGATGATAGTCTCCTTCGTCCAATGGCTCATAATCCACAAACTCAACATAGTGTAGAATCCCATCCAATGCACCAATAGCTTAAGAGAGATGATAGTCTCCTTCGTCCAATGAGTTTTGTTATTGGATGTTAAAGCTTAAGCATCTATGAGTTTCACTTTATGGTATATGAATTACTTGTGACACCAACCACTTTATTTTACATTATAACCTCAAGCATTTTTAAACAAGATTGCACAGTTAATGCAATACTTGCCAAGTTTATTGCATTATCTCACAAAAGTGTCATTGTTAGATGTTATTGTTGGCAATTTCTAGGAACACAACATAGTTAACTTACTTTGAAGAGGTTCAACTCTGATCATAAATTAGCCTCAACATGAGAAAGAAGAAATATAGAAATGATATTTCATCTATATGATTGTATTACAAGAGAATGTTTGGATTTATAGTACATTGGAGGAGGACGAGAATAGTTGGGTAGTTGTGAAGTCCCACATAAGCTTAGGAGTTTGTTGGCTATATCTGGAAAACAATTCTAACAACTAACAAACTCTAACACCCCCCATAAGTGAAACATAAGGAGGAAACAAAAGAAAACAAAGATAGGTCTCGGCAACGAGGCCTGATACAGTACCCATGTACAAACTCTCATAAGCGGAAAAAAAGAGACATCACTATTTTCCTATGGGTTTTTCTCTCACATAAGAAAAGAGCTCACACATCTAACCTGCACACCCACTTAAGTGATGCACTCGCACATTTAACACACACACACACACACACACACACACACACACACACACACAAGCGATGCACTCATACATTTGACGCGCTCGTGCGCGCACACACACACACACACATCTAATGCACACACCCATATAAGTGATGCACTTACACACCTAACACACACACACACACCAACATGACTAAACACGCTCAAAGACATAAGAAACAAAATAATCACACAAATAAACAACATAATATCTAAGCAAATATGTATGGAACTACTCTCATATATTCATCACGCCATTGATAACAAGGTGTTCCCTCTATTTATTATAAAATGTTGCAAAAAATTAAATATTAGAATGTGAAGATAAATAATCAATGTTAGGAGTTAGGTGTATTTAGTTAGAAACGATACAGTCAACTCTAAAGACCATAACTCTTGCATATGAACTTGGATTTAGGTGTACAATAGCTCATTCGAAATCATGTGAGAAGGATAATAACAAGGTATTAAGAAGAAATGATAAACTACATAGTGGATTGAAGAGGGACAAAAAATAGACATTAAGTAGATGTAAGAGGGACACAACATAGACACAAAGTTGACACAAGAGGGATGCAAGGTGGATGCAGGGTGGATGCAAGGGGGATACAATAGAGACAAAATATAGATGCAAAGAAAGAAAATAGGATGAAAAATAAATGCAAATAAGACATAGTAGAAGTGCAGAATGCATGGAAATGACATGAAAAGAACCAAGGATATTTAAAATGAAACACAAAAACAAGATGCTAGAATACTATACATTCCATTCTCCAATATGTATAAACTCATACACAAATTGGGATGCCATAATGTTGTATTATAGTAGTGCTCTCTACTCATGTTTCCTTTCAACTCCAACCACAAACAACTTGATTACCTCAAGAACATTGATTTTAAGATTCATATAGTAGAACCATGATTTTCTAGAGAAGTCATCAGTGTAGGTGATGAAATATTTAGATCCTCGAATGGAATCCATACGAGGCGAAAAAAAATCACGAATGTACCATTTAATTAAGGATCTCTTAAGTTCTATAGTAAGTTGAAGAAAACTATACTCTTTTCTATTTTCAAGCACATTCTTCACAAACTAAAAATAATGAACTTCTATTCGTTATAATCCACAAAATATATCCTCGGTGCCCATCTCATATGGCCATTTTCTCAATATGTCCCATCCTTTGATGCCAGGACATCAATCTTGACTACATATTTGTTGCACCCACTAGTTTTGTAATCTCTAGGGATGTTAAACTAGTACTACTATGTATGACAAGAGTAATCACATCAAACTTATGCATTGTTCCAATCCTTGCTCCCTTATAAAAAAGAATGGCTACAAAAACCAACTTACAACCTTTTTTTGGTGAATATAGTTTCAACTCCATCATTGGCTAATTAGCTAAGTAAGAGTATATTCTGTGTTGTTACATACATAAAATAATATATAACTAATTAATAAGAAAATATACTTAATAACTAATAAATAATAGTAAACGTTCAATAAAGGGTTGCATCCCTTCACATTAGTCGCAAATGACTATTTAAACAAGTCTTGCATTGTATTTTATCATCATCTATTTATTCAACATTTATTTATATTATTAAGCTGAATATGGATTCTCTTCCTTAAGAAACCGGATTCGGTTTGTAATATTGGTATCAAATCCTTAAATTGTATATACAAAAAGAATTGAAGATGCATGACATACCGAACATAGGAGTAGCAAGACGTAAGGCAAAAGCAATAGAAGTCAAACTATAAGAAATATCCAAAACAATATTTGACAAAAATTATTTACAACAAAAAGAGACGCAATGCAAATATTATGGAGGCAACTAGTCACCAAGACACCAATGCAACAAATCCCAATCATATGGATATCAAGCTGAAAAGGAATTAAAAACATCTATTAGTCGTTCCAACAATGATAGAAAAAAGAAGAAAAACACTTTTCGTTGATGTGGTGAAGATTGGATCGCAGGCCATAAATGCATATACGATCAAACATTGCACTGCAAAATCATAGATGGGAAAGAAATACATGTTTATATCGAAGAAGATACATCCGATTCTAGTTTGGATACAAACTCACCTAGGGTATCGATTGCGAAAATTACATGCATCCAACAAAATTGTAAAGAAAAAGATTCAACGCTTAAGAAAGTTGCCATCTGAAAGTACTAAAGTGAGTTATTTACAAAGAAATATGTTTCGCCCCAGTTGAGAAATCACGACGACATTAAGGATGAACAACTCATATTCTAGGAAACAAAATCAAGAAAGACAAGCCAAAGAGATTACAACTTACAGGGATGATTAAGAATAAGGAAATCACTATTTTAGTTGAATATGGGAGTACACACAATTTGGTGGATATAAATAAGGAAAAAGAACTTAACCTCTTTTTATACCCCATGAAGAATCTCAAGGTATCAACTATCAACGACCATCATGCAGTTGAAGTAGGGAAATGCCATAAGGTTCCTGTACAAATACAAGACTTAAATCTACAACTCAATTGTTAGCGGCCTTACCACTCAAAGGAGTAGATATGGTGTTAGGAGCTGAATGGATAATGCAGTTAGGAACTTACGCTACCAACCTTCAAGAATAGTAAATGGAATTCAGATGGAAATGAAGCACTTACAGGTTGCATGTATTGAGAAGCTCATCGATCAAGCATAAGGAATTACAACACAACAAAAGTCCAAGCCTACATCATGATAAAGGATTCAATCCAGATTACATATCTCAAGTCAATGCTTCAACACAAATCCATAATAAAGATGACATCAACAAAATCAACTTTGAGGACAAAGCTGTCTTTAAAGGAGGTGGCAATGTTACATACATAAAATAATATATATATAATTAATAAAGAAATATACTTAATAACTAATAAAGAATAGTAAACGTTTAATAAATGGTTATATCCCTTCACATTAGTCGCAAAGGACTATTTAAACAAGTCCTGCATTGTATTTTATCATCATCTATTTATTCAACATTTATTTATATATAGTATTAAACTGAAGATGGATTCTCTTCCTTAAGAAACCAGATTTGGTTTGTAATATGTGTCAAGCTTGGCACATTCCTCATATTAGGTATCCTTCTCAGTGCTTGATTCTCATGCTATGTTTACCAACAATCTCATGATTTAAATTGTCACCAAGGAATACATTTCCTTTACCACTCTTCTACATGTCTTTGAACCACTCCCTATGTGGATGCATATGGAAAGAAGCTCCAAAATTTGCCAACCATGCCTCTTCTTGGACATCAATTACCAATCATGTATCTTTAATATAGATGCTTCCCTTCATACCAGAAACTATAGTAGGAGATCCCTCTTTATCCTTAGAAATATATTTTCTATACTCACTTTTCTTGTGCACCTTTTGATTACATTTCCATAATATCAATTATCATCATTTATTTCCTCTAATTGAAGATTTCCCTCTTGATTTGGCTCTACTCTGGCCAAAATTGTAATTCCTCTTCTCCTTGGCACATGCTCTTGTCCTTGATGCTTCTGAAGTTCACAACAAGTTTAGAAGTATTATTTCTTGTTTCTTCTTGCAAGAATTGGTGAACAACCTTGTATAGTTTGTTGTTGTTCAAAGGCTTTCAAAGTGTGTGAGATTGTTACAAGGGGATTTCAGATTGAGTGTGTCAGATGTTTTGAAGCCAACGTTTTGGACTAGCGATACGCGGTCCAACATCGGGACATTGGAAATATTGAACAACGAAAGCTTAGAGGAATCTTGAATAGATGAAAAGAGGCTAGTATTGATACCATCCTAGAAATAAATAGAAAGCAAACCCTAGAAAAATTTAAAAATTCAGGAAAATAAAACGACAAATTCTCTAATTTGCATAAACTAGGACACAAATTAGGATTCAAAAATGTCAATTGGGTCTATCCTATGCGGTTAAGGGGAGGAGTGTTATCCTCCCCACCCAGGATCAATTCCTAAAAGTGACATGTTTGATCTCTTAATGATTTTATTGTTGTGACAACCTTGCGGCCATGTGTTGACAAAGCATTGAGCTCTTCAAAATTTATTTTACCATGTGTATCATCCTTGGAATGAAGGGAAGTGTTTGGTGGGTTTCCTTGGGACGTGTATTTCCGAAAAATAAATAAATAAATAATTATAAATTATAATCATAAATAAATAAAAGATAAAACAAATTAGGATGCTAGAATGTTGTATTTAGCAATGCTTCCTAGATTTCCTTTCAACTCTAGCCACAAACATAGGTTCGAAACGTCGACTTTTAATATGGATATTGCGATCATCCCGAACACCACCCTTCAAAACTGTTTGACGGACAATCTACTCGAGCGGACACGAGCTAGATCTCCCTAGCTCAATGTGAGTCTAGAACAAATAGTACAGACTATAAACCACTTTCCTAGATCTAGTTAAGGATCAAACTATCGGATCTCTTACCTTAAGTTTGTAGCCCTTTCTCCAGGATGTTGTTCCACACCTCGCGGTCGTCAGATCCAAGCTGCTAGACCTGCCAAGATGCACAAAACAAGACAAACAAGTAGAAACGTCCAAACGATAACAAATCTAAGTAAACAGTTAAGCAGATAAACTACACAATATCATCAACACAACAATATTGGTGGAAAGCGTTTATATTACTGTAAATATAGGGAAAGTACATAGAAAATAATGATCACAACCGAGGCTTAACGTAGCAATCCTTCTCCATCCAAGCCAATGCCATATCCTCCCAAGGAAGTGTGAGTCTCTCAATGGATGAGTAGAGATCTATCCAAGATGATTTCACCGGCATGTAGACACTAAAGACTTCCTTCCTTTGGAATGGGAAGGAGCTTCATTTATATAGGACTAAGTGGATAGGGTAGGTTGAGATATGGTAGGAGAGAGATAGGAGATCCTTCCAAGAGGTTAGGAACCGAGTGCCAGCTCTCCCAAAAGGTTAAGGATAAGGATCCATGTCAGCTGGCTTCGAGAATGGGCTCGAAGGAGCTATTTTTGTCCATTAACTAACATCGTCGCACCCTGCAAGAGAGCAAGGTGTGACGTCGCAGGTTGCATGAGTGCAGTTACACTCAGTTACACCTACCAGAGTTAGTTTGACTGATGGTTGACAGTTACTTGAGCATTGATGACTCCACTGATGATGATGAAGACTTCCAGTTGTGCTCCGATGACACTCTATTGATCTTATGATCACTCTGAGAGGCTAATTCGAATTGCCACCTTAGGCATTCGAATCCTCTCTACCATTGTACTATTTATTTGTCCATATTGTGATTAATTAACTAGTGCGTGTGAAGTATTATGGCTTCTATCCGAGTTCTACTGTACCATATAATTCTGTTGCTCATTATACTGTATTGACCACTCTTCTTCTATTTTCTTGCTTAATCATAATTACTCTTGTGAGGTATACATCATCTCTTAGATCTGCTGTGCGGATTTTCACATGGTATCAGAGCATGTTGAGAGTATTGTTTATCTCCATTCTTGAGAGTTTTTTGCAGGTTATTACCAAGATTTCGAGTGCAGCAGTTGCAGCAGTTTTCTGCATCTTTGCAGTAGTATTCTCTATTGCTTTTGCAGGTCTTCTACAGCTTCAATGTATCTAGAATTAGAAGAAATCACTCCTCTTTCTCTATTCAACTATGATGAATGGAAACAAAAAATAATAGCATATTTGAAGAGCCATGATCTCTTTGATTGTTATTTTGAAAGAGAGTTCGAATCCTCTGAAGAGAAGATTGACTGGTTGAATAGAGGTGACATGCACATTGGAAGAATGAAGCTTACTATGCCAGATTACATATTGCTCCCAATAATTATTGATATTGGGACTCCAAAAGAGTTATGGGCTCACCTGGATGAAAAATTTGGCAGAAAGAATGAAGGACTTGGTCCTAACCCATTCAAAAGCAAGCAAAGTGATGCATTCGCTCTCCTTGATGATCTCATTGATCATGAACCAGTATCATCTCATATTAAAGTTGTTGACAAAGAACTTGCAGATTCTCCACTCATGCTCAAACTTTCTTCTCTTTATGTGCCAGCTCACACTCTAGATATTGCAGAAGGTCCTAAATCCTCTCTTGCACCAGAGTCTATTGGTTTGCATCATGATCACATGATTATTTCGGAGGTAAAATCAGCTATTGGAGGTAATGCATTTGCTCCTCTCAAGCAATCATCTCTTTTATACTACTATATGATCATTAATTCATGCTTTCAGAAGGTTATTGAAGAATATGGCCATTGCCACCCGCTTGAGATAATTTCTCATGCATCCATTGGTTTTGATCTCACCTCTTATGGTTTAAAGGAGATCTCAAGAAACCATTGCCATTCGCTTGGGATAATTTCTCATGCATATGATAGTTTTGATCTCACCCCTGCTGGTTCAAAGGAGATCTCAAGAAACTATTCTTCAAGTCTTAAATCTAATTTGGATTTCAAGCAATTATTATTTGATGGTTCTTTTTGGCATAATCTCACCCATGATGGTTCGAAGGAGAAGACAAAAGACTATCTGCATATTCAAGATTTTGATCCTACCTCAGCTGATTCAAATCACAGGTTCAAGGACCATCCTCATACTTTTGGATTTGTTCTCATCACATTCGATCTGAAGAGCAAGTACAAGCACATGTTTTTTGAGCATGATCCACTTCTTCCCAAGAAGAAGATACCTCCAGACTTATGACCAAGCATCACACCTGCTTGAGTTTGGAGCATTTATTTTTGTGTGTGCCTTACAGTCTGTTTTTTGAAGAGGGGGTATGTTTCCCATGAAATTTTCCCACTTCCTTGGTTTATTGATTGTTATTATTCATTGTATTGGGTGACCTTTGGTCTTAGTTACCAGGGCCCAGGATGGATTAAGGGGGGGTGTTAGGATATTCCTATACTCCATCCTAGTCCCACCAGTATTTTGATCCTTTACATTTTCAGTCATGCATGCACTTTTAGGGTTTGCATGCATTCTAGGGTTTGCATGCATCCCAGTAATCAGTCCAGCACCTAGCCCTCAGTTAACCAGCCCCCAGGAGCTTCTCACTATTCAGTTTTATCCCTCCAGTTGCTTAATGCGTTATTCTTCCTTGATTTTAGGGAGCAACTTGCCCTTCTTCACCTACCAGTCCAGTTGTCTTCAGTTTACACTTAGTTACACTGAGTTACACTCAGTTACACCTACCAGAGTTAGTTTGACTGATGGTTGACAGTTACTTGAGCATTGATGACTCCACTGATGATGATGAAGACTTCCAGTTGTGCTCCAATGATCATGAGGACACCCAATTGTGCTCCGATGACACTCTATTGATCTTATGATCACTCTGAGAGGCTAATTCGAATTGCCACCTTAGGCATTCGAATCCCCTCTACCATTGTACTATTTATTTGTCCATATTGTGATTAATTAACTAGTGTGTGTGAAGTATTATTGCTTCTATCCGATTTCTACTGTACCATATTATTCTGTTGCTCATTATACTGTATTGACCACTCTTCTTCTATTTTCTTGCTTAACCATAATTACTCTTGTGAGGTATACATCATCTCTTAGATCTGCTGTGAGGATTTTCACAGGCCCCCCATTCAACATCCATGTATCACTTTTCCTACCCTTATGCTACCAAAATTCCTATTGCACTCTAGCCTACCTCTTTGAGCTTTTGTGCCCATCTAGTCGAGTCTTGGCCACCATTTGAGCATTTGGAGAATAGCAAGGAACCTTGGAGACTCGGAGCGCTACTCTTCGTACAATTGCGAGGACCCCCATCTCCTCAACTTACTGAGCTAAAATATGATTGTAAACCATTTATTTGCAACATAATACAAAATAAAAAATTTATTCATGGGTTCTTGTTGATCTGTTATTTTATTGTAGTAGTTAGATTAGTAGTTTTATTTGCACTCACACATATTATCTATCTTTGAAACTGCTACTAAGGGTTCCATAATCCTTAGTAGGTGCTCTTTAGCACATGCTGGTGTGAAAACACTAGCTACAAATTCCATACTTAGTTGAGTTGCATTTAAGTAGATCAAAATCCCAACCAATTGACAATGTAGAGTATTATCAACTAGATTGGAGTCATAATTTATGTATAACCTCAACCTAATTTCTAGAGGATTTGAGGTTAACTTGCAACTCATCATGTTGAACGTCTTTAGAATACAACAAGTATACTTAGCCTATGACATAAAAATGCCATTTTCTTTCTATCATATAGTCTTCAATGCCTAATAAATAATTCTGCAACTCACGAAGGTCCCTCATCTCAAATTCAACGACCTATGTGACTTAAACTTTTGAAACAATTCAAGATCGTTTAATGTATAAATCAAATCATCAACATACAATGCAACTATGAGAATTTCTCGGCTTGTCTAAATAATATAGAGATTACGTTCATATGAACTCTTAATTAGTTCATGATCTTGAAAGTATTTATCAATCCTAGAAGAACAACCTCTTCATGCCTATTTGCAACCATACAAGACCTTCTTCAGCTTGTAAACACAATATTCTTTACCTAGATTCCAAATCCTTGAAGTTGTGCAACACAAATTTCTTCATCCACATAACCATTCAAGAAAGATGCTTTTGTTGATGTATTATGTAGCTTCAAAAGATATTCTTATTGTATTTGTCTTATATTTGATAATGTAAAAACCCTAAAAGAACAATGTTATATTGTACTTGTAAAACATGTAATGTTGGCTCAAGAAGATTCCAGAAGAAACAATAAATAAACAACATTATGTTGCTCCCTAGACAAGTCGGCCTAGTCAAGTAGAAAATTCGACCCAATAGTGAAAAATGTCACATAGGACAAGTATAAATAAGGTGCGGCACCTCCTCATTTGTACATCAAGCAAGTGAAGCAAGATCTGCTCCATAAGTGCGCAAGAGAGAGAAGTTGCAGCTAGAGGAAGACTTATATTTCGGGTTCTATCTTATCTTGTCTTGTGTATCTATTATTCTGGGATATCTTTCTGTGAGAGAGCTTTAGCTCTTCGTTGTATTGACATTGTATTTTGTTGACGAATCTATATTGAAGAAGTTCTGATGGGTTTCTTCCCCAGGATAAATCTTTGTGCCTTTCTGTGCATGGTTATTCTTTCAATGATCCTTATATGTATGCATTTAATGTTTATGTGAATGAAAATGTTCTAAATGTTTAACAAAGTTAATAACATTTAATTGCTAAGAAAAATTCAACATGATTATGTTCATCATTGCCACTGGAGAAAAGGTTTATGTATAATCAATTCCTTCATTTTGTACATAATTTTTGTAACTAAATGGGATTTATGTTTATTAACTATATGGGATATGACTTATACTTAGTTTTATATACCCATTTAGAACCAATTACATCTCATCCTTTGGGTAAACCGACCAAGTCCCATGTATTTTCTTTCGAGGCATTAAATTTTTCTTCCATTGTTTCATTCCATGCATTCTTTCTTGATGCTTTTGCATAATTTATGGTTATTCATCTTCAACAAAATACACAATACTTTGTGATCTAGTGACTCTTTTATAAAAAATTATATCCAACATGTTACTTTCTAATTGTACTCTGATTAGCCACTATTGGGACCTAATCTTCCATGCATTCTTTCTTGATGCTTTTGCATAATTTATGGTTATTCATATTCAACAAAATACACAATACTTTGTGATCTAGTGACAATTTTATAAAAAATTATATCCAACATGTTACTTTCTAATTGTCCTTTGATTAGCCATTGTTGGAACCTAATCTTTCATGGTAGGTGAAGGTGAAGAGTCACCTTCGAAAGTCACATATGATTGTATATATGCACACAGATTCTTAATGATATTTGTGCGTTCACCTAATTTATCTTTTGTGCATAGTTGTGTATTTGGATTTGTGCTAAGCCAATTATAGTGGTATCAAAACCCCTACAAGTGTTTCCCTGGGTGCTCCATTTGTATCCGTGCTCGTGGTCCGTGTCTTCATGTCTTTCCAACTCTGGATATTGAATTTGCTATGTTATTGTGCGTGGATGAGTTCAGGTGAACCGTGACGGTGTTTATCTAGTTATTCTTTCTAAGCGCGAGTCATCTTCTTTTGGCTATTTTCGTAGTTTATTAACTATTGCATGGTGTATCTGGTATTTGGTGGAAGAGACCGTTCTACCTTGTGTGCATGAGCTTCTGAAACCCATGTTGTGTGATATAATCCCTATGCATGTAGCCATCATCTCTGCATTCTAATTTTTGGGTACACTTCTTTCAGCCCCCAAATCCTCTCCACTCAATCGTAACACTCTCCAATTTGTAATTTCTATGGATTTCGTGGACATAGCTTCATACTGAAAGCTATGACCTCTTATTTGTGTCTTATTTGTGTGCTTGAGTTCACCACAGCCGTCAGTCTCTCTTTTGAAACGACATTTTTGTTGCATTCTGAAACCATGATGATGGTGAGCCCAATGTGAAGATTTGATGTCTCTACTACTATGGCAAGCAATATCCACCCGCAGCAGAGTCATTAAGACTCTGGCTACAGGGTGTGCATGTGCAGGTGGGGTAGCTTCCATGTAAATTTTGGGATCAGAAAAATCTCATGCTGCTCCATGCATGCCATGCCATATTCCGGAATATATACCAGTGTATACACTAGTATATGTACCAGAATATAAACCATTGTATATATCGGTATATACACTAGTATATATATCGGAATATACTCTAGTGTATATACCGGTATATACTAGTAGTGTATATACAATATACACTAGTGTATATACATATTATATTATATCAGTATATACACTAGTGTATATACTGGTGTTGGTTTATGGCATGGCATCACATGGGAGCATGGTAGCCTAGCTCCATGCATGTCATGACAAAGATTTTTTCGATCCCGGAATTTACATGGGAGATAGCCCACATGTACGTGCACACCCTACAGCAAGAGTCGTAATGACTCTGCTGCGGGGTGGATATTGCTTGCCCTAACAAACTACCGTCCGATGAGTACTAAACCACACCAGATAGCTGAATTTGTGTTGGAAAACAATTTTTTGTTTGTTTTTTATTCCATTTGAATGGCCAAGAGGGAGGTGGACTCGTGGTTCAGATAGGGCAAGCAATATCCTCCCGGTAGCAGAGTCATTAAGACTCTTGTTGCAGGGTGTGCACGTGCAGGTGGGCTAGTTTCCATGTAAATTCTGGGATAGGAAAAATCTCATGCTGCTCCATGCATGCCATGCCATATTCTGGAATATAAACCAGTGTATAAACTAGTGTATATACCGGAATATACACCAGTATATATCGGTATATACACTAGTGTATATACCGAAATATACTCTAGTGTATATACCGGTATATACTAGTAGTGTATATACATTTATTATATAAGTATATACACTAGTGTATATATGCCAGTGTTGTTGGTTTATGGCATGGCATCACATTAGAGCATGGTAGCCTAGCTCCATGCATGTTATGACGAAAATTTTTCTGATCCAGGAATTTACGTGGGAGCTAGCCCACTTGCACGTGCACACCCCGTAGCAAGATTCTTAATGACTCTTCTGCAGGGTGGATATTTCTTTCCTACTACTATGTCCTCAGCAAACCGTAATTATATATCTCTGCGCGGGAAAAGCCTACATATTGTTCTTGGTGGTGGAAGCCTCTGCATTTTTTTCTCTTGGGAACGCACAATAGGAGATCAAAGAAACTCTTTGTATTCCTTTCCTGCTCTCAACGGGTGACTTGAATTTAGCTTCTATTGGTTCGTTATGATAATAAACTTCTACAGTTGTGCACTCGTGACCAACGATCATTCTCACCCTTGAAAGAGACTTGCATTAGAGACCTGATTAGTGGAGTACTACATCTGCGAACTAGTATCGGTGATTGCATTGGGGTCAGAAGTGGAAGTGGGCCACGTTAATTGGATTCTATGACCAAGAATGCTTCAAATCGATGTACCTGCTGCAGATCAACTTCGATTGCAATAAAAGTGGTGCAATTTTCATTCACTTATTATGAAGAGGTTCATAAGTGGGGAAAGCTTGTCCAAATCACTTTTGAGGGGATATTCCAATACTAAAAATAGTAGTGATAGGTGACAGTTAAAAGGCATTTTGGTATGAAATTTTATTTCATCGGTATATTTAGAAACATTTTTATCATTTATATCTCTCATTTTGTACTGTGAGAAAGTTCATTGGAGTTGATCAATTGATAGTATTTCCAACGGAAGTTGCTCTCCAAAAGTTGGAGGAGGAAAACAACTTCGTTGTTTTCTAAACACTCTGTCGATTGATCCCAACCATTTGATTGCAATACCATTTTTTGTCGAATTTGCTTAAAAGGAATTTGTTGGTAAAGTTAGCTTGGAAAGGTACATTTTTGGAGCCAAACAATTAGATCTAGAAGATTGAATTCAACCTCACCGCGGTTGCATATGAAGTGCATTGATTTCTATATCAAAGAGATTGGAGGATGCGTTATTAACTTACCATGATCTCGTCCAAATAACATTTGCACTCTTATGATATTATTAGTATTTCAAGTTGCCTTGGCACCATTTCAGTAATACATCAAACAACCCAATGAATTCAACTAGAGAAGCAGTTTTTTTGTTTACAAAGGTAAAAAGTCATTTTGGAGACCAATTCAACTTGTGAACAATGATCTTGTAACATTCCCTATATTGTTGGTACTAACATTAGTTCTTTTGAAGGTGTCAACCTGAAAGTGATTTGAATTAGGCTGAACTGTAATCGAGTGCAATCTCGGCTAGACCGACACACTTCATTTTTTGAGTTTGAGTTTGTTTAGTTCTTGTAAAAGGGTGGAGTTGCAAGAATCCCTTCTCCATTTGAGTGAGTCTTTAATTTATCAATGGCGAGATTAAATGGTTTGGTAGATTTATTGAACACTCTACTACTTTCCTCTATCGACAACATTGTTATGATCGATAAGAACACACTCACTCACATTCGAGAATGTGTACAAGATTCACAAGTCACAGTTGAGTTTTTACAATTTGATTCACAACTCCTACAAGAAGAAACCATTAGAGAAAATTTGAGGTCTAAAATGGGCCTTATAAGAAAACGAGCCATCATATAAGAAAACGAGCCAATCATAATTTATGGATGAGATGGAATTCAAGAACCAATATAATTTCAAGAAAATGAGTCAACCATAATGGTTGACTTGAGATATTTGTCATAAAAAAACTACTTTTTTGTTCGTATTTTCAACATATCTCCCTGTATTTTCACTCAAATTTCGAGCGGGAGCACTCGTTGGATGCAAAATTTAATTTTGCATCCAATGAGTGCTCCTGCTCAAAATTTGAGTAAACATAGAGGGAGATATGTTGAAAATACGAACAAAAAAGTAGTTTTTTTTCTTTCTTCCTCCAAAATTTAAAAAAATATTATTTTATTATTTTAAATATTATTTCATTATTTTAACTATTATTTTATTATTTTCCTTAGGAGGTCCATTTTAGACCTCAAATTTCCTATAATATATTTTGAACTTGTTCATGTTCAAGACAATTCTCTTTGTGATTCATATCAATAACCTACACATGGTGCCACTTTAGAATTACATAAGCAAATAATTGAGCCCAATACAAAAGAGAAAGAAAATGAAGATGAAGTTATGCATACATAGGTTCCTCTTGCACTTTCCAATCCCATAATCAAAAAATGGGAAGAAATTGTCCACAACAAGAACATAACCGGTCTTCGATACGACAAGGAAGTGGCATTCCACATTCCCAATTTCTCCAAGCCTATCTAGTTTCAGAGTGTTGGATTACTCAATGAAATTTCATCTTCATCCACTTCAATTCAAAGTTTGACATGCCAATACTATGATCGATTTGGCCACATGAAATATCAGTGTTTTTATCTTCATCCTTCCAAACATTGTGGAAAGCAAACCCATTATTCAGACATATGCTTCATTCTGAAGAAACTTGCAAGAGAGAAGATTCACTACAGGTGGATCGCTTCTTGGCAATGGTCATCAACAACTAGGAAGATATATATGTCATATTGGAGAGTTCATTCATGAGTATTGACACATCTTGTAGTTGAGACATTCTCTTCTCTCACATTGTTCCTGATAGGGGGAATGACAAACTGTCAGAAACAGGCAAGTAAGAACAAGCGAGCCTGTATCAGATCCAGAGCCTTGATCCCGCCAAACTCAGAGCTGTAGCCAAAGCCAAATCCAAATCCATGACTATCCATTTAGTAGAATATTGCACCCGGTTCTACTAGCCTTTTGGAATGTTCCAAGAACCTCTGAGCCTTCAAGCCAAGTTCGAGAGTTTGTGGTCATCTTAAAACCACTCATTCAATAGAAGAAAGACAACTTCTACTAGCATTTCATAATGTTCCAGGATCCTCTGAGCCTTCTAGCCAAGTTCTAGAGTTTGTGGTCATCTATAAACCACATTCATGGTTCATGATTTTATAGTTTTTGAGATCGCTAAGTTTGTGGTCAGCTAAAAACCACCCATTTAGTAGAAGACATTGACTTCTGCTAACCTTTGATTGAGAAAGATTCTTCATCCATTTGCAGTTGTCCTTCTCCAGATTTCATCTCTCTGCTTGGACTCACATACACCCCTTCAGATTAAGGGGGGAATGTTGGAAACATTAATCCATTTAGGGTTAATTTACATGTGTATATTGTCACCATTCACGTGAGTTGGATACCAAGAGTCACAGTGAATAGGTAAAGTATTTTGGAGTCCAAGAGACTCCTTGGAAGATGAAACTAAGGGTCATCTCTTATGTATTTATGTGTGCATACCTTAATGAGAAAATGCATCACATGCTTATCTATCTATTGTGTCTGATGTGTTATATGGATTGCCAATGGTGTATCTTCCCTATAGGGAACCTAACAACCACTTAGGCTTCCTCTTGATTTCATCTATCGTAGACAAGTTAAAACTAGATATATCACCAATGATAAATTCATCATTGCTTAAGTCAATATGAACATGTTTTGGCTAATAAATTCCTTGCTCATTAAACACAACATCTCTTCTTATTATTCTCTACTTCTCTTGGGGATTGAATCATTTGTAATTTTTTATTTATGTGATATACCCAGTTAAAATACATTAATGTTTTTATCATTAAGTTTCTTCCTCTTTTCTTGAGGGACATGTACATATGCAATGCATCCAAATATTCTCATGTGTGCAGCTACTTCAACCAAAAATTCATTGTCAAGTTGCTTTGTTTTCAACATACTTTTATCCATATCAACTATTGTCCTTTTCTTCCTTTCTTCTACAACATTCTATTGAGCAGTATAAAAATTCGTAAACTCTCACCTTATACCATTCATCTCGAAAAAAATCATAAATTAATTTGATTTGTGTTAAACCCCATTATTTGATTTGAGAGTGGGAATCTTCAAAACACTATATTTTTCAACCAGTTCCTTCAATTGACCAAAATGTGCAAAAACATGTTACTTTTCTTGTAGAAAATATGCCCATGTTTTTTTAGAATAATCATCAATAAAAGTTAAGAAGTACCTAAGTTTTCTTTCCAAAAGAAAAAGTCTCCATAAGACCACATATATCTAAATGTACTAATGCAATATGTTCTCTAGCCTTACAAGTTCTATGGGAGAAACTCTCCTTGTGTTGCTTCCCTAGTATGCATCCTTCACAAATTTTACCATTAAATTCAAGCTAGGGAAGACCATTCACCATGTTAGTCTTCATCATCAATGCCAAATTCTTGAAATCTAAATGTCACATTCTAAATGCCAAATCTTGCTATTCACTTCTTTTATAGATTTCAAACTATGTAACTCAATTTCGGCAAAAGTGAGTTTGAACATCCTATATGTAGTCATTTCTCCTCTTGTTAAAATTGTATTTATGTTGAGCTTGTCCATGATTAAACATTCTTTGTTATCAAACATTAACTTGTAATTTTGATCCATCATGTACCCTACATAAAGTTGGCTATTTTTCATTGTTGGTGTCAATAATCTATTATCAATAAACGTCTTGTTGCCACTCAATGTGAGGATAGTCACTATACCTTTCCCTTTAACTTATGAAGCACTATTATCTCAAATATCACTTTACCCTAGAATAATTGTCATCTATTCTTGTAAAGAACTCCTCACGAGATGTCACATGTGTTGAACATCTCGAATCAATGTACTAAGCCTCATTTTCTTCATTGTGTTCCATTAAATTGGATATAAACAACTTTTCATTTTTAATTTCTTCAACAATGGTATCGGCACCTTTATTTACCAAATCATGCATTTTATCTCTACAATCTTTCTCAAAATGACCAAATGTGTTAAAATAGTAACATTGTTCTCCATATCTTTCTTTAGATCCGCCTCTTTCTCTTCCCTGAGATCCTTCCTCTATTTCTTCCCCTTAAAAATGGGCTTAGACTTCTTCCTCTACCTCTTGAGGTGGATGCATTTCCCTGGTAATTATCTGATTTTCAGTGATGTGAATTTTGATTTTGACCACTTTGATAATGATATTGTCTTCTACATCTTCCTCTTCCTCAAACCTCATGGAAAAAATATTTTCCATTGTAACGTCCCCTTCCATCAATCCGATGCAAGGAAGGAAACGTTAACCAAACTACCGGGCTTATTGGCAAAACTTAGACCCAGTCAATTTCTTTACAAATGCATGGTTAAATAAAACTTGTGCATACCTATTCATACTCAACAAGCACAACGGAATTAAACACTATGTATGCACACAGTTTCATCATGCAATCAGCATGTAAACAATAGTCATTAAATAAGACATTGCAGAACATGGAATTAATACAACTCAATTAGTAAACAGAGCAGAATAACCATATTGACACACACACGGACTAGAATGCATCAGCATATTTCTTTCAGTCATAATGTTGAAACAGTCATACAATAATCAATCTTATTCTCATGCTATGCACAGGCTTCATGTCAACTAGTTTGAGATAATCATTTCATTCAATTTACATGAATAATTAGACCTGCAGAACATAACACATAAGGATCATAATTTAAACCACAGAGAACACTTATATGGGAGATGAAGCTGTCCAAACGATTGGCTATGTGAGAGCAACGTTCCACCCAACCATAGATCTCTTCCCAGCCTCTATTCTTTTAGTTGAGAGATCACCCCTGAGCTGGGCTATGCCTCCACTAAGGAGGAACTAGATAGGCTCACTCATAACCATGGGTTCACTCAAATTGTCATGCTAAGCCAGCACACAGCTGGGTTTATCAAGCATGCAAATAGCAGAGGAGGAGGGCGCTAAGCCAATGAACTCAGCCGTAGAGCTACAGACATCTCAGGCTAAATTCCAGCAATCCAATCCTCTGTTCCAACATCCACACTTGGATTTCTCACCATTCTGTCAACGAATAACTCAAATCCGTAATTGGTTTTCTGGGCTGCAAAAACTGGGTTTTCCTATGGATTTCGAGGTAGCTAATGCTCCCAAATTCGCCCCAAGGTTCATACCTATGGATCCCCCATTGGATTTCACTGTCAAATACCAAATCTGGGCATTTCTGGCTCTTCAAAACGTGGGTTCTTGCACAGCTGTGATTTCTGGTTTTTCTCACTGTTGGGAATTCGTTTTTGGAAAATGATGCTGGTATCTTCCACAATGGAATGGGGATGAGGAAGAAGCAATCCCCATGAGGTAGAGTGACTTGTGGTACAAGAAAACAGAGCCCATACTCTGCCATATGAATTTCTGGGCTGCCCATGCTCTATTAAAGCCATGGACTGTTTTCTTCAACCACTTCCTTACAACAGAATTAAATGTCAGTAAGGAAAGTCAAATGGGTTCTCAAGGTGTCATATGGTAGCCTATGGTTCAATCCCACAGCCCCCTCACCACTCCCTAGTGGATACACATGGCCCCCTTCTCATTCGTTTCCTCCATAGCTAGTTTTGGTATTTTATTGCTTGATGTTTATTTACATCATTTTTACAATGTTCCATGGCTAAATAGCACATGGGTAACATAATGTCCAATGCTTTGCCATTTAAAATAAAATACGAACATACAGTAGGAAGGCCTTGGCCTTGAGCTCCACACTAGGTAAACATACATCACATGTATACAATATTTACATTAAAATATAGTATATCCTAAGGGTCAAAATGGGGTATTGCAATTCCCTCCCCCTTAGAATAACACCGTCCTTGGTGTTCCAAGACTTAGGAATACATATACAATTTACACATCCAAAATTTTCAAAATTTTTGAAATCTGCCCTGCATTCTATCCTTTGCTTTGAACTTTCAGGACCAAGTCCCTTGGCTCCCACGAGCTTCTCCTGCTGGTTCTGATTTTTCATCCCATCCACAAGTCTGAAAACTTTATGGATGCTACCCTCTTGGTGTTTCCTTGTTGGGCAGTTGCGGAGGCAATGATTTCCTCCACATTTCCAATAACCTATGGTCTGCTACCATGGTCACTATGCACAACTAGTTCTCAGTTTGCAAACAAGTAGCACTTGCTCGTAACAGTTGCAACCAATGGATTTAATTTTCACCTATGAAATTCATCATTACAAGTCTTGTTAGGTCAAGCATAACCTATCATTAAAAATCAGTCAATTGTTTTTCCCCAATTGACATGAAGAGCCCATGCTCTATTCATGATACTTTCACACTTTCCATGCTTGCCCAGCATACACATGAATTCTTTCATGTTCATCCATTCATAAGAAATTAACCACTTCAACATTCACAACAATTTTATGTTTTATAAATGCATCAATAAAAATGAAAGAGAAAGCAGTAAGAGTTTTCTTCTCTTAGTCTTGTTCCATTCTGGAACCTACACCACCATTGTGGTTCATTTCATACTCCTAGCGTCTTTCACTTCAACGTGAATGCTTGACCTGCCCTTCTTGGCTATGACACTTAGTGTCTATGGTCTATTTCAGACCTCTCAACCATGGACTCCCTCCACATGGTTTGTATACAACTCTTGGCTGCTAGGACTCACACAGTCCCACTAGCCCCTTCTTCCATTACTGCTCATGCTGAGCTCTTTAGGACGGTTACATGTCCACACACATCCTTAAGATGCTTTCATAGTCATTGCTTCCAGCAATACCTACACTCAAACATTGAATTAATTCACATGTTTAGTTTATTTTCATAGGAAATCATAATCAAATCATATACACATGTATATTCATACGCAAGAAATTACAAGATAACCAAATACTTATCTGCATTGGATGTCTTCACTTTATTCCATAGGGTCCTTCTTGCTTTACAAGCCTTGGAATCGCCTATGGATTTGGGTGTTTGGCTAGCGCGCAGGCTACCCCTCAATCATCAAATAATATTGTATGTTTGGCCAGCACGCAGGCTGCTCCACAACATCAATATTCTTGTATGTTTGGCTAGCACGCAGGCTGCTCCACAACATCAATAATCTTGTATGTTTGGCCAGCACGCAGGATACTTCACAACATCAAATAATCTTGTATGTTTGGCCAGCACCCAGCCTGCTCCACAACATCAAATAATCTTGTATGTTTGGCCAGCACGCAGGCTGCTCCACAACATCAAATAATCTATGCCCCACCAGTCACTCTCTGGATTTACCAAGCAATTTATAGTTCTTTTAGGGTCCTTGCTTCCTGTATGACCAAGGTTTCCAACAAAGAAACAATAGTGCATTAGCTGAACTGTCACAAGACTTATTCTTGAAATCTTCATTATTCCAAACAAGAAATAAATGAAATTGAATACTTATCTGTATTGTGCATTTCCTCTCTGGTCCACAGGGTCCTGCTTTTACTTTATAAGTCTGGGGATCTCCTGTGGACTGGGATGTTTGGCCAGCACGCAGGCTGCTCCAAATCATCAAATAAATGTCCAACCAGTACACCTTCACACCGACTTGGAAGGAAACTTCACTATGACCATTTCTAGTTCAAGGCTCTACTATGGAGCCATAGGCAAATAACATCCTTTTCATCAACATCTTCACTACCCTTCATCAAAATCCCCACAACCTCCACAACATCCTTTCATACACATTAACCCTTTCACCACAACCTCTCACAATAACCTTTTACTTTGTTTATTTAGTGCGTAGCACCAAATTGCATTTGTGTAAGGTGACAATACAAGTAGTATAGGCAAACTTGTCAGCGCTGTTATTCAAAAATTATAACCATAATCCATAGCATTCACTATCAAGTATTGAAACACCAGGAATGCGTCCATTCCTTTAGGGCGTAATCAATATTGGCATCCCTAACATAACTCATCATCAGAAAGGCGTGCACTCCTTACTGATGAGATCTATGCAAGTCCTAATCATACTTCAAGCAGTTTGAATAACGTACATAAATAGAATATGTTCTGCATAGTAATTTTAACAATTAGACTTGCACACACACACACACACACACACACACACACACACACATATATATATATATTAGTCATGGTTTACAGAACACTTATCCATTTGCAGATGTAGTCTTTCTTCATTAATGAGGAATGGGGGCTCCTACTCTGAGTTGACAGTCCCTCGGTTTTCCATCCCAACTCCTTTTGATGTTACATAACCCTCATATGTCTTACTGACATAATCTTCACCATCTCACTCATATTGTTTACCAATCATGCAGTGCGGATGAGACATTAATAATGTCTAATGGCGTTTCCCCCGAAACCCATTTCCAAATCATGGAATCTCTTCCCATGAAGTTTGGCTTCTGCAGGCCCTCTCTCTTGGTCTTTACTGCAATGTGTCTTTCTGACACACTTATTAAATAACCAAACAGTCAACAACATTTAATAATAAAATTCAATTATGATTGTTCCATAACTAATCCATGGTACTAATAATTAAATTCAATATGAATTAGCAACTCTGTCTACTACAGAAATTGATTTCCTTAGCCATGAGGCTATCCTCATATTGCTTAGCTCTTGTAAGTGGTACCATTCTGTCCATTATGGATTTATGTTTGCTGCCATACATGGACATCCACCTACAACATGTCCTCCTGACACAATTTTACATAAGCTGAACAATCATTAGCAATTATAAGCAAAATTTCAAATCTGAAAATTTACAAATCTAAGATTTACAATTCTTCTTTCTAACAGAACTTAGATTTCTCGACCATGAAATTCCTTCTCATAGGCTCTAAATCGAATTTTCAAATCTGCTCCCTACAGAAATTAGATTTGCAACCATGATATTATTCTCATAAACTTTAAGTGAGAATATATTCAGATTTGTTTCATGCATAAGTTAAATTTCACACCCATGAGAATCTTCTCATAACCTTTGGCTTTTGTACATGGTTGATTCCAACCTTCATCATGGACTTACCCACATTGCCATGCCCAGAACAATCTACCAGAAATCTGAAACTTCAATAAGACAAACACTTGTAAGTCTCATTGCATATAATATTTCATTGCTGCAACAGTCACTGAAGCATTTTTCAAAATTATAACACTCCATAATTCAAACGTTCTTCACCACTAATATTTCAAATGCAATGAAATGTATAGGCCTATGTTATATGCATCCGGAGCATAATAGAATTACAGGACACCATCCATGCAATCAACTTAAAGCTTTTAAATACTCATTAATCCATAGCCATATCATTTATACAACTTTGTCATTCCAACAGAGCATTCTGGAAGCCTGTCAATCATGACTACCTTCATGCAATTATTCCCCTGCATTCATAGCAGCTCATGAAATGATCCCAGAATTATCATTAATTCATCATTTCATCTATTGTTCAATTGTAATGAAACATATACATATATCACAATCATGCATGCACATAATACAACTCTTCAGGTGTAACTATCCACATGCAAGCATACTCACAACATTTACTCAAGTTTTTCATATGCATTCACTCGATGCCACCTTGCATTGGTTCATGAATGTTCTGCATTCAAACATATTATGACTTAATCATGACTATCTCGTATAACATGCATTACCATAATCAGGACCACTTGTCCTCACTTGCTCTGGTTGTTAAACTCACAATTGACATACTCAAATGGCATGATATAATTTCATATGAATGCATTGAGATTTCTATGCAATTATAGGGTGTAAGGATCATTGCCTTCACTTACCCACACCTCACCATATTCGGTAGGTTAACATTCCCATTCGGGCACTCAATACCACATGCAAACCAAATCAACATAGTTCAAACATAGTCGAAGGGATCTTAACAAATTCTCTTTCAACATTCATGCAACTATGCATCAATAACCATTACCTGCATGGTTGTCATTAACATCACTTGATGTTACCTGATCAGTTGGCCTCTTACCAAGGCTACACGACCCTTTTGCCAATCCTCATGATCGTAGATTTGTTGCGGCATCCTTTCTTCATAGGGTTGTTTCCTTCATGCAACAACATCATCAAAATATTTAGCCATGCTTCTGTTGTCTTTGATCCTACAACCAAAACCAACACCAATAGTGATTATCAACCACAATATTTATCATTAGTGGTTCATTGCATATGTGAAATCTCACTACTTTTACCAACATGTAATGTCATATGCATGCAAAACATATATTCATGCACTGTGCAATGTTTATTAATATGTCAATCAATGCATCTTCATGCCACTCATCTAATCTCTTGCACTTTCAACATTCTCATGCCATAATTTTATGCACATAAAGCTTATAAAATATAAATGTAGTTAGTAAGATAGGGGTTAAGGAATTCTCCCTTTCCAATCCCTTATCTTTGCATGAAATTCATCTTCCACATCATAGCTGGTTCGATTTCATGGCATGTTACTTCCAGGCATGCAATTCTAGAATCTGCCCATATTGACAACAATTTGCCGAACAACCACTGGCACTTTTCTACTCCAGTTATCTATGATGCATGATACCTCCATTCGAATTCTTATTATGTGTCATTATTCCCTGTTGGACAAGATTTCCAATGCCTATCCCCTTGCTCCATTCCGACATCGGGTGTGGAAACTACATTACTTCAAAAATGACAACTTTCACCCCAATTTTGCACATTTTACATAGTTGTAATTTTGGTCCGGAAAGCCAACTTCAGCCACCTGTGGAAGACAATCTATGAAGAAGCACGAAAATTTTTCTTCCGGGCGAGGTTAGACCATATAACAAGGAACGCTCAACATCTCGCGGATATCTGTTCCGATGCACCATTCATCTTCTATGAATTTTTGGGTTTTAATACTTCTCATTTTTCACTTTTTCCTCAAAATCTCAAAATTTGGCCAAAAATGGCTATCTCCCAAACTATGCATTTCTTGAAAATCTTCGTCTAACGGAAACTGTCCATCTTAATGAGAATATGAAATGTCCAATTTAGTAGAATTTTTGATTCCAACATCTAGGGTCACTTTTACTGTCCACAAGCTTTTCAAAATCCCGAAAAAGTGGCCCGAAATAGTGCTTTTTAGCCTTCTTGCTCACCCTGACTCCCCATCCTTTGGAGTTTGGCTCCAAGATTCCAAACTTAACACTGTGCCTGCTCTATGGTCGCGCCATATCGATTTAAGCCAAAAACGACATTCCGTCGAGCCTCGGGACACCCTTTTCTAAAAGTCACTATTCCCCATTTTCTGTCAAATTGGAGCATACTGGGTTCGGAGCTCTCTCTAGTTCTTTCATGGCCTTCGTTGATGGCCTCCAAACCCCACAGGAATCATCCCAATCTGAGCTCGATTACTCCTTCTACCCAAAAATCAAGTTTTTGGTACTTTACTCGTTTTTTTTTTTTTGGCTCTTCCCATCACTGATCGCGGCTCAACTTCTGCGACCATCGTCGGATTTGACCTTAACTTCCCCGTCGCAGCACAGGTTTTATCGTTAGATTTTCCGCTAGCGTCATGCCAAAACTTAGCGCTAACTCTGCCGCTAGCGCCGTGCAAAAACTTAGCGCTAACTCTGTTGCCAGCGCCGCGCCAAAACTTAGCGCTATCTCTGCCGCCAGCGCAGCGCAGAAATTAATGCTAACTCTACCGCCAGCGCAGCACAGAAATTAACGCTAACTCGGCCACCAGTGCAACGCAGAAATTAACGCTAACTCTGCCGCCAGCGCAACACATAAATTAACGCTAAAATCGTCGACAGAGCCTTTAGCAGAACTCATAAATACTTAGAAAAATTGCAAATTTTCACAGATAGACAGAAATTTTCACAAACAGTTAGAAAATTTTCTGGAATGTGCCCTTCATTCTTTACAAAGGTGAGTTACTACCGATCAAACTTGCATAAAAACAGTAAGAGAATGGCAAGAACTTGCATCTCTAAAAAGGAATTTTCTTTTCATTTCAAATTCAACAATCCAACCAATGGATTCACAATTAATCTGCAAGCATCCAACAAGCATGGGCAAGGAAAAATCATGAGCATAAGGACATAATTCGCAAGCTTTCCTCACTTCTGAAAGCCATCAATCGACCACCTAAATGTTGGTTCATTGTAATTAACAAACATCATTAAGATATGGGGCTGTAATAACCAACTGTTCAGGCTTTCAATCATGAAATTAACACACAGAAACTCATTTCCAGCCATGCTCAACATTCAATTTCATGCATTCAAAACATCATGGACATCCAAGGGACAAGGAGTCATAATTAATCAAGGCCTCAAGCACATGATGCGTTATCTCATATGCACAACAATTAACAACAAACAATAACCAATACACAACAACATGCCCTATGCACAACACACAAAATCATATTTTTCCTAATTTGCTGTGTGGATGTCGGCCCAACAGCCGTAGTGTTGAACCTTAAGCTCTGATACTACTCTGTAACATCCCCTTCCATCAATCCAATGCAAGGAAGGAAACGTTAACCAAATTACCGGGCGTATTGGCAAAACGCAGACCCAGTCAATTTCTTTACAAATGCATGGTTAAATAAAACTTGTGCATACCTATTCATACTCAACAAGCACAGCTGAATTAAACACTATGTATGCACACAGTTTCATCATGCAATCAGCATGTAAACAACAGTCATTAATTAAGACATTGCAGAACATGGAATTAATACAACTCAATTAGTAAACAGAGCAGAATAACCATATTGACACACACACGGACTGGAATGCATCAACATATTTCTTTCAGGCATAATGTTGAAACAGTCATACAATAATCAATCTCATTCTCATGCTATGCACAAGCTTCATGCCAACTAGTTTGAGATAATCATTTCATTCAATTTACATGAATAATTAGACCTGCAGAACATAACACATAAGGATCATAATTTAAACCACAGAGAACACTTATCTGGGAGATGAAACTATCCAAACGACTGGCTATGTGAGAGCAATGTTCCACCCAACCATAGATATTTGTCCAGCCTCTATTCTTTCAGCTGAGAGATCACCCCCGAGTTGGGCTGTGCATCCACTAAGGAGGAACTAGATAGGCTCACTCACAGCCATGGGTTCACTCAAATTGTCATGCTAAGCTAGCACACAGCAAGGTTTATCAAGCATGCAAATAGCATAGGAGGAGGGTGCTAAGCCAATGAACTCAGCCATAGAGCTACAGACATCTCAGGCTAAATTCCAGTAATCCAATCCTCTGTTCCAACATCCACACTTGGATTTTTCACCATTCTGTCAACGAATAACTCAAATCCGTCACTGGTTTTCTGGGCTGGAAAAATTGGGTTTTCCTATGGATTTCAGGGTAGCTAATGCTCCCAAATTCGCCCCAAGGTTCATACCTATGGATCCCCCCTTGGATTTCACTGTCAAATACCAAATCTGGGCATTTTTGGCTCTTCAAAACGTGGGTTCTTGCACAGTTGCGATTTCTGGTTTTTCTCACTGCTGGGAATTCGTTTTTGGAAAATGATGCTGGTATCTTCCACAATGGAATGGGGATGAGGAAGAAGCAATCCCCATGAGGTAGAGTGACTTGTGGTACAAGAAAACAGAGCCCATACTCTGCCATACAAATTTCTGGGTTGCCCATGCTCTATTAAAGCCATGGACTGTTTTCTTCAACCACTTCCTTACAACCGAATTAAATGTCAGTAAGGAAAGTCAAATGGGTTCTCAAGGTGACATATGGTAGCCTATGGTTCAATCCCACAACCCCCTCACCACTCCCTAGATGATACACATGGCCCCCTTCTCATTCGTTGCCTCCATAGCCAGTTTTGGTATTTTATTGCTTGATGTTTATTTACATCATTTTTACAATGTTCCATGGCTAAATAGCACATGGGTAACATAATGTCCAATGCTTTGCCATTTTAAATAAAATACGAACATACACTAGCGGGGCCTTGGCCTTGAGCTCCACGCTAGGTAAACATACATCACATGTATACAATATTTACATTAAAATCTAGTATATCCTAAGGGTCGAAATGGGGTTTTACATCCATGTGCTCACATGCAGTGCTTTCTTCAACAATTATCAATTAACCACTCAATCAATCAATTCTCTTTGTATTTAAATCTTTGGAGACTAGAATATTGGTGGCGCAATTTCAAATTAAGACACAACATTTCTTAAAATTTTCTCAAGCATTATTCATTTTGGATTATCTTCACCTAACGACTTCATTTGATTTAAACAAGATCCTGCATTTTTGCAATATAATCATTAATCGATTCATTACCATACATCTTAGCATTTTCAAATTTGCTTATTAATGTTTGTAGTTTACTTGCTACTACATCTTCATATGTGTTCTTTAAAACACCCCATGCTTATTTAGATGATTCCGCGACATCAATTATTTGAAATATGGGTTCATCCATTGCATTTCCAATGAGAAAAAGTGTTTCATTATCCTTCTTTAAAATCTATTTTAATGATTTCTTTCCATCATCATCCAATGCTTTATATTCTTTGTTAAAATGGTAATTGTACCCTTCAATCACAATTTCCCATAAATATTTAGTGACAAATATCATAAATATTTAGTGACAAATATGGATTGCACTCTTTCGCTCCAATAAAAACAAAAATGTGCCAATTAATTTAGACAACACGATTTGCTTATAGCCATTTGAAAAATGAGAAATAGAATATAAGAGAACTAAAATTAACAAAAACATTCGCACTTCAACTCGAAATGATAACACCATATCCCAAAATGGGATTCAACCACCACCCAAAAACTATATCTTATTAATTTTTAACTACACAGTTGAGCACAACAAATGTGCAATTACAAACAATTTTATTTTCAATTTTCTTTCTAAGTTGATGTGAAGGGTGCACAATTACATACAATTTTCCTTCAAAGATTGACAACAAATTTTTCCATATAATCCGTTTTAAAAGTTGTTTTTTAATAGATCCTTTATCCCTTTTTTCTCATCTGCACAACCAAATCTGCAAATCGCCAATCAAACACTTGTTTTATGTCTGTCATATGATACACAATACTCTCAAACACATTCACACGCCTTCTCAAAATATTTTACAATCTCCTCACTTTACTAGTATAGATCCATCATAACTTTGAATCTACCAAGCACCGAGAAGAATTAGATCACTTGAGGTGAAAACCTTTTTCAGAGTACGAAATTTGAGGAAAAGTTTGCACTTCAAGGGATTTGATCCATTTTGGTGCCTTGGTGGATAGTTATAAGATGGATCTATAGTAGTTTAATATTCAAATCCCTCGTATGTGCTCAAATCCCTCATATGTAAATCCTTAGTTTAATGATGGTTCAACCCCAGATAGCATAGCAAGAAGTATCCAAGTTTAATTATTTTGTAAGTTTTAATTAATTGGAATATATATATCTTTGGTTTTGAACTTGAGGTTAGGGATGACATGTAAAAAAATTATTTACTTAATATTTTATTATTTTATTAAAGTACCATGTGTCAGCTCTATGTTGAGCATGAAATTATACTTATGCCTCATATTGGGCTATAGAAAGCGCCTCTCAACACAATAATATATGTTAGAGAGCCTTGTATTTAAAAAGAAAAATTCAAATGTGTGATGTCACCTATTACAATAGAATAAACAAATAATATACAATGAATTGGACCTTTCTGAGGTCAACATTACTTCAAATTGGGTTAGGCTTGGAAGTCACCGATTGGATAATGGGTTGTGTGACTTCTACAACTTTGTTGTTTTAATCAATGGTTCTCCTTCAAATTTATTTAAAATTCATAGAGGCCCAAGGCAAGGCTTTCCATTATATCCTCTATTGTTCCTAATAACTATAGAAGGTCTGAGCATGCTTATTGAAAAGGAAAGAAGGGATGGAAGGATTAAGTGTATCAAAATCTCTTTTAGGCATTATATCTCTCATTTACTTTTTGTTGATGATGTTCTTCTTTTCAGGAATGGAACCGTGGAGGAATGGACATATTTCTATGATCTCATTAGACTATTCTATGATGCAATTGGCATGGAATTTAGTGCTCATAATCCATTTTTTTAATAAATGGGGTTTTTCAAGAAGTTCTGAGACATGTTAAATTATCGACTTCCTGGAGTCAATTGAGAAGGGGTTCAGGTAGCTTGGATATTTCCCGAACCTAATAACTATATATTGAAGAATGGTTATGGTTACTTTTGAAGGTTGAGAAAATGATTGACAACTGGGTTTTGATATGGCTTTCTCTTGCGGGTCGGTTGGTGTTGCTTAATTATGTTCTGCAGAACATTCCTGTATACTAGCTTTCACTAGCCAAAGTTCTTAAATATATTTTGAATATAATCAAACAAAGGTGGCTTAGCTTTGTTTGGTTCGGCAGTAAAAGCAAAGAGGGAGTTCATTTGGTCAAGTGGAATAGAATTTCAACTCCCAAAAAGTTTGGAGGTTGAGCGGTGAAAAACATCTTTTGGTTTGCTCAAGCATTGGCAATGAAGAGTTTGTGGAGGGGATTGTATGGGCAGGGGCTTTGGAGTGAGTTTCTCAAAGACAAATATTTAAAAAATATTCTTGCTAATGAATGGCTTAGAGGTTATAAAAATCAGTACTCTTCTGCATCCAACATCTAGAGAGGATTGATTGCCTCATTTCCTTTTTTGAGTAATTGGTGTTCCTAGAAGATAGGTAAGGGGAATCAGGTAAAATTTGGAATTGATCCTTTTTTTGGTGGAAGTGAGTTTTATAAGCTCTCGCATGCTATTATTTCATATTGAAGGAATTTTGGCATCACGTTCCTTTCCCAAGTGAAAAAACATGTTTCTAGATTAGATGGTAAACATTATTGGCTTCTTTCTGATGATATGGGACTTGATGAAGTCTTAGCTGAGGAGTGAGATAACTTCATCAAAAAGTTAAATCATAATGGAATTAGGCTGTCAGATTTAGATGATAAAATTGTGTGGTCATGGAACACTGCCACTGACTAGGTTAATACTAAGTTAGCTTATGAGGCAATATCTTTCACTTGTGCAAATATCCAAGAGAAGTGGTTGTGTAATATTATTTGGAAGTGGAATGCACCTTTAAAGCTCAAATTATTATGCTGGTTGGTTCTTGAAAATAGATTCATGGCCTAGGATAATATGGTAAAAAGAGGAGGTATAGGCCCAAATCATTGCCCTCCCTATAATTCGAGTGAGGAAACAGTGAATCATTTGTTTAACTTTTGTGTATAAATATTATACCAAATATTTACATTTTAATTAAAAATAAAAATGGTTAACTTAATAGTACACATCCTTAAGCTCACAGTACAATTACAAGTTACCCATACAAAGTCTAATGGTATGTTTGCTTTAGATCTAGTTATTGTTACTATTTTATGTGTTCCTCCAAAATAATTGCATGTATTTTCTATTTACTATGTAACATTTCATATTAATGTAATGTAATTTATCATGAAAATTATAATAAGATATTATGGAAAATTTTAAAACTCAACTTAATCAGTTATGTTTTATCATGAAAGCAAAACTTTGTATATGAAAACTATGAAAAGTTTACTTAATAACTTAATAAAATAAATATTAAAATTTATGGTAAATTATTTTTATTGAAAATGTATAATTAGCATAGCCACTTAACTTGTGGTTGGTGAACGTTTATAGGTTACAAGCACTTTGTTAACAGGCACTTCATGTAACTAGCATGAAGAACAAGTCTCATCCTAATGCAATTTAGGAAAAGCATAGGCTCTAATCCACCCCAAATTCTAAAATAAAAACACTTATCGATGTAACAAATATTACTTCAAATCAAAAAGTCATAATAACACGAAGAGAACACACAAAACTTCCATTTCCTTCTAAAATTTAAAGAAACCCCACCATACAAAACTAGGGCGGTCTATGGGGTTGTCTTGCATGCACCCACTTTAGTCAGTTTCATTGTCATGTCCTCATTTTCTGTATCCATTTCTCCTTCTCCTCTCAACCCCTGTCACACACCTCTTGTGCAACATATCCAGACGCCTCTTTCACGTTGGTCATTGATATATGGTCGTCTTCCTTCCCACAAAGGTTTGCCAGACCAAATCAGAAACTTTCGAGGGTGAAATCGTCGTCATCTTTTTTGACAGTATATTATGAATCTCGAAATAGATAATGACGTTTTTACATAAGTTACCTCTTAACCATTAACCCCACTCAAATTATAAACACATCATACACTTAGACATGAAACCTCACAATATATTCCCTATGGACGCCTTCACACCAAAAGTTTCTGATTTTGGCCTGGCAAAACTTTCTGAAAAGGGAGACGCCTATATATAAATGACCAAACTGACCTGATGGACCCGTCCAATGGTGGGCACTTCATTTCTGAATTGGCTCTCGCTGTGCCTAAACTTATCAAGAATCTTAACAGCCACTGGAGCTTCGTTGGAACGAAGTTTTCTTTATACATCACACCAAAACCAACTTTTGTGCAAAGCTGTTTGTGATCTGATTGACTCTGAATATCTGGTTGGCATTTCATAGGCAACAGCAAACTTCTGCAACGGAGCAACCTGCGGCTGATTGAACAGCGTTATGTCAATGTGACGATCTTCACCAAACCCTGAAAACAGCATTAATAGAAACAAAATACAAATTCACCTTGGCGTAAAATCAGGGGTACCTGACATGAAGAAATCATGACACATTGGGAAACACATGTACATATGTAGATTCAGCAGTACTGGTAGAATGGAGCATTTAATCCACTTGTATAGCTCCAGATCTAGTTTAAGGATTGATGTGAGGGAAACGGCATGGAATTGCAGTGCAGAAAACTGCAAAGTCAACATGAGAATTAGACTTTGCAGATTGATTGGTTACACCACACGGCTTCCACACGGCTTGACTTAGCTCCAGTTTAGTTGACTTAGCTGGACTACTAACTAAATTCCACACGGCTTCTCGCGTCGGTCCATTGAAAATTATGCAGTGAATCAGACTTCAAGAAGGGTGAGTGGACTGACTATCCATATTAAACTCATTATTATGTCCCTGACATATAGGGACGGGTTTGGCTATTAGTTTGACTCTTTGGCAAATTAGTTTATGTGTTCTCTATTGGTTGTTGTTGGGATATGGCAGTGGGTTGACATCGCATGTGCAGGTGCATGTGATTTAGGTGTCAACATGCTTTGATCTAGGTGCAAGTGGATGCGATCCATGTGTCAATGTGCTATGATCCAAATGCAGGTGCAGGTGCAGGTGTATGTGATCTAGGTGTCAATGTGTTGTGATCCAGGTGTAGGTGCATGTGATCTTCGAAGGCTCCCATTTGTTGGGTAGACGAAACCTTGGAAACTGACGACCATTCCCTAAACTTGTTGCATTTGTCTCTCCAACTGCTTCGGGGTGATGCCTATCCAACCGCTTAAAGGTCACCAATTAACGCATTTTTTAAAATCCTGGTTACAACTCTCAGACTCTGAAATTTTGGGTGCCCCATGAATTTTTGATGGTGTTGAATCCGTTTCTACCATCAAAATAGCCATTAAAACATAATTAAATTCAGATTTTGCAAAATAAAAAACAACATATTCTAGTGAAAACCCCGTCTGGGCCAAATCGTTGAATTTTTAGACAACTCCACCAATTAATGCAGATTAATGGAATTTTAATGCAGATTAATTGTTGAGCATTCCAGGAGGGCACGTATGCACAGATGCAGTAAAGAGACCAAAAAGGGTCTTTCATCATAGGTACAAAGCCAAAGAGGCAAAAACCCTAAACATAAAAAACCTAACCCCAAGATGTGAAGTGCCAAAAAGCATTTGTGGGCCTTGACGTGGCCAACTAACAAGTCAACTTCCTGAGGGCACAACTTCCATATACAAACTATGTTTGGGGCATATGATAGCCTCTTGGAAAGATATCGAAGAGAAGAACAGATTCTGGACAAACTAAGGTGTTTTTGGAGCTTTTGGGATCGCTTAGGGCCTCAAAATGGTCCCGAAATTTTGGGAGTCGAAAATGTAGAATTTTCTGCACTTTACTGTTTGCTGGTTTATGTCATCATTTCGTGGTTTTCATTCCCAGTCGGTTATGCATTGACTGGAAACTACTTATGAAATTTTTAATAACAATTAAACACACAGTAAAATACACTAACAGGCTGAAAAACACATTTAACAATCACACCATAAAATGATAGACTCATAAATTTTTGGCCAAAATCAAGCCCTGGAAAAACCCCCAAGGGGAAAACCAGTTAGAGAGAGAGAGAGAGTTTTATTTCATCAGCAAAATATTCCAGTACAAATATTACAGTCAAAATGTACTTATTTGACCACCCACAGACACCCAGATTTCTGCCTCGATTTCTGTGCCTCACAGTCTTGAAATCTGTGCCACAACTTCACGAATCTTGTACACAACTCTGCCTAGATTTCTGTGCATGAATAGCACCTCGAAAACTGTGCCAAAATTACTAGAAAACAGTGCAGCAAAACCACCTCGAAAACTGTGCAGAAAACTATCTCGAAATCTATGCAGAAAGGTACAGTCCGTACGACTGTACGGACCTCGATTTCTGTACCCAAAAAATCCGTACGGTACGAAATCCGTACACCTCGAAAATTGTGTTGTACGGAATACCTCGAAAATCGTGCCCACAACCTGCTGTACGGATGCCTCGATTTCTGTGCTGAAATATTAAATGCTCTTCCTGCTGCCTCGAAATCTGTGCATGAAGAAAACCCTTCAATGGCTGCCTCGATTTCTGTGCCCTTCTTCTCTGCTCTCTCTTCTCACTTTCCAAAAAGTAAAAGTGAGCTCTCTTGCCTCCCTCGAGCTTTTTGTTCTAACCCTAAGTGAGTTTTTAATCCAACGGTGAATATTGAATCTAATCCGATGGATGAGATTCAATGTGAGTGAAAATCCCTTTTATTTAATTCACATAAATAAAATCACTCACCCACTTAAGTTAAATCAAGAAGTGACTTTAACTTTATAAAGTCTCATTAAGTAGCTTTTAATGTGAGGGTGACTTTTTCCCCCTTCTAAGTGACTTAAGCAAAAGTCACTAGGGGAACACTTCCCTAGGTACAAAACTAACACTCCCTCTTACCGAGGAAGGTGTTCCGCACCACTCCCAACTTATCTCTGAAGAAGACAAACTTCCCCCTCCCCAAAGACTTCGTCAGGACATCTGCAACCTGCTCATCAGTGGATATATACTGTAGCTCAATTGCCCCTCTCTGAACATAGTCTCGAATGAAGTGGTACCTGATCTCAATGTGCTTCGACCTGTCATGGAATACCGAATTCTCAGAGAGCTGAATGCAACTCTGATTGTCGCAATAAATCACCGTAGGTCTCAGCTGCTGATCAAATAAATCTACCAATAACTTACGAAGCCACAGTGCTTCGCAAGTCGCCTGACTGGCTGCCATATACTCAGCCTCAGCAGAACTCAATGCAACGGACTTCTGTTTCCTGCTGAACCACGACACTGCTGCCGAGCCCAAGCCGAAACAGCAACCGTAAGTGCTCTTCCGGTCCCTCACACAACCTGCCCAGTCTGAATCTGTGAACCCAACCAAGCTGACTCCACCCGAACCCCTGTGACTTTAACTTTATAAAGTCTCATTAAGTAGCTTTTAATGTGAGGGTCACTTTTTCCCCCTTTTAAGTGACTTAGGCAAAAGTCACTAGGGGAACACTTCCCTAGGTACAAAACTAACAGAAAAAACTGTAAATAATTGCTAAGGAGATAGAGAACCATTGTGAGTCAGTCGAAGAGATGAGTGGCCACCACTATCCACCTGAATCGGAATTCTTTTTGTAATTAATAATAAAACACATTCTTTTACATTTTGCACTCCCTTGTTATGGCTTTCTCTATTATTTCTAATTGAATGTATGTTTAAGGATGTTGATCTTTAGTTTAGTTTAGTGTTGTTTTTATTTCCATTTCTAATATGCTACCAAGGATTGCACAACCCCTTGATAGGTGCACTTTGCACAAGTATGTGAGAAACCACGCACAACACCATCTTCCCTAAATCAAAGATCTGGGCACTAAACTTCTATATGATTCTATTCTTGAACTACTTGCCATTTTCTTTACACTTGAAGATTCACTGTGGAAAGCTCCCACTCCAAATATAGGTTTATCACAAACCAAAGATACCCTTGATCTTCACATGATATGTTGAACCCTAGTAACAAAGGTGTCCCCTTGAAGCCAATAACCTCTCTCTAATACTAGAAGAAGAGTTTTGATAAACCTATGTAAGAAAAACAATACCAAAGATAATTTAAAACACAAAAAAAGTAACAATGGCTCATACACTAAATACACGTAGATTTACCCTAGAAACCTAAAATAAATAAAACTAACATTCCTAAGAGCTTCTCCACTCTTTTTCTCATTGTATTATCTTTTATGTTTATAATACAATATTATAGTATCCAAAACCCTAACCCATTAACCCATATTAGATTAAAACTCATATTCCTTAATTGGAATCCATTTACAACGGGCCAAAAAACCATTAGTTGAACGACTAAAAATAGACCAAAAATAGCCAACATTTTTCTTTTGGGGGCACTTCCCTTAAACCCCCATTGGGGAGCTCACAACCAGCCCCCGCACCCCCTTTTCTCTAGGAACCTACAAAGGGTACAACACTTGTCTAGCAAGAAGGTCTAAGGAAAACCCTATGATGAGCAAGAATAGAGAAGGAAAGATTCCAAAAAAAGAGGAAGTCGTGGATGGGGATATCCATGAAAATGTACCTAAGGGAAGCAAAAAGGTGGTGAAAGTTGAAGGATGGAATAATAAAAAGAGATAGGTGGAGAAAAGGATGGATAAACAAAGTGGATTGAAGCAAGGGATGAAGGAATTCTTGCCCAAATAGGAATAAGGGGTGCCTTGATATCTTGAAAGGGATAGGAAGAATCTAGCTTATAAGCTCACATTTATTACCTTTGAGTTTGTTATTTCATGCATCAAAGATCTTTGCCATCTAGTTTGAGTGTCGATTAAGGTTTTATGTTGAAATAGTTATAAAGTTTCGATGGTCCTAGATGTCCACATGAGTTTTATACTTGTGTAGTGTGATTTTAAGGAAATATTTGAGGCATGGTCATGGGAACACTAAGTTTGATATCCCCAAATATCATGACTAGTTGAAGATGTTGAATATACATGCTCCTAATGGCTTCTATCACGAGATGTATGTAAAATTCTCTTGAAGGAGCCATGAAATTTTTGTGATAACCTTAGCAAGAACTAATTATTTGTTTCATGTTGAAAGGAGGTGCTAGAATACCTCCATGGTAAAATTGTTCCATGCTTAAAAGATGAAGAAAGTGACCTATATGAAATATGAAATGTCAAGACTACTCTTGTCTCAATCAATGTATCGATTAGTGTTGTTTCAATGGAAACAATGCATTATCCGAGGAGGTAGGTGTTAGAATATGTAATGATGACTTATGTGATATATTGGTAAAATATCTTTTAAAGGCATACAGTAACTCTAATGTTATAAAATAGAGTTATCCCACATGCATCATTGTAATTATATCCTTTGTAACTATTCTCTATATAAAGAGGAGGAAATTCATTTATCCCACATGTATTATGGGATGTATTGTAATCCAAACCTCCTGATATATAAGAGAGGTGAAGGAGACCCTTTTGGGTAATATGTGTTGAATGTAATTCATCACACATCACATGTTGTGTATGTCATTTGTACACACATTGTATCATGGAGCTTGTTGTGATGCATATGTGAGGATGCTATGTAATCTTTGAGATATTTTTCATATTAATGGAAGATGCAACCCTTCCCATGGACGTAGCCCAATTTGGTGAACCACGTATATCTGGTGTTCTCCTTTTCTTGGTCTCTTCATGTTCATGTTGATACGTTATTATTGCTTAGAGAGGTAAGCTAGTTTAGCTAGATCTTAATCTCTGACAGTAGGTGTGGGGGGGATCCTCGTGGATCTTGGAGGAAGTATAGTACTAACCTTTGAATGGGGTTTAGGGACAGCCACCAATAACCAAACAGAGCGTTATGCTCTTTATAAAGGACATGAAAATATTGTTTCTTTTGGAATCCAATCGATTGTCGTTATTGGGGATGCCCTCTTAATCATCTCTCAAGCCAAGAAAATAAAGGATCTCGAAGGAAAAATAGCAGGAAGGCTACAAAAGTGTATCAATTGGCTCCTCAATCAAATTCATAATGCTTAGTTTCTACATATTCGGCGAGAAAACAATGAAGTAGTATATCAACTCGCAAACAATGCAACACTTTTGGTAAGAGGGGGCATGATTCAAAATGGGGGCCAACTAACGTCATGTTGGATACCCTAAGGTCATTTAACCGAATTAGAATGGAACAAGTTGCATTTAAACATGCCAATGATTATGGTCCCATCTCCATTAAATGAAAAAAATCATCATTTTATGTTTTCAATCCAAGTCTTAACGCACCAACTTCCTTCGTGCGTGAAGGATCCTTCAGGAAGCTTGGCCACGAGGATGTTTTGATACTCCTTGTTTTTTGTTGCTTCCTTTTCAAGTTATGTTATTGCATTTGGGGTTTTCAATTGCAAAGCTGTGAGGGGGAAGACTAGTGTGGATTTTGATTTGGAGATAGTGAATATGGTTTCAGAGGAGGTCAACGCCATCCCCTACGCCCTGGGGGAGTGGCTCTTGGTTGCATACTTTGTTGGGAACACGAAGGATCAGGAGGTAACCTTTGTTTATAGACCTAGCAATATGAGACGCACTCTTTCTTTGCTTTGGAAAGCATGGGATTTTGGAAATTTGGTGGGTTTAGTTTGCCTTTCATCGACAATGAAGGTTGCGGTGATTTGGAGGAAAATTTACAGGAGCTTTAAGAGGGAATAAGGGATGTTTGAGCAGAGATTTGAGACATCAAAAACAATCTTTGCTAGGTAAATTCGGAGTTGGAGGGAGTGTTAGAGGTTGTCTGTTAGATCACAACGCACATGTCTCGTTTGGACAATCACCTAGATGACACTAAAGGGAACATTAGAGTACATGGAGCTCAAGTTGATACAATGATGGTCACCCTGGACTGCCATGAGGAGCTGCTAATTGTAAAACATTCCAAAATTATTGACCAAGTTGGAAGCAAGGGAAATGAAGAAATCATTGTTCATTAACCCACCCATGTAGCATTGAACATCTGAAGCTTGGAAGAGCATGCTGGTGATAATGTGGAAGCTCAAGTCATGGACAATGGCCGTAGTTCTACTTAATGTTAGTTGCTTATGAACTCTTTTTGTCATCTTTTGTTAGGCCATATGTTAAAATTAACAGTAGTACAACCATAGATAGTTATTTGCAAATAGCTATAAGATTATGGATGAACTTATGTAGATGGGTTGGATAACATTTCTAGAAACTTCAAATCCTCATTTTGGATGGTTGCAATGTTTTGTTGCTAATAATTTTCTAGCTATTTATAATGCAATATATCCGTTCTAGTTATAAAAAAAGGCGACAATGCATTATAGTTTTGATTTCTTTGCTTAGGTACAAGTGTCATTTCATGTGAATAGTGGTGATGAATGAGTTGCTTGTTGAGTTCAACTAACATTTGACTAATGGTGTTTTAATAGTAGGGTAGTCTTCTTTTAAGTTTTCATTGTCTTCACTTAATAACATGTGAGTTCTATAATGTTTGGCCATGCTAGTTTTGAACCATAAAATGGTCACTAATTTTCAATCCTCCGTGCTTTAATGGAGGATTGAAAAAAAAATGTAGACAACATTTCTATTGTCTACACACTTTTGGGAAAAAGCATTGATATCATTAACGTTGTTGATTGATTAAATTGAAACAAAAAATGTAAAATTTCGATAGCATAATTGTTGTTGATCAATTAAAAAAAAGTAATGAAAATTTAATTGATTGTATATTGAGATGGGAAATTAAAATTTAAAATTCCATAGCATAAATGTCGTTGGTCAATAATATATATATATATATATATATATATATATATCCCAATGTGGCTCACAACCCCAAAGAGGAGTTGCTACGTCCACGAGAAGAATTCACAAGGGGCCCACCCAAAGGGGCCTCACCCCGCCGGATTTGATTATGAAGCCTAACCCGGTGAGGACATCAAGTGAGGCCCTTATATATCTATGCATAGCCACCACCTAGGGATTTGACCCCAAGACCTTCTACTTACAACTCACAACTCTCAACCACTTGAGCTAACCCATCGGGCTAATATATATATAATTTTAATCATAATTTATTAAAAAAACCCACTACCCTCTTAGGCTAGATGCCATGATCACACGTGGAGGGTGTTGGGTTGCTTGAGAGCTCGATCAAGGGTTGCTTCAAAGCTCAATCAAGGGTTTGCTACACCAAATGTTGAAAAATAAGCCAATTGTTTGTTTGTTTTTTTATATAAGAAAACAAACTCTCGATCGAGGGTTGTTTAACCCAAGTAGCACCTTAGTCAAGGGTTTGCCTTGTCTGCCACAATCCCTTGACCGGGGACTTAAAATTACCTTGATTAAGGGTTGGGAAAACCTATTTTCCTTGGCCCACTTTACCAAAAAGTGTTACCTATATTAATGGATTGACCCCTAACTGAAATGCAAATCCATGTTTAGATCAATGGGGTGTAAAAGAGGAATGTTGTCGTTGTGGCTATTGCTTATAAAAAGAAAATGCATAATACCAAATTAATATGGCAATGACTAAAAAAATCACATAATGCTTAATAACACATTAAAATTTTTAATGACTAGTAAGTAGATTGAGAAAAAAGAGACTACATAAATAACTACAATTCTTGACTTTCTCTTTGAAAAGGAAAATTGACACATAAACCATTGATACTCAAATTAAATTAAAAGATTCATTAATTCACCATAAAACACCTATCACCATAAAAATATGGGTAGTGTAGAATTGATGTTATGGAGATTATTTAAATACAATGTGAACAATGTAAGCTTGGCATTGTAGAGCTTATTTAAACATAATGCGTTATCAAATTGTGCAATCATGTAATCATAATCATGTAATGGTTGATTATGCAAAGAATTTTATAATTTGGTTCTTCACATTTTAGAATTTTACACTCCACTATGTATTTATTTAATTGAAACTATGGAATTAGAATTTTTAGTAAATATATAGAAGATGTAGAGATTAAGATTAAAGAAAGTTTTAAAAAAGTATCATTAACTTTAAGTGAGAAGATTAAAGCTATTTTTTATTATTGTCATTTTAAAAAAGAAAATATATATTATAAAGATAAAAGACAAATTCTCATGAGCTTGCTAATGAAATTTAATATTAAATATGATCTAAAATGACACCAAAATATTATAAAAAAATTTAGAGAGATAAAAACTCTCTTAAAGCACTTAATCTATAACGACATTAAATATCATTATTAACCTAAACTCAAATCATATTGTAATAATAATATAGAGAAAAAACATATGATAAGTAGAATAGATCCATTTTAAACATCAATCTATAATTTTTTATTATTATTTAATATGAAGTAATTAATACATGACATGAGATTAAATAATATAAAAAATTAAATATTGTCACATTAGATATGTGACCAAAAACACATAAATCCATTTAAAATACTAATTTATTAAATATTAAAAAATCAAATTTCTTAACATGTAAATGAATATACATGTTATAAAACTAAATGATAAAAATAAATTAATACATAACGTAAAATAAAATGAAAAACAAATAACCTAAAAAAACGATATTTATCATGTTTGATAAATATAAATTTAAAATAAACTCATGCACCTAGATTTAAAATCATTTTCAATATTTTAAGTATTTTATGTAGTTGTGAAATTTAACATTTTTATTAAATTTATTTAATTAATAATAACTAAAATAAGAAATTTAAAATTTAGTTTAATTATTAGAAGAAAATCAAATTAATAATATAAACTACATTGAATTTTACATAGTTAAAAAAAACTTTATAATAATAAAAAAATCATTACTAAAAAGAAATGGAAAATTACCATATAAAATGTTAAATCATTATGTATAAAGTCTTCAAACACATACACACAAACAAGTTTATCATTATGTATAAAGTATTTAAAACACATACACAGTTTTACATTAGAAGAAGTTTATCAATCTAATTTGCTTCTGCCAAGTTGTTTGTGCTATCTTTAGGTAATAGCACAATTATCTGGTTAGCATTAGCATTTTATAAGCACACTGCTTTAGGGAAGCAACTTCTCAACCTGTGAAGTATAGCTAGCAGGAGGAGGTGTTTTCTTCTTCACATAAAACGTTAAGAACAGCACTGCTAATACTATCAGCACAAGTGCTCCGAATGAGCAACCTGCATTGGATGGAAAAGATCAATATCAATGCCAGGTCTTTGTCAGGTAAATCCAATGAAAATAGTAAAAACAAGAGACAAATTCACAGTGATATTTTATTGGAAGTTGTCCATATGAAAAAAAATCATAGTTACCTAATGCAATGATAATGGTGGACTTGTTTTTTCGACCTGCAACTCAGCCATAACAATGATTATGAGTGTCGGCACAGATCCATTGTCTTTGCTAAGAGAATGAATATTATTTGACATCAGTGAACCCCTTTATGGAATGGGATAACAGGCATCAAATCGCTTCTTTTTTTATGTTTTTTTTTTCAATTTCAACTAAAATCAGACTTGGAAATTGCAATTTCAGTAACTCTGCAATTTCAGCAAAATCCCAAATCACATTATATACTAAATGCCAGGCTCTGAAACTGCCTAAATGGTCCAGATCGTCATTTGAAGCACTTCTTCTTATGCAGGATTCCCAAGGAAACTGGTCCATTTGAGTGCCCCCACACGCCCACATAAATATATATGTTTCTCCTTTCAAGAATATTTGCAGAATAGAGAGACTATTTAATATATTTTTGAACATGATCCTGTACATGTAAATTAAATGATAAAAAAACTATACTTCCAAAATTTTGATTCCTGTTTTCTCTCTTGATAAATCCAAGTTTAAGATAAATCTAAACTGATTTAAACATTAGAGTTCCTTAATCAAGTTTGTAAAAATTTTTGAAGTGTAAATTAAATGATAAAAGTTTACACTTAAGAAATTTGAAGTCAACAAATCTAAGTTTAAGATAAATTTATATTGATTTAAACACTGGATTTTGTAATCAAATTTGTAAAAAAATTTAACCTGTAAAATTTGATTCATTGATGTTTAAGATGAATCTATACTGATTTAAACACTGAATCTATACTTAACCTATTTATTGACACCAATAGCAACTCTTCTCTCCATTATTTGTCCTGAGGATGAATCCAGTTAAGGATTCGAAATGTCCACAATAAAAATGCGGACCTTTGTTAATCCGGAAACCCATTCTTCTAACACTACTCACCACGGAAATCTCAAATCCTTAATCACTTAACTTTGTAATTAAACACTAGACTTGTTAATAAAATTTACACTCAAGAAATTTGAAGTCAATAAATCTAAGTTTAAGATGAATCTACACTGATTTAAACACTGGATTTTGTAATCAAATTTGTAAAATTTCTTGACCTGTAAAATTTGATTCATCGATGTTTAAGATGAATCTAATGAATCTACACTGATTTAAACAGTGTATCTATACTTAACTTATTTATTGACACCAATAGCAACTCTTCTCTCCATTATTTGTCCTGAGGATGAATCCAGTTAAGGATTCCAAACGTCGACAGTAAAAATGCGGACCTTTGTTAATCCTGAAACCCATTCTTCTAACACTACTCACCACCTAAATCTCAAATCCTTAATCACTTAACTTTGTAATTAAACAATAGACTTGTTAATAAAATTTACACTCAAGAAATTTGAAGTCAATAAATCTAAGTTTAAGATGAATCTATACTGATTTAAACATTGTATTTTGTAATCAAATTTGTAAATCTTGACTTGTAAAATTTGATTCATTCGAAGTTTAAGATGAATCTAAGTTTAAGATGAATCTATACTGATTTAAACACTGAATCTATACTTAACCTATTTATTGACACCAATAACAACTCTTCTCTCCATTATTTATCCTGAAGATGAATCCAATTAAAAATTCGAAACACATGAATCCAGTTAAAAATTTGAAACACAGTAAAAATTTAGACCGTGGTTAATCCAAAAACCTAACACTACTCACCACAGAAATCTCAAATCCTTAATCACTGAACTTTGTAATTAAACACTAGACGTGTTAATCCAGTTAAAAATTTGAAACACATGAATCCAGTTAAAAATTTGAAACACAGTAAAAATTTAGACCGTGGTTAATCCAAAAACCTAACACTACTCACCACAGAAATCTCAAATCCTTAATCACTGAACTTTGTAATTAAACACTAGACTTGTTAATAAAATTTGTAAAAAATAAACCAGAAACATACCAACGGAGCATCTGTCTGTTTGCGTAGTGCCATCGGGACAATAGCAAAGAAATGTTGCGGGTTTGAAGATGTCATAACCACAGCTCCCCTCACTATCCAAACAAGCGCCGCAGCTTCGATCTCTGTTGGCGTGGACATACCATGTTATTTCAAAACCGGATGATAGGGCTGTGATCAGATCCTCATTCTGTTTGATTGTGAGGTTATTATGAATTGGCAGTTCAAGACTGGTTTCACAGAAGCGTCTTCCAAATTCCGGATTGGAAATGGAGTACCAGTCATCGCCACATAAACGCCACTTTTGAAGACTCTCCCCATTAATACTTTCAGTTTCATTGCAGTGCCTCCAAAGCGTGAGTTTGGCGTATCCATGGGCGATACGAAAATGAGACTCGGCGGGCCACCAAAATTCAGAGTAGTTAGCTAAACAATTGGACTCCTTCCCCTGCAGAGTCTTCCACAGATTGTAGTGAATAATTGTGATGGTAGAACTCTCAGTGCCATTGGGAAAGAACGAGGGCTGCAGGATGAGATACTCGTTTCCACTTTTTTTCAGCAGAAGATGTCTGTTCTGGTCACATTGTAGCTGAAACTGAGGATCACCACAGCCGCTGTTAATTTTTCCAAAAGGATAGCTGAATTCAAATTCCCCACATGTATTCCAAAGACAACCCTGGTACTGACTGCCCAGACATGATTTTGGGAGGCAGACGAAGAAGAAAAGGGCAGATGCAAAGCTCAGAAAGCAATCTTGATAAACAGTGCGAGGCATTGAATTGGTACGCAATCTCATAGTCTGCTCTGCTCTGCTCTTAGAGGTAAGAAACTTGGTCACAGGGGATTCTGCAAAGAAGATAAAGGAAATGGAACTGGAGAGAGTGGGCTTCAAGGAAATGGGCGGCATGGTGTTGTACTGCAGAAGAGAGCAGAGTCAACACGGCAATTGGACTTTGCCTCACTTAATATGCCAGAATCATGACTTTTAAACGAACGGTATGGTTTCTCCTGTGACCTGTCCATTGCTATTTGATGTACAAGACAAATTAAATTCCACGCGCTTTCTCCCTTCCATTCATTTGAAAAATACAGCGTAGTCAATTCCACGGGCTTTCTCCCTTCCATTCATTTGAAAAATACTGAAGGTTTGGAGTAAACTGAACGTTCAACGTATACTTGGTTGGTCTGATTATACAATTTTAACAACCTCAAAATTGTAATTCCGACCATTTTAACAGAATCAGAATTTTGACTAGAAAATTTGTCAAAAGTAGTTATAAATAGTAAAACTTTATTTATAGAAATTCAATTTTTAACCTAATGTTGGTAAAAAACAATCATATTGTCCAATAAATTTTGTTTTTTCAAACGGAAAAAAAACGCAATTTACTATTTTTATGGAATCAAAGTTACATAAAAGAAATTCAAGGAAAGTATGCTTTAAAAATCTCAATTACAAATTCGCAAAATACACAAATAACTGTAACTGTAACTTTAGAGTAACCAGCATCATAATAAAATCCAGCTAAAAACATGTACAATATAAACCTTCATAAAAAAGACACAGAGTCCAAAAAACTGTCCCGGAATGCATACCCCCTACACTACCCATAACAAAATGGAGAGCCCGACTAGAAGAGATGATAGTCTCCTTCGTCCAATGGCTCATAATCCACAAACTCAACATAGTGGAGAATCCCATCCAATGCACCAATAGCTTAAGAGAGATGATAGTCTCCTTCGTCCAATGAGTTTTGTTATTGGATGTTAAAGCTTAAGCATCTATGAGTTTCACTTTATGGTATGTGAATTACTTGTGACACCAACCACTTTATTTTACATTATAACCTCAAGCATTTTTAAACAAGATTGCATAGTTAATGCAATACTTGCCAAGTTTATTGCATTATTTCACAAAAGTGTCATTGTTAGATGTTATTGTTAGTAATTTCTAGGAATACAACATAGTTAACTTACTTTGAAGAGGTTCAACTCCGACCATAAATTAGCCTCAACATGAGAAAGAAGAAATATAGAAATGATATTTCATCTGTATGATTGTATTATAAGAGAATGTCTGGATTTATAGTACAATGGAGGAGGACGAGAATAGTTGGGTAGTTGTGAAGTCCCACATAAGCTTAGGAGTTTGTTGGCTATATCTGGAAAACAATTCTAACAGCTAACAAACTCTAACACCCCCCATAAGTGAAACATAAGGAGGAAACAAAAGAAAACAAAGATAGGTCTCGGCAACGAGGCCTGATACAGTACCCATGTACAAACTCTCATAAGCGGAAAAAAAGAGACATCACTATTTTCCTATGGGTTTTTCTCTCACACATAAGATAAGAGCTCACACATCTAACCTGCACACCCACTTAAGTGATGCACTCACACATTTAACACACACACACACACACACACAAGCAATGCACTCATACATTTGACGCGCACGCGCGCGCGCGCGCGCACACACACACACACACACACACACACACACATCTAATGCACACACCCATATAAGTGATGCACTTACACACCTAACACACACACACACACACACACACCAACATGACTAAATATGCTCAAAGACATAAGAAACAAAATAATCACACAAATAAACAACATAATATCTAAGCAAATATGTATGGAACTACTCTCATATATTCATCACGCCATTGATAACAAGGTGTTCCCTCTATTTATTATAAAATGTTGCAAAAAATTAAATATTAGAATGTGAAGAGAAGTAATCAATGTTAAGGGTTAGGTGTATTTAGTTAGAAATGATATAGTCAACTCTAAAGACCATAACTCCTGCATATGAACTTGGATTTAGGTGTACAATAGCTCATTTGAAATCATGTGAGAAGGATAATAACAAGGTATTGAGAAGAAATGATAAACTACATAGTGGATTGAAGAGGGACCAAAAATAGACATTAAGTAGATGTAAGAGGGACACAACATAGACACAAAGTTGACACAAGAGGGATGCAAGGTGGATGCAGGGTGGATACAATAGAGACAAAATATAGATGCAAAGAAAGAAAATAGGATGAAAAATAAATGCAAATAAGACATAGTAGAAGTGCAGAATGCATGAAAATGACATGAAAAGAACCAAGGATATTTAAAATGAAACACAAAAACAAGATGCTAGAATACTATACATTCCATTCTCCAATCTGTATAAACTCATACACAAATTGGGATGCCATAATGTTGTATTATAGTAGTGCTCTCTACTCATGTTTCCTTTCAACTCCAACCACAAACAACTTGATTACCTCAAAAACATTGATTTTAAGATTCATATAGTAGAACCATGATTTTCTAGAGAAGTCATCAGTGTAGGTGATGAAATATTTAGATCCTCGAATGGAATCCATACGAGGCGAAAAAAAATCATGAATGTACCATTTAATTAAGGATCTCTTAAGTTCTATAGTAAGTTGAAGAAAACTATACTCTTTTCTATTTTCAAGCACATGCTTCACAAACTAAAAATAAGGAACTTCTATTCCTTATAATCCACAAAATATATCCTCGGTGCCCATCTCATATGGCCATTTTCTCAAGATGTCCCATCCTTTGATGCCATGACATCAATCTTGACTACATATTTGTTGCACCCACTAGTTTTGTAATCTCTAGGGATGTTAAACTAGTACTACTATGTATGACAAGAGTAATCACATCAAACTTATGCATTGTTCCAATCCTTGCTCCCTTATAAAAAAGAATGGCTACAAAAACCAACTTACAACCTTTTTTTGGTGAATATAGTTTCAACTCCAACATTGGCTAATTAGCTAAGTAAGAGTATATTGTGTGTTGTTACATGCATACAATAATATATAACTAATTAATAAGAAAATATACTTAATAACTAATAAATAATAGTAAACGTTCAATAAAGGGTTGCATCCCTTCACATTAGTCGCAAATGACTATTTAAACAAGTCATGCATTGTATTTTATCATCATCTATTTATTCAACATTTATTTATATTATTAAGCTGAATATGGATTCTCTTCCTTAAGAAACCGGATTCGGTTTGTAATATTGGTATCAAATCCTTAAATTGTATATACAAAAAGATTTGAAGATGCATCACATACCGAACATAGGAGTAGCAAGATGTAAGGCAAAAGCAGTAGAAGTCAAACTATAAGAAATATCCAAAACAATATTTGACAAAAGTTATTTACAACAAAAACAGACGCAATGCAAATATTATGGAGACAACTAGTCACCAAGACACCAGTGCAACAAAGCCCAATCATATGGATATCAAGCTGAAAAGGAATAAAAAACATCCATTAGTCGTTCCAACAATGATAGAAAAAAGAAGAAAAACACTTTTCGTCGATGTGGTGAAGATTGGATCGCAGGCCATAAATGCATATACGATCAAACATTGCACTGCAAAATCATAGATGGGAAAGAAATACATGTTTATATCGAAGAAGATACATCCGATTCTAGTTTGGATACAAACTCACCTAGGGTATCGATTGCGACAATTACATGCATCCAACAAACTTGTAAAGAAAAAGATTCAGCAATGCTTAAGAAAGTTGCCACCTGAAAGTAATAAAGTGAGTTACTTACAAAGAAATATGTTTCGCCCCAATTGAGAAATCACGACGACATTAAGGATGAACAACTCATATTCTAGGCAACAAAATCAAGAAAGACAGGCCAAAGAGATTACAACTTACAGGGACGATTAAGAATGAGGACATCACTATTTTAGTTGAATATGGGAGTACACACAATTTGGTGGATATAAATAAGGAAAAAGAACTTAACCTCTTTTTATACCCCATGAAGAATCTCAAGGTATCGACTATCAACGACCATCATGCAGTAGAAGTAGGGAAATGCCATAAGGTTCCTATACAAATACAAGACTTAAATCTACAACTCAATTGTTAGCGGCCTTACCACTCAAAGGAGTAGATATGGTGTTAGGAGCTGAATGGATAATACAGTTAGGAACTTACGCTACCAACCTTCAAGAACAGTAAATGGAATTCAGATGGAAATGAAGCACTTACAGGTTGCATGTATTGAGAAGCTCATCGATCAAGCAGAAGGAATTACAACACAACAAAAGTCCAAGCCTATATCATGATAAAGGATTCAATCCAGATTACATATCTCAAGTCAATGCTTCAACACAAATCCATAATAAAGATGACAGCAAAATCAACTTTGAGGACAAAGCTGTCTTTAAAGGAGGTGGCAATGTTACATACATAAAATAATATATAAATAATTAATAAACAAATATACTTAATAACTAATAAATAATAGTAAACATTTAATAAATGGTTATATCCCTTCACATTAGTCGCAAAGGACTATTTAAACAAGTCCCGCATTGTATTTTATCATCATCTATTTATTCAACATTTATTTATATATAGTATTAAACTGAAGATGGATTCTCTTCCTTAAGAAACTAGATTTGGTTTGTAATATGTGTCAAGCTTGGCACATGCCTCATATTAGGTATCCTTCTCAGTGCTTGATTCTCATGCTATGTTTACCAACAGTCTCATGATTTAAATTGTCACCAAGGAATACCTTTCCTTTACCACTCTTCTACATGTCTTTGAACCACTCCCTATGTGGATGCATACGGAAAGAAGCTCCAAAATTCGCCAACCATGCCTCTTCTTGGACATCAATTACCAATCAAGTATCTTTAATATAGATGCTTCCCTTCATACCAGAAACTATAGTAGGAGATCCCTCTTTATCCTTAGAAATATATTTTTTATACTCACTTTTCTTGTGCTCCTTTTGCTTACATTTCCATAATATCAATTATCATCATTTATTTCCTCTAATTGAAGATTTCCCTCTTGATTTGGCTCTACTATGACCAAAATTTTAATTCCTCTTCTCCTTGACACATGCTCTTGTCCTTGATGCTTGTGAAGTTTACAACAAGTTTAGAAGTATTATTTCTTGTTTCTTCTTGTAAGGATTGGTGAACAACCTTGTATAGTTTGTTGTTGTTCAAAGGCTTTCACAGTGTGTGATATTGTTACAAGGGGATTTCAGATTGAGTGTGTCAAATGTTTTGAAGCCAATGTTTTGGACCAGCGATACGCGATCCAACATCGGGACATTGGAAATATTGAACAACGAAAGCTTAGAGGAATCTTGAATAGATGAAAAGAGGCCAGTATTGATACCATTCTAGAAATAAATAAAAAGCAAACCCTAGAAAAACCTAAAAATTCAGGAAAATAAAACGACAAATTCTCTAATTTGCATAAACTAGGACACAAATTAGGATTCAAAAATGTCAATTGGGTCTATCCTATGCGGTTAAGGGGAGGAGTGTTATCCTCCCCACCCAGGATCAATTCCTAAAAGTGACATGTTTGATCTCTTAATGAGTTTATTGTTGTGACGACCTTGCGGCCATGTGTTGACAAAGCATTGAGCTCTTCAAAATTTATTTTACCCTGTGTATCATCCTTGGAATGAAGGGAAGTGTCTGGTGGGTTTCCTCGGGATGTGTATTTCCAAAAAATAAATAAATAAATAATAATAAATTATAATCATAAATAAATAAAAGATAAAAACAAATTAGGATGCCAGAATGTTGTATTTAGCAATGCTTCCTAGATTGCCTTTCAACTCTAGCCACAAACATAGGTTCGAAACGTTGACTTTTGATATGGATACTGCGATCATCCTGAACACCACCCTTCAAAACTGTTTGATAGACAATCCACTCGAGCGGACGCAAGCCGGATCTCCCTAGCTCAATGTGATTCTAGAACAAATAGTACAAACTACAAACCACTTTCCTAGATCTAGTTAAGGAACAAACTATCAGATGTCTTACCTTAATTTTGTAGCCCTTTCTCCAGGATGTTGTTCCACACCTTGCAGTCGTCAGATCCAAGCTGCAAGACTTGCCAAGATGCACAAAACAAGACAAACAAGTAAAAAAATCCAAACGATAACAAATCTAAGTAAACAGTTAAGCAGGTAAACTACACAATATCATCAACACAACAATATTGGTGGAAAGCGTTTATATTACTGTAAATATAGGGAAAGTACATAGAAAAGAATGATCACAACCAAGGCTTAACGTAGCAATCCTTCTCCATCCAAGCCAATGCCATATCCTCCCAAGGAAGTGTGAGTCTCTCAATGGATGAGTAGAGATCTATCCAAGATGATTTCACCATCATCTAGACACTATAGACTTCCTCCCTTTGGAATGGGAAGGAGCTTCATTTCTATAGGACTAAGTGGATAGGGTAGGTTGAGATATGGTAGGAGAGAGATAGGGGATCCTTCCAAGAGGTTAGGAACCGAGTGCCAGCTCTCCCAAAAGGTCAAGGATAAGGATCCATGTCAGCTGGCTTCGAGAATGGGATCGAAGGAGCTATTTTTTGTCCATTAACTGACATCGTTGCACCCTGCAAGAGAGCAAGGTGTGACGGCACAAGTTACATGAGTGCAGCTTGCGATGACCTCTCAAAACCTAGTGTAAATGGGTTATATCTCTTCCAGGCCAATAACTTAGTCAAGGAAACTTTAGGGATGTATACACTGAATCTCATGATGGTGGGATTTTAGGTGTAATAGAATTCCCCCCAAAGCATGAAGCTGTTGAAAATTGGACAGGTGAAATGCTTTGACAGAAGGAATGAAAATGGCTTGTCGGACAAAGGACACTGCTGCAGTACAACTAACTCTAAGTACACAGTCTCATATGACGCACAACATGGCTACCGACCAATACAATGCATATCCATGGTAGTAATGACCAACTAAACACAATCATGGCTACTAGACACAAGCATAGATCCATGATGAGATGATAACACAACCACGACCAATACAAATGTGGATCCTTGTGATACGACTCATACAAACTCCATCACAACCTAGGTAAAACATGACTCCCCAGGGTCTTCAAGCTGAACCCGCAATGATACGAATCTATCCATGTGATTACAAATGTCTTATTGTCGAACATGATAGAAAGCACTTGATTACCGGTCATTGATGTATACCGTTAACAAGCGCAAGGGAAATCACCATTGATTTCAATGATTCCTAAGGTATCACGGTACATGTCATCAAGTGTGAATAAATGAGTTGAAGTCGAACACGAGATGAAATATTTCAATCAAGAGTCAATGATGTAAAATCATGTTGAAAGCGAGGTAACCTGCCATTGAGGCATGCAGGGCCAAGGTACTTGGCTGGTTTCTAGATTCAATCCTTGGATGATGTGTTGAAGTCGACAAGGATGAATCCGTCGAAGGAGGGCCATGATGAATCGCCCGTCATCGACATGAAACACGACAAAGGATGTGTAGAGCAGATCAGATGGTACAGTGACATGCTAGACTGACTAAGAGTAGACAAACATGATGGAAGGTGTACTAATTGCAGATAATGAGTAGTGAGATAATTCTTGAACATGGGCATGGCATGCCTTGGCAGTATAAACTTGACGAGTTATGGCACCAACTCCTAATGCTACTGATGATGGAAGCGCTCTTTGAATGACTCAAAGGAGTAACAAGACTCGGGACATAGGTGAAACTCGAGGACAAATGGATGATCCAAGTGCAGTATTCAAATGCAAATGAGTGCCATGTTCAAGAAATGACTAGGTACTGCCATTGATAAAGGGTGTAACATAAAAGCTTTCCTTTTTCCCCATCATGAATGATGAGTGCCTCATGTGTTTTTAACGAGCTTGATGAGGGTAACCAGATGCTCGGTATAGCTCATCTCATAGATGAGTCCAATCCCAAATATTTTTTGAATCTGGGATAGGAGGGGTTCGTCCCATGGCGGGTCCTTCAATGTAAAAGTTTAACGAGGCCATAGAAGGTAAACTCGGTCGTCATTTCATGTTTAGAGAGTCTGAAAAGAACTAAAGAAGACTCCAACGGTCCTTTTTCGTAAAGTTAGCCTCATCGCCCAAAAAAGGGTAAAACAATGTTGGAGAGGACTCTTCCAGTCATGATTGGATGGAGTATACCTTTTTCGTAAGTAGTGCCCCTTGGTCTGAAAAATGGGTAAACTATCACCAAGAAGACGACCATTCAAATACTTTAACAAGCGTGAACGCGACAAGTTCATTTGGCAATCTTTTCGTATTTTGAGAGCCTGAAAAGAGCTTAAAGATAGACTCTAGGGGGGTTCCTTTTCCGTAGGAGTTTAACGAGCCTGGAAAAGTGATAAACCGTAACTTGGTAACTTATTCTCATAGTTTCAAGAGCACGAGAAAGAACAAAGAGTAAGCTCATCATCATAAAATAATCACAATATAACGACTATAAAATAATGACAAAACACTCAAGGGGTTGTTCATACTTGAGATGACCGTTATGAAACAAGAATGGCATGCAAAAACCACTTGACAACTTCTGCACACTTGAAAACTAGGTCAAATAGTCAACCATGTGTTCAAATGCAATAAAATTTATCCAAACTATAGCAAATGACCTAAAAGCATCAAATATTTGAAAATGAATATTCCATTTTGTTTATAAATAGAAACAAAAAACCAAATATAGTCACCATTGTTCATTTACCAATTTGGGGAGAAGAAGTGCCATTTGGAGCCAAAAGTTCGCTTGTCGATTCCGGGAGCTATGAGCAACCATTTCACCAGCCGTCCGGAGCAGGTAACTCTAAACTTCATCTAGCATAATTGTAGTGGTTTGCACTTTTTATTTTGGTCCATTTTTTGGGTTTTTTGGTTAATTCGTGGAGGCTATTGCGTCCTCGGGTCGTCGTAGTTTTCCCTTACGGGAACTGCGATGAACCCGGGTTGTCATAGTTTTCCCTTACAGGAACTGTGACGAACCCGGGTCGTCACAAATCTCGCAAATTCAGGTTGTGGCGATGTCGCACTGTCCGTGTTAACGGGGTGTGATAGCGGAAACGTCCAACCCAAAACAAAAAGATAACCCAAAAGACGAACTTTCAGTGATTGAAGTGAGTCCTAACAATGCTTAAATGCTCATCTTGGTAGGTTAGCAGTAGCAAAAATGGTCTTAGAGTGGCGCGAACGAGAACACGAGGTAGATGACATACAAGCTGCAAATGATCCACAATGTGTGGAAGCACTGAGGAACTGTGGTCTCCTCAAGTTCTTCCAGATCCAGGGCATGAGGGCCCAAATCCCATTGCTGACGCATATGCTCCGATGCTGGGACGCGGCTCAGCAATATTTCATGATCGGTGAGCACATACTCACCATAGATGTCGAGGACATCTATTTTCTGACTAGATTGTCCTGAAGAGGGGACAACATGACTCTTACTGGATCACGGGGAAGTGATTGGACCGTGGATGCCATGATCTTGCAGCATTGTACTCCCAACACCCATGCTTCGAGTGGGAAGATTCCCATCAAGGAAGTATGGGAACGCCCGCTTCGTGCAATACTCTTTACCATCACGAGGATAGCAGGGAGCCAAGCTCCTCACTTAGCCACCAGGTCACAAATGCTATATGTGGAGGACTGCATAGCTCCGAAGATCTTCAATTGGTGCGAGGGACTCCTCGTGAACATTCAATCTCAGCTGAACAAGTGTCGGTGGGGAGAGCTCAAGCAGTTCGGCTACGGTTCGATAGTGATCTCATTGCTATTGGAGCAGGTTCCCCTCTTGCTCCCACAGGTACCACTGAATGACAAGGATCCTAAGGATCCACACATGGCTAGATGGACCGAGGTGATGGCCCGACATGGTGGAGGCCCCATCGTCGGGTATGGTCTTGAGTTCTTCACCTGGCTAGAGGGCCAATTACTTATGGTAGAGGATTACCTATACAACGGTACGGATTACAAAGATGAGCCAGACCTGGTACTACCTGAGGGAGCAATATGGGGAGACATTGGTAAGAACAAATAACCCTTGTACTTTTTAGTTTTGTATATTTATGATTTTTTTGTTATAGTGCTGACAAGTTAACAACATGTGTGTGCAGATGTGGGCCCCGTACAACCAGTAGGAGTCTCTCTTCTGGCGAGGAGAGAGAGAGGAGAGGGAGCAGTCATGGCTCCATCCATACATGCTGCCATTGCCGAGATGGAGGATGTCTACGCGAACCTAAGTGGGTTGACGTTAGACATTCCAGAGCCGATGGTAGATGAGTTACCGTGGCCTATGAAAGGATATACGGTGGGAGCATCTGCACGCTTCAATGCGCTGCTTCGTAGGGTCGCGAGAGCAGTTGACTACTTTCATACTCAGCAGGCTAGAGCTGTTAGACCTAGGGGTGTACGGGCTAGGCGTTAGGCCTTATTTTGTTGTTATCATGCACTGAGAGCTTAGAAGCCTTGGATTTTGTACTACTGAAAGCTACGAGGCTTCAGATTTTGTAGAGACTCACTGAAAGCCGTCGTGCTTCAGATTTTGTACCAACACTACTTTTATGATGATATGTATATAGACATTTTGGCGGTTTTATACATATATGTGTTTAAAATGGATGAATGATGTGATCTTGTTTATGTGTTTTCTTATAAAATGAGTTATTTACATGTTATGTCTAATCTTAACAATTCATAAATATGCTTATGTGTGTGCAATGTACCAATCTAATATGAAGTTGTCCATAGAGTCAGCAACTGTGTTCACGTATCGTGGAATGTGCAGGTACTGAATGGACTCGAAGGACCTTTCCAGAAGACGTACTCGTCTATAGAGACGAAGTAAGGTAGGATAACAGATGGCATACACTCGGTTAAGATGAGAGACCACTAGTTGAGAATCCAAGTGGATGACAACATGGTCCATACCCAAAGAAATAGCGTCAGTTAGGGTTCCAATGACTGCTTGATATTCCGTAGCGTTGTTGGTAGCGAAACCTAGACAGATTCCCCTTGAGCTGATTAGCTCGCCAGTAGGTGAATAGAGTACCCAAGCTTCTGAAGCAAGGTTACGGGTATGCCGGCTGGCATCGTCCACGAATCCGTAGCACATTGCCATCTGCACACGCAAACAAAACATGGTATAATAAATGAAACAAGACCTAAACACACAAAAAATCAAAGCGTCACACCACACAAAAACACACACACACACCATGTACAATATATACAAAAGTACTTATGCATGAAAGACTCAGGCAAAGTACCTCTTCAGGTAGATCCCATTGTGGGGCTCACCCAAAGATATCCCGTCGTAGTCTTTAAGCTCATAATCTCCCTTATCTAAGACACGTTTTACTTTGTATGGTCCATGCCACATGGACTCAAACTTTCCTGCCCCCAGCTTATCATGTTTTTGGTCATATGTGAGGACCAAATCTCCTTCACTGTAGGTGCGAGGTTCTACCGACTTGTCATATTGTGCTTTGATGCGTTTCTTATGAGCCTTGTTGGAAAGAGCGGCATCTCGACGAGTTTCGTCGAGCTTAGCTAGGTAGAGGAAGCGTTCTTCCTCGGCAGTAGTGTTTGGGAGACGTTCGATGGCAAGCTTGAGGGACGGAATCTCACACTCAATAGGAAGGACCGCCTCCAATCCATACAATACTAGTTGGAAGGGAGTAAATCTAGTGGCGGTTTTAAAGGAGGTTCGATAAGCCCACAGTGTGGAGAAGAGCATGTTATGCCAATTGGCCTTGTGCATACTCGCCATACGTTGGACCATAGTTTTCAAGACCTTGTTAATGGCCTTGACCTATTCATTCGATTGTGGGTAGTACGGTGTTGAGTTTTCATGGCGAAAACCCAATCTATCGCTCAACTCGTCAACGATATGGTTCATAAAGTGAGAACCATGGTCAGTAACTATCACTTGAGGAACTTCAAACCGCACTATTACATGATTAAACATGAAGAGTGTGGTGGTCTTGCCATCGTTCGTGTATGCATTGCCTCGACCCACTTTGTAAAGTAGTCCACAGCTACAATGACGTAACTATGCCCCCCAGCCGAGGTAGGCTTACAATGCATGAAATCGATGCCCCATTTAGCGAAGGGGCCAACGGCAATAACCAGGTGTAATAGGGCAGGATGGGTGCGCTTTTTCGTATGAAAATGTTGACATGGAGGACATTTTTTTACGGCCTCGATACAATCTTTGAAGATAGACGGCCAATAATATCCAGCGTGAAGAATCTCCTGGGATGTAGCCATCCCAGAGAGGTGACCGCCACACGCCCCAGCATGATAGTCATTTAGAACATGTTCAGCCTCATCATGAGTTAGACAACGTCGAAGAATAGAATCGATACCATGATGGTAAAAAGTATCACTGATGATCAGGTAATACTTTGCATGGTCGCATATGCGACAACGGTCATCATGAGACATTTCAGGGATGAAACATTGGGTTTGAAGATACAATGTGATATCTCCATACCACAGATCAAACGTACTTATAAGAAACAATGACTCATCCGAAAAAGAGTCATTGGGCTCAGATTCTACATCAGTACGGGGGAGGTTGCAGATGAGCTCAACAAACACCAAAGACTTTTTAGACTTGGCTTTTTCGAAAAGAAGATTGAATTCTTGTAGTATCACGATCCAGTGTGAATACTTTCCCCCAAGCACTTGAAGAGTCAGAACGTGGTACATGGGGTTCGAATCAGTAATGATGGTGGTGGTGCGGAGCAGAATGTAATGTCGAAACTTTTGCACTGAAATAACTATCGTGAGAGCGAGCTTCTCAACATGTGAATAGCGAGTTTCATTGTCAATAAGGCCTTTACTGGCATAATATATCACATCTTCTTGGGCATTCTAGTCTTCCTGCACCAAAACCATGGCGATTGTGGTGTCGAAAGCGGCGATATATAGAATGTAATCTCGATAGTAATTCGGCGGTTGGAGCACAGGGGCATGCGTAATGGCATGTTTCAAACTATCAAAAGATTGTTGAGCTTGGTCATCCCAAATGAACGGGACGTCCTTTTTCATCAATCTCATGTAACCCTGCGTCTTTTGCGTGAAATTACAAACGAAGCGCCGTAAATAAGTTTCTCTTCCTTGCAGACTCTGAAGTTCTATAATGTTAGTTGGAGGTGGAAGAGCGACGATGGCTTCCACCTTTGAGGGATCAATACAAATCCCATCTTTCGAGATGATAAAGCCTAAGAGGCGTCCGAACTCGACACAAAAAATACTCTTATGAGGATTCATACGGATATTGTATCGCCTGCATCTGAGGAAAACGACCATTAGATGATCTAAGTGGAACTCGCACTGCTTTGAATGGGCAGGGAGGTCATCCAAGTAGGGTTCCACAAAGTCCTTCACATCATGGAAGGCGTACGACATGGCCCGCTGGAATGTGGCACCAGCGTTTTTAAGACCAAACGGAAGTTTACAATACACAAATGTTCCCCAAGGACAGGTGAATGCAGTCTTGTGTTGGTTGGTGGGGTGGATCTCAATTTGGTTGTATTCGGAAAAGCCATCCATGAATGAAAAAATGACACTTCTAGCACAATTGTCGATAATCTGGTCAATAAAGGGAGTTGGTTAGTTGTCCTTGGGACAAGCTTTGTTGAGATCCCAATAATCGACATAGACACGAATGGTCCCCTGCTTTTTCTTAACAGGGACGACGTTTGAGACCAACTCTGTCAATGGGATAGGATAGATGAAGTCAACCTTCAAGAGTTTCTCAATCTCTGCCTTGATTACCGCAGTCTTCCGAGGGTGTACCGGTCGCAACTTTTGGCGGATGGGTTTGACGTCGGGATAGGTTTTAATTTCGTGTAAGACAATTGAGGGGTCTATCCCAGGAATCTCCTCGTAGGTCCAAGAGAACACGTCTCAGAATCGCTTGAATAAGGCCACGGCGGCGATGACTTCTTCAAGGGAACACTTTTGGCCTAACTGAATGTGTTCCACTACACCAGGAGTAACCGAAATGTCTATCAAAGTGGTAGGCTCAATGTTGGCTAAGTTTCCTTCGGAGTCCATTTGACACGCGACTATCGAGGACTGAGAGCCAGAGTAGACATCAGGTGTGAAGATGGTGCTGATGCTATTCTCTACAGTGTCCAAAAAGGGAAGGAAAGACGAACGATGATGGAGGTCTTCCCACAGAGGATCATCTGCGCTCATGATTTCCATGATGGACTCGTCGAAATGAAAATTCCGTAGCAGGGGGTCGGATGATGTCCACTGTAGAGAACAGGAGGTGGAGGCCACAGCTAAGTGATCCTCCTGTGCTGACTGGATAGCCTCGTACATGAGTTCAGCGGGTGGCAGAGGCATGGTGTCTCCAATCAGGTGTGTGGTGGCTTCATCAAGTACAATCCATGAATCAGTGGAGTTAGGGATAGATGAAATCTGCGAGGAGATCATGTTCACCGTGGCAACATGGTTTGGGGGATCCGAAGTAGGAAAGACGCCCATAAGGGATGAATCCTTAAGGAGGCCGACCACCATGCTCTCATACTTTTGCGAAGATTGTCCAATCGAAGGAACGCTATCGCTTGAGTGAGTAGTAGTGTCAGGTGTGCAGAAATCCAGTTGGCCGACTGTGACAATTCGACCTTGATGGGGGAATTGTACTATGCGGAAGACAGATGATGTGAACGTAGTCATGGCGTAAAACCAATTATGACCAAGCAGAATGTTATAATCTAACGGGGCAGCGACCACTTCCACGTTAAGGGTTGCGATCTTTCCCTCCAACTCGACTGGTAAAGCTTGTAACAGCCCATGAGGTTGAAAGCCACGTACGTTGAAGGCTCTCAAAGTGGTAGGAGGATGGTTCAACTCAGGAGAGCCAATGGCTCTCCAACATGCGATCGACATGACTAACGTAGAGGCTCCTTTGTCCAAAACGGTATGATGGATTATCTTCTCAGCAATGTTTGTGGCGACTTGAAATGCCAATTGATGGGAGAGCCTCGGTCTGAAGTATTCTAGCCGGAACATGATAGTATTCGATGAATCTAGATCAACTACACCGATGGCAGTGAGGAGAGTCTTGCGCTGATTAGGATAGTTTTGCAAGACTTCAAGCGTCGACATAGCACAAGGAGCTTGTGCTAGGTCCTCTACAATGTTGTAGTTTTGAGCAGCCCGAGCATTAGGATTGAAAACCGATTTTCTAATCGTGCTCTTGGGTGGACGCAACACTGACTCGAAAGAGGGTTTCTCAATGGTGAGAGGAGAAGCCGGTACGGTGACATCAGGCATCGAGGTGGAATCTTTTTCAGTATTACTTCCAACAGGTTCTTTGGCTGGAATGGAGTCATACGAACGAGAACGGGTGTTCAAGTTGATAGTCTCGCTACGCATCATGAGAACATGTGCGGTGGTGGATGCTTCTCCTTGGGAAGAAGAAGTGTGAGCGATCGAATGCTGATTTTGAGCAGGGAAGGGATCGTTGAGAATTGCGGGTATGGGTTTTCCCTTAAGAAACTTTTGAACTTCATCTCTATGGGGGCACTCTTTAGAAAAGTGATCATTGCCACATAGTATACAAGGATACTTCAACTTCCTTTTTTGTTTGGTATCATCAGGGGTGATCTTTTGTTCCTGCTAGGAGGAAGATTTCTTAGGTTTCCCTTTGTTCTTTTTCTTACCACTAGACTTTTGAGGTGAAGCTAAAGAAAGAAAATTCATTTCTTTGGTGACAACAGGGGTGGATGATTTGGTGGTGTTGTGACAAGCCTGTGTTGGTGATGGGGAAGAACCCTGGGGGTTCGACGAACCAACAGTTTGAGAGGAAGGCTAGTTGTGAAGGGATCCAATGATGCCATCAGCTTGGGGTCCCTTGGGTGGTTTCGCAGGGTTGTAAGTGTTGCAGGGCGCATCAGGAAGAATATTAAACAACGTGCCAGATTGAGCATAGACTAAGTCTAGAAAATGGGCATGAGCGATGGATTGTTCCTCAGTGAAAGTGCCTCCCATGGCAACATCTCATGCTATGGTAGGTATGAGAGACTTCATAAACTAGTCTGCTAGGATTTGATCTGGAATAGGAGCCTTAATGAGACGTCGTCTCCTTCGCCACTCATGTATATGATTTGAGATGTGAGTAGCGGTATTTTGAAGGAGCGAGGTTAAAAGCTCTATACCAGTTTCATACCGTATAGGCAGCTGGAAATGAGTCAAAAAATTCATAGCAAGAGAACCAAAATTAGGAAAAAATGGGGGTGGTAGTTCAATATACCACTTGGCAGCCGAACCAGTGAGAGTCCGTTGAAATAACCTAAGACGGATCGAGTCATCCATCAAGGAGTTGGATGAATACCATAAGTGGTATGTCATCACGTGGTTTTTAGGATCCTCACTCGGCTTGCCATCAAATTTTGGGATATTTGATGGAAGTTTCACCGGAATGGGTGGCCAGTTAGTTCCATGGTAGATGGGTTCGTTGGTGAGGCGAGACAGGTTAGGTAGGTCCAAAGTGGCCAAAAAGGACAGCTGCGGATTAGGCTGCAGGTACTGATAGTAGTGATAAGGCGTGTAAGGACCTGTGGGACCTTGTATCGACTGACCATAGGGTGTTCTAGGAGGAAACTGGCCATAGGGGTACAGGACTCCCAGACCGAATGCGGGTCCACCACCATAATAAGGTGGTCCATTACCATAATAAGGTGGTCCATTACCATAATAAGGTGGTCTATTACCATAAGGTGGGGGCCCTCCTCCGCCGCCAGGGAGGTGGTCCGCTTCCAAATGGTGGGGTCCCTCCACAACCGCCAGGGTAGGATGGGCCTCCACTGCCTCCGTCGAGAGGAGGTGGTGGTCCGCTACCACCACCGGAATAGGACGGGCCTCCACCACCTCCATCGGGAAGGGTGGTGGGCCACCGCCACCGTCGGAAGGGTAAGAGCCTCCTCCGCCACCTCCACCATAGTAGGGTGGTGGTCTGCCACCATTACCACCAAGATGAGAAGGTCCTCCACCACCACCACCAGGATGGGATGGTCCTCCACCACCACTACCGCCAGGAGGGGGTGGTCCTCCACCACCTCCACCCGGGGGGTTGGGCCATGATGACCGAAGTGAGGTGGTCCTTTGCTAGAAGGTAGAGGTCCTCCTCCTCCAGATTTATGTGGGGGCCCACCACCTCTAATGGGAGGTGGGGGTGGACCAAAGGGGGGTGGAGGGACTGTAAGTGGGGATCCATGTTGTAAAACATTTTGCTGTCCCCATAGAGTGTAGGGATTGCCGGGGTAAGGTACCCTGTAAAGTACGTTTCTGGGATTAAGTTGACCCAGCGCAGGGTTAAAATGGCCTGGATACGCTTGACTCGATGGAGGTTGAATTACGTTGGACGGTCCCCCAACATGGGATAGTCCCGCAGTGGAAGGTCCGGGAGGTAAGGAATTTCCAACGGAAGGACCAATGGGAACTCCTGCTGTAGCATTATGGTTAAGAGATGGGAGTTTCCCCCCAGCAAAAACTTGCTGACCACTAAGTAAAGGTTGACCCAACATTGGTTGTTGATCATTCACCATAGGATTACTGTTACATGTAAAGAGTATCCTCCCCTGGAAGTTTGGGGTGGGGGAGGGGTAGGTAACGTAACCGTGGTGATCACAGGTGTGTTGGACTGTTGTGCTTCAACATGTTGGGTTGTGAGAGGTACTGAACTGGTCTCCTGTCTAGGGGACGCATGTGTAGATGGTTAACCAGTTTCAGCCGTGGTCACGTGTTGCATGGATGATTCTGGTGACTCAAAAGATAAAGAGCGACCTGGGATGGGTTTGTCGATCCTTAGTTGAAAATTTTGTCTTTGAAACTCCTCACCCATAGCACGCAAACAAGTCAATTGCTTACGATAAGGTGCTAAGCAGACGTCAGGACTAGCCCAACTGGGTGGGGATGCAACGACAAAATGGGCCACTAGGTGGCCTAGAGAAGATGTCCAATAAGCTGTCGAAGGACCAACAGCTATTGTGGGGTCAACTTGGGGTTGATTTATCCATTCCAACAATCGAGGCTCTCCCGATGCAACGGGAGGTAAGTCTTGTTGTCAACACCCAAAATTTTTCGAAAAATTTAAAAATAGCATGTAATATTATTAAATGCGGTCATTTAACTGTTTTGATTAGTTTATGTTATCCGAATTGTAACTGAATTGTTCTTTTATTATACTTGAATTTAAAGATGAGTTTCCTGTCAGTTACTGATTGTTTTTCTGTTTTGCAACCACAAGGGGGAATTGCCATAACAGACTGGGCTTACTTAGCTTCCGAGCTAATGCAACAGATTTTCTTTCTCTTACAGATATACAGGTAATGTTCGGGTCGCTGCAATTAAACCTTTAAAGTATTATAAACCAATGTGTTGTACCAATCGTTCAATAAAAGTATAAGCATGCTAACCAGGTTATCAAGTGTTTAAAGGTAGAACTCTTCCTATGATCTCCTTGTAATCTTACTGATAGAGAGTTGGAAATTATGAGGGAATTTGATAGCTATTTTTTTTTCTTGATAATAAATAAATTAAATAACTCTATGGAGTATTTGTCCTTTGATGATACTACTGTAATGCGAATATACTTCATAGCTAGCACTGTAGAATACAACTGGGTGACCATACTCAGACCAATTTTTACTCATCTGTTGTTACTGTATCATGCCAAGTTTAAATTTGAAATATATTTTCGATTTACAGCTTCAAATGCAAAGGAACTATTTGACACAAATCTCCTCTTAACATTTTAAGGGTTTGCATTGATTAGAAACTACTTCTATTTGTATGATTGACGATTGATGAATTCTATAAGCACCTTTAGACTTAATCCTAAATTATCACGATTGAATTTAGTTATGATTTTCCAGACTGTTCTGCCAACAGGTATGGTTATAGTAATTCACATAATCTGCGTAACATACAATTCACTTATACGTTCGTTGTACTTCTTGAACATGAAGAGTAACAAGGTCTATTTGTTATTACAAAGAATCTAAGGCTATTAAGAGATTATGAATGGGTTGGTAACAACTAGTACTATACTTACTTCACCCCATTATCTTATAGTCTACAAAGAAATATTATATCTCTTTTCTCTTCACCTGAGACTAGGGTTAAGGCATTATAGTAATGAGTTTTATGAACAACTTATCATTTAAATTTTACCCATAGGCTTACCATTCTTTTTAATTAGAATCAATCCCCTATGTCTATAAATACTTCAAGACTAAATCTTTGAGCGCCATTATAATGCATAGTTTATTTGAATATAAGGCAAAGTCTCAATAAAATTTATGCAAGGTTCAAAGTTATCGTTCTAACTCTTTGATTTTTAATAGTATGACAGGGAACTATGGTATTACCACCATAATGGAATATTCGTGCTATGATTTTGTTTACCAAATTCATGATAGTGTTGAACCATGCTATGATTTTGTTGGAAACAATCAATGGGAAAAACTTGTCGTGAACATTAGAACTTCGACCCACTGCATGAAATATATTTGAAGTGCGACGTGGTCATTCCATAGCCATGCGTCGATGATATAAAATGTTGAATTAACCCTAACTTGGCATTTCTCCCTCGCCTTCGGGCTCGGTTGCTCAGTGAACAATCCTGTCCGAACCCTCCTGATACAGTGTTTGGTGGAAGCTTCTATGCTGCTTCAGTTCTTCGTGCATGTCTGCTGCATTGTGTGGGAGTCATTAAAGGTTGCTATCGGCGGCCATAAGGTTGCTAAAACCTAGGGTTTTTCCTTTGCTATCAACACTGACTCTGTCACGGCGTGACTATATCTCTCGATTTGGTTCTGTTGAAGCTTCCATTGTGGTAAATACCCGTTGCTTCTGCCAGCTCGTGGTATTCGGTGACAAGAGATGGGTTTATACTTACCCTGCTCGTGGTTATCAAACTATTTACTGTGTCTGAGGTCCTTTCCGTTCACCGGTAAGCTACAGGTTGTTCTTTTGATTCTCCAGTTTGTTTTTAAAAAAAAAAATAGTTTAAACAATAATATATATAAAGTTTTAACCAAACAGATTCTTTCGTCGCAGGCCCTGGCTACTCTTGAAGGTGTAAAAGACACAAACCTCGGCGGTTGGCTCTACCTGGTAAGCCTGGTTTCACCATGGCGTTTCCTCCTTGCTGGTTGTTAGGGTGGTTAGGGTTTTGGTTGGAGTGAGGCGACTCTGAGGTCCCTCAGCTCTGTTCAATCTTTGAACTGTTTGTTTTAACAAGTTCTTTAAAATAGGTTTACTCTGTGTTGTGAAAGGGATGTTATGGCTTCGGTCAAATATTGTAATTTATTCGCCTTTCTGTGATGTTTAAGAATTTTCTATAAAATAAAAAATACTGTGTAAATACAAAGGGGACAACGGCTGTAAGCCTGTCTGTAGAAGAAGTTACAGCCTCGATAATTTTGTTTTGTTGCTAAACTCTTAAATTATTCAGGGTTTTCACCCAGGGTTTTGATAAAATGACTTATTAAAAGTTCTCCTGTACATTTGAGCTTGTGTGTGGCGTGTATTTTTTAATTCTATGTTTTTATAATCACTCATATTGTGAACTTGAGCTGCGGCCGTAGGTGAAATCGTTGTTTTAGATCTTAATAGTTATTTTACTTGAAAAACTGGAATGAATAGGGTTCAATTCAAATTCCACAGTTGTGATTTTGTTTAGTAGCTTATTCTGTCGTTACGATTATGACTTTGTCGGTAATTGAGAGTCAAGTGAAAGATATTACTAAAATGTTTAAGCTCGATATTGAGTTAAATATGGTTCTGCTATTTCTTTTGTTTTTTGAAAACAATAACTAGGTTATTTAACAATGTTAAATTCTTTGTGATAAATTTTCTGTTAGGGTTTTGCACAATGATTTAGTTGTTAAGTAAGACTTGTTAAATTTTAATTAGGGTTTGTACCCTCATCAGGGTATCCTATCTGTGAGTATGATTCTCCTGTATTGATTGTTGACCAGGATATAAATACTGTAATTTCTATTGTTATGAATTTACTATTGTTTCCCATGATTATGATTTAATTTTGTATACACAAAGCATAATTACTTTGTACGTAAACCTTAACTATCTATTCTTTAATTGTAGTTACTATGTTATAAATGTAATAATAAATTACTACTTAAGTATTACTATTATAATGATTACAGTATAGATACCTGATTAGTGATAATTACTTCTTACTAGGGTTGCTGATAAACATAGTAACTCTACCAAATTTAACTACTGCTATTCTGAAATACTAACATTTCTAATTAATTACTCCTCAGACATATTGGAAATAAACACAACATACATCCATTCATACTTAATAAACATAAGGAAATAAATGGCAGAACCTGTTTAAGCTGTGGACAACAACAACAATGGGAGGCAGTTCCTCCCTACCAACTCCTGGAGAGTGCTCAGACAATAACTTCTCAGGACCCCCGAGCTTGCTTTGGTCTCCCTGGCTGGAACTAGGTGCAGCAAAGTAAATTCTCTTAGCCCAAATAGCTACAATGGAACCAAGTTACTGCAGCATTCTTCCCAAACAACTTCCTTATTGTATTTCCCTCTTCCTCAATGGTTTTCCTGAATAACATTCACCTGAATGTATTCTCTCTGGAAAATTCGAGCCCCCAGCTCTGTTCATTGAGTTCTTTTTAAAAGATTTCCTAGGTCTTTGTTGGGTTAACTGTCATTAATGAGCCACCTGCTCTGATTCCACTTTCTTGGGGAATCATGTCCCCAAATATAGGGAAGTTGCCACCTGCAACTTAGGAAGTGTTTGAGGCTGCTGCCACTTGTCTTTTGCCTTTCCACCTAGTTCCATCCACCAGTTTGACCAATAACCTCTTTTTAACAGCTCTCCCATGCTGTTGTCTCCACAATTTATTTATTAATAATAAAAATATTCTGAATTACACTCCACTTCTGTTGACTCTGCTGAGTCATCCATCCCTACTTAGCATTAAATTAACATAATGTCTCAGGAATATAATAAAACAATTACATAATTTTTCCAAAATTGGGGTATGTGACACTTGTGAAGTAGGGATTTGTGCTTCTTCACCCTACAGGGGGTGAGAGGCAGGTGAATCTGTAGGAGTGTGAGGAAACAAAAGTCCTCCAACATTCAAAGTGGGGTTTTCCACTTCATGTGACCCGACCCTGGCTTGTGGATCCATTCTTACCCTCGAAATTACCTCCTGGTTAAGGGGATATTCAGGTGGAAAATTATGAATCTTGCGAGACCTTCTCCAAGGAAAGTCAACCAGAGTGACTGAAACAAAAAGTTTCTCCTAAGGCAAGCTACACAAAAGAAAAGCAGACCAGACAAACCCTACACAAACTAAGGCCACAAGCAAACTTATGTTATAAGAGTGGATTCAAAGGTCTGGAACCTCACAAGATTTTCAAGGCTTCACAAATCATTATATACCGCAGGGTCCAACATTAAAATGCGACAAGGAGGATTGGGAACGTACCCTTGCCCGAATACCCGATTACCTAGATGGTACGTGCGTAGTAATCTCCTCGAGTGTTGTTCTCGGTGTATTACTCTGCCAAGACGGCCAGAAGGTTAACTTAGTTGGTTTCAGGAATCCTAAGGGTTTCTCTCGATATACGTAAGGTACGTGGGCGCTCAAATCCGTAGTGGTGTTTTCTAATGCACAACCATTCGGCAAGAGACCTTCCGATATACTACCGAGTACGTGAAACACCTTTCGATATACGCCAAGTACGTGTGGTACTTGGTGGGTACGTGAAAGTGCTCGATATATCGATAAGTACGTGGAATACTACAATACCCCCGGGATACAGTGATGGAAAATAATGACAGCTTCCATGCTTAACGACACCGGAACACGTCTCTAACTTACACACAAGTTACTAAAAATTTTACCCTAGTTCTACCGTTAATTTTATCTGGATGGTTAGGTGAATGCATGAGGTGAGTACATAATCGTAAACATAATGTAGGCCCTAACTACATGCAAAAAATACATTTTTCTTTTGATGAACTCTATGTATGGGAGGGAGAAACTTCTTTCCAATTTTACCAAAGCAACACAATGCAATGCAATCCCAAATCTACCAAAAAATGACTATGAAGTGTTCTTTTCCTTTCGAGCAAAACATAAAAGACACAACACTACAAAACCAAATCAAAGCATGTTTTTCTTTTTCTTTTATCTTTTCAAAATAAAAATGATGCTAAGCGATTGAAAAGAGAGATTTTCTAAGTAGAGTGTGCAAGCTTTTCACTTTCACTACAATGGCCTAAAAGCATAAAAACCAAAAGATGTATTTAACTTTCCAAGCATGGAACTACTTTTGCAAAACTTGATATCTATTCAAATTTTTCAAGAAAATGAGCAACTCGTAATTCGTGAAAAACACAAATAGTGCAATTTTCTTTCAACTTTTCCAAAAGATCTACAAATGAGACATTCCAATGCATACGCAATTCTTCAAATGAGCTTGAGAAATTATGGAAATAAAGTACTTTTGATCTTTCAATGGATGTATCAAAATAGCAATTCAATAACAGCGATGCTTTTTAAACACAAATATTGAAATGAAAAGATTACTTGCAGCACTTCAATAACTCAGAAAATATCAAGAAAATATGAGCACTCAATGGACTGAAAGTACACACAAACACTCGAATCAATCAGTAACAAGCAGCACTAAAGCAAGCAAAGCTCAACAAATGAATGCAAATGAGGTATGGAAACCGATCCAACACAATGATCAGATCTAGAAAGGAGAGGAGGGAATGCAAGGGTGAGTGGATGTAGGTGGGGGAGACAAGAGTGTCCACCACTACCAAATATCAGACTTGTCCAAGATGGAACCCAAAACAACTCCAAATAAAACCAAACAAGTCAATCACAGAAATCAAAATGGGGTATCTGACTGGATCTTACAGTACAGAGGGAGTTTGCACACAAACCATAACTCAAATCAGAAATGGAGAAGGGCTGTCTGTGTGGCCAAAGTGGAAGATCGACGCACTCTGTGCTTGTACACAGTTCGACATTGTAGTTCACCAATGCGGGAAGTGAGACGATGTCGCAAAATACCAATGAAAGGGTTGCGACGATAGGCCCACAGGCAAAGAACAGAGATAAAAAATGACACAGTGTCGCTCTGAGTTCACTAACCAGGTGCGATAGGCAAGATCTGAGTTCAAAAATGAACCAATTCTCCAAACAGTGAGCATGAAAAGGTTTGAAAATGAGAAGTACAAACTCAAAGGAAGGTAATCAAACTCTTCAAAGTGAAGATTTGATGGTGAAACCAGTTTAAGAGGCAAATGAAAAATAAAATGACTTGTAACAAGAAATCAATTGAAAATGACATTCAAATTGACAACTCCAAAACAATGTTCTTCCCCAGTATGGTCGCCAGATTTGTTTGACGGACAATCCACTCAAGCAGACGCAAGCTGGATCTCCCTAGCTCAATGTGAGTCTAGAAAAAATAGTACAGATTATAAACCACTTTCCTAGATCTAGTTAAGGATCAAACTATCGGATGTCTTACCTTAAGTTTGTAGCCCTTTCTCCAGGATGTTGTTCCACACCTCGTGGTCATCAGATCCAAGCTGCAAGACCTGCCAAGATGCACAAAACAAGACAAAGTAAAAATGTCCAAACGATAACAGATCTAAGTAAACAGTTAAGCAAGTAAACTACACAATATCATCAACACAACAATATTGGTGGAAAGCGTTTATATTACTATAAATATAGGGAAAGTACATAGAAAAGAATGATTACAACCGAGGCTTAACGAAGCAATCCTTCTGCATCTAAGCCAATTCCATATCCTCCTAAGGAAGTGTGAGTCTCTCAATGGATGAGTAGATATCTCTCCAAGATGATTTCACCAGCATGTAGACACTATAGACTTGCTCCCTTTGGAATGGGAAGGAGCTTCATTTATATAGGACTAAGTGGATAGGGTAGGTTGAGATATGGTAGGAGAGAGATAGGGGATCCTTCCAAGAGGTTAGGAACCGAGTGCCAGCTCTCCCAAAAGGTCAAGGATAAGGATCCATGTTAGCTGGCTTCGAGAATGGGCTCGAAGGAATTATTTTTGTCCATTAACTGACATCGTCGCACCCTGCAAGAGAACAAGGTGCGACGTCGCAGGTTGCATGAGTGCAGCCTGCGACGACCTCTCAAAACCTAGTGTAAATGGGTTATATCTCTTCCAAGCTAATAAATTAGTCAAGGAAACTTTAGGGATGTATACACTGAATCTCATGATGGTAGGATTTTAGGTGTAACAAAAACACCATATGCTAAGTGTCCTTATGGATGCCAATCTATCTCATCGAACTGCATGGATAACTAGACATTGTAATGGCCGAGTCAATATAGGAATCGGTGTTATGTTCAAGGTTCACTCTAAATATGCTCGATCTCAATCAAACATGGTGAGTAAAAATCATCCGAGGAAGCATTTCATACCACCCCCCCCCCCACAATGTTGAATTGAGTGGAAAAGATGACAACAATGGATGTCACGACTAATGGAAAAAGTATGGAGTACGAGATAGAGGCAACAAAGATGCAAAACATCCTAAGCAAGAAACACTCCAAAGTGGCGAGCTCCAAGACACTGTGAAACAAGGCAGTACAGGGAGACAAATTCCTGGTGACACTCCAAATACTATCGACACGATTGACATGAAATCCACTACCCAAAGGTGCAGAACGAGAGGTACAACAAATAACCATCATGGACAACAGTCCTCAATATGGGTCTTGACAAACAAGGCCATGTTAGGTACCCATTTACAATAGAGGAATTATAATATATTCATTGAGTTCATGAGAAAAACAACTATCTCATAGACAAATCAAGGTGGCGTGCAACCACTAACTAGAAAGAGGGAAAAATAACTATTGAAACACCTCAAACAAGGCACAAAATAGAGGCTTGAGTGAAAAGTTATGGCAAAAACATTGGCCATTAACCTTCAAAAATACAATAAATTTGGCAAAAAAGACTATGCCAAAATCCTGCCATGAGCAAAATATGGCGATGAAAGAATGAGCAAATTGTCCATGAATCACAAATTGAGCAGCAAATAGTTGTATAGAATAGAGATAGAAAATTGATCTCTAAAATTTTTGACGATGCCTCTAGAAAACCACGGAGCTAAAGCGGAAAGAGATCCCTACTCTCAATCAGGGAAGCTTTACGCAGACTATGACCCTCTAAGAGAGAGTATGCCTCAATAGATTGCACCAAATCTACTAAAAATCAAGGCCACGCACTGCCAACCACGAGCACAAACAAACCTCAACACGAAGATGAGATTGATCTTGGGCATTTATGGCATTGGTCATTTCCACAGAAAAACCTTGCAAACTAGTAGATCAAGCATAATTCAAAGAACCATTGGGGCAGTAAAAAAATGCATGTGGCTATGCATCCACTATGCCAAATCCAACGAACCTGAACCCAATATGAATAAAAATGTAGCTATCTAAGTCGGGCAACGATGAATCACCCACACAATACAAGGTTATTGGATACAAGCTAGGTTCAATTCCTGTTGTCAGCAAGACTACATGTGTATCGACTCCTTGCCTTTGCGGAAACCACAAATCTCAAAACCGTGTGCTTAGTTGTGAAACACTAAAACATTGATCTGTTACTCACCACAATCATGTAAAGGTCCATTTAAAGAATCTGGGACAAAGAATTTTGTGAGGGTTTCAGAGATAAGAGCGCCCCCCATAAGACTACCCACTTGTTAAACAACACATCATAAAAAATATATAAAGAAGATAAAAAGACACGAAGACTAACAATGGAAAAAAGGCATTATATTAATGTGTTATTAAGCTATCTTTTATATGTACATAGATGTACATATATATTACAAAAACACCATAATTGTCATGTAACCGAATAACAGTTAGGTAAACTAACGAAGTATGATTAGAGTCTTTAACATCCCCCTTAATTCTAAGTTTGTTAGTGCCTGGAAAACTTCTACTACTTGACAATCAACAAAGTGCCAAGAAAATTTAGAGAGTAGAAAACTCAAGAAGGTAATCTACAAATGGATGAAAATCTCTCTGAAACAAAATCTAGTAGAAGATGAAGACTTCTACTAAGTTGCATGGTTTCAAGTTGACCATAAACTAATGGTTTTAAGTTGACCATTAAACTATCCAAGCAGAGAAACAACTGTATATGTTCTTTGAAAATGTAAACAAGCAGAACCTCACATCTTCTGCTTAATTGGTAGTTTTAGGATGACCACAAACCATGACAACAACAATGAGGTGGTTTTAGGATTACCATAAACTATATTAGGAACAAGGTTGCATACTTGTTTCCCATTTGTTCACAAGATCACAACACAAACTTGGAACTTGACTTCAATATGTAGATGTTATTCCCCCCTATTAGGGACAAGTTATTAATTGAAAAAACCATCATTCGACTGCATTAACTTCATTCGACTGCTGAAATGTCTGAACATAAACAGGTTCAGAATGATTACTTGGTCCTTCATTCACAAACTACTGAAATGTATGAACAAAAATAGGTTCTGAATGGATTTTCTTTTGTTGCAAGTATTCTTTTCACCATTTTATAATAATCCAACTCGATAATAGAAAATTTAAACTCAACAGAAGGGATACTTCAATTCAACATAATAATGATACTCACAAACACAATAGTAAGTACCAAAAAGCTTGCAAAAACTTAGAATGCAAGTAAAAAGATTCTAAAAAAGAACAAGTCCAGAGTGCAGGAGTCGAATTGTTCTTTAAATCTGGAGGCTTTGTCTTTGAATGCTCTAAATGATGGAAGCTTTGTCTCAGTAGTCTCACATTTCACACGGTGGATTTTCTTCTCAATTTATTTTTGTTTGGTAGGTACTCAGAACAATTTTTTCAACCAATCAAAAGTCTACTGTGCTACCATTTGTCCATCTCTCATTTCCGTTGAGTGCAATTTCTTTATATTGGATTTTCTTCATGGCTCTTCATACAACCAAACAACTTCTAAACTTGATTAATCGATTCTGTATTTTTCTGGGCAGCACTTTGCTATACACCCTTCACTCAGGCGGCTTCCTTGCTTTCTCGCTTTGCTTTGTGCAACATATGTGCAAGATTGCAATTCTTCGACTATTAGAATGTCAAATAAATATATTTTCATCATAGTGCTCAATAGAAAAAGTGGATCTATGTCTGTATACAAATCACAGTGAAAGTTAAAGGCATCTATACTCTTCAAAAGTCACTCAACATTTTTGTCCTTTACACTGTTTTGTTTTGATTCATATTTCTTCCAAAGAAACCAAAATTTATCAACGTTTCTGAGCAATCAGTCCCCAATTTGTATCTTTTGACATGAAACAGTGACCTTCTGAGGCTTTCTATAGACTGAAAAATACTTTACTTGTCAACAAAAACAATGATCTGGGATTCTCCGTCACGCACAATTCGTCACTCCGCCCCATTGATCCATACAATCACATAATGCTTAAGAAAACATATCGAACACAGTTTCTAGTGATGATAGTATCAAATGATGACTAATGCTGCAATCGTTGCTGGAGTTTTCCATTGCTATTGTTAGATGATAGACTGTTTCTATCAATGAAGAGATCACAAAATATTTGAAGTGCATGCTCGACTGGATTCAAAACCGCTTGAATATTCTTACTTGCAATTGGGGAAGATGCATTCTTCCTTTTCTCCATAACATAGACAATGATGATGCATTCTTCCAACCTTTCAAACAAATTCTTTTATGCAGACATTTCTTAGCAAATAACCCTTTTAACTTCTAACTTGCAAATAACATTACCATAAATTTTAATTATAGTTCTGGCAACTTTACCTTTGATCTTCACATGTCGATTGATCTTGCACGACTTCACGAGTGGATTTCCTCCTACATTCACTCAACGAGATTATTATTGGGCATTTTTCTACGGCTTCAACACCAAATTCCTCATGCAAAAACACGAAGGAAAAAAAGAAACCAGGTAGAAAGCCGATGCAACAACTCATTCAGGAAGTTGGCAGCTACATGGTAAGCTCTAGATAAACCAATTTGATAATAGACACTTATCAACCCCTCCCCAACTGTTCTTAATGGTGAAAATCATATCCTAGAACATCAGAGGACTGAATGGTAGGCGCAAACAAAGGCTCCTACGGAACCAAATCATAGCAGATAAGCCAAACACTTTATTTCTCCAAGAAACAAAGTGTGTTGGGAAGGAAGAAGAATCCATACTCTCATATTGTTGGAGGAAGAGAAATCACACTAGAATTGATGCGTGTGGTACTGCATGAGGCCTGGCCATCCTTTGGAACCCAGCCTCTGTTATTGTTGATCATTTTCTCTCTACTACTTGGTCGCTCATGGCCAAAGTAAGGATGATCGGGTCAGATAAAGACTTCTACATGTTGGAATATATTATATTCCTTAGAAGGTAATAATGTCTTTGTATTATCCCAGAAGTTATCCACAATCTTATGTAAAAGAGTAATACATTATATCCCATATTCATTATGGTAAAGTATACTCTTGATATCCATTATTATATAAAGAGGTGTCATTGTGGAGAATTATATTATCCCACATGCAATATGTGAGAGTAATTCCTCCACATCTCTTGGTATATAATAGGGTCAAGGGAGTCACTATTACATACATCGATCATTCATTACAACACATTCTATTGTGCTCACAAGCTCTCTACTATATTGTATTGGGGTTATTTGGAGTTGCTCTCTTTGTAAGATTGAAGGAGATTTCTAGAGATCATAGAAGACAACCTTCCCATGGGCGTAGCCCAATTGGGTGAACCACGCATATCTGGTGTATTATTTTCCTTGTTCTCTTTCTTTTCTTATTTCTGTAGAATCATCAAGTTTAGTATGCAAATTACACAAGTTTTTATATGGTCTCAAACAAGCACCTAGGGCTTGCTATGATAAAATTGATCCATATTTCTTGAACAATGGTTTTAAGCATTGTATATCTGATCCAAATCTGTATGTTAAGAACTTTGGTGATAATATCCTCGTTATTGTGTTATATGTGGATGATCTTATCATCACTGGCAGCTAGATTGCATTAATTCAAAGTATGAAAAGTGATATTAAAAAACAGTTTGAAATGACTGATCTCAGTATATTGCACTATTTCTTGGGTCTTCAAATCTAGCATATGGAAAATGGTATTTTTCTCTCTCAATTCGAAGTATGCTACAGACTTATTGGCTCATTTCCATATGATTGATTGTAAAACTGCTCCTATGCCATTTCAGTCCGGCGTAAATTTAATTGTTGAGTGTACCACCCCCCTTGTTGATGCTACTCTTTATCGTCATCTCATGGGAAGTTTGATATATTTAACTCACAACAAAACATATCTCCCTTTTTCCGTCAGTATGGTTTCTCGGTTCATGCAACAACCTCATGAAATTCATTGGAAGGAATCCAAGAGAATTATGAGATATTTACAGGGGACATTGTACTATGGTGTCTTTTATTCAAGCAGTGCTACAGTTTCACTTTCTGGTTATACAGATTATGATTGAGCAGGTGACAGTTCTGATCGATGGTCAACTGCTGGTTATATATTTCAACTTGGTTCAGGTCCAATTTCTTGGTCCAGCAAGAAGGTGAAGACTCTTTATTTATCTTCGTATGAAGCAAAGTATAGAGCAGCCAAAGAAGCATCTAAAGAAGTAGTTTGGTTACAACATGTTCTCATTGAGCTTGGCCTGGTTACGAAATCATCCACTATGTTGAAATGTGACAATCAGGTTGCAATTCAGCTTTCTTATAATCCAATATTGTTAAGTTTAAACCAAATAGACAAACAAGATCTCTGAAAGAAACACAATCACAAGATAGACACACAATATACCCTGGGAAACCCTCATGGGGTAGAAAACCCAGCAAAGCTTTCCTCAATAAGATGATCAACCAAAATACAAGATGTGCTCCTTCTCCTTGACTCCTTAGCAGATCTCCCAGACTAGTGCGCACTCTTCCACAAGTGAGTGAGTGATCTAATGAGGAGTTCACCTCCTCTATTTATACTTGACTCCCAACTGACTAAAAGACCTAATGGGGCCGACCTCACCTGGAGAAGTCTAATAACCCCTAAAATATAACTGCAGGGCCGACCCACACAAGGTGGGTCTAATAACCCTAGTTAATACAAACTCCTGGAGGAATAAACATCTCCAGATACATGATAGGGTTACCTTGGAGGAATGAAACATCTCCGGAATAATAAAGTACAAATATAATATTCTTTGAAGTTACAATATTCAACACTCCCCCTTAACGAGAAGGATATTATAACAACATCTGCAAGAGCAAGGAGTCATCATATATGATACATCTATAAATCATTGGAAGCTTTCTTCAAATCATCTTCATCAGTAACTCAACCAGTTACTGGAACATCAATGTCAATAGTGTCGATATCACTATAATCATCGGCATCGTCATCAGCATCGTTATCACACGATCATCAACATCGTCAACAGCATCGTCATCACACGATCATCAGTATTGTCATCACACGATCATCAGCATCGTCATCACACGATCATCATCATCGTCATCATACGATCATCAGCATCGTCATCACACGATCATCAGCATCGTCATCAGCATCGTCATCACACGATCATCAGCATCGTCATCACACGATCATCAGCATCGTCATCAGCATCGTCATCACACGATCATCAGCATCGTCATCACACGATCATCAGCATCGTCATCACACGATCATATTCCTAGGATGATCAATCCTGCTCCTTTTAGGACATAGGTCCATGGATGATACAATCCAATCTTCAGTTCTCGGAGACTTCAGTCTACGGATCAATTCTGGGACCTCAGTCCGGGGACGATGCAATCCCCTGCCTGTTCGTTCAGGACTTCATTATCGGAGACCCAGTCTACGGTTCTATTCTGGGACCTCAGTCCGGGGACGATGCAATCCCCTGCCTGTTCATTCAGGAATTCATTATCGGAGACCCAGTCTACGGTTCTATTCTGGGACCTCAGTCCGGGGACGATGCAATCCCCTGCCTGTTCATTCAGGACTTCATTATCGGAGACCCAGTCTACGGTTCTATTCTGGGACCTCAGTCCGGGGACGATACAATCCCCTACCTGTTCATTCAGGACTTCATTATCGGAGACCCAGTCTACGGTTCTATTCTGGGACCTCAGTCCGGGGACGATACAATCCCCTACCTGTTCATTCAGGACTTCATTATCGGAGACCCAGTCTACGGTTCTATTCTGGGACCTCAGTCCGGGGACGATACAATCCCCTGCCTGTTCATTCAGGACTTCATTATCGGAGACCCAGTCTACGGTTCTATTCTGGGACCTCAGTCCGGGGACGATACAATCCCCTACCTGTTCATTCAGGACTTCATTATCGGAGACCCAGTCTACGGTTCTATTCTGGGACCTCAGTCCAGGGACGATACAATCCCCTGCCTGTTCATTCAGGACTTCATTATCGGAGACCCAGTCTACGGTTCTCTTTAGGACTGAAAGTCCAGGGATGATCCAATCCCCTCAACTATCCACTAAGGGTTTCATTCTTGGAGACCTCACGTCTACGGCTCTCTTTAGGACTGAAAGTCCAGGGATGATCCAATCCCCTCAACTGTCCACTAAGGGTTTCATTCTCGGAGACCTCACGTCTACGGCTCTCTTTAGGACTGAAAGTCCAGGGATGATCCAATCCCCTCAACTGTCCACTAAGGGTTTCATTCTCGGAGACCTCACGTCTACGGCTCTCTTTAGGACTGAAAGTCCAGGGATGATCCAATCCCCTCAACTGTCCACTAAGGACTTCATTCTCGGAGACCTCACGTCTACGGCTCTCTTTAGGACTGAAAGTCCAGGGATGATCCAATCCCCTCAACTGTATTCTCATCAATACAAGTACAAGTATCCTCATCCATACAAGTACATTAATCAATATCTAGCATCAACAGCATGTATACATCATACATCAAAAGCATGTATTCTCACTAATACATCTATCATCACAATCATGTATACATCTATCATCAAAAGCATGTATACATCTAACATCAAAAACATGTATTCTCACTAATACATCTAAAAGCATGTATACATCTGTCATCAAAATCATGTATACATCTATCATCAAAAGCATGTATACATCTAACATCAAAAACATGTATTCTCACTAATACATCTATCATCAAAATCATGTATACATCTATCATCAAAAGCATGTATACATCTAACATCACAATATGTATAAGTAAAACTAAATAGAATAAGGTAGTCCTAAATTTAACTAATTCTAAGTGACTAGGTGAAGTCTCATTGTTGATGAGACTTGCTTGTCATCAGGAATCATGCTACTCCCCCTTTCTAGGAGAGTCCTTTTGAACTACACCAAGCTTGTCTCGAAAGTATTCAAATTTCACACGAGACAGTGGTTTGGTCAGGATATCAGCAATTTGATCTTCAGTGCTCACATACTCAAGCTTGATAGCTCCTTTCTGCACCATATCTCGAATATAGAAGTATCGAATCTCTATGTGTTTTGACTTATCATGGAACACAAGGATTTTCTGTCATCTTGATGCAGCTTTGATTATCACACATAATCGTAGTGGGATCCATTTCTAAGTCAAACACTCCTGATAATAGTTTCCGAAGCCATACTGCTTCACAGCTGGCAGAGCAAGCAGCTATGTATTCTGCCTCAGCAGAGCTGAGGGCCACACTGGATTGTTTCTTGCTGAACCAAGAGATCATGGCAGATCCAAGGCTATAACATCCACCTGAAGTACTTTTTCTATCTGAGACACTGCCTGCCCAATCAGAGTCTGAGTAACCATGCAACTTGAGTTCATGACTTCCATCATAGAGTAGGCCAAAATCTAATGTACCTTTTAAGTACCTCATTACATGCTTTGCAGCTATTAGATGAACCTTTCTGGGTTCTACTAGATACTGACTTAGGGTATTTATAGCAAAGCATATATCTGGCCTAGTATTTGTTAAGTACATTAGTGACCCAATGATCTGTCTATATAAAGTTAGGTCCACTAATTCTGATGAGTCATTAACCAAAATCTTTAAGTTGGAGTCCATGGGAGTGGCCATGGGTTTACACTCCAACATATCAAATCTTTTCAGAATTTCCACAGTATACTTACCTTGATTCAGAAAGATTCCTCTTGGTTCTTGCCACACTTCTAAGCCTAAGAAGTAGTGCATCAATCCGAGATCTTTCATCTCGAATTCTGAAGAAAGCTTCTTCTTGCTTTCAATGATTTGTTTCTCATTTCCAGTTAGAAATAGATCATCCACATATAATAAAAGTATAACTGGTTCATCATCCATCACTTTGAGATAAAGGTTTGGGTCAGCTTTACTTTTGGTAAAGCCCATGCTAGTTAAGAAATTGTCAATCCTTCCGTACCAAGCTCTGGGAGCTTGTTTCAACCCATATAATGCCTTTTTCAGTTTGCATACATGAGTCCTTCCGTCATTTACCTCAAACCCTTGTGGTTGCTCTATGTATACTTCTTCTTCAATTACACGATTTAGAAAAGCTGTCTTAACATCCATTTGGTGTAGTTTCCACTTCATCATGGATGCAAGAGCCATGATAGTTCTAATTGAAGTATACCTAGCAACTGGTGCAAATGTTTCTTCATAGTCAATTCCCTCCTTCTGAGAGAAACCTCTGGCTACAAATCTTGCTTTGTATTTTTCAATACTTCCATCCGCAGCATGTTTTATTTTAAAGATCCATTTGGAAGAGACCACACTTTTGTCTTTTGGTTTGGGAACTATATCCCAAACATCATTTTTCATTATTGACTGATATTCTTCAGTCATTGCTTCTACCCATTCTTTCTTTTGAGCTGCCTCTTCATAGCTGGTAGGTAGTTGATCCACCAGATCACACATCAGGGCCATATAGTTGGATACTAGCTTTGGTTTCTTCCTTTCTCTAGTGGAGCCTTCAGGAGCACCATATCTTTCTGCTCCTTGAATAATATCTCTAGCCCATGCTGGTCTTCTTTTCCTAGACAATTCTGCAACAGGAGGTGCTTGTGGTTCCAGCATGTCATGATCCTCTGGTATGTCCTCTTCAGGGATGTGAACAGTCTCTGAGATTCTGGGAGATGTATCTTCTTCATAAACTTCTTCAAGTTGACACTTTCTAGATTTCTTGAGGGCTGCTTCCTCATCGAAGGTAACATCTCTACTTATTTCTATATGATGGAAACCTGGTATGTAGATTCTGAAGGCTTTGGAAGTTTCACAATAACCAACAAACATTCCCTTCTTACCTGAGGGATCCAATTTGGATCTCTTTTCTTTTGGAATGTGGATGTACACAGGACACCCAAATATTTTGAGATGACTTACCTCAGGCTTCTTTCCTGTAAAGACTTCTTCTGGAGTTTTGAAGTCAAGAGCACTATGAGATAGTCTATTTTGAACATATACTGCTGTCTTGGCTGCTTCAGCCCATAGATACATGGGAAGGTCTTGATCATGTATCATAGTCTTTACAGCTTCCATGATGGTTCTATTTTTCCTCTCAGCTACCCCATTTTGTTGGGGATTGTAAGGAGTGGTTAGTTCCCTTTTGATTCCAGCTTCTTTACAGAACTCTTCAAATTCCTTTGAAGTATATTCTCCACCATTATCTGTTCTGAGAATCTTGATTTTCTTGTCTGAGAGGTTTTCTATTAGAGCCTTGAACTCTTTGAATTTTCCAAAGACTTCATTCTTACCCTTTAGGAAGTAAATCCAAGTTTTTCTTGAATAGTCATCAATGAAGGAGAGATAGTATTCAAACCCACTTAGAGATGTGGTAGGCATAGGTCCACATACATCTGAGTGTATTAGCTCTAGAGAACTCTTAGTCTTTGTTTCACTTTTCGGAAAGGGATTCTTGATATTCTTCCCTTTCTTACATCCTTTACATGAGCCATCATGATCAACCTTCAAGTTTGGCAAACCTATAACCATCTTACTCACATATGGTAAGGATTTATAGTTAATGTGAGCTAGTCTTCTATGCCATAGCTCACTGGGACTAGAAACTTCATGAGCAAGGGCAGATTCTGGATGACCCTTGAGTTTATAAAGTCCTCCTTCTTCTCCACCAATGACAATTGCATCTTTGATTGATTTTCCTTTGGTCCACATGAGTACTTGACCATCTATGAAGGCTACTCTAAAGCCTTTCTTGTCTAGAGCTGAGATAGAGAGTAGATTCTTCTTTAACCCTGGGACATATAATATTTCTTTCATCTTTAAAGGTGTTCCTGAGTCAAGCTTGTAGCTTGCTTCAGCAATTCCCTTGATGGGATATTGATAATCATCTCCTAGAGATACCTTCTGGGGTGAAGACTTCTCTTCAATCTTGGAGAGAGTTTCCTTATGACCTGTCATGTGCTTTGAAGCACCACTGTCAATGAGCCAAGTGTCTTCACCAGGAGACACAGATCCAGAGAGAGCAGAAAATAGTACATATTCTTCTGGTTCTTCTTTCTTTACTCTAGATCTTTTCTTTTGAGGCCTTTCCTCCACTTCTTCTTCTTCTTCTTCTTCTTCTTCACTGTCATCTTCTGCCATATGAGCATGATGTCTTTTGTGAACAAACCTTTTCTTCTTCTTCTCTGGTAGGGTACAGTCTCTGGCATAGTGTCCTAGCTTGAGACAATTGAAGCATTGGACTGTGGAGATGTCTCCCCCTTTCCTTTTGAATCTATGAGAGGGTTGAGGCCTTTTGTGGTTTACTTTCTTGAAGTAGCCTCTCTTTCCTCTTTTGGTGTGGGTGGCCAAAGCTTGGTCATCCTCTTTGAGAAGTGCTTCTCTGTTGGCAACCCTAGCCTCCTCTTGAACACAATCTTCCCATACTACATCAAACTTCATACTTTCTTTTCTGGCACACATAGTTTGAATGAATGACTCCCAAGGTCTAGTGAGACCATTTAGAGCTGTCATCACAAGTTCATCTTCATCAAGAGTATCACCAATGGCATCTAGTTGTTCTTTGATTAGAGAGACTCTTGAGAAGTAGTCTTGAATGGATTCTCCTTTGTGCATCTTGGTACTTTTCAATTGAGTCCTTAGATTCATCTTTCTGTTGATGTTCTTTCCTTCATACATTCTTCCTAGGGCATTATACATTTCCTTTGGAGTCTTCTTGGAAGACACTTGGGGAATCAAGTGGTCTTTAATGGAATCAGCTATGATTCTCTTTGCCCTAATCAGATCCTTCCTGTGTTTTTCTTTGGCTTCATCTTCTTCTGGTTCTGCAACTTCCTCCTTGATATAATGAGCAAGATCATTCTCCTCAAGAATGAGACCAATTCTGTATTTCCATGCCCGGAAATTCTCTATGCCTTCTAGCTTGTCTTCAAGCTTAGTATTTGGAGCCATCTTCTCTTGGGGGAGTCCAAGAGACAGAGTAGACTTACCTGGGAAGTTACTTTTCACTTTTCCGGAATCTGGAACAGAATTTTATCGCACTTTTGGAAGAATTAGGGTTTGACTTTCCCGGAGTTCTACCCAACCAAAAAGTTAGATCTATAGCTCAAAAGAATGCTCCTGAGAAGGGCTATCCAGCCATGTAATCAGAAATCAAAAATTACAACTTTTTTCTGAAACCAAAATCTGACGTATCGCACTTTTGGTAGAATTAGGGTTTGGATTTCCCGAAGTTCTACCCAACCAAAAAGTTCGATCTATAGCTCAAAAGAAAGGTATTGAAGAGAGCTATCCAGCCATGCAACCAAAAATCAATAATACCAACGTTGGGCTGAAAACCCTAACTTCACCAAAGAGAGAGAAAGAGGTATTCTTACCTTGTGAAAGATGTCCTATTCAGTCTAGCTCTGATACCATGTTAAGTTTAAACCAAATAGACAAACAAGATCTCTGAAAGAAACACAATCACAAGATAGACACACAATATACCCTGGGAAACCCTCATGGGGTAGAAAACCTAGCAAAGCTTTCCTCAATAAGATGATCAACCAAAATACAAGATGTGCTCCTTCTCCTTGACTCCTTAGCAGATCTCCCAGACTAGTGCGCACTCTTCCACAAGTGAGTGAGTGATCTAATGAGGAGTTCACCTCCTCTATTTATACTTGACTCCCAACTGACTAAAAGACCTAATGGGGCCGACCTCACCTGGAGAAGTCTAATAACCCCTAAAATATAACTGCAGGGCCGACCCACACAAGGTGGGTCTAATAACCCTAGTTAATACAAACTCCTGGAGGAATAAACATCTCCAGATACATGATAGGGTTACCTCGGAGGAATGAAACATCTCCGGAATAATAAAGTACAAATATAATATTCTTTGAAGTTACAATATTCAACAAATATATCACTCCAAGACAAAGCATCTCGACCTTGATGCTCATTACATTCGAGGTCTCGTCACAAATGCTATTCTTTCTCTTAAGAATTGTCCTACTGGGAAACAAGCAACCGATATCTTCACCAAATCCTTAACAAAAGTGAAGTATGTGCATCTTCATTCCTTGCTTGGGATGAGAGAAGTTGTCATCAAGGGGGAGCAGTAATGACTCATTCCTTCCTTAGTGTTAGTGTGGTTCCCAGCCATTATTAAGGGGGATTGTTGGAATATATTATATTCCTTGGAAGGTAATAATGTCTTTGTATTATGTCGGAATTTATCCACAATCTTATGTAAAATTTCAATACATTATATCCCATATTCATTATGGTAAAGTATACTCTTGATATCCATTATTATATAAAGAGGTGTTATTATGGAGAATTATATTATCCCACATGCAATATGTGAGAGTAATTCCTCCACATCTCTTGGTATATAATAGGGTCAATGGAGTCACTACTACATACATCCATCATTCATCACAACACATTCTATTGTGCTCACAAGCTCTCTGCTATATTGTATTGGGGTTATTTGGAGTTGCTCTCTTTGTAAGATTGAAGGAGATTTTTGGAGATAATAGAAGACAACCTTCCTGTGGACGTAGCCCAATTGGGTGAACCACGTATATCTAGTGTATTATTTATCTTGTTCTCTTTTATGTTCTTATTTATGTTGATATGTTATTGGTTGCTTATATAGGTAAGATAGTTTAGCTAGATCTATAACTCTGACACTACATAACCAATTTCTATGGGCCTTCCACTTCATAAGACAAAGCAGTTTTTTTGAACAGTTTGGAAAGACTGAATCATAATATTCAACATGATAGATGGATATTTGGAGGAGACTTCAATGTCATCTTGACTCTGGATGAAAAAAAGGGAAGCACTCGCAGACTAGAAGAGGACAACAGACTATTCCAGAACACTATTGATCAACTCCAGATGATTGATATTGAACCTGCAGACGGAGATTTCACTTGGACCAATCGGTGTTCTGAAAATCAAAATATTTCCTTCTGACTTGATAGATTCCTCATCTTGGAACCATTAATGCTAGAAGGCCTCTCTCTCAACTCCTCTATTTTTCTGATCACGGGTTCTGATCATTGGCCAATTCAACTATGGATGGATGTGGTTGGAGTCTCTCAACATAGACCCTTCAAGTTTGAAAATGTTTGTCTCTCGCACCTTAACTTCGAGAAAAATATCAAGCAATGGTGGACATAAATCATCATCCCACATGGCACGCTTATGTGTAAATTCCAACAGAAAATCAAGGTCCTAAAACAAAAACTAAAAGAATGGAACAAAAATACTTTTGGCAATATTTTTCAAGCCCATACAATCCTGGAGAACCACCTCTAGGAAATTCAAATCATCTACAGGTAGCAAGGACAAACATATCAGCTTAAGGATGAGGAAGCCTGGGTTAAACAACAGCTTGAGGAAAGGTACGCTCAAGAGGAAATCCTTTGGATACAAAAATCTAGAGTTCAATGGCTCAAAAAGGGAAAGCAGAATTCCAAATTATTTCATCAATCAACGATCCATTGACGACACATCAACCAAATTAAAATCCTGGAAGATGATCAAAGCATACACTCAATAGTCATGATGATATTGAAAGAGAGCTCAATCATTACTATAGGGACATTCTTTGTGAATCAGTGATGTTTCGATCTCTGGCTATTGACACAATTATCAGACATATACTTGCTCTAGTCTCAGAGGAGCAAAATGATGCCCTTATGAGACCTATCACCCGAGAGGAAGTTAATATCGTCGTCCATGACATAAAGGATGGAAAAGATCCAAGACCAGATGGATTCACAATAGATTTCTTCCACCATTGTTGGGATTTCCTTCGGGAAGAGGTATGGAAAATTATTGAAGACTCTCATATTTCTAGGAAGGTTCTCTCAGCGTTTAATGCTACTTTCTTAACTTTAATCCCTAAGGAAGAGCGAGTCTCAAAACCTAATAATTACTGACCTATCACACTTTGCAATTTCATCTACAAGATCATAACCAAATTTATTGCTACCAGATTGAAGCGTATCCTCCCTCACATCATCTCTCTGGAACAAATGGGATATGTTGAAGGATGACAAATCATGGATAGTATTCTCCTCATTCATGAAGTGATTCACTCCCTCAAATCCACCAAAAGGAAAGGTATGATCCTCAAACTAGATTTCTCAAATGCTTTTGATAAAATTAGCTGGCAATACATGAGGAATATACTAAGAGCATTTGGCTTCAATGAGAATTGGATCTCTTGGATCATAAATATCACGTCCTCTATTCTTTTCTCCATTCTCTGAATCAATGGGTCACCTATGACCCCTTTCAAGCCCTCAAGAGGAATCAGGCAGGGGGACCCACTCTCTCTGTTTCTATTTGTCATTATGGTAGAAGGAATTAGTAGATCAATCAAAGAACCAATCACTGAGGGCTCACTACACGTGCTTCCCATTCATGGCATGGATCCCCCAATCTTGCACAATCAGTTTGTGGATAATACCATGATGATGGGAATCCCAACTTTTGGGGAATACAAGGAAATTAAGTCCATTATGGAGGATTTCAGTGCGGCATTCGGTACCTCCAACAACCCTAATAAATCTCAAATCTTCTTTTTCAACACCCCTGGAGCTATCCAATTGAACATTTCCAGAATTATGGGTTTTCAACGGAGCTCCCTTCCTTGAAAAAACTCGTACTCTGAAAATGCACCTTGGAAGATCTTCTAACCTCTCACAACATGCGTCTCTCTTCTTGGAACTTCATAACCTTGAACCTAGCAGGATGTTTAATTATCCTAAAATATGTACTCAAGGCTATCCCTATTTATATCTTCTCTAGCCTTGATGATCTGAAAATGATTCTAAAAAAAATCAGATCTATCCAAAGGAAGTTTCTATGGCAAGGTACCAAAGAGGGTAATAAATGGGCCCTGGTGAATTGGATGAAACTGTGCAAACCTAAGCTTAAAGGAGGTCTCAATTTAAGAGACCCTCAAATCCTCAATGAAGTCCTTGGAGCCAAAATTTGGTGGAGATGGTTGGACAACCCTAAGGAGGTATGGGAAAAGCTCTGGAGGTAAAAATATGCTCCAAGAACAAGTGAGGAATATCTCATACTCTGGAATGAGCATCATTCGGGCTCAACTATCTGGAATGCATCCTGGAGAAACATAAAGCTTATTCAAGATCATGCATTTTGGGAAATTAGAAATGGATTAACAACAAACTTCTGGAAATACTCTTGGCAATAGCTTCATCCCTTAAGCGAATCAACATCTGGAGGAGCTGCATCGCTAGTCCATGCATTTTGGTTTGTACAAGGTGGAAGACTATTGGATGGCTAACTCTATGCTTGAGGTTTGGAAATACTGGAAAGTTACTCAAACACAGCTTAATATTCCATAGCATATAGATATAGAAAACTGGAAAGAGATACTATCAAAAAGACGAATCAGATGCAAAGACGAACTTGAAATTTTGTGTTGGGGGCACTCATCCAAGGGAACCTTTACCATCAAGGAGGCCTACTCCATCCATGCTGACACCAAACCCTCTCAAGCTCTGGAGGCTTGGAAACACATCTGGACTCTCAATATTTGGCCCAAATTCAACATATTCTTATGGAAAGTCATGCATAATTGCATTCTTACCTAAGATAACTTGAAGCGACGCAATTTTGTCGGACCCTCGATTTGCACCCTCTGCAATAGCCAAGAAGAAACCATGGAACATCTTCTCAACCAATGTGAGTTCAGCTCTTTAATCTGGGACCAACTCGCACAAATAATGCAAACCTTAGATAGAAACAAAGGTAACATTTCCACCAACATCACCAATTGGAGAATCAAGGCGTTCAAGGGTCCAATTCTAGACAAGATTTGACAACTCCTCCTAGGATTCGTTCTCTGGAATATTTGGAGAGAACGAAATTGAAGAACTTGTCTCTCCCAGCAATTATCCTAGATCGATGTTTGGGGCATCATCAAGACCTCTGCCCTCGAAATGCTCAGACTCAAAATATGGTCTCTAGAGGAACTCTTGGATGGAGGAGTGGAATATCAAATTCTTAAAAAATGGGGAATTTCACCACCTCCTGGGGCGGAATCCCATGCAGTTCCAAGAGTTCAACCACCTTCCATGCCCACGATCTAGTCCAGACCACCTCCGAGTTTTGTGAAAATGAACTATGATGGAGCCTCTAAAGGGAATCCCAAACCATCCGGTTAGGGGATTATCTACAGGAATGATCAAGGAAAAATCCTTCACATTCTTCCATGCAGCATTGGTTCAGAATCCAACAACGTAGCAGAACTTTGGGCTCTAACACGCGGAATCCAGTTTTCCACCAGGATGAGCATAACACGACTCGTGGTGGAGGGAGAATCCTTAGTGGCGTACAAGATTTTTTCCAAAATACTCCAAGGAATGCCAACGGAAAAAGTGTCACCTAGTTGGAGCCTTCTTAGCCTGCTGGAAATTCTCTCTCTTCTACTTTCCAAGCAACTAGCTCTAATCACCTCCCATGTCACATGGACAACCAACAAGGCAGCCGAAATTTTATCCAACAAGGGAGTGGAATGTAATATCAGAGAGTTTCATTACTCTGCCATGCAAGGGAGTCAAGATCTCATCTAGCAAGCATGCATGGAGGTGGCGGCCTCGAACAATGAGCCTCTGACTGAAAAGAAAACATTATCCTAATGCTCTCGTACAAATGGAGAGTTGGGCTGGAAAATTATGCATGCAACCACATGTGAATTAACTCAACCATAAGGATCTATCAATTCGACACTTATAACCATAATATGACAATGACTCTTTGCATAAATATTCGGGAGAGTGATGATTTCCTGATTAGGAAACCCCTGAGCATGCATTCTTGTAGATGGGATCTAGGTACATAATATGGATGGAATTTAATGGTTTCAGCTGATCATAGGACGATCAGTAGTTTCCTCAACCACCCCAGTTTTCATGGTCATTTAAGGTTGCAAGATATGACCGGTTCTATAGTCCGGATGCATTCAATCCTCATCATTTACGAGAATGGAAAGATTGATCGAGAGCTCTACTTATTTGGCAATGTTGATAACTATATCCCATATATTCTCTCGATTGTTGTTCGTTGTTGCACACTCTGCTACTCCCTGTCCTACTATATATCAATATCTCGAACCATCTCGATGGCTCAGTAAGGTGGTATCTCAAGAAGCAAAAAAATCGAACATGTGCGAGTTAATAGGGAGTAGCTACACGTAGCACAAGATGCCTTGATGTACAGAGCCACTATACCACAGGGCATCCAGGAGGAAATTGAACGTAAGGAAGCGGCTCTGTGGAAAGAACTGGATAAGGCTAAGCCATTGGAGGATTTCGTTGTCCTGGAAGCTTGGATTCAAGACCTTGGCTCTTCCCAGACCAAGCACACACTGTATGAGAAAGCAATATCGTTATATTGGATCGTCAAGGGCCTACGTGGGCAAGTACTCTTGGAGAAGGAGGAGAAGGCATGAGAGGAAGCCATTCCAGCCGAATTCTGGAGGGATCTCTACTAGGACACCCATTTTATGCACATGAAAATTGATGCTATGGCGAAGAAGATGGGCCTCCCATTCTCCTTGAAGATCAATGAGGTTGGAGAATGGTTTGGATCCAATACTGCAACCTCTCCAAATGAGGACAATGGCAAGCAGGTTCCATAATTTACTGTTGCTTTCCGTCCAACTATTTCATGTTTAGATATTTTTATTACAGTATAGGTCTAGCTTGTAGCTCCTTTAATACTATGGTAAATGTTCGGTCAGATTGTTCAGATAGCTTAAGAGAAGTTCTTTATGTCCCTATTTTCTCCTTCTTGGAGAGAGGTCTTTCATTATTTTGGATGACTGTAATTTTTCTTTGGTTTCATGGTTACTTTTGCAAGTTCTAAAGACATACATGACTCACTAGTCGAGTGTCCCTGGTTTCTCCTTCAGCAGAGGGGATTTTTCTTTGGCAAGACAGTCAACTCTTTACTCTATGTACTCTGCAGTTTATATTAATATATAGTTTGCTTACTTAAAAAATAAAATAAAATTGAGAAAAAAATTATCGATTTATGTGTATACTAATGTTTTTCATTACCTTTTTATTTCATGTTTTATACATCAAAACTTTAGATATACAAGTAACACATCTCCTTCATATTAAATTGTAAAATGCATCTCACTTCTCTAGATGCAATAAATTAAATGTTATGATGTTAAATATTTTTTTTGAGAGGGAGAATGTATTTTATGCATGAAAACTCACACATACTTCATGCATCATCTTTCTAGTAGCAATTTTGTTGTAGTACACATTTCATTAGATTAACTTTTAATTCATTAATTCTTCAAAAAAAAATATCAAATACATAGAAATTCACACATCTTCCATGCACCACCCTATTGATAATAATTTGTCTAAAATATATATTTGTTTAGATTAATTTCTTAAATATTTCATTCACCAAAAAGAATATACTTGTACCCTCAACCTTATAATACACAAAGTTGCATGAAGAGAAGGTTCATATAATGTTGAATTGAACATTAGTGAGGCAAGCGTCATAATTCCAATCACAAGTCCCTAACTCTCTCATTTACATACATATTCATATTGATATAAAGTTGTTACTATCAATTATAATTCAATTATAACTACCTATAGCTTTAGTCATCCCAATGTGTAGACGTGTAGTCGCACCGGTCTAATGGGGTACTAATTAATTGGGTGCACCAACATATACTTTTTTTTCACACAATGAAAATAGCATACTATTAATTGAAAAATAGTATCAACGGTTACATCAATAAGGAGTATAGTTCTAAAATCCCCAGCAGAAATTAAGGCCAACCAAGACCGACAAAAGACGACCATTGTACCCATAGAACATATATAACCAACAAGTATCAACCCATCTGCCGAAGGCAAAACAATGGGCAAGTAGAACCAAATGAAAACCAGCCCATCCGCCTGAAGCGAAACAATGGGCCAAAAGAAATAGGTATCAAAATAAGTATCAAACCCATCCGCCGTGGCGAAACAATGGGTATCTCGAACCATGTACCAACACCAATAAGCATACCATAACATAATATATCTCGAAACTAACAGAAAGTCAAAAAGTAATAGGGACCCACCACAGAAGAGGGTCCATACAAAATGAGCCAAAAAGGTATAGGCCATCCACCGACCAACCAGTAGTTGATCAATAAATGGATCTAGAATCCTGCAAAGCAAATAATAAGTATTAAACACAGAAAAAATGGAGCTAGAAAATGTCCAGACTGCCCATCGAAACCATCACCGCCAAAGACCAGTCCTCCCAAAAAATGGAACCTGGAGCAGAATTGAGAGCACGTTTGGAAAGGTCATCTACCAACTAGTTGGAGTATCTAGGGACGTGGAGGAAGGTATCAACCACAACCCTGTTGATAAGGGAATGCGTCTCATGCAGCCAATGTAGAAGCCCCAGCACCATGATACGACCGAAACCATTGGCCCAAGAAACAATCGTCTTAGAATCCCCCCAAATGCGGAGATGATGGAAATGCATGTGAATAGCAAATCGAAGCAGCATCCAAAGGGCCAATAGTTCACTACGGGTGTTGGTTCCATGCATCAAATGAATCCAAATTTTATAATAGTGGTCCGCAGAGATGTATAAAACCGCCCCAGCACCACACAATGAACTGCCCAATTGGGAAGCGCCATAAAAAAAACCACATGGGTATGTTAGCACAATTGGTAGAGACACACCAGGAATGGATTTAGGTCTGCTTGTGTAATCTGATGAATAATCCTGAAACCCCACCATCACATGGCCCGCCATTATATCCGGATGGAATATGATACCTTGAAATATGCCCTCATTCCGTGCCTGCCACACCTCCCAGAATACAAAAACTGGGAGTGCCTCCCACTCGTGGAAAGTATGCGCCCAACTTTTAAAACTCTCCACCAGTCTGCCAGGATCCCACCGGAATCTTACGCAGCATATACCACTTAATTTCACCCATAATTCAGAAATCACAGAATAGGAACCAAAGAGATGCATCACGTTTTCATCAAAGGAACCACACAGGTGACATCGGCCCGGTCCACAGAATCCTCTGTGACACAGATTGTCCCAGGTCAGTATTTTATTGTTCAAGACCAGCCAAAAAAACATTTTATTTTTAATGGAACCGAGTACTCCCAGATCTTCTAGTGCCACCACGTTAAATGCACCTGACACCCCAAAATGATATATTCATAGGCCAATTTTTTAGTTGCAACACCGGTAGCAGTGTTCCATGACCATACAAGACGATTAGGCACCTCTGATAAAGATAAATTCATATTTCTCAGACCATCCAAATAACCGTCCCACTCCATGGCCAAGGGCCCCGACAACCCCAAGTTCCCAGCCCGTATCCAACAAGTGTTCCCTTGGTCATCAGGATGTCGAACATAAGCATGGTTCAATGTTAAATAAACCTTGGTACGTAGAAAACCTAAAAGGATAGCAGATAGTTTGAATACATGCGGGCCATCCATAATAGGATCCTCCCCCAACCTGATCGCCCTTCCATTTCAGGAATCCATGACAGCCAATCCGATAGGTATTGGAAGGAACCAAGAATACCACGCCATATATTGGAGGCATCTCCACATCCAGGTTAGCCACACCGAAACCAACTCGTGACCGAGTTGTTCTTCAAATATTTTTCCTTAATGACCAAACTCCATAAAGAGCCCAAGGTAAGGGAATGCCACAGGATTTTTGTTTTAAGTGCAAGATTAAAGTTCCCTAGATCTTTAATTGCTCATCCCCCCAATCGCCGCGGCCGTGCCAGCAGTCTCCAATTTGCCAGATGGATTTTTGGTGTCGATCCATCCCCAGACCATAGAAAAGAAAAGATGCATTTATGGATGCTCTGGAGGATATATTGAGGAATTTTACTGAGGGACATCCAATAGACCACCATATTCTGTAGCACTGATTTGATTAAGGTGAGCCTACCACCCATAGTGATCCAACGCCAGCACCAATGGATGATACGTTTGTCGAAACGATTTAATAACCATCGCCAATCACAGATGTGATAATTGGTCGGCTTAAAAAAAACCAAGGTAAGTGGTGCCATCTCATAACTCCCAAAAATTAAAAGGGAAGAAATTATTGACCCTGGATTTAACCGCCAAGTCCACCTTATTTTCCAAGAACCAAGATTTACCAGCGCTGATAAGCATCCCAGAAGCTTTGCAGAACAGGTCTAATATTTCCTTGTATTTCTGCCATTCCACAATTGTACTGGGGCCAAAGAGCATTACATCGTCAACAAATAGTGTGTGGGTGATGGAAATATGTTCAGACATTTTGACACCCATAATTTGACCATCTCCTTTCACCCTGATAATAAGCCAATTGAGACCTTCAATAGTCAGCAAAAAAAGTAATGGAGATAATGGGAATCCCTGGCGAAGGCCACGGGAGCTCTTGAAAAAACCAGAGGGTAGTCCATTGACAATCACTGCAAAATTTACAGAGGTGATGCATGCCATAATCCACATGACCACATCCCATGGAAGACCAATTTGTACTAGAGCAAGGCGAATAAATTTCCAATCCACCCTATTGTATGCTTTGACCAAATCCAATTTGAGACAGAGGGAACTGAGTTGTTTCATCTTAACAGTGTGGAATACGTCTTGTGCGACACCAACCGCATCCAAAATCTATTGGTCCTCCAGAAAGCCATATTGTTCCATTGAAATGTATTGTGATAGCCCTGGCTTGATATGGATAGCAATGATCTTAGATATAACTTTATAAATGAGATTGCATAAAGATATAGGCTGGAAATCGCCAAAATATTTAGGATGGGATTTCTTAGGAATAAGGGCAATGAATGTAGATTTTAAAGCACGAGTGACAAGTCCCTTGCATCGTGACTCCTCAACGGCCACCCATAAATCAGGACCCATAATATCAAAGAACACAATAAATAGCTCAACCATCCATCCATCCGGACCAGGGCATTTGTCTTTAGAAAAAACTTTTAAGACGGCTTCGATATCAAGAAGGGAAACTTCTCTAAAAATTGCATCTCCCTCCTCATCAGAAAAAATTCACAAGTATTCCTGGATGACTTTGAATTGCTAGATCATAGGAATGTCCAATGGATCTTGATAGATATCCTGAAAGTGTCGTCGAGCCTCAGCATGTAAATCGCCCAGAGTGGTTATATGTCTACCATTGTGATCATTTATATCCCAAATGGTGTTATGAATATTACGGGCATCTGCAAATTCATGGAAAAATTTAGTATTTTGGTCCCCCGCCTTGATCCACAAAGCCCGACTCTTAAGCCTCCAAGACTCCTTGAAATGGAGGATTTTAATCTTACGACCCTCCAGCTCCACAAGTGAATCCTACAGTTCAATATTAAGAATACCCCTGGCTTTATTTCCCAATATTATGGCAAGCTCACCCTCTATTTGAACAAGTTCCCGGTCCTTTTCCACCTCTTTCAATTTAGTCCATTTTGTAACACAAAATCTTAAGCTGCGAAGTTTGGCATCTAAAATATCCATAGCAGATACCTCCCCAGAGGTGTCGATGTTGGACCAATGGTCAATCACCACTTGTTTGAATTCTTGGTCTTGAAGCCAAGTGGCCTTGAATTTGAAGGGGTAATTCTGGAGGCAATGGGAAAATTTCACTTGTAAAAAGATGGGAAAATTATCACTTATTTTTGTATTGTGTACCCAAGACCTATATCGTGAAATTTTTTCCATAAGTTTCTCTGCAACAAAAAACCGATCCAGACGTTTGGAGATGAGTGCATCCGCAAAATGACCATTTGACCAGGTGGGCAAAAGGGGGGATGGTTCAATATACACCAGTTGTTGAGTGTAAAATAAATCCCTGAAAAAAGCACCCAACGGGTCTAGTCTGGCTTGTCTCCCCCAGATCTCACAGGTCCCCCAGGTAAAATTGAGATCACCAGCCAGTATCAAATTCTCTAAGGCAAGTAGTTGTTCTGAACGAACCATGTTCCAAAAAGTCTCCCTGTTCTGGTATGGGAAGTAGCAATTAACCAAATTGATGGTCTCTGAAAACCCCTTCAACCGTCCAGTTAACAAGATTCCAACAGAAACACTGAATTTTGTAAGTCCAGAACCATCGGGTTCCACGCGGCAAGTAACCCTCCTGATAGTCCGATGGCATCAACAACACACACCATCCAGTAAGGTTTGATTTTGGTGAAAAAATTCCGCGATGACTCAGCACAGACCATAGTTTCTTGTAGGAAAACAATATCAGGATTAGAAATGTGTAGAACTCTTTTGAGGGCTAGCGTTTTAGGGAGGCCCCCCACTCCCCGGATGTTGAGGGATAAAATGTTCATCTGCGACCCCTAGAAAGGGCTTTAATGCCTCTAAGTGCCCCGGAATCATGAGAAGTAGAAACCCCTGTATTAACAACAAGAGAAGAAGGTATATTAACCCCCCCCCATAGAACCCCTCTTCAAATCGTCTTTAATTTTCCTCGCACTGCGAGTCTTCAGAGGCGAAAGATCACAAGCCAAACCTCTGAATCTAGCTCCTTTAGTGACCAAGGTAGTTTTTGGCAGGGTAGTGGTTTCTGTCAACTTATCAAAGCTAATGTCACCCACCACCTGATTCTTAAAAAAGGTGTGAATAGGATCCTTCTTGACCATTTCCGCGAAGGATGGGATAAGGAGGGTGTGCGGAATATCAGTAGTAGTTTCCTTGGTCAATTGTTCAGTGGGAGGAGATGGAGGAAAAGAACAGTCCCGAGGGGTTGAGGGAATCAAAGGATTCGAAGAAACAAGAAAAGTATTAGAACGGGAGGGATTCGACCGCGGAGATAATGGGTCCACCAGCGAGGGGGCAACAAGGGTGGGGCTAAGAGTAGATCCCACAGGAATATCCACAACCAGACCAACATTAAGGGAGGACTCAATTGAATCAGACTATGACGTAATACCAATGCCCCCATCTCTATTAAAATTCAAATCTCTAATGAAATATTTTTCCATATCATTAAGGGATTGATAAAAAATAGGATCATAGTGCTCAAGCTTACCCATAGTGTCGAGGTCCTCAACACCCGGGGGAGTAAGGCGATTGGAATAGCCATCCAAGTCACCCACAACATCGGCCTCAAAATCGCTACTGTCACCGGATGACCACAGCGGGTCCACCATATGACGAGCAAATTGCACCGAGGTCTTGCAGTGGTGCCACAGGTGCCCAACTTCCTTGCAACGGGAGCATCGAAAAGGAATGCCCCAGTAGTCAATGACTTGAGTATAGTTCCTGCCCCACCAATCAATATGTAGAATGTCAATGAGTCCCATAGAGATGTCCACCTCCACAAGAAGTCGGCTAGTGCGCTTGTTAATGCCATCCAAGACCTCGAGCTCAATGTGTAAAAACCGCCCAAGCCTATTCCCAATAGCCTAAAATGCACCATGGTTCCACATGGCTAGTGGGAGTCCAAGAAAAAGCACCCACAAATGTCGAAACCGAATGGTCGCGCGATTTGGATCAAGATCCGTGTGCCATAGCTGCAACATTAGGCTACCCACCCCTTTCAACCAAAACTTGCCTAAGATGAGTGTGGCATGCTCCTCCTTTTGAAACTTGAAGCCGAACCAGCCCCGAGCAAGTGTGGATATCTTGGGCACATAGTTCAACTCAGGTCCCCATGTATCAGAAACCTAACCAACAATGTCCTTCCGATTCATGGCCAGGTAGGAGAAACGACCGACGAGGGCGATCATATTGAACTCAACAATCTCCTCCAATCCCACGGCCTCCCGACCCATTGAGAGCCAGTGGTCACCAGGACGACATCGATACCTCTCGAGTCGTCATTGAGTTTTTCTACGACCAGGATCCTCAAATGAGGAATTTCCACCGCCCCCCACCGATCGAGGTTGAGATATTCTACCATTTCGACCATCAGGCCTCCCATCAGAAGCAACCAACACCTGTCCCTTCTTTGCTATGTGTCCAGCATCAACTGGGGGGATGTCAGCACCCACCACAAGTCGTCGTTTTCCCTTCAGCATGTCCTGATACACCTCATACGGTACTAACATCCCATTCTCCTCTAGCCAGATGTCCGTCTCGGATGGAGACGTGGCATTTAGGGTCGGCCCAATTGGCCCCTCCATGCCACAGTCGGAACGGAATGATACCAGTGACTGCAGCAATAATACGTTCGATACTGAAAGGAACTGTCGCAATATCCCCCAAATGAACAACCACCAAAACCCCAAAACCACCAAGGAGAAACGAAAAACCCCTGAATGCACAAAACTCCCACTGGACAGCCACAGGATACCCTCACAGTGGAAATGGTGACTACCCAAAAAGGGCCACTATAATCCCCAAGAAAAAATAAACTCGATTCAACAAACAACAAATTCTCTCCACCAATAACTCCATATCCACAGTGAGATACGGAAAACCCCCGACAACAGGGACAAAACCCCCAAAAAGCACAAAAGCCAACAATATGGCTACTGGATACCACCAACACTTGAAACGGCAGTAACCAAGATGGAATCAAAGGTCATGGAAAGGGAACCGACACACGGGCACCACAACATATACCGATAAACTCTTAAGTGGAACCGACGACATAACTCGGGTAAATCCAAGTCCCTTCCACTAATAGCCAACGCCCAAGAAACGAGGACCACTGCGACAGCCTGTGCACCAACATATACTATGCACACATACCTAAAATATGTAAAATAGGGTGCCAATAACCCCCCAATGCTATGGTTGTCTCACCCTTGACACAAAGAAACTTATTTCACTCCTACTTCAATTGCTCTGTAAACTCTTCAAAATTTTGGGTGACATCGCTATACATAGTCTCAATAATATTCATCTCTACCTAATTGTAAGTAATTTTCTCCAATGTAGTTTTTCCTTTAATGAGCCTAAATTGCTTAGATACATGAACTCCTTTGGCGAATTTTTGTTGTACTTCTATTAAACTAGTATACCTTTTCTATACTCTCGGTATTAAAATTGTGCCAAGTTAGTAATAAGTTGCTGCTACTAAAGGCATGTAGTCTAGTGAGGACAATGATTTTGATCATACTATCTTTGCATGCACTTACTAGCAAATCTTTAAGAACTTTTTAATTTTTTGAAATTTGAGTTTCTTGTTGCTCAATGGCTCTTCCTTTCTCTTGGACCTCAAGAAAATTTTGTAAATGGTTATAGAGTTGAAAACTATAGTCAACTAAGATAAACATATTAGCCATGCTAGCCTTTATTGTTGGAACATGTCCTCAACAACAAGCAATTGTTCATTAACATGATTATCTTCTAGTGTTGGCACTCATTGAAGTTGTGTCTTCAATTGTGTTGGCTATAACTGACCCAGAGGTTTTCTATAAGACCCAGGTTCTTCGCGGTTTCCCTTTGACCAACAAAACCCCTTCGCACTGGCCCTTTCGGCAACAACCTGCGAGCAAGTTGAGGTCTCACCCGAGGTGTATCCATGGGGTACTGCGGAATCATATTTCCACAGTAAGTGATAAGTTGCTTGGACGGACGTACTGCACAGCGCAGCAGTGGGGGTATGTGCTGCAAGGTGACACTGCGCAGTGATGGGTAACACTGCAGCCCACACCACTATGTTCTTCTACCACGGGACTTCTCCTGAAGCTGTGAACAATACAGCTCTATTCCATACTGAGATTATCTTGAAAATACTTAAGGCCCTGAAACGAATATCACTCATCCACTCGTTCAGGCACTTAACTGACTATTCTTCTAGCATTCATTTGTTAAGTCGGGGTGTTGCGATCCGAATATATATGACTATACAATCCAACTGTTAAGCATTCGTTACTGCATATAAGAGAGTGTTTAACTAAATGACTGATTCACTATCTTCAAACACAATGCTAAATGTTCATCATTCATCTATTCATGCGGAACTTAACATATCATTTCCATACTTCTTCTAAAGGAAAATGCATATCAAAGTTCTCTCATAATAGCATGCAAAGAAACATCTAGATATTCAGTTACAGAAAATACAGATCAACATTCGTTCACAAAATACAATCACACAACACGAGATTTAACGTGGTTTACTCCCCCGGGTGGGAAGCTACGTCCACAAGAACGGTTGGTAATATATTTCTTTAAAAGGGATGGGGACAACCGTTCTTAGTCTGCGCACTCAGCTGCAGACTCTCCTTCCTCTCAGACAGGTCTCTGCGCACACAGCTGCAGAGCCTTTACAATCTTCTTAGCTCCAAGAGATTTTATACTACAACAACAAAAGTAACCCCAAAACGTAACCCCATCCCATACAAAATTGTCTTCTTAAATAGATCATGCCTCTAAGGTCATGTCTTTACAAACCCGAAGACCTAAACCCAAAACCCTTGGGGTTTACAAAACTGCGCTGGTTTCCCTAAACCGGCTTGCTTGCATCTGGTAGTGTCTGCTTCATCATGGCGGTTATCCACATCTTCACTCTGTCGCTATCGGCCTTCCTGTCGCACGTGTGCCAACAGATCTCTTTCTCTGAACCGTTCATCTCTAGCGGTTCCGCCCATCAGGCATTCCACGCCGTCACTTTCCCTGAGCTGTCCTTTCCTTAACAAACTCGTGCATTGGACACCTTCCTGATTTGCTCGTGCCCACCGCTCAACACTCCTGGAGCATCTTCCCAACTTAGAACACTACTGGTCCATCTGATACCTGCACCTGATCCTTGTCCAGCACTCCGCTTTGCTGGTTCCACATGGCCTGACTGCTTCACAGCACTGCTTCCTCGCAGCGCTGGTCTTTGCGGTGCTTCCAAAAATCAGATGCTACGCACAGCTTCACAGTGCCCTCAATACTTAGACAAAATTGCATCTTTGCTTAAGCTGCGCCCAGCTCAGCTTTTCCTGCTTATCAAAAATGTTACCCAAAACTTTGTCCCAACCTAGGCCCAACAAATTGCATAGTATTTTCTTTCAAATTCTAATACACTTTTCTTCATGAAGATAGTTTTTCAGTGGCAGACATGGTTGAGGCTTCATCTTGTTGGGTTGCTAAAGATAGAATAAAATTTCTCCACTTTAGTAGCCAGAGTTTCCTTTCGTCCACCACATGCACATGTCTTTTAGTCAAATCTTGATAGGCAATGCCAAGTGCTCTACATTGATCTTTTAATTTTGTAATAATCTCTCCAATGTAATGAATCATATTTTTTGAAGGAATTGTAGGTCAAGCTCTGCACTAGGTATATGTTGAGAGATTCTCACCAAAGCTGGTCATGACTAGCAATGGAAAGAAGGTTTATATACAAAACCCTTTGCTAAACCCCTAAACAATATCACATCCTTCATCTTCTAAGTTATTGATAGTGTACCCAAAGAATCCTATGGTATTGAATATTCTTCATCTAAAGTACGCTATGAAGCTAAATAAGTTCTTAAATCTTGTAACTGATGTGAGGATTCATGTTAGATCATTTGTGTCACCTGCATGAGAGTCCAAATTATCTACAATTCTTTGAATCTTCATAGGCAATGGAGATTTATTAGATGGCTCTATAATATCCTCTTCTTCTTTTTTTTAGTAATCTCATGATCTTTGTCTTTACCTTGCTACAATTCTATCATATTTGTAATATGTGACTTTTACAACTTTCTTTGAATTGAAGTCTTGGATTGACTTTAGCATGGACTAGATCCCTGGGTTCTAAAGCAAATTGGAGCTAACATGTGGTTCCTTTCCCCAAGAAGATCCTCCTTGTTGTTGTGATGTTGGTTCTTTACTAGTAGTAATAGTGTGTGGAGGTGTTCTACCAACACTCAATTTGGTTCTCTTCTTTTGAATTAATCTCGTCTCTTTGGCTTTTTCCTCTTCCTTTTTATGATTTTGTCCCTCCTCATCATGTTATCACTACCTCTTCAGCTAGTTCAACTTCAATGATTCATGAAAAAGTATGGGTTTCTTAACTTTATATGGTGGTGTCAAATCTTTGGTTGCACCTTTCTCTTGCTTTCGTTTTATTCTGGCGTCCTTAAAAAAAGTGATATTGACTTCTCAAGTCAAGGGAACTTGTCTTCACTCCACTTGACAACTATTGTCTTCATATCTTGATTGGTAATAATAAGGGTAGAATCTCTAGTGAAGCCTATGGATCGGCTTGACATTTAAAAAACACAATATGCATATATGTTTTAAAAAATGGAGTCATCATACTTATCTACTATTTTTTTAGCAATCTGGATGATCCGTATCATAGTTGGCAAGTCATCGATGTTGATACAACTTCGACAAGTTTTGACTTGACATGACTTCGACAACTTCAACAGGTTCTGAATACGACACAACTCCGACGAGTCTCGACTTCGACATACTGCGACACATTCCGCACCTTCGACATGTTTAGCAACCTCACAGTTCGCGACATCAACATGCATCGTTGACATGCGACCAGCGACTGTCGAACTTCGACATACTGTCTCTCTAACTTCCAGTCGACTGTAACGGTTGAACTGTTGAAACTGTTCTAACTTCTTCTTTGTAACTGAACGTAACAGGAAGGCACCCAATAGTCTCAGAATTCTATATAAGCATGTATAATATTGTAACATACATCAGTTTTTGATCTGTTTTGCAAGTAATAGAAGAACAGTTCGCATTCCTGCATATTGTGTTTATCTATGTTGCGTAATCCTGCTTTTTATCATTATGTTTATTAAGCTTCCGCCATAACAGAGCCGACTCATTCAGTCGAACTATTGTCCCCTTCGTGCTTCCTGGACACGACTCGGATCATTGGTATTAGAACACTCAGTTTTGTTCGTGCTTAAGTTTTGCATATACACTTCTCTCGAAGTTACCTGATTTATGCCGGTTCAAACTCGCTTGCAATCTCAACAATACAAGTAGACTCGATCTCTAGAAATGACAGAAGAAATAGACGATAGACATGCAGTCAACGAGACAACACATCTTATTGAGCAAGCTTTGGCTCGACAATGAATTGAAATGTTCACCCAATTCAACGAGATTCTCTTGAGATTCACTTCGACATCCAGAGGATCCTCGACGAGAACTCACTCCGATAAAATCAGCCCCTTCAAAGTGAAAATGAATTTGGACATACCGAATCTTGAAGGTAAGATTGACGCGGAATCCGTCGACAATTGGGTTCAACAATTGGAATCCTATTACGCTGTAAATCAACTCTCTGAAGCTGAAAAAGTCACCATTGCATCCTTAAAGATGTCAATCTCCGTGCACTGCTGGTGGGAGAACCTCTCGACAAAGATGGAGAAAAGTGGAGAACCCATCGACACATGGGATAAATTCATCGAGCACATTCGAAAGGAATTTTACCCGCTGAAATAGCTCGAGTAGCAATACAATAAATGGTAGCAACTAAGGGAATGGAAAGATCAATTAGTACAAAGTTACACCGACGATTTCTACCGACTAATGGCTAGGCTTGGCGTCTAAGAAGAAGAGAAAATTCTTTTTCTGAAGTACATCAACGGATTGTCCCAGTACATTCAGCAGGAGATGGAATTTTTGACTGTTAATACGCTTGCGGATGCTTTCCACTACGCCAGCAAATTGGAAACCAAGCAAAAATGGAAAGCACGCTTCGCGACAAAGCTGACATTAGGACGACCACTCAAAAAGAAGGCACCATTGGACTTCAACAAGTCCAAATCTTCTCAGCTGACACCTCCAAAGCCAGACCACGGTAAGAAGCCTTTTCACAAGAGGGAATGTAGCAAACAACCGCCAACCGAAAAATGGTGTGATTTCCACCACTCATCTTGGCATGATACGTCTGAATGAAAATCTTGAAGACATTTTCGACAAAAGTGTCGACCTCCAATGAGTTCAAAAAAACGGTGGAAGAATCTAATCCAGACGTAATGACCCTTTTGACATTGACCACTCCAGCAGCCTCGACTATTGTCGACAGGAAGGAATGAGAACGCCTGTTCCATACATGGATATGGGTCCAAAGCAACCCATTACATCTGATTGTGGACAATGGAATCCAGAAGAAATTCGTTTCCCAAGATCTTATAAAGAAAATAGGTCTTGTTACCACTCTGCATCCTCAGCCCTACAACATTGGTTGGATGAAGGATAGACAAGAACTACAGATCACTCGACAATGTAAACTCAGATACTTCATAAAGACTTTTGAAGATGAAGTACTCTGTGACATGGCACCACTATCCATAGCCAACACCCTGTTTGGGAAACCTTACCTCTGGGATAGACATGGAAGTTATCAGTCACGGCCTCAGAAGGTGATTGTCAAAATCCGAAATTGATGATTCAGCATACTAGAGCGTCAACCTACACCAGCGGTCGCACTAATATCTGCAAAATAGAAAAAGAAGCTCATCAATCATGCTCAGAAGTTCGCATTGATCATGATCAAGCCGCAACATTCTCAAAAGACTGTAGCAACAAGTCAAGTCACTGACCAATGCAGTTCTCGACAGAAGCAGCAAGTCGATCATATTCACGATGAGTACTAGAACCTCTTTCAAGCTCCAGATGGAGTACCTCAACATTGTCAGGTAAAAAACTCTATTGAACTTGATCCTGGTTCTTCTTTGCCTAATGCATATGTTTACAAAAGATCCATTCTCGAAAATGAAGAGATTCGTAGACAAATCCAAGAATTAATCGACAAAGTTCATATCCGACCCAGCGCCTCTCCTTGTGGAAGTCTAGTCGTCCTAGTTCCGAAGAAAGATGGGACTTGGCACATGTGCATCGACTACAGAGCTCTCTACAAAATTTTGGTAAAGAATAGATACCCTCTGTCGTGGATAGACGAGCTCATCAACTGTCTGAAAGGTACTAAATTCTTTACTAAGCTCGACCTCAAGTCGGGATACCATCAGATTCCAATCGATCCCTCAGATGTGTGGAAAACTACTTTCAAGACCAAGGAAGGATTGTTCAAATGGTTAGACATGCCTTTCGGCTTAAACAATGCATCTGCGACCTTCATGCGACATATGGATAACATTCTTTGACCTTTCATTGGCAAATGGGTTATTGTCTATCTCGATGATATATCTATTTTCAGTCGATCATGGGAAGAAGATGTCGGACATCTTCTACAAGTCCTCGACACTCTCTAGCAACATCGTCTCTATCTGAACATGGAAAATTGCTCTTTTGCGATGACCAGCATAAAATATTTGGGGTATGTAATTGACTCTACAAGCATTCACATCGACCCAGAAAAAGTATAGATCCTCAAAGATTGGCCCATTCCTAGAAGCATTCAAGAACTGAGAATTTTTCTTGGTTTGGTGAATTTCTATCGACAGTTCATACTCGGCTTTAGTCACATAGCCTGACCCTTGAATCAGTTGATGAAGGGAAATGGGAAAATTGTCTTCCAATGGAAAGCAACACAACAAGCAGCTTTTGAACAGCTCAAACACAAGCTCTACAATGCACCAGTACTTGTGTTACCTTATTTGCGTTAGCCCTTTGAGATTGAGACGGACGCATCGGACTATGCCTTGGGCGCAGTGATCACTCAGTCTGGTCACCCAGTCGCTTTTCATTCCGAGAATTTTAACGACACGGTTAGAACTTAGAAGATACTCGACGTACAAAAAATAACTGTACACCATTGTGCAAGCTCTCAAGCAATGGAGGCATTACATCCTTGGAAAGAAAATGGTCATTCTCACTGATCACAAGCCTCTACAGTTCGCTCCGACACAATCAAAGTTGCACACAAACTGACAAATCAAGTGGATTAATTACCTACAACAATTCCAGTTGGTGATTAAGTATCAGAAAGGCAAAGATAACGCCACCGTTGATTGCCTCAGTTGACCACCCATTACTCTCCTTCTAACAACGATGAGTATGCAGGGATACGACATGACCACTTGGACATAGTTGTACGAGGACAACAACAACTTCTCAGCAGTCTACCGACAGTTACAGACTAACAAGTCATTGATCTCAGATACCTTGCTATACAATCTTGGACAACTTTGTGTACCGACCAGTGAGCATCAACAACAACTCATTTGGGAAGAGCACTACAACAAGACTGCAAGACACTTTGGAGTAGCAAAGACACTTGCTATTCTGCAAAAATATTTCTTTTGGCCTACACTTAAACCCGACGTCAACAAGTACATTTCGATCATGCGTGGTTTGTGCCATTGCTAAACCACCTAATCGACGACAGGGATTGTATACACCTATACCAGTTCCTAGTTGACCATGGGAATCTATTTCTATGGACTACTTGATGGGTTATCCTACTACCAGACATCAGCATGACACAATATTAGTAGTATTCGATCGATTTTACAAGATGGCCATTCTCATACCATGTAAGAAGACCACGACAACACAGCAGACCGCTCAGTTCTTCTTTACACATGTTTGGAAACACTTTGGTTTACCCACAACCATCATTTCCGACCGAGATGCTAGATTCGTCAGCATCTTTTGGAAGACCCTCTAGCAATATCTGGACACAAGACTCTCATTGTCGACAGCTTTCCATCCTCAGACCGACGGACAGACGGAAGTTTTAAATCACCTTGTAGTACAATTGCTTCGCATGTACAATCACAAGCATCAACGCACATGGGATGATAGTCTTCCATACATCGAGCACAACTACAATCGTGCTCAGCATAAATCTATAGGAAAGATCCCATTCGAAGTCTATTACGGATTTCAACCCTCAGGGCCTATCGACTTGATCAGCTCCTCGACATAGCCAAACTCCGACAGAGACCACAGCCAGCGAGAAGTTGATAAAGCAGTCAAGTTTCGAGAACAGATTTGCGACATCCAGAAGCAAGCACAAGATATGTTGCACAGAGCGAACGAGAAAGATAAGGCCCGACACGATAAGCATCGTATTCCTCATACATTCCAAATTGGGGATAAGGTCTAGCTACATCTTAAGAAGGAGCCCTTCACTGGTCCTTTCAAGAAGTTAAAGCCTTTGTGATATGGTCCATATAGTATTCTTCGATAGGTTGGTTAAAAATATTTCCAGATCGACATTCCTGCATGCCTAGGTCTGCATCCAGTCTTCAACGTGGATCTACTTCGACCATACCATGCACCCTTGTTGGAACAGAACGACTTATCGACAGCAGAACCCGAATACATCCATCCAGATGTTCAGGAGCCTCTTCCTTGCGACAACATTGTGGGACGATGAGTACACCTTACAAGGATGAACACAATTCCCTTGTTTCAGGTTGCCAAAGCTGGACAGTTGCCCTCTCAAGGAAAGTGGTACAATGTTACTGATATAACCGACAAGCTTCCTCACCTTCGCGCGCAAACAATGGGGTCCATTATTTCTTAAGGAAGGAGGTCTGATCCGCATCACAATTTGCAAGTCATCGATGTTGATACAACTTTGACAAGTTTCGACTCGACATGACTTCGACAGGTTCCGAATACGACACAACTCCGACGAGTCTCGACTTTGACATACTGCAACACATTCCAGACCTTCGACATGTTCAGAAACCTCACAGTTCACAACATTGACATGCAGCGTCGACATGCGACCAGCGACTGTCAAACTTCGACAGACTGTCTCTCTTCCTTCCAGTCGACTGTAACGGTTGAATTGTTGAAACCGTTCTAACCGTTCTAACTTCTTCTTTGTAACTGAACGTAACGAGCAGGCACCCAAGCGTCTCAGAATTTTATATAAGCATGTATAATATTGTAACATACATCATTTTTTGATATGTTTTGCAAGTAATAGAAGAACAGTTCGCATTCCTACATATTGTCTGCGCATATTTTGTTTATCTGTGTTGCGTAATCCTGCTTTTGCTCATTCTGTTTATTAAGCTTCTGCCATAACAGAGCCGACTCATTCAGTCGAACTGTTGTCCCCCTCATGCTTCCCGGACACGACCTGGATCACTGGAACACTTTGAAGGTCTCCTAAACCATCTTCATATACCATATGTGAAAGGCCATGTTTGTCACTCTTGACTTGGTTTATCCTTAGTGTACTACCAAATATTGAACTTGGGAGCATAAAACTTTCTGATACTTCAGTTTCAAATGGTCTACCTTCTGATTCTTTCTAAAATATCATTGCATTGGAAGTAAGATAATCCAACTATAGAGAAAATCTTTACCATGCTCCTTTGTATCCACACAATCTTATATAAACTCATTTTGGAGATACAAAGTTGAAGACATATTTATGCCCATGACACACCATTCAATTGCATGAACAACTTCCACTAGGCATTTATGTTTTTTTCAATTTTTGACCAAATTATAAGCCAACAACTAAGTTGCAAATTTGACCTCTAGATTGGCCCATTCCTAGAAGCATTCAAGAACTGAGAATTTTTCTTGGTTTGGTGAATTTCTATCGACGGTTCATACTTGGCTTTAGTCACATAGCCTGACCCTTGAATCAGTTGACGAAGGGAAATGGGAAAATTGTCGTCCAATGGAAAGCAACACAACAAGCAGCTTTTGAACAGCTCAAACACAAGCTCTACAATGCACCAGTACTTGTGTTACCTTATTTGCGTCAGCCCTTTGAGATTGAGAAGGACGCATCGGACTATGCCTTGGGCGCAGTGATCACTCAGTCTGGTCACCCAGTCGCTTTTCATTCCGAGAATTTTAACGACACGGTTAGAACTTAGAAGATACTCAACATACAAAAAAGAATTGTACACCATTGTGCAAGCTCTCAAGCAATGGAGGCATTACATCCTTGGAAATAAAATGGTCATTCTCACTGATCACAAGCCTCTACAGTTCGCTCCAACACAATCAAAGTTGCACACAAACTGACAAATCAAGTGGATTAATTACCCATAGCAATTCCAGTTGGTGATTAAGTATCGGAAAGGCAAAGATAACGCCACCGTTGATTTCCTCAATTGACCACCCATTACTCTCCTTCTAACAACGATGAGTATGCAGGGATACGACATGACCACTTGGACATAGTTGTACGAGGACAACAACGACTTCTCAGCAGTCTACCGATAGTTACAGACTAACAAGTCATTGATCTCAGATACCTTGCTATACAATCTTGGACAACTTTGTGTACCGACCAGTGAGCATCAACAACAACTCATTTGGGACGAGCACTACAACAAGACTGCAAGACACTTTGGAGTAGCAAAGACACTTGCTATTCTGCAGAAATATTTCTTTTGTCCTACACTTAAACCTGACATCAACAAGTACATTTCGATCATGCGTGGTTTGTGCCATTGCTAAACCACCTAATCGACGACAGGGATTGTATACACCTATACCAGTTCCTAGTTGACCATGGGAATCTATTTCTATGGACTACTTGATGGGTTATCCTACTACCAGACATTAGCATGACGCAATATTAGTAGTATTCGATCAATTTTACAAGATGGCCATTCTCATACCATGTAAGAAGACCACGACAACGCAGCAGACTGCTCAGCTCTTCTTTACACATGTTTGGAAACACTTTGGTTTACCCACAACCATCATTTCCAACCGAGATGCCAGATTCTTCAGCATCTTTTGGAAGACCCTCTAGCAATAGCTGGACACAAGACTCTCATTGTCGACAGCTTTCCATCCTCAGACCGACGGACAGACGGAAGTTGTAAATCGCCTTGTAGTACAATTGCTTCGCATGTACAATCACAAGCATCAACGCACATGGGATGATAGTCTTCCATACATCCAGCACAACTACAATCGTGCTCAGCACAACTCTACTGGAAAGATCCCATTCGAAGTCTATTACGGATTTCAACCCTCAGGGCCTATCGACTTGATCATCTCCTCGACATAGCCAAACTCCGACAGAGACCACAGCCAGCGAGAAGTTGATAAAGCAGTCAAGTTTCGAGAACAGATTTGCGACATCCAGAAGCAAGCACAAGATATGTTGCACAGAGCGAACGAGAAAGATAAGGCCCGACACGATAAGCATCGTATTCCTCATACATTCCAAATTGGGGATAAGGTCTAGCTACATCTTAAGAAGGAGCGCTTCACTGGTCCTTTCAAGAAGTTAAAGCCTTTGTGATATGGTCCATATAGTATTCTTCGATAGGTTGGTTAAAACTCTTTCCAGATCGACATTCCTGCATGCCTGGGTCTGCATCCAGTCTTCAACATGGATCTACTTCGACCATACCATGCACCCTTGTTGGAACATAACGACTTATCGACAGCAGAACCCGAATACATCCATCCAGATGTTCAGGAGCCTCTTCCTTACGACACCATTGTGGGACGATGAGTACACCTTACAAGGATGAACATAATTCCCTTGTTTCAGGTTGCCAAAGCTGGATAGTTTCCCTCTCAAGGAAAGTGGTACAATGTTACTGATATAACCGACAAGTTTCCTCACCTTCACGCGCAAGCAATGGGGTCCATTGTTTCTTAAGGAAGGAGGTCTGATCCGCATCACAATTTGCAAGTCATCGATGTTGATACAACTTCGACAAGTTTCGACTCGACATGACTTCGACAGGTTCCGAATACGACACAACTCCTACGAGTCTCGACTTTGACATACTGCAACACATTCCATACCTTCGACATGTTCAGAAACCTCACAGTTCACAACATTGACATGCAGCGTCGACATGCGACCAGCGACTGTCAAACTTCGACAGACTGTCTCTCTTCCTTCCAGTCGACTGTAACGGTTGAATTGTTGAAACCGTTCTAACTTCTTCTTTGTAACTGAACGTAACGAGCAGGCACCCAAGCGTCTCAGAATTTTATATAAGCATGTATAATATTGTAACATACATCATTTTTTGATCTGTTTTGCAAGTAATAGAAGAACAGTTCGCATTCCTACATATTGTCTGCGCATATTTTGTTTATCTGTGTTGCGTAATCCTGCTTTTGCTCATTCTGTTTATTAAGCTTCTGCCATAACAGAGCCGACTCATTCAGTCGAACTGTAGTCCCCCTCATGCTTCCCGGACACGACCTGGATCACTGGAAGACTTCGAAGGTCTCCTAAACCATCTTCATATACCATCTGTGAAAGGCCATGTTTGTCACTCTTGACTTGGTTTATCCTTAGTGTACTACCAAATATTGAACTTGGGAGCATAAAACTTTCTGATACTTCAGTTTCAAATGGTCTACCTTCTGATTCTTTCTAAAATATCATTGCATTGGAAGTAAGATAATCCAACTATAGAGAAAATCTTTACCATGCTCCTTTGTATCCACACAATCTTATATAAACTCATTTTGGAGATACAAAGTTGAAGACATATTTATGCCCATGACACACCATTCAATTGCATGAACAACTTCCACTAGGCATTTATGTTTTTTTCAATTTTTGACCAAATTATAAGCCAACAACTAAGTTGCAAATTTGACCTCTAGAAGAAATCACCATTCCACATGTACCATGTGTGTACCATGTCTCTTATATATTTTGTTTTCAATAACATTCTTAGCTAAAATTACATATTTTTAGCAATGTGTATCATAGTGATATGAATGTACTTATAAAAATAAAATGTTGTACATTAATCTTGGACTTAGATATATACACACATTAGGAAATAAATTCAAAATATTGAAATTATCTAAATACACATTGTAGAAATTCGATATTGACACTTTTGGAATTGAAATTAACATTTTTGGAATTGAAATTAACATTTTTGGAATTGAAATTAACAATTTTGGAATTTGAAATTCACACTTTTTGAATCAAAATTTGCACTTTCAAAATAAAAATTCATAGTTTCTAAAACAAATATTCACACTTTCAAAATTCAATTTTTCACTTTAGAAACACTAGTATTCACACTTCATAAATGGAATTCATAGTCTTTTCTAACAATGCATAATGCACTTAAACACACTATAAGTGACACATTCACACATAGGTGTAATATGTAAGTGTGTTTCTTAAGAGTGTGTGTGTAATCACATCCATTATGTATGTGTGAGTGTGTTGCATCTTTTGTGTGCGGTGCTTATGTGGAAGTGAGTGAAAGACTCACACATAAACAACACTTAGGTGCATGTGTGGCAATGCATGAATGCATCACATAAGTATGACTGCATATCCTACGCATGTGTAAGTACACTTCTTGTGTGTGTGTGTGAATACATTGCTTATGTGCATGGTTGTCTCTTATATATGTGTAACAAATGAACCCATACATAATAAATGGACTCACATCTAACCCATGCATCCACATAAGTGTTGCACATACAAACCCACACATGAGTGATGCACTCACACACATGAGTGATGCCCTCACACATAAGCAAAGAAATCACACCTAAGTGATACTCTCACACATAAGCAAAGAACTAACACATCTAACCCACACACCCACATAAGTGATGCACTCACACACCTAACATGGACACACACCAACATGATTGAACACATTCATAGACATAAGAAACATAATAATCACACACATAAGAAACATAATATCTTAGAAGAGATGTATGGAACTACTCTCATATATTCAGCAAGCCCTTTATAAGAGGTCGTTTCCTCTATTTATTACATAATGGTGCCAAAATTTAAATATTAAAAGGTGAAGAGACTAGAATATTTAGTGCTAGGGGTCAAGCGTATTTAGTTGGAAAAAGGATAATTAACTCTAAATACCATAACCCCTGCATACGAACTGTCATGGATTTCGGTGTACAATATCTCATTAGAAAGCTTGATATAGGGAGAATACCAAGATTTTGAAATTAAGATATAGTAAAATACAAATAGTGAATCAAAGAGGGACACAAAATAAACACTAAGTTGATGTAAGAGAGACACAAAGTAGACACAAGAGGGATACAAGAGAGACACAATATATATGCAAAGAAAGAAAAGAAGATGCAAATAAGATGCAGTAGAGGTGCATAATGGATGGATATGACCCAAAAAGAAGCAAGGAGATGTAAAATCAAACAAAAAAATAAGATGCTAGAAGACTATGTATCCCATTATCTAATTTGTATAAACTCGAACACCAATTGGGATTCTATAATGTTGTATTGTAGTAGGACTCCCTACTAGTTTTTCCTTTCAACTCTAGTCACAAACACATTGAATACATGAAGAGCATTGAACTTAAGCTTCATATAGTAGACACATGATTCTCAAAAGAAGTCATCAATGTAGGTAACTGTTAGAAATAGGATCGCAAAGCAATAAAAACAAAATGAATGTGGAAATAAAACACATAAGAATACAATACAATAGAGACAATGGGCTACATTCACATAGAAACATCCAATCCTTCCTTTATTTCATCCAACAAAATGAAGGGATAAAACCGACAACACATCCATTGAAACCTCCTCTTCACTCTCTCTTAGTCACAAGGCTCTCTCACCATACAAAGTCGTAATATAATGATCTCATAAAAAGAAGGTTTCCTTCTACGGAAAAAAAAAGCACCAACATAACTTCTATCATCATATCTGCGACCTAATGATGAATGGTCCAGATTGACTACGGAATTACAATATTTTACTAGGCATTTTCTCAAATGTTTCTCTCTAGGGGAATTGCCTCCAAATCCCTACCAAGGGGGGCCTCTAAAATATGTCCCCGAACACCCTAATGACACAAGTGAAGGGGCAAGACCCCTCACACCCCCCATTAAGAAATGGGATCCAAAGATAGCTAAACAAAATTTTTGAATCAAGATCCACAGCCAACAATAAAAAAAATATTTAGATCCTCTAATGGAAGCTACAGGTGGCCCAAAAAATGTTCGAATGCATTGACTCAAGAATCTCTTGAATTCTATAGGCATTTGAAGAAATATAAACTCGTTTATATTTTCAAGGACATGCTTCACAAAAATAAAAATAATCAAATTGTGTTCCTTTCGATCCACAAAATATCTCCTTGGTGCACATCTTCCATGGGGTTGTTTCTCCAAGATGTCCCATCCTTTAATGCCACAACATCAATCTTGAATACATGTTCGTTGCACCCACTCTCCACATATGTTAAAATAGCATTATGAGTGACAAGAGTAATCACATCAAACTTACGCATTGTTCCAATCCTTACTCCCTCAGCCCAAAGAATGGTTCCACAAACCAACTTACAACCCTTTTTGGTGAATGTAGTTTCAACTCCAACATTGGCTAAATAGCTAACTAAGAGTAGAGTATGTGCCAAGCTTGGCATGTGCCTCATATTAGGTATCCATTTAACTCTTCCATTTATGTACTTGATTCTCACACTACATTTACTATCAATTTCATGATTGAAATTGTCACAAGGAATACCTTCCTTTATTACCGTTATCCATTTCGTTGAACCACTCCCTATGTGGATTCATATGGAAAGAAGCTCCTAAACTCACCAACCATCCCTCTTTTTGGGCGTTATCATTCTGAACAATAGAGTGATGGACATTAGAAGTTTTAATCTCAACCAACTAAAATCAGAATTTCAAGGATTGAAGTTAAACTTTCAACAATAAAAAATAGATTTGTTGAAAAATTGTTTAATATATAAAATTACAATGTTCATCAAAAATTGCATTTTAACACTCAAAATTTACAATTTTAGCCATATTTCAAAATTGAATATTACAGCATAAGAGATTATAAATTACAATTTCCACCAATACATTGCAATTTCAACAAACATGATAGAGGCCGACAAAAAACCTATAGGCCAAAACTTAGACATGCAACATAATTATAAAGAAGGGTACACAGAGTAAACGATGTGCAATACTTATGGCACCGGGGCCAAACTCACTAACCACTCCTTTGGAAGCAATCACAAATTCAAATTTTCAATAGTTAAAATTGATAGTATGAACAATTAGAAATTACAATTATCTACCATACAATGAATGTACTTATTTGATTTCAATTCCAACTAAGAACTAAACATTTACTCATTAATCATTTTATTGGCAAATAGTCTTCAATGGTTCTTGCATTCATTTTATCATCCCCTTCAACTTTTACTAATGAGATTTATCCACTTAAATGACTCTTTCGTAAAAAATGAGTCTTCACAAAATTTCAAAATACATGAATTGAAATATAACTTATCTTAAATAATAAATGTACTTATTTGGTTTCAATTCCAACTAAGAACTAAACATTTACTCATTAATCATTTTATTGGCAAATAGTCTTCAATGGTTCTTGCATTCATTTTATCATCCCCTTCAACTTTTACTAATGAGATTTATCCACTTAAATGACTCTTTCGTAAAAAATGAGTCTTCACAAAATTTCAAAATACATGAATTGAAATATAACTCAAAATTAATTTAAAAATAAAAATAAAATATAAATTTTATATAAATAAATAAAATTTATTATATCAATATAAAGTGTTTTATATCCATATCAATATATATTAAATGATAATATCTAAAAATCTTAAAAATTGTGAAATTGTATATCAAATATTAATATTTAAAAATTTTAAAAATTGTGAAATTACAAATTTTTGAAAAGAATAATATAAAATAAGTGAACTTAAATAAGTTAAATATATTTATTTTTGAAAAATTAATATAAATTACAATACAAATAAATAGATGTAAGTTTGTTGAATTGTTTATATTATTTTCACATCAATATTTAATATTATTAATATATAAACCATTTTTTAAAATATCAAATTCAACAATATAATTAATACAATTTCTCATTATAAAAAAATTCAAATATAAATTTGAAACTTAAATTACAAATAAAAATCAATTAAGTCATAATTATGAATATTATAAAAACAACTTATCTTTTTTTATATATTGAATAATTCATTATTTAATATTATTGAATTATTTATATTATTATTTTAAAATAAAATGAAATATTTTTTGCAATAAATAATATAATAATAATTTATTATTTCATAATTCAAATTTTGACTTATAATTTATTATTGTAATTTAGTAAATAATATAATAATTTTCTATTTTAGTTATGGTAGCTCATTTAGTTTGGCACAATGAGTTCTAGGGCTATGAACAATAATGAAAAAATAATAATTTACCATTTCACAATTCAATTTTTAATTTTTAATTTTTAATTTTAACATGTAAAAATTAAGTTAAAAATATTAAATTATAATTATATTTTTAATATTTTTAAAATTAATTTAAAAAATATTAAATTATAATTATGTTTTTAATATTTTTTATATTTTTAAAATTAATTAAAAATTATATTGAAAAAAAAAAAGAAAATGAAAGAATTATTGTGTTTACCCTTTGAGAAGAGCATAAAATATAAATATTGCATATTTTGTTTTTGAAAATTAGTTTAAAAATTGTATAAAAGAAGATTAAAAATGTTAATGGTACTATTTCAATATAAACATATGGATTTAGGTTGTATAAATATTTCATAAAATTTGTAAAGTTTTCATAATACATAAAAAAAAATTCTTCTTATTTTTAATGATAAAATTAGTCTTCTCAAGATCTATAAATCAATTAACATTCAACATATATGAAAATAAATGAAATAAATAAAAACAAATTAATATTATTTTCACAAACTTTAAAAATACATTTGGTTTTGGTTTCTTTGTATTATTACCCAAACTAATTTTATTTTATCCTTAATAATATAAGAAATAACTTTACCTAATTTTTAATGTTATTTATTATGTTTATATTGTATAGTATTATTGTTGTATTTTTATGAAGTTTATGTAACATCTTATTCTTCTTTATGTGTCCACTTCAAATTTAAATTGGCTAGATTGTAAAATATACTTATACAAATATACATTGAATTTCAATAAGTTAATAATGTATTGGATGAATATATACAAATTGGTATGTGGATGAATATATTGGATTATGTATTGCTAAGTTAATAATAAAACAATAAGTTAGATATTAGTTTTGTGATTTAATTGCAAATTAATCAATAATTAGGTAAATTGCAAGCAATTTACTTCATAATTAATTAGTGAATGCAACTTTTGAGTATTTGTAGGATTTATGTGTTCTAATTTACAACATGAAATACTTGTAGGATTTATGTGTTCTAATTTACAACATGAAATACTTGGCACTTGATGATTAAATTTGGGTAAATAACTATTTTACTCCATAATCAATGAGTGAATACAATTTTATCTATTTGTAGGATTTATGTGTTACACATTACAACATTTGGGTAAATAACTATTTAACTCCATAATCAATGAGTGAATGCAGTTTTTATCTATTTGTAGGATTTATGTGTTACACATTACAACATGTAATAGTTGGAACTTCAAACATTAAATTTGGGTAAATAACTATTTTACTACATAATTAATTGATTAATGATATTTTTGCTTATGTGTAGGATTTATGTGTTAGGATTTACAACATTTACAACATGATTCCAAATTACAATATTTCGTGTTTGGACAATTATAATTGAAATTATAATGGATTACGTATTTTTAAGTTAATAATGGAAGAATGAATTAGATATTAGTTTTGGGTAAATAATTATTTTACTTCATAATTAATTAATTAATACAACTTTAACCCATTTGTAATATATCCAAATTAGAATACTTGAATGATTATAACCTAATATAAAATATATTAGATTGTGTACTTTTAAATTAATAATAAAAAGATGAGTTAGAGATTAGTTTTGTAATAATTGCATATCAATAAATCAACATAGATCAATTTTAACTCACGCTCTATCAAGTGTAAAGAAAGATCAAATCCCTTGAGGTGTAAACTTCTTTTTAAAGTCCTAAACCCCCTTTAATCTCTCTTGGAGCTTCATAGAGCCAAAGCTAAGATGAATCTATAATGGTTATACAATAAATACTAAAATAATAAATTAAGAGTGAAAATAGTGATACAATTTAGAAAATGAAAAACTATAATTAAATAACTATAAAAAATCACATACATGCTTAAAATCTAAAAATTCTACTAAAATAGACCATTTAGAAAGAGCCATAGACTTTCACATTCTCACTTTACACTCTGTGGTAAAACTGATGTGGAGAAGTGAAGCAAGAGCATCCCCAATCCAACTGGTAAAACTGATGTGGATAAGTGAAGCAGGAGCATCCCCAATGTAAGTTTAGTAGTCCCAAAAGCAAACCCATTTAACTTAAGAGATGGAAGAAGAATTTCAAGTTTGAAGCCAGGATCATCTTCTATATGAAATCGACTCTTAAAATTTAGATCTTGAATTTCGGGAGAATGCTGCACATAATTTATCTCAAACGTTTGCTTGCTAGCTCGACCATGAAGTTCATCAATGGCGTTGGAGGCCTCTTTGTAACTGGCACACGCTGCTGGCTCGGGAAATCCCAAAAAGTGCAGCCATAGCCGCAGGTGATGTGCCTAGATACTTCGCGTTAGACCTTGTAGGAGATATGGGCTTCGAGCGTATGGATTTTCCAACGTCGAACTGTGCTCTCGAGGTTTTCTTTGAATGTGTGAACTGCGAGCTGTGGATAGGGTGCCACCAAATCTCACCGCCATAAACCTTTGCATTTTGCGTTTGTGCTTGTTCTCGGCATAAGGTGGTGTGGTGCTCTCAATGACTTCTCCGTCACTTTTTCGCTGGTGTCCACGAGAACAATCGGTGTGCCTTGTCTCCATGAATGCCTTCCTTTCTGCGCATGAGGTTACTGCTTGGAATTTGCTTGTGCCCTTCTTCCAATTGCCAGTTGTTTATCGAGTTTTTAACTGTCGGTCTGTGTAGTGTTTTTTTTACATTTTGAGTGTACTTCACTGTTATGTTAAGAACATGTGTTGTTTTCTTTTAAAAGATTATATATTCAAATCCAGAGGGGTTAGGGTATGTATACTTTCTTTATAGACTTTAACAGTAAAATAGCTATCCATAATGGAGAGGCCTTACAGGTTACTTGAACATATCAAATCTAGGGTGTAGGATGAGTGCTTCCTTTATGCCCTAAGTGGTACCCAGAATAAAAAACATTTCAGGCTATTTTGGGATAAAAACTGGAAATTAATTACCCAATTTTAAAACTAACCAGATCGCTCATCCAAACACTCCAAATTGTAATTTTGATAATAATTGCTCTACCAGATTCTGGCCAATCCGGAGTGTTTTAGTTAACCCTAATTGGTCAGCCTTCCATCTGCATTTGGAATGATGGGACGTTGTTTATAACTATTACACTCTGTCAAACTGCCATGCACTCGCTTCTCTCTGGCCGCGTGGCTGTGCGTAAATCATTTTCTTCTACTGTTGTTTGGCACGGTCTCTTGGGCGTTTTTACTTTTATTATGTGTGTTACATTCTCTGCCAAACCTCTGCCATCGTCTCTGCTCCATGCCCTGGTGCGTTCTGCAAAAAATAATGCTCTCTGCCTGTCAGCTGGGTGTGTGCATTTTTCCTTTTGTGAGCCACGGCCGACCAGTGAACGCGGCCTGAGAAATTTGCTCAATCTTCTGTGCATTTTTTTTTAATGATGAGAAGAGAATTATATTAAGGTGAATCCGTCGTTTTAATGTAACTTATGACTCAGTTATGAGTATTCATTTTCAATTTTTTTTTAATGTAACTTATGACTCAGTTATAAGTATTCAGTTTGAAAACAAATTGAAAGTGGACAGTTTGAATGAGTTGTTTGAGGGAATCAGGATTCTCCAAAGGGATGAGTATTCAGTTTGAAAACAAATTGAAAGTGGACAGTTTGAATGAGTTGTTCGAGGAAATCAGGAATTGGAGAATTTCTTGATCAAAGATTTTATGGAGAGAAATATGAGAGATTTTATGAAGAGAAATATGAAAATGTGATATTCCCTTGACTAGTAGGATAAAAGACAACCAAAATGTTCCACTTTTTCGGTAATTTTGGATAAAAACCAGTTAAAATTCTTGCTAAAAATTGTTATTTTCGTATTTTTGGATCGCCGAAATTAAGATTGAAGCACTCCAAATTGCAATTTGAGCAAGAATTGCTCAGCCAAATTCCAACGAGTCGAAACGTTTTAATTAACCTGCTCCGTTTCTGGATCTCTTGGTTCCTTAAATTGGGTTCTCATTAAAATTTCTGTTTTGCTTGGTCTCTCATTAAAATTTCTTCATTCATTCATTTGTTATAGATGTTTTGTTGTGGATCTTAACTACAAAGCTAGCAATCTGATTAATCTTATCCTCAGCAAATAGATAGACAATTGACAGTGCATGTTATCGAACAGAGTTCTTCCATTTATGTTGCAAGCTGCCACATGTGCGCCCTCGTGTCTGCGGGCTCTCCTCCTCGTGCTTGCTCTGCATGACCATTGGCGTTCTTAGCCCGCTTGTTGCTCACCTCTTTGCCATGTGGACGTGTTTTCTGCGCGCGGCCAGATTTATCTCTCCCACAACAACTCTGACTGCATTAATCCCTGATGTGTTTTCTTGCCTAAGTATTGGAGTCTCGGCTAGGGCAAACGCCCTTTTGTTTTTTGTTTTTATGGGTTAATGGGACTAGGAGGGAAACGGGAGGATGAGGAAAACTCTTCCTTTAATTTTTGTTTAAAATCATTTTTTTTTACATTTGGGATTCGAGATAGGAAGGGGAAACATTACAAAGTAAAGGGGGACTTTTCTGAATTTTAAGGTAATTTTGGGTAAAGTCGGAAAGGTGGATAGGAAGACTTAGGGGAAAGGGATTAACGAGTTTTTCTTTCTTTTTAATGCTTTTGAATAAGGAAGAGGTCAAAAGAGTTTATGTAATGGGAAAGGGAGAAAAAGGGTTAGTTAAAATAATGAGGTGAGAAGGATCTTATAAACAATGGAGAAGAATAGTCATGTATTTTGTGAGTGTTCGTAATTTGGTATTGAGGAGGATTGTTGGTGATTCACTTGTGGTTATCAATTGGATTAACCAGGTTGGGGGTATTAATAACTTGGCGCTCTCTCCTTGGTTACTTCAGATCCAATCCTTACTTCCTCTCTTTCCGGATATCCAGTTTGTGCATGTCCATCGTGCGGATAATGAACTTGCAGACACACTCTCGAAACATGCTCTCCATTCTTTGGATGGTAAGCTATATTTCGAGCTATGGGCTGGCGATATCATTCAAGAAGAGGGCAGCTTCTCTCTATTTTGATCTTCTTGTTTTGTTCTTTTGTCCTTTAATTGGTGGTTCTACTAATCTATGTTTTGGCTACTTGGAGATTGACATTCTTGTTTGTTGCCCTTCATCGTGGGATACTATCCATTTGTCCCTTTGGATTGGGGATATTCCATTACTATTTGGCTGGGGGCAACTAGTGTCTATGTTGGGTCCATTGTCTTGGCTCGAGATGTGAGCATCTTACTTAGTCCGGGGGTACAGTCTTTTTCGTTTCTTTCCCCAGGTGGGGGTTTGTATTTGGTTCTTCTCTTTTTATACTTAATTATAAAGTATTGCTATTTTTTTGAGTGAAAAAAAAACAATGGAGAAGGGTTTAAAGAAGGTTGATTAAAGTGGAGAGGGATCTTTTAACATGATATGGGAAGGAGATTAAGGGAGTAATTTTAAAAGATTTTAACTTAGAGTGCACGGGGGTAATATGAATAGGGGTAACATTTCATAATTTTTTTTGGATTATAATATTGGCATGAAAGCATAAAAAGGGAGGAAAGTTTTTTTTATTTTTTAAAATAGGGGATATTGGCACTTTCAGAACTATGAGGGACCCAAGGGAGAGCTTATAACCTGTGGGAAATAGATGTGATGAGAATACTGGTGAATGAGCACACATGACCAATTAACGGAGGACACAAACTTGGTGATTTTCATTGTCAAGACTCAAAAGATTCTAGCTTCTTGAAACTTTGATTGATTGCCGAAAGGGTCAAATGGACCCGAATTTTGTCAAACAAACTATGTGCATGATTTTTGCGATGAGATGAATGAAATGGCATAAAAATCATGACATGACTAAATGTATGGCATGTAATGACAAATCTCCAAGACTTGACTCGACCATGACATGACGACTCAAAAGACGCAACTTGGCAAGTTTGTCGCAGGGATCATACAGAGTCGAAAATGGTGAAGCAAGAAATGGAGACGATCATTGCTTCGACCTGGATAAGATCGGGTGCAGATGCAATGACCATGAGAAAAAAACGTAGTAAGTTCACCTTTTGCGTCATGTTCCAACAACTTTGAAGCATTTCAGTGTTGAGCATCAACATAATCCAATTCTCAACAACCTTGAAAAGCTCTATTTTTTTTGTAAAATTCGCATCTCCTTATTCTCTTTGGGACAAAGAAGGATTTTTGGGTGCACGAGATGTTGGTGGAGCATAGTCGACGATTCGACTAGGTCCTCCCGACCGACCACCTAATGGTCGTCCCAGTCTAGTCGAGTCGGTTAGGTTGACTAGCGGACAATTATACAGTTACAACTATCTAACCAATTGTATACTCATATATATGGTTGTTGAGCCAGGATGACATAGAGATGATTAACCCCTTTTGTAAATTATGGCCTCTTAATATAATAGAAGACTTGTGCTGGTGTGACCATTACTCTTATTCTGTCTTGCTCTCTTTATGTATGCGTATTCTCATACATAATTAAATGTATAATGCACTACTTGTAACTTAATGTATTCCCATAGATTGCAACACACACCTAAGTGATGCTCTCACACACAAGAAAAGAGCTCACACATCTAACTCGCACACCCACTAAAGTGATGCACTCACACATTTAACACACACACACACACACACACACACCTAATGCACACACCCACATGAGTGATGCATTCATACATTTAACGCGCATGCTTGCGCGCTCGCGTGCCCACACACACACACACACACCTAATGCACACACCCATATAAGTGATGCACTTACACTCTTAACACACACACACACACCAACATGACTAAACACGCTCAAAGGCATAAGAAACAAAATAATCGCACAAATAAACAACATAATATCTAAGACGATATGTATGGAACTACTCTCATATATTCATCACGCCATTGATAACAAGTTGTTCCCTCTATTTATTATAAAGTGTTGCAAAAAATTAAATATTAGAAGGTGAAGAGAAAATTATCAATGTTAGGGGTTAGGTGTATTTAGTTAGAAAAGGTACAGTCAACTCTAAATACCATAACTCCTGCATATGAACTTGGATTTAGGTGTACAATAACTCATTCGAAAGCATGTGAGAAGGAAAATAACAAGGTATTGAAAAGAAATGACAAACTACATAGTGGATTGAAGAGGGACAAAAAATAGACATTGAGTAGATGTAAGAGGGACACAACATAGACACAAAGTTGACACAAGAGGGATGCAAGGTGGATGCAAGGGGGATACAATAGAGACAAAATATATATGCAAAGAAAGAAAATAAGATGAAAAATAAATGCAAATAAGACATAGTATAAGTGCAGAATGCATGAAAATGACATGAAAAGAACCAAGGAGATTTAAAATGAAACACAAAAACAAGATGCTAGAATATTATACATTCCATTCTCCAATCTGTATAAACTCATACACAAATTGGGATGCCATAATGTTGTATTATAGTAGTGCTCTCTACTCATTTTTCCTTTCAACTCCAACCACAAACAACTTAATTACCTCAAGAGCATTGATTTTAAGATTCATATAGTAGAACCATGATTTTCTAGAGAACTCATCATTATAGGTGATGAAATATTTAGATCCTCGAATGGAATCCATAAGTGGCGAAAAAAATCATGAATGCACCATTTAATTAAGGATCTCTTGAATTCTATAGTAAGTTGAAGAAAACTATACTCTTTTCTATTTTCAAGCACATGCTTCACAAACTAAAAATAATCAACTTTTATTCCTTATAATCCACAAACTATATCATGGGTGCCCTGATCATATAGGGCCATTTTCTCAAGATGTCCCATCCTTTGATGCCATGACATCAATCTTGACTACGTATGTGTTGCACCCACTGGTTTTGTACTCTTTAGGGATGTTAAACTAGTACTACTATGTATGACAAGAGTAATCACATCAAACTTATGCATTGTTCCAATCCTTCTCCCTTATCCAAAAGAATGGCTCCATAAACCAACTTACAACATTTTTTGGCGAATATAGTTTCAACTCCAACATTGGCTAATTAGCTAAGTAAGAGTATATTGTGTGTTGTTATATACATACATAAAATAATATATAAATAATTAATAAACAAATATACTTAATAACTAGTAAATAATAGTAAACGTTTAATAAATGGTTGCATCCCTTCACATTAGTTGCAAAGGACTATTTAAACAAGTCCTGCATTGTATTTTATCATCATCTATTTATTCAACATTTATTTATATATATTATTAAGCTGAATATGGATTCTCTTCCTTAAGAAACCGGATTCAGTTTGTAATATTGGTATAAAATCCTTAAAATGTATATACAAAAAGAATTGAAGATGCATGACATACCGAACATAGAAGTAGAAAGACGTAAGGTGAAAGCAATAGAAGTCAAACTATAAGAAATATCCAAAACAAGATTTGACAAAATTTATTTACAACAAAAAGAGAGGCAATGCAAATATTGTGGAGACAACTAGTCACCAAGACACCAGTGCAACAAAGCCCAATCATATGGATATCAAGCTGAAAAGGAATAAAAAACATCCATTAGTCGTTCCAACAATGATAGAAAAAAGAAGAAAAACACATGTCGTCAATGTGGTGAAGATTGGATCCCATGTCATAGATGCATATACAATCAAACATCACACTGCAAAATCATAGATGGGAAAGAAGTACATGTTTCTATCGAAGAAGATATATCCGATTCTAGTTTGGATACAAACTCACCTGAGGTATCGATTGCGGCAATTACATTCATCCAACAAACTTGTAAAGAAAAATATTCAAAAACACTAAAGAAAGTTGCCACCCGAAAGTAATAAAGTGAGTTACTTACAAAGAAATATGTTTCACCCCAGTTGAGAAATCACGACGGCATTAAGGAAGAACAACTCATATTCCAGGCAACAAAATTAAGAAAAAACAGGGCCAAAGAGATTACAACTTACATGGACGATTAAGAATAAGGACATCACTATGTTAGTTGATTATGGGAGTACACACAATTTGGTGGATATAAATAAGGAAAAAGAACTTATCCTCTTTTTATACTCCATGAACAATCTCAAGGTATCAACTATTGACGAAGATCATGCAGTAGAAGTAGGGAAATTACATAAGGTTCACGTACAAATATAAGACTTAAATCTACAGCTCAATTGTTAGTGGCCTTACCACTCAAAGGAGTAGATATGGTGTTAGGAGCTGAATGGATAATGCATTTAGGCACTTACGCTACCAACCTTCAAGAATAGTAAATGGAATTCAGATGGAAATGAAGCAATTACAGGTTGCATGGATTGAGAAGCTCACTGATATAGCAAAAGGAATTATAGCACAACAAAATTCCAGGCCTACATCATAATAAAGGTGTTGGTGTCCATTTTGTCACTATTTTTTATCATCAAATCTACTCTTAGTGGCATCATTCTTATCATTTTTTATATAATAAGTTATTCTTTCCGCCATTCAGACCATCAAATAGACCAGGTATGCATATATTCAGTTATTGTATGAATTTTGGTGAAATCTTGCCATATTATCATTTATTAATGTTTAAAGTGACATTTCTCGATATGCTTGGCATTTAGTTTTGATCTACAGGCTGCGGTTTTTCAAATGATCCTCCATTCAGACTGCGTGTTTGTGTTGCTAATGTTTAGCCGCGTCCATCCCATCATTCAGCCTTGCGTTCAGCCCGCGGAATCAACGGTTGGCATATTTATGGCCATTAAAGACAAAAGTGGACACGTGGGTTCTGTTAGCCATGTGGTGGTTATGATTGATGAGCTCTTGTTCTGGAAGATTCACCTTCCTGCCTTTCGATCTCGACAGCACACCTCCTGCCCACGTCAAAACTCCAGCACTCCAATTTTTCTGTTCGTTCAGCCTGGTATCACGCACGCCTGTTCACGCCAATGTTCTAGAGGAGTTCGTTCGCCCACGCTCAGTCCGCCAACACACTTCCCAGCCCACGTCAAAGGAAGATCAACGCTGCAGCAACCCCATGAAGGAACCGACCCCGTGAAATTTGGTAGACGCCCTCTGCACTGTCACACGTCACCCAACAGCCATTTTACACTCTTGAAGACCTTTATTTTTAGATAGGTCGACTATGTCGACTTTCTCTCCCACTGCAAACTTATAAATAGATGCCTCTTATGGATAAAACGAGGATCAGATAGCATAGAGAATAGACAGAAGATAGCAGTTACTTTTGCATAAATATTGTGTAATTTTCACTAGTTAATGGAAGTTTCAGTTCATTGATGTTGTGCTATTAGTAACTAAGTGATTTAGTTTCCATCTCTGATTGCTGGGAAGGGTCCCTCATCAATCGGAGGTTTTGTTTATGTTTTTCTGCATTTTCTTTCTTGCAAATAGTTAGTTTATTTTCCAGTAAATGTAATTAATTTCGTTTTCCTGTATATGTCATTTCTTTCTTCTCTGTAATTTGTATTTCTCTGCTAACTTAGTCTATGTTTCCAGAATTGATAAATGGTCGACCAAGCATAGTATTCACAGTTTGATTTCAGTCTTTTCGTAATTAAATAGTTTGTTTTCTATTTTTCTGCAATTAAATAGAACTTAATTAGTTTTTGTTTCAAGTTCTGTAAATAGTTAGAATTAGTCCCATTAGTTTTTGTTTTGTAGCTGTAGGTTAATTCCATCTTTCATCTCAGCTTTGCTCTCGCATATAATAAAAATAGTTCATCTTCCCAACAATAATTATAATAGGTTGCTTCCTATTATCGTAGCTTCTCAACAAGTCTTCTCACTGAATTCTTTGCATTGTAGGTTCATTTGCATTCGCCAGCTGACATTAAGATCATCAAAACTGCTCCTTTTCCTTAGTTTAATCCATTTTTCCTCCATTCGGACTGTCATCCGGATCATCGTTCGGACTTTCATTCTTTCTGCATTGTTTTATGCTTATTTTGAATTCAGTTTCTTAGGCTCTTTAACTGTAATCTTTCTCTCTTCTAATTAGCCTTCTTAACCATAATTAGGCCTTTTCTTTATATTCTATAAGAGTTTTTAATTAAAGTTTGTCATTATTTTTAATCTCCTTATTTTCCTTCACTTCGTTTTAACTGTTTCTTGAGTTATGTCTTTTATAATTGACTTACTAATATGTCGTTCCAGAATTTATCAGTTTTATTCTTAGTCTAGTTTATTACATGTTCTTAAGATTTAGTTCAGATTAGAATTAATAATGTCATTTTCCAAGTTATCTAAATTTTGATAGTTTCTTTGTTAAGCATAGGATCAGTTTCTCGTTCGCTCAAATAATGAAGATGTTCATGAAATAGAATTTGGATCAGAAGTAAATATTTTTATCAATTTTTCTACTTGTTTCTATATAACATATCTTTATCAAGTTTTCTACTTGCTTCCAAATTGAATCAGAAATAAACATCGTTATCAAGTTTTTTACTTGCTTCTAGATTTTCATTAGCTTTATATCATTTTGCTTATGGATAGAAGATAGATCATAATGTTTAAAGTTAACTGCAATTTGACTCTTTGTAGTTTACATCTCTTTATTGAAATTAGGTTAGATTTAATTCCATTTTGTTTTGCTGTTATATTTGAAAGTCATTACGATTCATTCACTCCAGTTCCTATCACATTTGACATACAACATCAAAGAGAATGGAATTAGAATTAGACGCTTTAGTGTAGTTTTGAAGTATTAACTGAATGCATAAGTAGTTATTGAATTCATTTGTAGTTTTGCTTTGAATTAATTTAGCTTTCTGGTTATGTAATTTACTATTAAGTCATTTCATATATAGGTCTTTAATTTCATTTACAATTGTCTCTAATTCCTAGATTAGAATCTGGAGAATTGATTTAGTTTCCATTCTTACAAAAATAGTTTGGATTTTAATCAGTAATTTCCATTGTTTAATCATAGAGTAGAGTAGTATGATTTGATACTATTCTGATCTGTTGATCTGTTAGTTCATTTGTTATCTTTTTTCTGAAGTTTGACTCGGTTTTTCATTTTGAAAGATCTTTCGATCTTTTCTTCATTAAAACATTTTTAAGGTTTGACAAACCAAAATTTAGGTGCCATTCTACCTTAGCATATACTTTGCCTCAACTCTAAGAATACCAACCCTGGTCGATAATTAAATATTTAGGTGTTTTCTTTAAGACAACTCACACACCTCAACATTTTGGCGCCGTTGCCGGGGAGTTGTAGAAGATAGGTAGAATTCAGTCATAGACAAATAGGACCTTCTCTTAAAAACTTAAAGATAGATTTGAATTCTCTTCTTTTTATAGGCTGGTGGCGGGTGAGCGGTAAGACGAGAGGTAAGAACCTGCGCATCTATTATAACAGGCATCCCCAAAACCCAGTAGTAGTAGTGATGCAGTTTGAATTTGTTTCAGGTATAGTTTGTTTTTCATGAATAGGTCTAGAGACTCCCAAGGTAGATTTATTAAAACTAAAATTCCTACTAACCTATACGGGGGGGCATGCCACCCCAACTACTAACTCAGCAGAAAGGTATTAGAAGACACCTAAAGGAGATAGTCCTACTTGAAAAGCAAAGGAAATCCTTTCTGGAAATCAATTAAGAGAAACCATAGGGACATCAAAAAAGTGTGTTCATAAAGACATTCCACAGGAACCTCAAGCTCATATTGAAATTGAACGTAGACAAGAGGAAACTCCAAAGGATAAAACTTCAGAACCCTCCAACTCTCCATTAGTACAAAAACCCAAAGACACTACTTTTTCAATAGTAGGTGGTCCAAACTTAGTAGATTTTTTCGATCCTGCACAAGTAGATGCTCTTTTTGAGAATTCTGTGAACATCGTCATCTCACAGATTGAGACAACAACAGTAGGACCTTCAAAACTGGATACCCACATAGCTGGTAATTCTCCTCCTAAAAAGAAGAATACTCTTCCTGAAACAGAACGTTGGGACATTCCATATTCACCAAGAAAGGATCCACCTAGGTATTCTCTCTTTGGAAATCGAATCTTCATGGAGGATGAAAATGAAGATCGTGTCTGACAAGATGAAGGAGAAGGAGAGGTTAGGACCGAAGGTACTTTTGGATTCCCTATCTTAGACACTGCACAATATGTAACTATGAAAATTATCCCTCCCTCCTCACTACCAACCTTCTATGGGAAGAGTAGTGAGGATCCGGATACATTCTTATTCGAGTTTGACATTTTGTGTAGGAGTTATAATTACCTACAAGTTGGCCAAAAACTAAAACTCTTTCCTGCCACATTGAAAGATTCTGCTCTTCAATGGTTTATGGGATTAGGAGAGTCTAGTATTAGAACTTGGGAAGACATGAAGAATGCATTTCTACGGAAATATCAGGATTATTGTAGACCTAAGGACTCTCACAATGATATCTTTAAAATTCAACAACTTGAAGATGAGAGCCTAGAAGACTATCTCAAGAGATTTAACTATGTGTTGCATAAATCTAAATATAGTGATCTTCGAGAAGATGCAGTAAGAACACTCTTCCTCAAGGGAATTTTGGAAGAACTCTTAGAGAACCTTAATCTCATGGCAGCAGGAGATATTTCTCATCAGCCTTTTGCACAGATTTGTGAACTATGTAGGAATTACTCTAGAGGCAGAGGGAAAGGTGGAATACATTTTCGAGAATCTTATGCTAGGAACCCGAAAGGGGTCATATCCAGCCCTGGTGGAGTTACAAGGGTAGAGTTGGGAAACCTATTGGAAAAATTCAAAACAGACATCTTAGGAGCCATGGGTTCTCAACTAGATGCACTACAACCTAAAAAGAGGCAAGACGAAGAACGTGCAGCAATGAGTGTTTTCTATCCTAGGTGTAGAACTAAACATCCTCAACAAGAATGTCCATCGAATAATGTTTCAGTTTGTCATCTCTGTACAGAAGAACATCCAACTGATAATTGTCCATCATTACCGAGGTTGCAAGCTGTGTATAAGAGTGGAAACTTTGGTGAATCATCTAGGAGGCCTTGAAAACCTAGAGATCGACCATCATATCAAGATCCATCACAAATTCCACCCTATTACTATCCTTATCAACCCCCTCAACAATGGAATACTTCAGGTTGGCAGAATTGGCGTCCACAGTACCCTCCTCAGAATACCCAACAACAACAATGGCCACATGGGTGGAGAGGACAATCTTATGCTCAAACACGTCCTCCTATGCCTAACTATCCTTACCCACCTAATATTCAGCAAATTTTGCCTAGATTTACACCTCCTTCACTACCCCCTATCCCAAATCAACCTCACCATTTCCATAACATGAATCCTCCAAGACCCACAATATTATCGGCACAACTGATACCGAATCCTAATAACAAACCAACCCAAGATCTCAATAGAATTGGGTTGTTACCTCTTCCATCATATGCCATTTCAACCGCACTAATACACGAGATTCAACTGCGGTCTGGAAGAGTTCTGGAAGACCAACCCAAGTCATCAGTTATTATCCAAGAAGGAAACGAAGAAGAAAACATACCTACTGAAGTTTTGAATGATGCCATTCTTGAAGATGTGGTTATTCCTAAATCTTCAACACACAACCATCCACACAAAGAAGTAATTCCAAGGGAAAAATCACCTCCATATCCAGAGCGTCTAGTAATAGAAAAACCTGTAACTTATCCAAAGTATGATATCATTAACGAATTGAAAACTATTTGTATTAAGATCTCTTTGTTACAAGCAATTAAAGATATCCCAATCTATATTAAAGTAATAAAGGAACTTTGTATTAAGAGACCAGGGAGAAAGCAAAAAGACCCTCCGATGATTCATGTAATAGGAGAGATTTCAGATTGCATAGCAAACCAACCTAGAATCCCAAAGTACTCAAACCCAAGGAGCCTTGTGGTGACTGTTATCACCAATAACACCGCCATAGGAAACACACTTATTGATCTAGGAGCTGCTATCAACCTGATGACTACCACAACTTTGTATCAAGATCCCTTTGTTACAAGCCATTAAAGATATCCCAATCTATATTAAAGTAATAAAGGAACTTTGTATTAAGAGACCACGGAGAAAGCAAAAAGACCCTCCGACGATTCATGTAATAGGAGAGATTTCAGATTGCATAGCAAACCAACCTAGAATCCCAAAGTACTCAAACCCAGGGAGCCCTATGGTGACTGTTATCACCAATAACACTGCCATAGGAAACACACTTATTGATCTAGGAGTTGCTATCAACCTGATGACTACCACAACTTTAGAAACTCTCAATTTAGGACACTTCCTCCGTCCTACCCCAACGATGCTAGAATTAGCAGATCGCACTATGGTTCAACCTATCAGGATCTTAGATGACATCACTGTATTAGTAGCTTCATGGGAATACCCCGTGGAATTCATGGTCATAGAGTCAAAAGACCCTTCCAAATGTCACCCCGTTATTTTAGGAAGACCTTCGTTGGATACTTCCAATGCATTTATAGGATGTAGGGATGGAGAGATGATTATCTATGATGGGTTATCTGCAATAAAACTAGTTTTATACCCACCAGCTCAGCCAATAACTGAAAACGTGTTTTGGTTAGATTGTCATTTTGGAGATGAGAACTTGGAAGAACTTTCCCTTGTTAGTGATTTCTCTCAGGCACTTCAAGAGAAAAATACTGAGAATGTCTTGAACCAATTTATCTCTTCCACAACATGTGTAGACTTTCCTCAATCTTTTTCTCAACTTGACCAAATCTTTGGAGATGAATTCCAAGAAAACATGAGCCTATCAACATTTACGAGTACACCCTATGTCTTCGCAATCGAAGAACACCTAGGATCATTAGTACCGACAAATTTCTACATATAAATGCAGGTTTAGATGAGAGTCAGCAAAAACAATTACTAAAAGTTCTCAAGAGTCAAACTGGAGCATTTGCATGGGAATATACCTATATGAAAGGTATACACCCAAATACCTGTATCCACCACATTTACACAGACTCTAACATACCTCCTGTTAGGCAGCCCCAGAGAAGAATGAATCCAGCCCTGAAGGATATAGTAAAGGATGAATTACAAAAAATCCTTAACGCCGGTTTCATTTACCCAATTTCCAACAGTAAATGGGTGTCTCCTCTAGTGGTAGTTCCAAATAAATTCACAGGGAAATGGTGTATCTATGTTGACTTTCGAGAACTGAACAAGGCCACTCTTAAGGACTACTTCCCATTGCCCTTCATTGATCAGGTGTTAGACACCTTATCAGGGAAACAATATTTTTCATTCCTTGATGAGTATAGTGGATACAATCAAATACTAATAGCACCTGAGGATTAATACAAGACAACGTTTACTTGTTCTTGGGGGACATATGCCTATCGAGTGTTACCATTTGGCTTATGTAATGCACCTGCTACTTTCCAATGGAAAGTTCTAGGAATCTTTGCTGACCTTATACACGACTGTGTAGAAGTTTATATGGATGATTTTACAGTTTATGGTAATACCTTCCAGGAAGCCCTTGATAACCTCGAAACAGTTCTTATTCGGTGCCAAGAAACGAACTTAGCTCTTAGTCATGAAAAATGTAAAATGCTACTAACTGAGGGCATAGTTTTGGGACATCATGTCTCTCTTCAAGGTATCAAGGTGGATCCCACCAAGATAGAAATAATTGTTAATCTTCCTCTTCCAAAAACTCCAAAGGAAGTAAGAAATTTTCTTGGCCAGGCAGGCTATTATAGACATTTCATTGAAAATTTCACTAAGATAGCCGCACCTATGTTCAAGCTGCTCATGAAAGACATAGAATTCCAATGGACTAAACCATGTCAATGTGCCTTCGAAACTCTGAAGGAAAAGCTATCAGTGGCACCAATACTTAGGGGGCCAAATTGGTCCCTTCTTTTCCATATATCCACTGATGCCTCCGACATAGCTATAGGGGCAGTCTTAGGTCAAAAAGAGGGATAGACATCACATGCCATTTACTTTGCTAGTAAAAATCTGACTCCTGTAGAATCGAAATATACTGTTACTGAAAAAGAGTTTCTAGCAGTAGTCTATGCCATCAACAAGTTTCGTCATTATATCACAGGATATGAGATTTTTATACACACTGACCACTCCGCCATTAGGTTTTTAATGAATAAACCTATTACCAATGGCAGAGTAACTCGGTGGCTTCTTTTGTTACAATAATTTAACATCACCATTGTTGATCGTCCCGGTCAAGAGAATGTGGTAGTTGATTTTCTCTCTCGAATTCAAACTGACGATAATGTTAGTCCTGTCGATGATAGCTTCCCAGATGAACATTTGTTTGCTGTGTCTATTCGAACTCCATGGTTTGTAGACATAGCCAATTATTTAGCAACTGGAAAGCTACCTAACCATCTCTCCCCACCCGAAAAATGTAGAATCATAGTTCAAAGCTCTAGTTATTCTTGGGTGGATAATGATCTCTTTCGTACTGGTCCTGGTCTTATTATTAGATGATGTGTACGAGAGGATGATATGGCAGAGATCCTTCATGAATGTCATGGTGGACCTTGTGGTGTGCATTTTTCCGATAAGAGAACAACATACAAAGTGTTACACTCTAGGTATTATTGGCCAAGCATTTTCAAAGATGCTGCCAAGTATGTCAAGGGGTGTGACAGTAGCCAAAGAATGGGTAGACCTACGCCATCCGATGAGATGCCTTTACAACCCCAAGTTATGATTGAGCCTTTTGAAAAATGGGCTCTAGATTTCGTTGGTCCAATCTCCCCTATGTCTCGCAAGAAGAAGTACATTCTAGTCTGTACAGATTATGTCACCAAGTGGGTAGAAGCCAAAGCTTTATTTTGAGCCACAAAGAAATCTGTGGTAGAATTCATATATGAAGAAATCTTTACTCGATTTGGTGTACCTAGGAAAATTTTAACTGATCAAGGATCTTAGTTTACCTCCAAGTTAATGAAAGAGCTTATTGACAAATATGGTATTAGACATTGTAAATATTCACCATATCACCCGCAAGCCAATGGTCAGGTAGAATCCACTAACAAAGTATTAGAAGCAATCCTGACTAAGACTATTCAGTTACACCACAAGGACTGGGCAGATAGGCTCCCAGAAGCCTTGTGGGCTTACAGAATAACATGGAGGAACACCACTGGCCACACACCTTATGAACTCATTTATGGTAAACAAGTTCTTCTACCTATTTAATTTCAATTCAAAACCTTTCGTATGGCTGCACAATTAGGGATGAATCTAGAAGAAGCAAAAAGAAAACAAATCCTGCAAATAAATGAATTAGATGAGATTAGGCAAGATGCTATTCAACGCACAATCTTAACACAAAACCAACGCAAAAAGTGGCATGATAGATGCATTAAACAAAAACAATTCAAAACTGAAGACTAGGCATTACTTTTCGATTCAAGGTACAAAAACTTTAAAGGTAAATTAACTACTCGTTGGATGGGTCCATATGAAATTGTTATGGCTTTTGATAATGGATCCATTAAAATTAAGACAATTGATGATTTGCAAATTTCTTTTGTTGTAAATGGACATAGACTTAGACTTTATCATCAACCAATATATAAACAAGATTTTGTGCAGAATGCCTTACAGCAAGAGGAAATGGAGCTGGTAGAAGAGGAATTCATTCTTCCTTCTCCTAGTTCTTGAATAATTCTAGGTTATCTTCCTTTGTATATATGTAAATATGTTTTATTTTTCAATAATAAAGAGTCATTTCTAACAATTGATTGCATTCTTTACAAGAAATTCATTTTTATGATCAGCTTATGAAATCTCGTAAATTAAAACAGGAAGACTCTTTTCCCTTTTCCTAAACTTCATACATGTGTTTGTGTTTTGAATAAAATTGACATCTAACAAGTGGTTTTACAGCTTAATTACAAGAACTCTATCTTTATGATCAGTTCATGCAATATTATCTGAAAGGGAAGTGCTCTAAAAGAAATACTCATGGTTCTCCTTCTCTTTCGATTATTATTTGAAAATTTATAAAGCATTATTGATATCATTTTTTTTACCACTTCCTTTTATGATTCTATATATGATATTTGATTCAGACATGTGCATTTCTGATTTATCATTAGAACAGTTGCTTAAGATCCACTACAATTACCATGCTTTTCAAAACAAAAAAAAACTCTATCTTACACCTGTGGATTACTAGCTCATCCTAGACTCATGATCAAAGCTTGTCTCTTAAGCACTTTTAAAAGGTGGCCCAAAAGTGAGTGATATTTTCTATTTTCTGGTGAACATTACTAACTTTTTATGAAGAAGATAGACTGAGAAGTCAAAGAATAGCTTTAGGTTATTATCTTTTGACATGATCTATAATTTGGGCCATTATAAATAAAGTTACTCATAAGGTTCATGCTAAAATTTGAATTATGTGTTTAACAGGCTTAGCACACTCTAGTGCCAACCAACTTCCTTACTAAAAATATCATTATACGAAGCAAACCCACCGAGGTACTGAACAGGCTCGCTGGCAGTGGGTCCATGCTAAGTAAAATCTTAAACAAGGAAGCTCGGTAAATGCAAGTAAACCCGTCGGGGTATTGAACAGGCTCGCTAGCAGTGGGGCTATGCTTGCATGGTACCGAGATAAACCCGCCGGGGTACTAAATAGGCCTGCTAGAAGTGGGGCAATATCGAGTAAAAGAGGTTTGGTTAACGCTTTGCTATTCACATGGCTCATAAAAACCTGAGTATACAAACACATGTTTGGCCCAATTATTTATACTATCATTAGAGAATGGCGTAAGTTGGACTTGGGCCCTGTCATCTAATTCAACCAATATCTAGGATATGATTATCCTAGAAATGGGACCCATAACTATAATTAATCTCATAAACTCTACGGTGAACCTTATCTATATTCTTTGGATGACAAGAAATCTTTACAATGAGTCATGGATGACTAGTCTTCCTCTGGCATTTTTCACATCAATTATACTATCATTCTTTATATGGTCTTCTTAAGCACTGTTGTATTCTTTTGATGAATGTACATATCTGAATCATCTACATTTATTAGTTAATATTTCATTTCCTTATGAAAATTATCACAGTATTTTAGAAGCTATCTGTAAGATTTTCAATTGAAAATTGTTAAACTATTAATCACTTTCTCTTTGATGGCTTGAGGACATGCCATATTTTTGGTTTGGGGGAAGATTAGAACTGTTCTTGCTTTTTGAATATTTATGAAATTTTTATTTTTGATAAAATGATATGTGTTTTCAAGTTAATGCAAAAGCAGAAGAAAGATTGATATAATCAAGAACAAAAAGAGGAACGCAACTAAAAGATCCAGAAAAAGCAAAGTTTACAGCATCTTTTGTGCACTAATAGCTTTGGAAACTCTCTACAAAATCAGTTTCGGTCAGCATCAACGATAAAGATCTTGTATAGACAAAAGTCCGTATGAAGGATTGAGTGATGGGTCGAATGTCGATCCGAACGAGGTGACGAACGAGGCAAATAAAAAACGTTCTGAATGGACTGCTGAATGAAACCATAGCTTGTATAAATATTAATAAGTGTGCCAATATATTTGAAATTTTGATTAACCAATGATGACAGGGATCAATCAAATGTCCATTTCACACATGGTCTCATTCCCTTATCTATCTCGCCTCCATTAAACGAATGGATTATGCATCAGTGCGAATCATTGCATGACCACCATTTGGTCTTACTTATCCTATTGTACGACCTGCTATCATATTAATCGAATCACCATCTCTCACGTGTAATCCGTGCCTATAATCTCATTCCAATAATTACATTCAACCTGTCCAAAGCTTTTCTTTGGACACGGTTGAATAAATCATGATTACACGTATTCTTTAACTCACGCATTTCTATGTGGCACTCGATTCAATATCTTCGAATGACAAGTGCGATATTTTAAGCGTGCTAAGTCCTCATCCACTGTCGTTCAAACATTCAAACGGACCTTAGTTTAAACTGATGATTGCATGAATTTCGCCTCAGTCTGTTCGCTCTCCATATTTTTGTTGAGTTGCGTCCTCTGCAAAGTCGTGCACCTCTTGTATCCATTTGCATCCCCCATCCTCTGTCAAAAATTCCATTTCGTTACGAGCCTGGAAACTACCAAGACCTCCTCCGCATTCCTAAGTTTAAAGCCTATCGTGAAGTGTTTTTGCGAGCGGGCTGGGGTTCGTTTCTCCTCCTTCTCCAAGGCCACAACCACAAAATTTCACTACTATTCACTAAGGGTTTTGATGGCAAGACAGCCAAATTCGGCCATCTCACTTTCTCTATGACAGAAGAATCCATCTCATTGGCCACCAAGCTCCCGAGGGAAGGTGCTTGATGGCACAAACATCTCTTACTTCCACGGAAGGCTCACGAATTTGCCTTGAAGACTGATTTTCAACACGTTGTCGGTACCAAAGGATTCCACAGGGAATGGGTCAAGCCGGAATACTTAGATACTTTGATTGTCATCATCCATTTGATCACTTGTGAGGGTAAGTTTACTGTTTTTAAAGTCTGCCATTTTAGATTGCTAGCACATTTTGTTAACAATCAGACCCTCAACTTCCCATTTTATTTCCTGAAAAGTTTGGAGAATATGTCTAGCCAAGTTAGCAAGAATACTGTTAATCCTTCTGGTAGCTTGTACCATCATTGTCTTATCAAAATTTTGATCATTCACCAGCTGGAAAAGAGAGGACAAACCTGGGATCGTTTTGTTTTTGAAATACTAAACCCTCATTTGATCGAGAAGCCTATTACCAAATCTTCTGCTTCTCAAAAACACCATTGTTTCCAATCCTGCACTAGTGAGCCCACCCAAGCCTCTACACAAACAGAACAAGACACCAAGCGCGTGCAGTTGATGATAATTCCTCAGGATATGTACACCTTGTCCATTCATCGCCTTCTCCTGAGCTTACCCTTGGTGATCCTACTTCAGAACCTCCACTCTTTTCAGTACCCACTAAATCCACGAGAACAAATTGTAACCAGTTCGTCGACCAATTTGTCATTCAACCATCACGTTCAAACGTCCAGTCAGACGACCATACCCTTGAAACACCCCTCCTCACATTAGCTAATGTATCTTCTTGAATGAGTGAAGCCTCTGCTATTGAAAGTCCTCCCGCACACAACAAAGATAGAGTTCTTGAGGACCATAATGACAATCTTGAAACATTTCCAAGAGAGTTGAGTTCCCCAAAAAGTCCTGAACATCATAGGGAACAGCCCATTCTGACTCAGCAGGAAGTAGATAAATTAACTCAAGTAATAGCACGGTTGACAGACCAAAATCAAAGCTATGTGGAAACAATTTCTGAGCTTCATGAAGAATACAAGGCACTGTGTACACAAGTAAGAAGCATTGAATGCTTGGTCAATGCCAGAATAGCATCCCATACTACTCTCTAGATGAAGTATGACACCTTAAAGGACCAGTTTAGGAAGCTCCAGAAACTTAAAGCTAAAACCACTTCCGCTTCCAAGTCAAAGGCAGCTGCTACCGCAACTCAGTCTTCTTCCTGAACTTTTCTGTTTTGCTCAGTGGGACCTGGCATATCTCCAGTTTGGGGGAATGTTGGTGTCCATTTTGTCACTATTTTTTATCATCAAATCTACTCTGAGTGGCGCCATTCTTATCATTTTTTATATAATAAGTTATTATTTCCGCCATTCAGACCATCAAACAGACCAGGTATGCATATATTCAGTTATTGTATGAATTTTGGTGAAATCTCGCCATATTATGATTTATTAATGCTTAAAGTGACATTTCTCGATATGCTTGGCATTTAGTTTTGATCTACAGGCTGCTGTTTTTCGAACGATCCGCCATTCAGACTGTGTGTTTGTGTTGCTAATGTTCAACAGCGTCCAGCCCACCATTCAGCCTTGCATTCAACCCGTGGAATCAACGGTTGGCATATTTCTAGCCATTAAAGACAAATGTGGACACGTGGGTTCTATTAGCCATGTGGTGGTTACAATTGTTGAGCTCTTGTTCTAGAATATTTGCCTTCCTTCCTTTCGAGCTCGACAACACACCTCCTGCCCACGTCAACACTCCAGCACTCCGATTTTTATGTTCGTTCAGCCTGGTATCACGCACGCCTATTCACGCCAATGTTCTAGAGGAGTTCGTTCGCCCACACTTAGTCCTCCAACACACTTCCCAGCCCATGTCAAAGGAAGATCAACGCTGCAGCAACCCCGTGAAATTTGGTAGACACCCTCTGCACTGTCACACGTCACCCATAAGTCATTTTACAGTCTTAAAGACCTCTATTTTTAGAGAGTTCGACTATGATGACTTTCTCTCCCACTGTAAACTTATAAATAGATGCCTCTTATGGAGAAAACGAGGATCATATAGCATAGTGAATAAACAGAAGATAACAGTTACTTTTGCATAAATATTGTGTAATTTTCACTAGTTAATGGAAGTTTCAGTTCGTTGATGCTCTGCTGTTAGTAACTAAGTGATTTAGTTTCCATCTCTGATTGCTGGGAAGGGCCCCTCATCAACCAAAGGTTTTGTTTATGTTTTTCTGCATTTTCTTTCCTGTAAATAGTTAGTTTATTTTCCAGTAAATGTAATTAATTTCGTTTTCCTGTATATGTCATTTCTTTCTTCTCTGTAATTTGTATTTCTCTGCTAACTTAGTCCGTGTTTCCAGAATTGATAAATGGTCGACCAAGCATAGTATTCATAGTTTGATTTTAGTCTTTTCGTAATTAGATAGTTTGTTTTCTACTTTTCTGCAATTAAATAGAACTTAATTAGTTTCTGTTTCAAGTTCTATTAATAGTTAGAATTAGTCCCATTAGTTTCTGTTCTGTAGTTGTAGGTTAATTCCATCTTTCATCTCAGCTTTTCTCTAGCATATAATAGAAATAGTTCATCTTCCCAACAATAATTATAATAGGTTGCTTCCTATTATCGTAGCTTCTCAACAAGTCTTCTCATTGACTTCTTTGCATTGTAGGTTCATCTGCATTCGCCAGCTGACGTTAAAATCATCAAAACTACTCCTTGTCCTTAGTTTAATTCGTTTTCCCTCCATTCGGACTATCATTCGGACAATCATCCGAATCGTCGTTTGGACTTTCATTCTTTCTGCACTGTTTTATGCTTATTTTGAATTCAGTTTCTTAGGTTCTTTAACTGTAATATTTCTCTATTCTAATTAGCCTTCTTAACCATAATTAGGCCTTTGCTTTATATTCTATAAGAGTTTTTAATTAAAGTTTGTCATTATTTTTAATCTCCTTATTTTCCTTCACTTCGTTTTAACTGTTTCTTGAGTTATGTCTTTTGTAATTGACTTACTAATATGTCGTTGTTCTAGAATTTATCAGTTTTATTCTTAGTCTAGTTTATTACATGTTCTTAAGATTTAGTTCAGATTAGAATTAATAATCTCATTGTCCAAGTTATCTAAATTTCGATAGTTTCTTTGTTAAGCATAGGATCAGTTTCTCGTTCGCTCAAATAATGAAGATGTTCATGAAATAGAATTTGGATCAGAAGTAAATATTTTTATCAAGTTTTCTACTTGCTTCTATAGAACATATCTTTATCAAGTTTTCTACTTGCTTCCAAATTGAATCAGAAATAAACATCTTTATCAAGTTTTCTACTTGCTTCTAGATTTTTATTAGCTTTATATCATTTTGCTTATGGATAGAAGATAGATCATAATCGTTAAAGTTAACTGTAATTGGACTCTTTGTAGTTTACATCTCTTTATTGAAATTAGGTTAGATTTACTTCCATTTTGTTTTGATGTTACATTTGAAATTCATTACGATTCATTCACTCCAGTTCCTATCACATTTGACATACAACATCAAGGAGAATGGAATTAGAATTAGATGCTTTAGTGTAGTTTTGAAGTATTAACTGAATGCATAAGTAGTTATTGAATTAATTTGTAGTTTTGCTTTGAATTAATTTAGCTTTCTAGTTATGTAATTTACTATTAAGTCATTCCATAGATAGGTCTTTAATTTCATTTACAGTTGTCTCTAATTCCTAGATTAGAATCTGAAGAATTGATTAAGTAGTTTCTATTCTTACAAAAATAGTTTGATTTTTAATCAATAATTTCCATTGTTTAATCATATAGTAGAGTAGTATGATTTGATACTATTCTTATCTGTTGATCTGTTAGTTCATTTTTTATCTTTTTCTGAAGTTTGACTCGGTTTTTCATTTTGAAATATCTTTCGATCTTTTCTTCATTAAGACATTTCTAAGGTCTGACAAACCGAAATTTAGGTGTCATTCTACCTTAGCATATACTTTGCCTCAACTCTAAGAATGCCAACCTTGGTTGATAATTAAATATTTAGGTGTTTTCTTTAAGACAACTCACACACCTCAACAAAAGGATTCAATCCATATTACATATCTCAAGTCAATGCTTCAAAACAAATCCATAATAAAGATGACATCAGCAAAATCAACTTTGAGGACAAAGTTGTCTTTAAAGGAGGTGGCAATGTTACATACATAAAATAATATATAAATAATTAATAAACAAATATACTTAACAACTAATAAATAATAGTAAACGTTTAATAAAGGGTTGCATCCTTTCACATTAGTCGCAAAGGACTATTTAAACAAGTCCTGCATTGTATTTTATCATCATCTATTTATTCAAAATTTATTTATATATAGTATTAAACTGAAGATGGATTCTCTTCCTTAAGAAACCAGATTTGGTTTGTAATATGTGTCAAGCTTGGCACATGCCTCATATTAGGTATCCTTCTCAATGCTTTATTCTCATGCTACATTTACCAACAATATCATGATTTAAATTGTCACCAAGGAATACCTTTCCTTTATCACTCTTCTACATGTCTTTGAACCACTCCCTGTGTGGATGCATACGGAAAGAAGCTCCAAAATTCGCCAACCATGCCTCTTCTTGGACATCAATTACCAATCATGTATCTTTAATATAGATGCTTCCCTTCATACTAGAAACTACAGTAGGAGAGCCCTCTTTATCCTTAGAAATATAATTTTTATACTCACTTTTCTTGTGCTCCTTTTGCTTACATTTCCATAATATCAATTATCATCATGTATTTCTCTAATTGAATATTTCCCTCTTGATTTGGCTCTACTTTGACCAAAATTCTAATTCCTCTTCTTCTTGGCACATGCTCTTGTCCCTGATGCTTCTGAAGTTCACAACAAGTTTAGAAGTATTATTTCTTGTTTCTTCTTGTAAGAATTGGTGAACAACCTTGTATAGTTTGTTGTTGATCAACAGCTTTAACAATGTATGAGATTGATAGAAGGGGATTTCAGATTCATTGTGTTAGACGTTTTGAAGTCGACGTTTCAGACCAACGATACACAATCCATCATCAGGACAGAGGAAATATTGAACAACAAAAGAGGAATCTTGAATAGATGCAAAGAGGCCAATATTGATACCATCCTAGAAATAAATAAAAGCAAACCCTGGAAAAACCTAAAAATCCAGACAAATAAAACGACAAATTCTCTAATTTGCATAAACTAGGACACAAATTAAGATTCAAAAATGTCAATTAGGTCTATCCTATGCGGTTAAGGGGAGGAGTGTTATCCTCCCCACCCAATATCAATTCCCAAAAGTGACATGTTTGATCTCTTAATGAGTTTATTGTTGTAACGACCTTGCGGCCATGTGTTGACAAAGCATTGAGCTTCTGCAAAATTTATTTTACCTTGTGTATCATCCTTGGAATGAAGGGAAGTGTCTAGTGGGTTTCCTTGGGATGTGTATTTCCAAAAAATAAATAAATAAATAAATAATTAAAACTTATAATCATAAATAAATAAAAGATAATAAAAAATTAGGATGCTAGAATGTTGTATTTTAACAATGCTTCCTAAATTGCCTTTCAACTCTAGCCACAAACATATTGAATACCTCAAGATAATTGATCTTAAGCTTCATATAGTGGAGCCATGACTTCCTGGAGAAGTCATCAATGAAGGTGAAAAAAATTTAGATCCTTGATGGAAGCCATAGGTGGTCCACAAAATGTCTAAATGCGCCATCTCTAGAATCTCTTGAGTTCTACAATCACTTGAAGAAAAATAGGGTATTTTCTTTTTTCATGGACACATGCTTCACAAAACCAAAAATAATCAAGTCATATATCTTCTAATCCATAGATGATCTCCTTGGTGCAAATATCCCTAAGGTACTTTCTCCAAGACATCTCATCCTTTTATTGCACATCATTAATCTTGACTACACCTTTGTTTCACCCACTAGTATTTTATTCTCCATGGATGTTAAACTAGTATTATGCATGATAAGACTAGTCACATTCAACTCATGCATTGTTCCAATCCTTACTATCTTAGCCAAAATAACAACTCCATGAACCAACTTACAACCTTCTTGGGTGAACATTGTTTCAACTACAACATTGTTTAATTAGCTAACTAAGAGTATATTGTGTGGCAAACCTAGAACATGCCTCATAATAGGTATCCATTTAACCCTTCCATCTCTATGCTTGATTTTCACACTACACTTTCCAACAATTACATGGTTGAAATTTCACTACCTTTCCTTTATTATCCTTTTGCATGTCCTTAAACCACTCCCTATGTGAACTCATATGGAAAGAAGCTCCAAAATACGCCAACCATCCCTCCTCTTGGACATCAATTCCCAATCATATAATTCATGGTATAAATTGTAGTAGGCCCCTTTTGCTTGCATGTCCAACATATCAATTCTCATCATCTTCTTCCTCCAATTGAAGATCTCCCTCTTGATTTGGCTCTATTCCACCAAAATTTTCATTTCTCTTCTCCTTGGCACATCCTCTTGTCACTAATGCTTTTGAATTTCACAATGATTTCATAAGTACTCTTTCTTATTTCTTCTTGTAATAGTTGACCAACAACCTCATCTAGATTTAGATTATCCAGCTTAGTGTTTCCACTAAATACAACAATAAGGTTATCCTAAGAACTTGGTAGACTATAGGGAAAGCAAATTCATTGTTCGGAATCTTTTACCTAATCTCGGATGGCCTTCACTTGATTTCTAAGCATATTAAAAGCATTTAGGTGACTAGTCACCCTATCACTATCCTTCATCTTGAGAGCATATAACTTCTTTCCTAGGAATTTCAAATTCATGGGAGACTTGTATTCATACAACTACCCAAGCATTTCCCAAAGATCCTTTGTTGTTCCTACCTTTGACACATTCATCAACACCAAATGAGACAAATTAAGGCCAATTAATGTAATAGCCTTATCATTAATCTTGCCCCAATCATTCTACTTCATAATATGAAGGTTATTGTCCTTCATGGTGACATCTCTCAATAAGAAAATACTCCATTTTCAATTTCCAAAGGTTGAAGTCATGGGCAATAAATTTCTAAACCCTTGAGTAGTTAGAATCCATTTTCTATTGCATAAACCCTCATTGCTTCCCATTGAAGTTGAACTAACTACAACACACTAAACTCAATATCCTCATCTACATATGGGTCAGTGCAAGCTAATGAGGGTCACTTTTGGCGCGTTAGATGCAATAGAAAATTGAAAAAGCAGGCATCCCTTAACTTACTTGGATTTTTTGAGCTACTTACGCAAAATATCTTGCATTGAGTAAAAAAGATGAAATGTAGGAAATTGAATCACGTTTCCAAATATATAACTTTTATGTATTGAAAATTTGCATAGCTATGTCAAGTTTCATTTTTCCTAACAGACACTTTTTATTTTTCAGGCAAATGATAAGGTATATGTTTTTGTGGGTAGAGCCTTTGAGGGCCTAAATGATGGAATCAAGCTACAAAAATCGGCATGCATGTAGAGAACACATAGCACTTGTGCGCCATTACTTTTTGAAAATTAAATTAGTAATTTTATAATTTTTTTATAATTGTCTAAGTGATCAAACCTCGAAAATAGTACCTCTTTTGTGGGTAGAGCCTTTGAATGTCTTAATGCAAAAATCTTGAAATGGGTTTTTCATAGAACGTGGAGGTTAGTGTCCTCTTGTGCACCATACAATTTTTTTTTGAAATGATTGAGAATTGAAAAAGATATGGAAGAAACACTAACAGTGTGTTTCACAAGTTAAGGAGGTAGGACAGAAAAGAAATTGAAAGAAAATAGGAAAAATTAATATTTCAAAATAAAAGTTACATTTTTGGAATCTGCAGAAAAAATGCTATTTGTGTCTAAGATTTCATCAAAAATGACTCTGTGTAGCATATTGTAACGAGTGGCTAAGCACAGGCTTCTCTAGAAATTGGAAGAAATACCCAATTAGCTTTGGTTTTTCATTAACATAGCACAGGTTTGGAATTACCGAAGCAAACTCCAAAGCATACACATAGGATTATTGTTGACATGTGAGCATGTGACTCGGCCTATTTAAATTCAAAAATATTGCCGCGCTTTTAGATGTAAATAACGCGTACGCGTTATATAACTACATAACGCGTACGCGTTATATAACTACATAACACGTACGCATTATATAGTTAAAAAACACGCTCGCGTTATGCAAATCATAAAATACATGTTTAATACTTGAGAAAGAGGGGGTGTGGAAGACTCAAGGGAATTTTTGTTTAATATTTGAGAAGGGGTGGGGAAGGATCAAGGGAATCTATGGTTAATATTTAACAGGGGTGGGGAAGGGTCAAGGGAATCTATGGTTAATATTTAATAGGGGTGGGAAAGGGTCAAGGGCTTAGAAGGATGTTGGAAGCTTGAGTGGGGAGAGATGAAGGGAATGAAAACATGATGGGCTACAGGGGGTGAAAGGAAGTGGAGCTTGAGAGCACTATTAGGAGTAGAATAGGTTCTGAAGAGGTATAAGGTTAGAAGTTGAAAGTGAGACTGGAGTGACAAGGGGGAATGGATGGAGGCAAAGGGGACGTGAGAGAGAAATAAAGAATACAAGGGGGGGGAGACATAGAGCGAGGGAGGGAGAGGGACAATGGGGAGGAATGGATTTGGAGGGAGTGAGAGATAGATGGGGATAGAATGAAATAAAGATATAGGAAGGGAGGGACAAAAAGTGTTGGTGGGAGACATGCAGGGAGTGGTGGCGATGGAGAGAGAGAGAGAGAGAGAGAGAGAGAGAGAGAGAGGAGGGGGAAGGGACATGAAGTGTGAGAGAGAGAGGGAGTGATGGAGAGATTGGGATAGGTTGAGGGAAAGATAACATGAGGGAGGGATAGAAGGTGAGAGAGAGACAGGCGATGAGAGAGGGAGGGAGAGAAGGTAGGGTGAGGGATGGAGGGAGAAAGGTGGAGATAGATATGGATGGAGGGGGGATGGGTTTGAGAATGGAAAGTGACATAATGTGTGTGTATGTGTGTGTGTTTGAGAGAGAGAGAGAGAGATCGATGGTTGGGGAGAGAGAGACTAGAGGGAGTTGTGAGCATCATATTCTCCATCAGCATCATATTCTTCATCATCATCATCTTTATGACCATCATCGTCATCATCAACATCTTCATCATCATCACCATCATCATCATCATCATCATCATATTCCTCATCAAATCAACATCTCCATCATCATCATCATCTTCTGAACATCATCATGATCATCATCTAAACATCACCATCACCATCATCATCAACATCTTCATCATCATCACCATCACCATCATCATCAAAATCTTCATCATCATCACCATCACCATCACCATCACCATCTTCATCATCATTGTCATCTCTAGGTTCCCCATCAACATCAACGTCTCCATCATCATCATCATCTTCATCATCATCATCTTCATCACCATCATCATCATCATCAACATCTTCATCATCATCACCATCATCATCAACATCTCCATCATGTCACCATCATCTTCTTCATCATCAACAGCATCATCTAAACATCAACATCACCATTACCATCATCATCAACATCTTCATCATCATTACCATCACCATCATCATCAACATCTTCATCGTCATCACCATCATCATCATCATCATTGGCATTTGTAGGTTCCTCATCAACATCTCCATCATCATCATCATCTTCATCACCATCATCATCAACATCAACATCTTCATCATCATCACCATAATCATCATCTTCATCGTCATCAGATCAACATCTCCATCATCATCATCTTCTTCATCATCTTCACCATCATCATCATCATCATCATCTTCATCACCATCTCCATCATCTTCAACATCTCCATCATCATCACCATCACCATCATCATCTTCTTCATGACCATAAACATCTTCATCATCATTGTCATCTCCCCCTTCCTCATCAACATCTCCATCATCATCATCATCATCATCATCATCACCATCTGAACATCACCATCACCATCATCGTCAACATCTTCATCATCATCACCATCAACTTCACTCTATCCAAGCCAAAACAACACTCCCGCGATTTTTCGAACAGCATGAGCCCGCCATTGGAAATTCTCACTCTCTACACCAACTCCATCATTATTTTTTTTATGCAAGTGCAGCATTGAGGACATCTTTCATGGTTGCTCAGTGTGGTGTTGGGTTATATGGCCATATTTGAAGAAAATAATCAGCAAGCTTGAAGAATCTCCAATTGAATAACACCAAAGATAAGGCCTTTGAAAGATTCATTTTGCCTATATTTGAGGAGCACACAAGATAAGATATCAAGCTTCAAGACCAATAAGGAAGAACAAGGAAGAACTTCCATTTGCTTATTATTGAAGAGCTTGTAATTGAGGAGCAACAAAAACAAACTATATTGAATTGATCATTGTGGTGTTGGGGAATGCACGTAACCGAGTAAACAAATCAACAAGGAATAAGAGACCTCATGAAGTCATTGAAGAAGAGAAAGAAAAGAAAAGAATATACATGATGAATCGGAGGCTTTCTTTGGAAACTTATCCAAATCCAATTGTAGAGGATACCACGGTTCATCCTATTAATCCACGACAAGAGGGACCTTCAATTTCCACAATAGTTGTTGAACAAGCACCCCATGGAAGTAATCAAGAAGCAAAACGTAGGTGCTCATTAGGGGATGTTTCAATTCCCACTTCAAGTCAAAGTGATAAGTTACCATCTCAAGATGAAGCTCACGAAGAAACACCCAATTTGCTATCCGGATGTGGTTATACAATCGATGAAGTCAGAGAGGCGTTGGACATTTTGCCTACTGTTGAAGAAGAGAATGTTATCCACACCATCGATGAGGATGTTGGACTTCCACAAGGGGATGTTGGACTTCCACAGACCATCGATGAGGATGTTGGACTTCCACCATCCAACTACCAGGAAGAGAATGAAGGACACCAAGCTACTACTGAAACGCCAGAGCCTCTTGGTGATGTGCTACATGGTACAATTCCAACCCCCTTACCTCCATTAGCAAGCACACGTCGAAGAACTCCGAAGCGTATACAAGTTGATGAAAGTCTTATGAATTCCATTGAAGGTACGCTATCTAAACGTAGTATTGCTTATCAAACTCAACAGATACTTGATAAATATTTTGTTTCTAAATGTGATGGAGATAAATGTAGATTATTTTTATCATTGTTAAAATCTAGGAGCATGAATGTTGTTAGGAAAAAGTTAGGGATAAAGATGATAAAGAATTCTGAACCAAGTTCTCATATAGTTAAAAACCTAGTAGATGCATTTGGTAAAATTGGTAAGAACACACGTTCAAAGGACCACAATGTTGCTCGTCGTGTGTTGTCACAAGCAATTGCAAATAAGAACACCAAGGCCCTTCGTATTCTCAAGCCTTCATCCGAACTAGTTAATTTGAATGTAAAAACCCTCCGTAGGTATTCTATTAGAAGAGAACATCTTGACACAACCGATCAGACATATTTTTGGGCCTTTGTTGGTCGGTTGCCACGTCGTGACATGAAGCTAGTTGATGCAGTAAAGGGACTAGTGCACAGTTTTTGGCATGATCACACAAGGCCTTCTTCAAACCAAAAGGATGTACTAAAACTAAGAAGGGGTTCAAAGGATCGTGAACCACATACTAAGCATCTTCTTGATATAACACAGACAGAACTTTACGAGAAATTTAGGATTGAGCATAGACAATTGAACTTGGGGCAAAGATCTTTTGAGAAATGTAAGCCATGGTTTGTTAGAATAAATACTCTTCGTAACACTTGTTGTTGTAGATACCATGTAGAATATGAATATTACTATGAAACATTTTTGTACATTCGTCGTGTGTTGCATACTAACATTGTGCAGTATTGCTCCATGACAATACCACCGACTTCATCAAGAGAATTCATTCATAGCATCATGTGCAATAGGCCCGAGGGGCAAACATACTAGGAAAAATCTTGTTTGGATGGAACATGCTCCAACTGTGCTGGAATGGCATTATTGACCCAATGTATGCACTAGAATGGAGACAGTGAATTTGGGAAAATGGTTACAGACATGAAAAGTTTCAAATATATCAACTATGAAATAGTCCTAGGGAAAGAAAGCAAAAAAATACAATTGGTGACATCTAAGGTATGCATTTATATCTATAAAATTATGTTGTAACTGTTACATTTCAATCCTTATTTACAACAAAAAACTGACATTGAGATCATTTTGTGTCACCAGGTACAAGTTAGTGACTTCATCAAGGAATTTATTGAAAAGACACATCAATATGTTCAACATGTCCATGTGGCACGATGGCAGGATGAGAAATTTAGAATATGCAGAGATACATTTCCCCTTGGTACTAAACTTTCAGTTGTTGATTTTGCCGAGAACTACACTCTGCAACCTCAAAATGAGATCCAAAGCCAGTATTATTACTTTGAGCAGGTTTCCTTGATGGTCCATATCACATATAGGCATGGCCCAAATAGCACTGAAGAGCAAAGAGAAATTATGAAGGAATATCACTTCTACATAAGTGATGGTAGGTGCCACGACTTCCACTATGTACGTCATTGCTTCATCATGTTCTATGATCACTTGAAGGGAAGGAACATACAGATGGATCGACACTGGATTTGGTCTGATGGGTGTGCTGGTCAGTTAAAAAATGCATGCATATTTCAGTGGTTGTGTTCATTGCATAAAAAATACAAAGTGCCACATATGTGGAACTATTTTGAGACTGGGCATGGTAAAGGAGAGCATGATGGAGCCGGAGCATGTGTCAAAACATCCCTATGAAGAGAGGAATTGAAAGTATCTACAGAATCTACTATTCTAAATGCTCAATCTACAGTCAGGTGGTGCACGTCAGTAATGGGAGAGGAATCAACTATGCGAGTAGAATCCACAAGAAAGAGACATGTGGAGAGATTTTTTTGGGAGGTGGTAGACATAGATCGTTCACATGCATGGGAATGCGAGACTGTGCCTGGGACTCGTGGCTTTCATTTGGTTCAAAGCTTTGATAACCCAGTATTTGAAATTTGGACCAGAAAACTCGCTTGTTTTTGCCCGCCTTATTGTGATGGTGACTGGGATGGGTGTGAATCATTGGATTGGGTTGATGGATGGGATCGCATATCACTTCCACTTGATCAGCGTGCAATTGTTGAGTTAACTCCATTGGAAGAAGACCAATCATCTATTTCTGCAGATTTTGATCATGTCTCAAATCTTGTACAACCCGGTATGATGCATTTCCTTAACATTTTTTGTTTGTTTACGTAGTCTTCAAATGCACATTAATGGCCTTGTATCACACGAAAAATATTTTGATCATATACCTACAATCATATAATGCAGGGCACATATATGCAGTGGTTGCCTCAAAAGATACTGAATGGGGTGATTAATACTGGTTGGCACGCTGTATAGATGGAAAGCAAACCCTCATTATGTCCATGAATGACGATGAAAACAACCACTTTCCAACTAGGTCTATGGTTGTTAAAGGTGAATACTTGACACGGGACATCAATGGAAGAAAGAAGGGTGTATATGTTTACAGGGATTACAAACCAGGTGCAAGTGTGTATCACTTTACCAACTTAATCATTGGCACAAACCTTCATGTACGAACAATGCCTAGTCGAAATACATCGAAGGTACGCTACTTCTTACCGGATACAGAGCACGAGAGACTAATGGAGACCATCAGTATAAGAGATGATCCGGAGGGCTTGGTTGTATGATAATAGGTGGGATCTAGCATGATGAGGTACGTTACATACTTTTAATACTATACTATTTATACTATTTGTAATTGAATATTGATATATGCTCAATTTTCACATGTATGTTTCATATGAATATGTCAATTTTGTGTTCTTGATATGCCAAATTTACGTTTACGTTGTTTATAAATATGCCAAAAGTTCTCTTGTATGTCAAGTTTATGAATATGCCATTTTTTACATATGATCAGTAAACCCTAAAATTATATTATGTTCATCATGGTTATTAGCTTCACCCAACAAAATTAATTCAATTCATGCTCACTATATTAAACAATACACTTATATTAAATGTAATTCATGTCTTGTTAAATATTTCATAATGAATTAGCTATTTGAGAGCACCACCTTAGACCAAGCCATCATCATCAACATCTTCATCATCATCACCATCATGGACCTGTAAAACCCTAGTTTCCAAAGTGTCTAGACAGGTTCGGGCTGGGAACACTAGCCATACCTGCTCGATGGATGATTTTCCAAAGTTGACCCCCGTGTGCAAAAATTGCACACTCCCACACTAAGCAAAACCCTAGTTTCCAAGATGGACCTACAAGGTGACACATGGGCCACCGGGAAGGAGGGGAGGGGTACCCCTAGCACTATCCCGGTGTGCTGAATCCAACGGAGTCGACAGTTAGTCGATCCGAGCCACGGTCTTCATTGTATGGCTCGTCCCGTCTCGCTGCCAGAAGGCCTTCAGGGACACCTGCTGGATACCTACCGGGGGCATAGAACTCCAACCGTGCAACAAAACCGGGTTTCGGGGAGTCCTGCAGGTGTGTCTAGGCAGGTTTGGGCTAGGAACACTAGCCATACTTTCCCGATGGATGATTTTCCAAAGTTGACCCCCGTGTGCAAAAATTGCACACTCCCACACTGAGCAAAACCCTATTTTACGAAATGAATGCACAATGAAGCCACTGGGCCATGGGGAGACGAGGGAGAGGGCCCCTTAGAGGTAATCGCACGCCAGGAGACCAACGGAGTCAACGGTTCATCGGTCCGACGTCCGGTTTCCGAGTTATGTCGAGTTGCAAGTCGCATGAAAATGTCGTTCAGGGACACTTGGTGAATTTCCGTCCGGGAGCCAAAAAGAAAACGGAGCAGGAAGATTGTGTGTCGTTGGCTACAAGTGTGTGTGGGAAATTCCAACGTGGGAACACTGCCAACACTGGCTCGGGGGAGGTTTTTGCACAGTTGACCCACCAATGCGAGATTGCATGCAATTAAACTAAGCAAGACTCTAGTTTACGAAATGAATGCACAATGAAGCCACTGGGACATGGGGAGACGAGGGAGAGGGCCCCCTAGAGGTAATCGCACGCCAGGACACCAACGGAGTCGACTGTTCGTCGGTCCGACGTCCAGTTTCCGAGTTATGTCGAGTTGCAATTCGCATGAAAATGTCGTTCAGGGACACTTGGTGAATTTCTGCCCGGGAGCCAAAAAGCAAACGGAGCAGGATGATTGCGTGTCGTTGGCTCCTGCAAGTGTGTGTGGGAAATGCCAACGTGGGAACACTGCCAACACTGGCTCGGGGGAGGTTTTTGCAGAGTTGACCCACCAATGCGAGATTGCATTGAAGGAAATTGAGGGTTTTTTAGAAAAGTTCAAAAAAAGCTTTACCAAAAAATGTTTTTTCTTCTAAACGGAAAAACTTAGAAACACCTTACATACATACATATATCAAAACAAAATAAATCTAATGATAACCTAAATATATGCAAATTCCAAAGCTTAAAGTCAATCTAATTTGAAATCACTTCTAGATATATAAATTATAACATTCTTCTTGAGATTTAGGAAGATGTCCACCAAGAAGATTTATTGAAATGTAATCCATTTTATAATTTAAGCCACTTTTAAATATTTGAACTTCCATATTATTTTTGAAAGAGTAGAATATTTCAAGTGGTTAATATTTTGAAAAATGAAGAACTTATTTTTATGGTTATTTCAGAGAAGAATTGTTGAAGAATATGCCACAATAAATTTGCATACCATTGCCTTTGACTTTTAGTGAAAATGAGTTACATTCAAATGATGAAAAGCACCTTTTGTTTTAGTAGCGTCCACCAACTATTTCTTTTTAATAATTATATTATAATAAAATAATATAAAACACAATTTTTAAATACGATACAAGAAATAAAAAAGAGCTCCCATTCCCTTTTTAGCAAAGTCTACTTTATATTACAAACTCTACTATCCTCTGAATCGCCCATGTTCTCTCGAGACTCAAACTACTTTATAAGCAGGTGGTATGCTCTCTTCCACAGACAACAACAACATATTAACTAGCAATTGCCCTAGAATGTGCAATGGGTGTGCATGAGTGAGTTCGTTGAAACCTTGAAAAACATTGTATTGCATTTAGTTTGATTAAATTACACGAACAAGAACTTTGACATAACTTGTAATGATCATCCAAAATCACAAATTTTAATTAGATACCAATTAGTGCACGCATGTAGTGAGTTCGTTGAAACATTTAAATATAATAGTTTGTTCTTTTGACATAGCGCATTCATGAGTAATAGATAATCCACACAAATCAACACATTAGATTGACATAAGAACACGTGGAAACCAAAGAACAAATACAAAGTGAAATGTATCATTCATTTATAAGTGAAATGTCAATGTGCATGTCTCCAAAAGTACATGTATCCAAAAGTACATATATATCCAAAAGTGCATGTCTCCAAAAGTACATGTATCCAATGAAGTCAATGTACATGTCTCCAAAAGTACATGCACAATAAAGTCAATGTACATGTCTCCAAAAGTGAATGTATCGAAAAATACATATATATACAAAAGTATCCAAAAGCACATGTATCCAAAACTATCAAAGCCACATGTACATGTATCCAAATGTACATATATCCCATAAGACACATCAAAACTCAAGCTTCCTCTTGTTCTTTCCCGACGTTGATCCCCTAGGCACATCTCTAGGATCAGTGTGTGTCTCTAGATCCTGCAAATTAAATATCAATTGTTAAATTCAACTAACTATGTACACTAATACATTAGCTCAACAATTCACTCAACAATTATTAATTGGTGCATGGAAAGTGCATGAAACACTTGGTCACTGAAGGACATCTCACCTCAACTGACAAAGGAGATTGTGTTGCTTGTGTAGCAGATGGAGCCGTTGGTTGAACATCCAGGATGGTCGAACCAGGGGGGCCAGGAACTGCTCCTGCTGGTGGTGGCTACAATGAAAAAATGTTGAAATAGTTAGAAATGCATGAATAAACAATAGACAACAATAATAAACTATGTAAAGATAATGTTGAAATAGTTACATACCTGTGTGTGATCAGTTGCCATTGCAGATGCGACACTGACTGCTGCATCAACCATCGATGCGAGGTTTTCAGTAGACAACTTGGGTTCCTGATGCAGTAAACATGCAATTCAAACCTTAACAAAAAACAATTTATGCACTGGATTTCAAGTTAAACAACAAATATCATCGAAGGATATACAATCATCGAAGGATATACATTACCATGGCGTGAGTAAGCCCATGGTCGTGGGCAGCTGGAGTCTTTCTAGGAGTAGAACGCCTCACATACACATGACCCTTGTTCACGAATGGCCTGGAGGGAGATACAAATCCAAGCAATGGTCCAGATGTCTCGGATGGTGCCTACAGTCAGCAAGTGTTCATGTAGTTAGACATGCATGATTCAACAAACAAACATGTATTTAAAAAATGTCATTTTTAATTGTTTACCTGGAGCCCAAATGTTTCATGGGACGGTATGACCATGGGTGCTACCTCCACATTACCTTGCCCCAGTGAAGGATCTTCCATCTGCAAGTTTAATAATTGTAAATATTAGACCATAGATAGCATTAGTGAACTAAAATGTAAAGTATGTGGAAATTAACAAATTAACAAGTATTAAAAAACTGAAATTTTAAAATGTTTACCTCGGTGTGAGATACGGCAATAGGTGCTATATAAGATGGGCCTACCAAATGGGTAGCATCATGCCCCCCTGTAGAGTCTGGAACATCCGGCTCTGGGGCGTTGCTGCCGGCATAAAGCATCAACTGCAAGTTCACAAAATTAATATATTAGCTCAAACTATATATATGTGTACAAAGACGAAAATAAATGAAGAATTTATTACAATTAACGATCAACATACCTCTCTCAAAAACCCACTGAAGGCAACATCTGAGGCAAGACCATATCAGGGACGACCACATGATGTGCACTCGTGAGGATCAGTACTAGGATGGGGATGTGTCGATGGTCCTACACTAGTGGATGGTCCTGATGGTCCTGCACTAGTTGATGGTCCTGCATGGTGACAAGCTGGTGTATGTACCACACCAGGGACAGATGTCCCTTCCTCACCCATATGTTGAACCATAGTGCCATGGCGAACAACCGCCCGTGCCAAACTCAAAAATGCATCCCGTGTCTGCGGAATAATACGATGTGCAGGTGGGACATCTGGCCCAGCCAACTGCCTGCGAGGTGCAGGGATAGGGCGATCCTGGTCTCGAAGCCTCGCATTGGGTCGGTTTTGGGGCATCCCCCCACCGATCCCCTGAAACTGCAAGATGTCAAAATAGTTAACGTGTTTATGCAACACGAACTCTGCGTACATCTTTCGAAGGAAATACAAGGGAATTTCCCTGTTGTTGTGTGGTGGCATATCAAAAACCATGTACCATCTGTCCATCCAGTTATCAACAAATGGTTGAAACGTGCACCACTCAATGGAGATATGTGGCTTGTTTGCATTTGGGATTTCCCCCGTCCGAGGGTCCCTAAACAATGCAAATATGAGCTCTTTGGATATTTTCAACTTTTTTATTGCATTGTAGTCTAGCCCATCAGCATATTGTTGTCTTTTTCTTTCTCTATATGATATAATATCATATAGTACATTGGTATACTGTGAAATGGTGTCAACAATTGCATCCAAGGTTGATGCAAGCGAGCGGCAAATCCTGTCACCACCACTAAAAGCTACACTAATGCCCCTCAAGTGGGCAAGCTCAATCAGTATCTCGGCATTGGTGTCCATAGCCGCAACTACAATAAAGACATCAATACGAAAATCATTAGAAACATATACATGGTATATAATGACGTCTCTTCAAAATTGAAAATGTATTAAATCAAACTCAAGTAAGCAATTTAATGGCATTCACTTACATACATTTAAAACTTAAAATTAAACATTTAACAATTAAAAAGTAAGTTTCGTTCAACTTCTTTCTAGAAGTTAAGGCACTTCTTAACCCTTATTGGTGACTTTTCCATGCAAACTTGGGTTTAAACTTCTTAGAATTTAGGAGTGTTATTTTGACATGTTTTGGCATTTACGTCCATTGTAGAAAACAATATTTCCATCAACTTCATAAGCTAACATTAAATTTATTGATTTCAATATATTACGCCTTGTGGTTGGAGGGGAGGACAAAGTGGCATGGAATGAAATGGATATGTATGAGTTTGTCTTGCCAATATGATTACATATGTACTTGAGATTACTATCAATGATTAAGATGTTGAATAATCAACTAGAGATTGTGACTAGAATGACAATAACAACAATGTCAACTTCTCAAAACAGAGACAATTTATCTCTACAAAATCGATCTCTACATTGTATGGCAAGTTCAGAAAATTAAATAAAAAACATATTGATTTTCTATATGAAGTCTTTCAGTTGAATCGACGGTCCATGAGCGTTGAGTAGATTGATCAAGGGTGTGTATAGGGCAGGCACAAGAGACACTTTGTTAATGTGTTTTGGCATTTAGTCAAGGGTGCTTGACTAAGAGGCAATGTATAGCTACATACACTTCTGATGAAATTTTGATTATGTTCATGGACAAATGATTGTGATGAAATTTTGAGAAACCAAGTTACTAATTTTTTTTGCATTTTTTTATTCACGCTTGTGTATGCATTTCATCTTGTTATGGCCATTACCAAGGAAAATTATTTAATTAGTATCATGGGAAATGGCCTTTGAGGGTTGGAAATTTGGGTTTCATGTGGATGGATACCTAAGTAACCGAACACGTCCAACAGGGTCCCTGTGTTGTGTGGGACACGGTTTTAGATGATGGTTGGTGGGATAGGGTAGTCCTTAGCATCAAGATCATGGATCCAATCATTTATTTCTTGCGGTTTGCAGACACAGTGTAATGTCCCTTATTAGGAATTTTATTAAAATTGCAATTTTTCACTTTTTTTTTCCTAGTTCGACCTTTGACTAGTTTTGATCTCTAGGTCCCAAATTTTCCCCAAATGATCCCAAATATTCTGAGAAGGTATATGAATGATATTAGAACATAAATATGTGTTTCAGGGATTCCTTTGGACCTTTAAAATACTTCTGCAAATCCTCTTTCAATTCTGGTCAATGTAGGTAACTTTATTAGTGATTTTCCTTTGACTAGTATTGGTCTCTAGGTCTCAAATTGAATCCAAATGCCTTCAAATATTCAAGGAAGGTGTATGAATGATATTAGAACTTGAATATGATGTTTATGGATGACATATGTCCACCAAAAGACTTCTGCAAACTCTCTTAAAATTCTGGACCAATTATGCAATTTTACTAGTAATTTGGGGTTCAAATCCCCCTGGGGTAAGTACTGAAAATGGCTTCCCAAATGCCTCCAAACCCACTCAAATTTATGAACAGAGGTATGTAATGTGTTAATTATTTTATTAAAGTCTCATATGCACCATTAATGAATTATTACAACTGTTCTCACCCTCTCCCATTCAACTGCAAAAATCCCCAATTCGACCCTTGGGGGAATGGCACTATTTCACCTCCCAATACAACTAAACTGAGTAAAAATGCTTCAAATGCTCAAGTACAGTACATGAAACTTTTATAATACATCCATGGCAGTATATTGATCACAAATATATCATAGAATCATCCATTCATTCGAAATCATCATCAATACATTGGCTCACAACAAGGTAGTGGGGAAATGGCATTGTTCTTCCATTAAAAATGAGATTTATACATTTCTACTTGGAATTTCGACCTGAAACTTTTTGGAGATGAAGAACAGAGTATTTACTTCATATTACAAAATAAATGGGGCATTAAAAGCTTCCCCAAATAGTACAATAGCTCATCAAAAACGCCCTCCCTCAAGGATCAAGAATATGCCATCAAAACTGGAAATGGTTGAAGGAGTGAGCTGCAATAGAAGAAACCATGAGCTTCCCTGTAGCTTACACCTGCAAATAAATACTCCATTAAATATCCAAATGAAAGTCCTGAATGGCCTTTCCAATTACCAACTTGGATGGGAATCTTTCACCCTCGAAATTGGCTAAGGCAAGAAATTAGTCATCCACTAGCTCTCCCTCTTCACAAATGCAATTGCAAATTCTACAAATGATCAAAAGCCATTCTCATACTTCATTTCTACATTTTATAACCAACATTAGCCTTCTAAGGGTCGAAATCCTCTCAATAGATTCAATAGATTTCCATTTAGGAAATATTCCACATTTGCCACTTGTCTCCTAGTTCCAACCTTCCATCTTCTCCCAAATTCAATTTTGAGTCTCTTTGGCTTCTCCAACTCCCAAATTCGCCTTCCTTGAGCCTATTTTTGGGGCTGACATGTCATAGTGGTAAGATGTCAGAGGTCAGGTCTGCAATTTGTCATAGTTGTCATAGATGCTCCATCATTGGTGTCATAGGGGCTAGGGAATCTAGCCCAAGTGTCCACAAACTTCCACTTTGACTCTTTATCTTCCATGGAGGTTACCAATCCTTCTCAATTCGACCTAAGATGCTCAATGACATGTGTTATGACTTACCAAATCACCCAAGAGTGTTTACATTCCCATTAATTCGAATTTGCAAAAGAGAGATACCATGTATTATGAAAAATCAAGCTAGTGTGGGTCCCACATCCTCCATATGTCTCCAAAACCATTTGTCACCTAGGATTTCTCTTGAATTTCTTTATTAACTCTATTTATTAAATACTTGAACCCTTCTAATTTCTAAACATCATTTATTATCCCCCTTATTCCAAATCCCAAAGCTTCCACCCCAAACCTAGGAAACTAGTAATTTTCCTCCTTGGCAATTATTTGACCCTTAACATCAATTTTACAAACTCTAATGAATATGGCTAATGTGATTAGGCCATTGTGACCCAATTCCAAATTTGGGACATGACACACAGACCAGCCCATCCTAGGAGATGTTTATGAGGGGTGGGATTCCATGATTGAGTCCATGAGGACCATTTTTATGGAGAATGAGTGTGTTGAGTATGAGACATCAGCAGAGAACTTATGGTCCATCATACAGGGCATTCTTATCTCCAGGTGGGATAAGAATTGCACACCTTTGCATTGCTTGGTCCACTCATTGAACCCCAGGTTCTACGCTTAGGATTGGCTCAGTGGTGGGTCGGGGCCCTCATCCAAATTCCCTCCTCACATGGATGGAGAGATCTAAGAGGGGAGGAAGATAGCATTTAGACGACTACTTCAGGATAGAGACCACCTTGAGGTGGTGGAGGAGGAATTTTATGAGTTTTCTAGTGGCACTGGGAGATTTGGAGGATATGAGGTGGTTAGAGACATGGGGGTTAAGAAACCCCTTGTTTGGTGGAAAACTCATGGGGCAACATGCCCTCTTCTACAAAAGATAGGCTTGGGGGTCCTCTCTCAAGTTACTTCATCCTCTTGTTGTGAGAGTAATTGGAGCACATATGGAAACTTGTATAGTGTGCAGAAGAGTAGGCTTGAGAAGTGCAGGGCAGAGACGATGGTGTATGTGCACTCCAACCTTCGTCTTATTTACAGGAAGAGGGAGGAGTGGGAGAAGGGAAAGACATGGATGTGGGATGTCCTTCCTGATGAGATGGGTTTGGACAACAGTACTGATTTGGCATTAGCCAACATGGATCTTAATGATCCAGTGCTAGATCCGGTCACTTTTGATGAGGGGGATCGTATGGAGGGGTCATCCTCCACACCAACATATGCAGTTAGTCATATTGGCAGAGAGCAGGAGGAGGAGGAGGAGGATCAAGGCAATGATGAGTTTGTTGATTCAGGCATGGAGGAGGATTATTGAGTCATTGACAGATGGGATTCTTCCATCTTGATCCACTCCTTTTTTGTATTTACTATTAGACTATTAGACTATTAGTCTATTTGGCATTTGCCAGTGCCCAGTGGCATTCCGACATCTATGTAATACATTTTGATTTTGATGACTTAATGAGAAATACGGTTCTGAGTCTCTGACATGCATCTATGTGTCTCAATGTCTCGTTGTGATTTGTGATTGTGAATGACAAATGTGTTGTGATTTGTGAATGATCTAATTTCTATTGAATATTTCATATTTGTAATTGTAAATGTAATTTCTATTGAATATTTGTAATTGTAAATGTAATTTCTATTGAATATTTGTAATTGTAAATGTTAAATTTTATTGGATCTATATGTCTATATTTTTAAATTTTAATATATTTTAAAAATATATATATACATGTATATAAAACGTGTCCTAATTCCGGGGGTCATCGTGTCTCGTGGGGACACTCGTGTCCCATGTCCTCGTGTCAGGTGACTTAGATGGATATATTGTAGAAAGGGGGGAGTTCTATTTTTTTCAATTTTTGGTTGGATTAGGAATTTTTGAGTTTTTGAAAAGGGATTCATTTTAATTATTCACTCATATTGGTTGAGGGAGATGTGAATTTAATTAGAGATTGGGTTATTCCCAATTTTATCAATATTACAAAACTAGGTTGTTTTAAACAATTAAAAAATAGTAATTTAGGTTAAGAAATGACAAAAAAATGGTATGGGTGAATGAATTACCTGATTAGATGACAATCCACCGGTGAATTTGCCCCCCTCCAGCTAAATCGAGCTCCACCGATACTTCAGGGCACACAAACCATCCTCGTCCAGGGTCTATTTCGTGTTTCTGATGCGTGAGTGCCGCGGGTGGTCAAGGGTCGTCGGGACTGTGTATTTAAATTGATTTTAGATTTCAATAACGTGTAAGTGTTTTGTAACTACATAACGCGTACGCGTTATGGTTACCTATCCTACATGTCCAGTGACATGTCAGGCTCGAGTCTTACCATGGAAGGTGCTAAATATCAAAAACGCGTTATGTTTTTATGTATCAAGAACGAGTTTTGAAAAAGTAGCATTGCATCTAAAGTGACCCTCATCTTCTTGCACACATCCATATAACTATAAATATACCATCAAAAGTGTAACAACCTCCACATGAGTGCAAATTAATTTGAAACACAATAGCTTCAAATTCAATAGATTTCCTTCAAAACAACAATCTAGGATCATGTGTTTCCTCAACTCAATGATAAAGGTATCCCCTTGATGCCAACAATGCTCTAATACCAACTATTGGACAAAGTGGTTGAGATTTAATAATGTGGAAAAATATTTTGCAACTTTGATACCAATTATTAGCTAGGCTAGAGAGATTTACAATGTGCATAAATATTTCTTTGTTATACCAACTGTTAGCTAGAATTGAGAGCTTAATAGAGTGCATAAATCATTCTCAATAGAAATTATTAACATGCAAAGAGAGATCATGTAAAGACCTCAAATCGTATAACATATTATATCCCTAATCAATTGAATATTCCTTGAATACAAATTAAAAAAATTATGTTGATTAAACGTATATAATCAATAACAATAACAGATGTTAAGTAGAAAATGAAAACTATAAGCCTCCAAGAAGAATCTCCATTTACATGATGGATGACTAGCTTTACTAGTTTGCAGGTAGACCTTTCCCTCCCTAAGCCACCAGCTCCTCTATCTGTATCCAAAGTCTAAGGCCCCCGAGCCCTCATCCTTTACCTCATCTCAAATGGACTTCACTTGATTAACCGTATTAAAATCATATAGGTGACTAGTCACCCTATCATCATCCTTCATTTTGAGGGCATATAACTTCTTTCCTATGAATTTCAAATAATTCATGTGAGACTTGTATTCATACAATTACCCAAGCATTTCCCAAAAATCCTTTGTTGTTCTTACCATTGACACATTTATCAACATCAAATTAGACAAATTAAGGCCAATTAATGCAATGGCCTTTATCATTCATCTTGCCCTAATCATTCTACTTCATAATACGAAATTCATTGAAGGTTATTGTCCTTCGTGATGATGTTCTTCAAGTCTTTCCCAATAAGAAAACACTCCATTTTTCAGTTTCCAAAGGTTGAAGTCACAACCAATAAATTTCTAAATCCTTGAGTAGTTAGAATCCATTTTCTATTGCATAAACCCTCATAGCTTACCATTGAAGTCGAACCAACTACAACACATTAAACCCAATCTCCTCATCAACATATAACTACAAACCTACCATCTGAAGTGTAACATCCTCCACATAAGTGCACATTGAAACACAATATCTTCAAAGTCAATGGATTTCCTTTAACATAACAATATAGGATCATATTTGGATGCTAGCAAGCCAATGAAGATAGAAATCAAGATCCACGTAACTTGTTGATAGATCTAAACTTTGGAGGAGGCCCATGGTCATTTACCTAATCCTTTACCTCATCTTGAATGGCGATACTTGATTTCCAACCATATTGAAAGCATTTAGGTGACTAGTAACCCTATCACCGATTCACCATCCATTATCTTGAGGGCACATAACTTCTTTCCTAGGAATTCCAAATTCATGGGAGACTTGTATTCATACAATTACCCAAGCATTTCCCAAAAATCATTTGTTTTTCCTACCCTTGACACATTCATCAACATCAAATTAGACAAATTCAGGCCAATTAATGTAATGGCCTTATCATTCATCTTTCCCTAATCATTCTACTTCATAAGATGAAGGTTATTGTCCTTCATGATGACATTCTTCAAGTGTTTCTCAATTAAAAAATACTCCATTTTTAGTTTGCAAAGGTTGAAGTCACGACCAATAAATTTATAATTTCTTCAGTAGTTAGAATAGATTTTCTATTGCATAAACCCTCATAGCCTCCCATTGAAGTTGAACTAACTACAACACAATAAACTCAAGCTCCTCGTCAACATACAACTACAAATCTATCATCATAAGTGTAACAACCTCCACTTGAGTGCACATTGAAACACAATAGCTTCAAAGTCAATGGATTTCCTTCAACACAACAATCTAGGATCAGAAGTTTCCTCAACTTAATGATAAATGTGTCCCCTTGATGCCAACAATGCTCTAATACCAACTATTAACCAAAGTGGTTGAAAGTTAATAGTGTGCAAAAATATTTTGCAACATTGATACCAATTATTAGCTAGGCTAGAGCGATTTACAATGTGCATAAATATTTCTTAGTTTAATACCAAGTGTTAGCTAGAATTGAGAGCTTAATAGTATGCATAAATAATTCTCAATAGAAAATATTAACATGCAAAGAGAGATCCACATCATATACCCAAAATACAATATTCATGACAAGATATATAAGAGAGGAATTACAAATGAACGCAAAGATTTAATTGTGCTTCAACGAGATGAATATTAGATTGTTCATTAAGCACAAAGAATCTCAATACATACAAGATGCCATCGAGACCAAACAATGATCTCTTGATGCTTATTACATAGTATAATACATGAAATTTCAAAGGGTATAATATGTACACTAAACTGAATAATGAATAATAATATGTTTGCCTTACATAACACACTTAACGCTCATAGTTACAACATTAATGTGCATTCCAACCAAGCACAATCCACATTAATCTCAATTAGAGTTGAGAAGTAGTTGACACACTCTCCGATAGAATCATGCTTGCATCTCAAGTTATGTAATTTTACACATGAACTTATACATATAGATTAATTCTATCTGCATTGTCATCTAAAATTCCCATTTAAACCAGTCTTTCAACAAGAGCTCAATTTTGATTTATCATTTTGCTTCTATGTGTTTTAATGTATTAACCTTCATCTTCTTGCATTTGTAACCTTTCATAATAAATAGTATAAGACATTACTTCTTCACCCAAAAATAAGAACATCATTTGAATTAAAAAATAAATCTTTCATAATTCTTCATAAACATTTTATGTTCAAAAACTTCAAGATAAAGTGCCACATGGTTTCTTGAATGAAACTTTTTTACTAATTGAGCCTCCATGGTTTGCAATATGTCCTCAACCACATCAAAACCCAAATAGAATCATGTTTGTACCTCAAGCTATAATATCTTACACTTGAACTTCTACATATAGATTGATTCTATTTAAATTGCCATCTAGAATTGCCATCTAAACCAGTTTTTCAACAAAAGCTCAGTTTTGATTTATTATTTGCTTCTGTGTTTTTTTGTATTAATTCTCCTCTTCTTGCATTTCTTGCATTTGTAACTTTTCATAATAAACAAGTAGAATTAGCAGCAAAGCTGCTTATTACTGCCTCTTAAAAATAAGAAAAAATAGTAATAAAGCTAATCTACAAATAAATAATATTTTCTTGAAGTAATAATAAAAAATAATATTGTTATTGCTATTATTTTTAAAATTTTAAATATTAATTATATTAAACATAAGACTATTGTAAAAAACATTTAATATTCTTAATTTTTTTTTAAATTACATAATAAACCCCAAAAAATAAGAGAGAAAGTCTTAACTGAATATACAAATAGATTCGGGACTCAACTCAAAATAAGCCCCCTGCTCCAAGAACAAGACCAGATTCTATCTATCGAAATTCCTGAGAATTGGAAGCAATGTCGTGGTTAAAAACGGCCATAAACAAGGCTACTGAGGTGGGAGGGAAGAATAATTTAACTCGCACGATTAAAAACTATGCAGGCATGGTTGTTCAATAGGCTAACCAAGCCGTCATTGAAGGGGCCAAAATCTTCCAAGATCGTATGGTAAGTCGTACCAAAAACTTGAATTTCACTAAATTTGTGATTTCCATGCCTATAATCAGCTCATTTGCGGAGGTTAAATTTATTTGCATGGACCGGGTTAGGTTTTGATTGCATTGTCTAAATGCTCACAATTTCCAGGTCACTGCAAATGCCATTCGTGTAAGGTCAAAATTGTTAGGGTGTTTGATAATGCAAGGTCAAAATTTAAGATTCAAAGCAGGGCCGGAGGGAATTTGACAGGATGGAAAACACGGATGAAAAGGCTCTTGAGATAGTGAAGTTTGAAAATAGAAGACATGATATTTAATGTCATTAATGAAACATAATGTATGAAAAACAGATGGCAAGCAAATGTTTTTTTTGAATTTTGTAATTTGAAATTGTTTTGTATTTTTCAAAATTTCACATCCTATGCATATGTAATTAGTCAAATCATGGTTTTAGCCAATCATAAAACAAGAAATTTAATTTTAAAATATTTAATAAAATAATTTTCATTTTCAAAATATTAAATTTAATATACAATTATTAAAAAACATTTGAAAACATAATAGTTTTAAAAATTATCAAAACAAAAGTAATAATACTAAATAGTAGCAACCGATTGCTATTAGTAGCAAAGCTGCTTATTACCTGCCTATTAAAAATAAAAATAAAATAGTAATAAAACTAATTTACAAATTAAGAGTTTTGTTTTCAGCGGAAAATTCACCTTCAACAAGTAATCCTAGCTAGAAGATGCCTCAACGGGATTGAACCCAGGTGGATAGAATGAAATCCATCTAACCCCACCAACGGGCCACCGTATCCTTGACAATTTTATAAGAGTTAAAATACATAATTCTCTAACATCAATAAAAAAATTGAATTATATATATTATTTTAATATTACTTATTATATAGAAGCTAAATTAACATAAAATAATTTTTACTTGGGAAGAAAACTAAAAAAAATCGACCATGAGCGATCTGGCCCTTAGAGATCTCGATCGCCTGATAGATCAAGCAGCCCAAGACCTACGACCCTCCTGGCTCGGTCGCTGGCCATTGGCCACACCCCTCTCATCCTCAGCGTACAAGGTTCTCACGTTGGCGTTTTAGGTTTCAGCTCAGTCAGTATTGGCCCATTCTAGGGCGCGCCTCATGGCCTCAGGAGTTGAGAGCCCCCCTCCTGAGCTCACTGCTTTCTTAAAACTCGTTTCTGCTCAAGGAAAAAAGTCGATCTCATCCACTCATAAAAAGTTCGTTAGGAAGTTAAATTAGATCCCCACTGTTGCTCTGCTGGTGGATCTCCCTTGCAAGACAGCCCTGAATATGGCGGAACGGGCTCTAATCAGTCAGTTCACGGGCTTATGGCCCTCCCCCAAGACCACCGAAAATTGGGTTCAGAAAAACTGGAGACCTTTGATCGCCGAGGATGTCAAATCCTTCTTTCTTGGCAAGGGATATTTCGCATTTTTCTTCGAATGCAAGAGGGATCGTGAGCTAATCTTCAGAAATGGCCCATACTTCATGGGGCCGCAAGGACTGTATATGAATAGATGGAATCCGAATTTTGACCCAACTGTGGATATTCCCTCAACTGTTCCTGTTTGGGTGAGGCTGCCCCACCTTCCTCTCCATTGTTGGAACACTGAATCCCTGGAAGCAATCAGTAATTCCCTAGGAAAATACATCGATAAAGCCGACTGTAAAGATCAATATTCATGCACAAGAATATGCATCGAAGTGGATATGGAACACGGCCTCCCGGAAGCTATAAACCTCAAGTAGCATAATGGACGCACATCCAAGAACTCGATTATGAGCAGATTCCCTTCAAATGTAAGTTCTGCCATGAATATGGTCACTTCGCAAGATCATGCAAAAAGAAGCCAGTGGAAACAGAGTCGAACGGGAAAAAAGAGCAATGGACAGCCATCCAAAAAAACAATAGAGCAGGCACAAAATCTCATACAAAAAGTCCAAATCTGCAGAAAACAGATCAGCAACATCAAGATCTGACAGCCTCGATCAATGGGAACAGCTTCAAATCCCCGGAGTCAGATGAGATACAGGAAATCGCTGAGGTTGAAGAAGAAGGAGAAATTCGAGAACAACAGGAAACCCATGCAGCTCAACAGGACCCCAAAATTCCTTCGATCCCATCGGCCCAGAATACTCCCAGCCCCACTAGTTCTACTATGATGAAAGAAACCCCCTCCTATGCCAAGATCACAAAAGAAAGAAACCCAATCTCTCCCTCCTCTTCAGAAGAACCCTTCGACAAATCCAACAAAAAATTGGGTCGAAAATCCATCAAAGAACTGAGGGAAGAAGAAGCAGAGCGAGAGAAAGTTCAAGGGTCCCAAGCAACAATAGACATGGTTTTCAGTAGAAATACCAGAACCAGGAATGCAGGAAAGAAATATGGGGACCTTTCAGAAGGAACTCCCTCCTCCATATTCAACCCTAAATGATGAAGCTGGTCTCCTGGAACTATAGAGGGCTGGGCAATCCCTGTAAGGTAGAAGCAGTCAAAGATCTACAAAGAATTGGCATGCCTGATATTCTACTTCTCCAGGAGACAAAACTCGATGACAAGACAGTTTTAACTATTGGAAAATATCAGTGGAAGCATAACATGGGTTATGCAGTAAGTTCCCGAGGAGCATCAGGAAGCTTGGCAACCTTATGGTCCTCGGAAAAATTCCAACTTCACGATCAATTCGCTACGCAACATTGGATTTATACCGATCTCACCCATCTGCAGAGCAATAAGCAGATCGGTTTGATTAATATTTATGTGCCGAATATTCATTCTGAGAAAAAATATTGTTGGAGACTACTAGAAGATTTTTTGGATGTGTATAATCCTCAAAACATCATCTTAGCAGGTGATCTGAATATTACCCTATCCAGAGCTGAAAAGAGAGGAGGCCTTCGTGGGAATGACTATTTCAAACAGCATGTAGAAGATATTATCCACAACAGGGATCTCATTGATATTAAGCCTAAGAAAGGGAAGTACACATGGTCCAACAAACGACTCAGTAAAGGGAATATCATGGCCAGGCTGGATAGATTCCTCGTCCAAAGCAACCTCCTGACAGATAGACAAATCATCTCCTCCAGCATACTAGCCAACCTTGCCTCTGATCATAAACCTATCCAACTCCACTTTAAAGAACTGGAGGAACTCAGTCCCATTCCATTTAGGTTCAATCCACAGTGGTTGGACCATTCAAGTTTCTGGTCTATTCTGAAAAAGTCGTGGAGAATCCCCATTACAGGCTCTCCATGCCATGTATGGGAACAAAAATTAAAAAACACAAAGAAAGCTCTTAAAGTTTGGGAAAAATCCCATTGCCTAGCCCCAGCCGAACCTAGAAAGAGCGTTGTTGGAGTCTTAGAATAAATTCAATGTGCTATGGAAGACCAACACATTGATGCCAAATCGATGCATGAGGAAACAATTCAACAGAGCAGAGTTTACCAAGCTTTCAGAAAGGAGGAAGAGTATTGGCGGTTGAAGTCAAGAAGTATGTGGTTAAAGTCAGGGGACAAAAATACCAAATATTTCCACAATCAATTTAAAAAAAGACAGACATGAAATCACATCGATGAGATCAAATTGGAGGATGGCTCTATTTGCAAAGGTAATAAAGAGATTAAAATCGCTGCCCATGCACACTATTCTGCGTTATTTGTTGAGGAAGACAGGGTCGAAGGTGAACAAGAGCGATCTCTGCTGGAACATATCCAGAGTAGCATCATGACTGAGGAGAATATGAATATTTTGGAGCCATTTACTGAGCAAGAAGTGGTGAATACAATCAGTTCATTTGACTCTGATAAAGCCTCGGGCCCCAACGGCTTCTCCATACATTTTTATCAAGCTTGCTGGGATTGCATCAAAAAATATTTTATGAGAATGGTAAAGAATTTCCATTCAAAGGAAAAGCTAGGTGGAGGCACTAATAGCACATTTCTGTCCCTCATACCTAAAGATACAAACCCAAGCTACTTTAGCAGATTTAGACCAATTTCCTTATGCAACGCCTCATACAAGATCATTGCCAAGATGTTGGCGTCCCGGATGAAGCCCTTACTCAGTAGGATCATCTCGAAGAATCAAGGCGGCTTTCTGGAAGGGAGACAACTTTTGGACAACGTCATTCTCGTTCAAGAAGCTATCCATTCAAGCAAAGAAAGAAAGGAAAAAGGTATGTTAATCAAGCTAGACATGGCCAATGCATTTGACCGGGTCAAGCACTCCTTCCTATTCAATATTATGTCTCGTTTTGGTTTCAATGAAACCTTCATCCGGTGGATAGCAGCATGCATCAACAATCCGTGGATTTCCCCTTTAATTAATGGATGCCCTACAGACTTCTTCCAAGCACCCAGGGGCATTAGGAAAGGATTCCCTCTCTCTCCTTTCCTGTACATTATCATGGCTGACTCCATCAGTCGAAAGTTAAATCATGATTTGATCAATGGCACCCTCCCCAGCCTTCAAGTTACTTTGGACTCCCACCCTCTCAATCACACATTGTTTGCAGATGATTCTTTATTCCTTGGAGGAGCCTCATCCTTCATAGCACGGAAATTCAAACAGAATATGAACAGGTATTGCAAGGCCTCGGGAGGAATGATCAACCTCCAGAAAAGTGTTGTATATAGTTGGAATACAAACAATGCAGTGGCTGCAAAAATCAGCAGATTACTTGGCATTAAGGTTTATAATCAATGGGAAAAATTCACTTATTTGGGGCTACCCATCACTAACGGAAGCTCTACGGCTGGAACGTGGGAAGATACGATCAACAAAATTAAAATGAAAATCATGAGGTGGGGAGGACATTGGCTAAGTAAGGCTGGGAAGTGGACCCTTGTGAAGTTGGTTATTTCCGCCACGCCTATATACTAGTGTTCTATTCTCCTAGCTCCAAAAGGAACAACAAACCAGATCAGTAAATTAATGAGAGATTTCCTTTGGTCAGGAGGGAAAAACAATGGGGAAAATTAAAAAAAAATTCACTTAGTGAATTGGGAGACGATTAAGAAGTCAAAAGATGAGGGAGGATTGCAAATTCGGTATCCTCGCCATGCAAACTTGGCATTGGGTGGAAAGATATTATGGCAGATTATCCACAACAAGCGGAACAGAATTAGCCAAGTGTTCAGGAAGAAATATATTAATGGAAACAATCTAAGGTGTTTAGATCAAAAACCTACCTCCAAAGGCTCAAACACTTGGTCCCTATGTAAAGAGGCCTGGGATTTCTTCACAAATGAAATATACTGGGTACCAGGAAATGGTAAGAAAATAGACATCTTCAAGATAGAATTATGGAAAATGAAGCAATGCAAAATAACCGTGAATTAAAAAATATTGCAGATTGGTTGGCCCAACAAGGAATCACAACTCTAAAGGACTTCAGCTTCTAGGACAGTCATGGAAATTGGGATAGCTGGAAAAAGTTAGCAATCCCTGCAAATCTTGAGGCAGCCAACGACATTCTTATTAAAAATATGAAAGGATGTGCCCCTCTGCATTTATTGGCCAAGGATGATCGAGGATGGGGGCCTACAGGCTCGTATATGGTTGTCCATGGGTACAAAGATCTGCAACAGAAAGATGAAGCAAGAAATGGCACATGGAAAATGGTTTGGGACACATTCGACCTCCCGAAAATCAACTTCTTTACCTGGACCTTAATTCACTGTACAATTGTCACCGGTGAAAATTTAAGTAAGAGAGGTATACACGGGCCTTTTAGGTGCACTCTCTTCCAGAGCAATATTGAAACTTGTAATCATATTTTTCTAGATTGCCCCTATGCTAAGAACGTCTAGAATGATATGCTCAAGGACCTCAATATCACTATGCCCATCTTCCCTACCACCACTCAGCTCTTCAAATATTGGAACTCTTTCTATCCCGCTTCCATGTCCAAGGATAAGCTCTGGTATCATATTTGGATCTCCATTCCAAAATTTGCTTGCTAGAAAATTTGGATTGCCAGAAATCAGGCAATCTTTCAAGAAAAGTTTTGTAAACCCATACACACAGCAAGACATGCCAAAGGATTACTACTCGACTGTCTCAATCACTCTAAGTTTAGGCCCGATTCAACCCTTAGCAAGGTGGAATTGGATTGGATAGGAAATAACAGACCGCATCCCAGGTATGTGCCCCTTCAGAGACTCATTCCAGCCTGGAAAATCGGGCTCATAGTTAAAGACTTCCAAGTTTGGAGAACAAATCAAGAGTTGGACAGCCTTCATTTTGACGGTGCCTCCAAGAACAATCCTGGCGTTGCAGGAGCAGGTGGAGTCTTGTGGAATAGAAATGGGAACATAAGGTTGAAGTATAGGTGGGGACTGGGCAATAGCTCCAACAATCTTGCTAAAGCTTTGGCCTTGTTGAAAGGCTGCCAGATAGCTAGAGTTCATAATATAGATAAGCTTCAAGTGTTTGGGGATTCTTTGATCATCATCTGCGCCCTCAACACTAACACCAATAGCAACAATCTTCCTCTTAGTCGCATTATCCAGCGAATTCGTCATATTTCGAGCACCTTCACCATTTTCAGGTCTATCATATTTTAAGACTCTTAAACACAGAGGCAGACATAGAAGCTAATGCTGCTACTAGTCATCAACAAGGCATGCTCAAGCTCTCAAATTTGGATGCTAAATTCCAACATATTCCTTAAGTTTGGATTTATTATAAGCATAAATTCACTTGTCTGCTCGTTTAGGTTGTTTAATTGGAACAATCTTCATTTTCTGCCCTTCATCCTCCACTACAGAGCTTTTTTATAATGCTTATCCATGAATATTTTCTGAGAAATCTGGAAGAATAAAACTTGTAGGATTTGGAGGAAGCATCTTCACGCTGAGATGGAAGAAGTGATAAAGCTCAACTTTAAATGTTATCTGAAATTCTTTGAAGTTCTTAAACAACAGATTCACATCATTTCTTTAGAGGATGAAGCTGTCCGAGCTCTGTTGTCAGTTAAGTGAATTTTTTGGTAATTATCAGCAGAGCAGAAGTCTCCCTGGAGTAGAATTATGGCTCTTTTTATTTTTAATTTCATAAGGTAGAAAGAACGCTCTACAGCACCTCGAGTGGTTATGATTTAAGTTAATCAAACTCTTACTTTTTTAATTAATCCATCAATAGAAACCCCAGTTCAGAGTCATGGATTGTTCAGTAAAAGCTGAGATCCCTCAGCGCAGTAACAGTTTGTCTTATTCAGCATAAGCAATCGCAGAAGGACTCTATGATTCCCTCGAATCTCTCAAGGAATTATTCAGCACAACCTCCAGTAATCTCTTTCAGTAGCATCATCAGCTTTTAAGGATTCATTCATTCTTTTCATTTGCAATAATATTTCTCAGAATGAGAAGGAAGGCATTTTTAACATTCATTCTTTTGTCAACGGTGGTCTCCACAGAATTTGTGAAGCTGGAAATGATAAAAGCCAATTTGGCCTCCATGTAATTTGCCGATTTGGGTAAAAACCACAGCTCCTTTTTTTTTTAATATTCAAATATACGTTCTTGTTAAAAAAAAATTACTTATTATATAATTTAATATTAAAATCAATTGATTATAATTTCCGTGATTTAGCCATGAGGTCTAGAATAGATATTGAATGGGTGTATTGTTAAAGTATTCCTTGAAAATTTTGACTAATTGGGAAAAATAATGGTTATATTTTTCATCAAGTTTAATTAGCGATTAAATTAATTGAATTAGAAAATAAAAAATAAAATTGAATTCGCTGAATTAAAAAATAAAAAAATAAAATAATCAATGTTGAATTAAAAATGAAAAAAAAAATAGAGTGATGAAAATATTTATTTGTAAAATTTTCAACCAAAATCTAGTGTAGTTTCTAATGAAGAAAATAATTCTAAAAATAAAAGAAAAAAAATTAGAAAATTAAAAGAGAGTACACAATAATTAGAAAATTAGAATTGAAATCCACTTACCATATCATGACACCGGAGACCACAATAGATCCCATCCCAACTTGAATATCTTCTCATTGTCTCAATATATTTAGAATTAGTTGGTACATACCTTTTAGTTTTATTTCTTCACAAACGAAATTGTTGAAAAATGTGATCAACCATAGTATCGTTGTGTGTGAAATATGTTTGAGCAAAAGATTATGGATTGGAAAGAGTCAAGGAATGGAAACAATTATTATCCAACAAAGAAATATGCAAAAAAAAAAGTTGTTTTAGCATCAATTCGAGTTTTATAAACAACGGCCTCACCATAAATTACTTTATATTAACTTATTTAAGATTGAGAATATACATGACACAAATTGTATTGTAAATGTGTTTGGATTGCTAAATTTCAATATTAACTCTATATGATTGATTTTGCAAAAAATAAAAATTATCTAACAAGTTCTACAACAGAAATTAAAGGAAGGTCCTAACAAGTATTGTTTTGATATAACTGAAATAGAATCGATTCCCTATTTCTAGGCTTGCTGACAACGATTCATCATTTGACAATGTGTTAGTGACAAACTCTATCTCCATGTTAAGCGACTTGATCACATACATGCAAACAAAGTGTCATGCATGAAAGAGTGTGGTGGTGCTCTGCGTGTCACTAAAAAGTTTCAACTCAGATTACAAATGGATTTTTTAACCCATGCGAAGGGACACGTAAGGTTTCAACTTAGACAAGAAAGGTGAGCACCGCGTTCAACTCAGACTACAAATGGATTTAGTAACCCATGCAAAGGGACATGTAAAGTTCAACTCAGAGAGCACCAACCAGCCATGCAGGGATCTTGAACACCAGTGGTGCAGGGATCTTGTATAAATGAGTGAATTACGGCAAAGGATGGAAGTCCCATTGGTTTGTTCTTCGGCATGGAGTTCTTTCCTACTACAAAACCCATGGCCCCGAAACGAAGAGACCTAGAAAGGAATATGCGTTATGGGACAGGAATCTTTGAAGGTCATGAGAAAGTCTAAGTATGCTCCTACTGGTTCAAAGGAGAGAAAACTAGAGAAAACCATTTCGAGAGACTCATCTCAAGGTAAATTATAGCTTACATGCATTTTTTGTTTCAAAATTTCACGGTGTTAGTGTTAATCTTAGCTGGAGCTCCTTATAATTTCAATAATTTCAGTTTCTATGGAGGTCACATTTAGAAAATTAAAATAAATGGTCCACAAGATGCTGAAAGCCATAAGACAGGCATGCATACTACACCGAATAATTCCAGATATCCTAGTTTTGGTCATTGATTTTCTTTCATCTCTGAGTTAGGAGACACTTTTTAGCATCTCTTCTAGTTTCCTTTCTATTAGTCGAAGCCCTTCATCCCTGCTTAGTTATGCCCTTACTTCGATGTTCCTACCCTTCATGCCGACCAACAACTTCTGAACTTTTAATACAAAGTGGCATTGAAAGATGTAGGAGAGTATATAAAATAAAATAAATGTATCACCAGTTACTCTGTAAACAGCTCGATTGTATGCCCGACATTATACATATGTTGTTGACAGTCAACTTTGTTTCAGTTTAGTAGTGATTCCTTGACATTAATTGTTATATCGGTATCTTTGCTTGGTGTTGATGTCTACGATAGCCTGAACTACGCCTTAATTCAACCCAGCGTTCGTCATTGTCACAAACTGTGTTAGATGAACAACTAAATCCCTGTGGCATGTAAATTGCTTGCCTATCCTCGATTCAACATAACCTTTGAATCTGAAGAAGTTCCTTGGAACTTCTCTATTGCTTCAGATGAATTAATGAAACATAACCTAATGGCTGACCGCGTCAGAGAATTGAGGGTGTCTATTGTAATTAACGGAACATTTAATTTCATAGTGCTGCATTTAATATCAACGCTGGTCGTTTTGGAACTACCTCCAGCTATTCGTTCTCCTGTAAGAACATAACCCCTCTCTCACAAATGCTCACCTGAACCCCTCTCCCACGAATCCTCACCTTCAATGTAGAGTCGGATTTGTTGGCCGCTGGGGCTACATTCTATTTTTCACCAATATTTTTTCTCTCCTCCCTACTTAGGCCCAAGATGACATTGCCTCCATTGTTTACTAGATTCTACCGCTTTAAAATTGAGCATTTAAACCTAAACACAATGCTATATGCATTCACCTAAATGCCAATGAATATTGTTAGAAATGGGTGACAACTGGCTATGACGGTAACTATGTAACTGACTAACCAAATATGCAGTTATTAGTAACCGTGTAAGAAATGTATATATTTCTTGTATTCTCGTAAGAGAAGATATTGGAGAGTTGTGAGTTGTTGTAAATCTTCAGATTCTAAATAATAAGAAACCGATACCATTGCTCTGTGGATGTTTCCCTAAGAGAAGGTTTTACCATGTAAATCTCTGCGTATATCTCATGTGTGTGTATTTATTTGCTTTCTTGTTTTATTTGCTTTCGCTGCATATTGTGTTCTGTGGCTGTTAGATCCAACAAGTGGTATCAGAGCTTGGTAGGAGGCTGCAGTGAATGAGAAAGTTGAATCGGGATCAATAATTACCCAAGGAAAGATGAAACCAGAAGCCTGAGTCGGAAGCTTGTGCAGAGAAGGGGCGGTAATATTAAACTACCGCGGGTCTTAAGCTTGGTGGGGCGCGGCACTTTTATGGCACACTTACCGGATTCCAAAAGTTGTCAACTACCGCAATCAGTTGAGAACTACCGCTACCTTCTTCATCGAGAAGCGCGGTAAAGTATTCATTTGAGGTAAAGCGTGAAAGTTTTTTGGGTTAAATCGTGAATGGGTAAAGCGTGAGTTTTTTTTTTTTTTTTGGATTAAATCGTGAATGAAGGTATTCTTCCAATTGAATGAAGGTATTTAATGATTGAAGTTGATGTAGTAGAAGTGGATGCACAAATATGGTTTGAGTTTTATATATATTTAAAACGGTGAATATATATTGGAGCCATGATTATAAAAAGGGAGTTATAAGGTCACTTATATTTATTAAAATGGTTTAAAGGTGGGAGTTATTAGGTTTAATATATATTATTTCTTGATTGTTTAAAAAAACCTTTATTCCTTTATTTCGAAAGGGTTTCCCTTATAAAGTTTTTTTACCTCGTTTCTTGAGAAAATGACGAAAACACAGAGTATTAAATTTGAAATTGAGAAGTTCAATGGGAGCAATAATTTCGAGTTGTGGAAGGTCAAGATGCGGGATATGCTCGTGCAGCAAGGAGTGGCGAAGGCACTGGCAGGGAAAACAAAGAAACCCGCAGATATTTTAGATGAATACTGGAGCGAGATGGATGAAAGAGCTCTCAGTGCTATTCGTTTGTGCTTGGCCGACGATGTTTTATTTAACATCGTGTCTGAAACTACAGCAGCAGGTCTCTGGACAAAGTTGGAAAATTTGTACATGACTAAATCCTTGACGAATAAAATCCTCCTGAAGCAGCAGTTGTTTACCTTGCGTATGAAAGAAGGTACAAATATTTCTGAACACTTGAATGCGTTCAATACTCTTATTTGTCAGTTGACTAGTATGGAAGATATTATTAAATCTGAAGACAAGGCGATTTTACTATTGTGCTCTCTGCCTGAGTCGTGGACACATTTTGTAACCTCTATCAGTTTTAGTTCTACTGAGTCTATTACCTTCGATGAAGTTGTGGGAGCCTTACTTTCTGAGGAAACTCGAAAGAAATATAGTCTTGAAACCTCGACATCAGAAGTAATGGTGGCCAGAGGAAGAACCAGTGAAAGAGGACAACATTCAAAGGGTACATCAAGGTCAAAGTCGAAGGGCAAAAAGAGTAAATTGAAGTGCTGGTACTGCAATAAAGCAGGACATCTTAAGAAAGATTGTTGGAAACGCAAGTGAGCTTCTAAGGAGGAGGACTCTACAAAGGAGGCGAACATAGCCGAGAATGATTCAGGTATGATCGATGAGGTATTATCTACATCTACTGTCTCGCAATACCATTCTGACTGGTTAATTGATTCTGGAGCATCTCACCACATGTGTCTTCATAGAAATTGGTATTCCTCATACCAATCTATAGATGACGGGGTAGTTTATATGGGAAATAATGTTACATGTAAAATTGTTGGGGTAGGGAGTATCATAATTAAGATGTATGATGAGACTGTTAGGACTCTAATAGATGTGAGACATGTACCTGAACTGAGGAAGAACTTGATATCAATGGGAGTTCTTAATGATGTTGGTTACAAGTTTACAGTTCAAGGTGGAGTTATGAAGACATCAAAAGGTATCTTGGTTGTTATGAAGGCAAGCAGAGTTGGGAACATGTATAGACTTGAAGGGAGGACGGAAGTCGATCATGCAACAGTAGCATCAGTTGGTGCAGCAGACATTACTTGTCTATGGCATCAGCGATTAGGTCATATCAGCGAAAAAGGAATGAAGGTACTTGCTAATCGAAAGTTGCTTCCTAGTTTAAAATCTGTAGATTTGAAGTTTTGTGAGCACTGTATTTATGGTAAACAGGCTAGACAAAAATTTAAATCTGGAAAACACAATAGTAAAGGTATCCTAGACTACATACATTCTGATCTATGGGGACCATCTCCTAAAATTTCTTATGGGGGATCATCATATTTCGTCAGTTTTATAGATGATTACTCAAGGAAAGTCTGGATCTATTTATTAAAGAGAAAAGCTGATGTTTTTGATATATTTAAGCAGTTTAGAGCTTTGGTTGAAAAGAGCACTGACAGGTTCATTAAATGTCTTAGAACAGATAATGGAACCGAATTTACTTCGAAGGATTTTGATATTTATTGCAAGCGGGATGGGATTGAGAAGCATAAGACCACTGTTTACACTCCACAACAGGACTCTTCTTGAAAGAGCAAGGAGTATGCTCAATAATGCGAAGTTGCAGCAGGAATTGTGGGGAGAGGCATTGCTTATAGCTTGTTACCTGGTCAATCGATCACCATCAACAACAATTGACTGCAAAATTCCAGAAGAGGTATGGACAGGTCAATCATGTGATTATTCTAATCTTAGAGTATTTGGTTGTGAAGCCTATGCACTTATTCCGAAAAATCAGCATTCCAAACTAGATCCTAAGTCAAGAAAATTGATCTTTGTTGGATATGGTGATGGTGTTAAGGGATATAGGTTGTGGAATCCTACTGTACACAAAATCATCATAAATAGAGATGTAAAATTTGATGAACTTTCTCTGACAAATTTATATGTAAGTAATGATTTGAAACAGGCTAATGTACCACAGTTTCAGCAAATTCAGTTTGATACTCAGTCATCTGCGAGGGGGACTCATGAGGATGTCCAGGAAGAGGATATTCATGAGGACACTCCTCAGGAAGAGGATGAGCAGATAGAAATAGAGGAAATACCACAGCAAACTCTACGGAGATCTACGCGGAACAGAACTTTTCCAAAGAGGTATGATGATTTTGTTTTCATTTCTAATGAAGGAGAACCTGACAGTTATAAGGAAGCATTAGAAGTGTCTGACAGTGACAAATGGAAACATGCAATGAAAGAAGAAATGGATTCTTTGGCAAAGAACAAAACGTGGGATCTTGTGGAACTTCCGGAGAGTAGGAAAGTGGTTGGCTGCAAATGGGTGTACAAACTGAAGAAATGAGTTGATGAAACTGTTCCAAAGTACAAAGCGAGACTGGTTGCAAAAGGGTTTTCTCAGAAAGCAGGTATTGACTTTCATGAGATTTTTTCACCAGTTGTAAAACTTGTTTCTATCAGAATTTTTTTAACACTAGTTGCTTTATATGATTTGGAGTTAGAGCAGCTAGATGTCAAACAACTTTTTTACATGGAGATTTAGATGAGGAAATTTTCATGGAACAACCAGAAGGGTTCGTTCAAAATCGCAACAAGAGGTTTGTTTGCAAGCTCAAAAAATCATTGTATGGCCTGAGGCAGTCTCCCAGGCAATGGTACAAGAAGTTTGATTCTTTCATGGTGAGTCAGAATTTTACCAGGAGTGAGTATGATCATTGTGTGTACTTTAAAAAGTTGAAAAATGACATGTTCATTATTTTGCTATTGTATGTTGATGATATGCTTGTCGCAAGCAAGAGCATGTTTGAAATCAGCAGGTTAAAGGCTCAGTTGGCTAGGATGTTTGATATGAAGGATCTAGGAGCAGCAAATCAGATCTTGGGCATGCAGATACACAGAGACAGGAAAAATGGCAAGCTGTGGTTATCACAAAAGAAGTATGTGGAGAAAATACTTCATAAATTTGGTATGGATAAGGTGAAACCTTCTAGTATCCCTTTAGCTTCTCATTTCAAGCTTTCTTCAGGTTTGAGTCCTAAAAATGATAAAGAAAAGCAGTATGTGTCTCGTGTACCATATGCTAATGCAGTAGGAAGTTTGATGTGTGCGATGATAAGTACAAGACTGGATATTTCACATGCGGTTGGTGTTGTCAGTAGATACATGGAAAATCCAGGAAAAGAGCATTGGGAAGTAGTGAAATGGTTGCTTCGGTATCTTAGAGGCACAAGTGACTATTGCATCACTTTTGATGGTTGCAGTGATAAAGTCTGTGGTTATGTTGATTCTGATTTTGCAGGTGATTTGGACAAGAGGAGGTCCACTTCAGGTTATGTTTTTACTCTTGCAGGTGGAGCTATTAGTTGGATGTCAAAGCTTCAGAATATTGTTGCTTTATCTACTACAGAGACAGAATATATAGCTGCTTCACATGCTTGCAAAGAGGCAGTCTGGTTAAAAGGTTTGCTGGGTGAGTTAGGAAAGGTTCAGAACTCTATAAAGATTTTCTGTGATAGTCAAAGTGCTATTCATTTGGCTAAAACTCCAGCTTATCACAGTAAGACAAAACATATTCCTGTAAAATATCATTTTGTTAGACATGTTGTTGAGTGGTTGTTGATGAAGGTGGAGTGGTTCTTGAAAAGGTTTACACTCAAAAGAATAGTGTAGACATGTTCACGAAGCCAGTTACTTTAGAGAAGCTATGGTGGTGCTTAGCTTCTCTAGGATTGCAGGAAAAGTGATCAATAGAGCAATGAGCAATGGTATCAGGTAAATTGTTGTCAAGGTGGAGATTGTTAGAAATGGGTGACAACTGGCTATGACGGCAACTATGTAACTGACTAACCAAATATGCAGTTATTAGTAACCGTGTAAGAAATGTATATATTTATTGTATTCTCATAAGAGAAGATATTGGAGAGTTGTGAGTTGTTGTAAATCTTCAGATTCTGAATAATAAGAAACCGATACCATTGCTCCGTGGATGTTTCCCTAAGAGAGGGTTTTACCACGTAAATCTCTGCATATATCTCATGTGTGTGTATTTATTTGCTTTCTTGTTTTATTTGCTTCCGCTGCATATTGTGTTCTGGCTGTTAGATCCAACAAATATGCTTTGTATCAACCTAGTCTTAGATCCAAGCATAAGGATACATTTGTCTGGTAAATGAATATCGATCCAATCAAAGTAATTTTCTTATCCAAGTAAATTTTGAAAAGTTGAATGCAGATACTCACAGTTTAGATTCAACAAAAAGACCATGGCCATGGCAGATTACATGTCAAGAGAAGTCTACCCCGCCAGCTTCCATGACTCTAATCTAAAATAAGTGTGAAGAGATAGATACACTCCTCGACAATAGATGGCAGCATGATATTGTAGGCTTATAACACAAACCTAACAAACGATAGTTCTTGTTATCCTTTACATCATCTATCACAAATGCCTCTAGATCTGCAAGAGCTTGTTTTTGTCCCACTATAACTGGTTCACCTCTTCTCCATTGACATCTTTAATCAAATTAACATCTATTTTATTACAGAGACCATTCCTAAGACTTGTAACAGACCGCCGCCTTTGCAAAATAGTGAGCCAAAGAAATAAACCGTAGCTAAAATGATTGCATACCTGTTTGCTTTTGAAGAGTTTCTTGAGAACCAGAGTTTCTCCACGTTCACCCTTGCTAAGCACCCAAACTTTTCTAACATCTACATTATCTGCCAGAAACTTCTCCAGACTTGCAAGTGCTTGTTCTTCCACTGTCAAGTTCTTCCTCGTTGTGCCTCTTGGAGTAGTAGCGGCTTGCAAATTCGTTGACTAGAATGCTAATAAATGGTTGCCTAGATTAAGGATGCTACTAAATGGCTGGCTAGATTAAGGAAGAAGGAAAACAATTCATATTTTATTTTGATCTTTACATCTTGAAAAACAACTATAGAATGTGCTTTCACAACAAATTTTAAGTTTATTGATAAAAATATTACAGCGTGCCGATGTTTCAGAAAGATGGTTCATGGTTTATAGAAAAAATATTGATAGTAATGTGCCAGGTAAGCAAAATACCTGGTAGATGCTCATCAGAAATATAGTGTTCTCCCTGGCAACACTTGGAGGTGGGTATACCCAGTGACCCACTATGTCGTCAGGTAGCCCAATTCTGATGGACAAGACACTGGTGATTTCCTCAGCGTATTCCTATGGGCGTTGGTGATTTAAAACGATGCCTGTGTTGACATAGTTTGGAGCTTGGAAATTTGGTTAAAGAAGTGGAACCATCCCCTTCTTCACTGGTTGATAGAGGGAGGCCCTATGCATATGATAATGAATTTATACTGAAACATCTACCTCAACCTTTCGTCTTTGGAGATCAACAGGCAGGGTTTTATAGTAAGGAGAGCATCTTTAGTTCTTATTTTGCCATATCCAGAAGCCACAATCCCTTGAAAGTTCCCCACGTAGCTTTCCCCTATTAGCCACAATCCCTTGAAAGTTCCCCACGTACGGTTTCCCCAATTCCAAATTTTCACCTCAGATAAGCTAAGCATATCACTACTTTCTATATGAAGGTTCTTTGCTGACTGTAGCCAAGGCTCGGTAAAGCAAGCAACACTTCATTCAGCACGAATGGAAACCTCTTCCGTAAACTTTTCTAGTGAATTCAGAGAAACTTTAACTTGTCACACCGGCTCTTTTATGATGCAAAAATCAGTCAACCATCGTTGGATTTACTATAAATGTCTGCTTATTGATTTATTGATTTAAGGTAAAATACTGCAATTTATTTCAATAAAACAATATATATTTATTATTTCAATAAAATAACATATTCCTGTGTATAAATAATATATTTCTGGATAATAATCATGTTAAGTTTTAATATAGAATTTTGTTATTAAATGTGCCATTTCATTTTTCATTTTCCGAGATTAGTTTTTAATATAGGGTTTTGTTGTTTATTTATTTATTTATTTTATCTCATTTTTAACCATAGGTTTATATATGTCCCATATTAATCATACAATGTGCTTTATTAACTATAATCTTAGAGATATTATTAACCATAATCTTAGAGATATTGTTAGTATAGGTTTGAGATCACTCATATCCAGGTTTGGAATTTCAAATTTACTCTGCCTGTCAAATTGAAATTTGATGACGGTTTTGTATTTTTTATGCCTGTTATGTTAGGTTTTATACAAATTCACCAGTGTCAAATTCATGAATGTGAAATTCTTGAGATATCAGCTCAATAATTTTTAATATTTTGTAATTTTTTATCATATACTTTCAATTTTCTGCTAGTAAAATTCATGAGCTCATAAAAGTTGCAGTAGTCATCAGCTTGGCCGGAAAGCAGAGCTCAAAAGAGTTGCAGTAGTCATGGACTTTGAGCTTTTCTGAGAAGCTGGATGGTTTTGGTGGTATTGATTTACCCTTTGTTATTTCTAGTAAATCTAAATTTGTTTTGTCTAAAGAAAAATCACTATATATATCTTCACATATTTTGATATAGCACCTAAGTTAGAGTTCACCAATCTTATCAATGCCCTTAATTGTTTAAAGGCATAATTAATAAATGTACATTACCTTGCTGCTTGTTATTACTAGTATATAAAATATTATGACAGTTAAATATACATTAACTTACTTGTTACTACTTCTATATAAAATATTATGACGGTTTACCTGAACCATTGAACGTCAATTAGACGGTTTAATAGTTTTTATACTCGTCACATGTGACGTTTCAAATTTATAAGCAAGTGTCAAATACATTTTTAAAAGGAAAAAATGTTATGTAGAACGTCAATTTCCAGACCAGCTCATATCTATATATAGATTTAAGATCTAGATATAAATATGTGATCCGGGTATAGTACACATATGAAATCAACTTTAATGCGAATGACTCTAGGTATAGTACACATATGAATCAACTTTAATGAGAATGACTCATAAAGAGTGCAGGGCAATTTAGCATTTTTTGAATTTTATTTAATTTAATTTTTTCCTGTTAGTAAAATACAAACTATTCTCCCAAAAAGGGTAATTATAACCTCTATCTTGCTAACTTTTATCCAGAATGACAGAGGTACAGTAAAAAGTTAAAAAAACAGAAAGGGATTTGAGCAACGATCATTATCATGATGACTTGACGTGCATGAATGCATATTTTGACGCCAAAGCGACACGTGCACAGAAAATCCCGTGCCAGCCTCCTTTTGTTAAGTGTTTTTTCAGCCGTCCCCGCTAGCCGACGGCCGAGGTAGTAGGAGGTTGAGTTTATTATGTCCCTGACATATATGAATCGGTTAGATGGATTAATCTAGACTATAAATTTTGATTTTTGTATTTGCATAAAGTTAAAATATAGTTTGAATAATATTTATTTATTGTAATTTTTAAAAGCGTATTTAACTGTTGTTTTCTTGGTCAATACAAGGTGACGTTGTCCTGGGGCTGTGTGCCCCGGGACGCAGCGGCGCTATTGCGTCATCCGTCTGGTGTCTCTGCTGGGTGCGGTATGGTGCAGAGGTATGGTGTCTGCAGCGGGGTTTAATGCTGGCAAATAATAGCTGTAACACGTAAACGGGTCATTTATTGCTCTTGCATAATGTAATCTTCAGAGCTATCTCCCTGCAGATTGTCCTCCCGCACTCAGAACGGGCCGTCCTCCTACCAAAGCAGACCAGTTTACTCGTAATGCGGATGCAGGCCAGTTTATTCCTAATGCAGATTTACAGAGAAACTCAATCCCCATTCAATTGCTTCATTTTGTGGCATGCGTTGATTGATGGAAGAACCCTCTACTGAAAGTAGATCACCATTAGACATCTACGTGTCGTGAGATGAACGTTTTGGGCATCTGAAAAATTCTGATTTCTTAGAGTATTCCCACGTTTTGGGCATCTGATTTCTGATTTCTTAGTGTATTCCCTCAAGTCAGTTGTCCAATTCTTGATACCAGAGCTCAAATCTTTGTTCGATCCACCCCGATTGAATTTCATTCCTTGGAAGACATTATGAAGCTCTACTCCGATGGGATGAAGCTGCCCAACAACCCAATTCTGGACATTGTCGCAAATCTCATCTCGGAGTTGTTCACAACAGACAGGGAAAAGTTGCTCAAGTATCCGCTTCCTGACATTATTGCTAGTAAGTACTTATCTTCTAAACTCATCCCTGCAATTTCTTATTCCTCACTAGGCTTGCACCAGATATTATGAGTGAATTTGGTGCAGATGAATGAATAAACACAGCTGACAAATTTGCGTGGAGGAGAGACGAAGAGTTTGCGCGCGGGATATTGGAAGGTGTCGATCATGTTGCTATACAGCGACTCCAAGTAATCAGCAAAGAACTAGATTGTCCCTCTCGTTTCATATAAAAAGATGCATTGTCATTATCAATATATATAAAATTCGTGAAGCTAGTTTGATTTTCTAGTTACGTTGACTCATTGTTTAATTCTGGTTATGAATGATTGAATTGACAGAGCTTTCCCCCGATAAGTAAATTGGACCCGGAGATTTATGGTCCTCGATCAGTTCTATTACCGCTTCACATATACAAAAGAATCTTGACTAAAAATTCTTTGATTTAAACCCCTAGATCACTAAATTGATGCCCGTCAAGATCACTCGAATCAAGCCCGTCAAGATTCTTTGTTTAATCTTGACTAAAAATGCTTTGATTTAAACCTTTAGATCACTCGAACAAGCATTGAGTTGGATCATACCTGCTTTTTTTAAAATTGATTTATGGTCCTGTGATCTAAAGGTTTGATTTTTGCTAAAAAATTACTTGTAAAAATTGAAGCTGTATTGAAACTAGATTAAATTGAGACAATGTTTCTATAGTTTAAAATTTGAACAGCACTGCATGAAAGGTTCAGAAGGCAAGGCAACAACTTACATACTACAGTTACAATTACGTTGGTCAGTATTTATTTTTTTACATTATGCAAGTTGTTTCGTAGGATTTGAAACCTAAATTATATGGATTACAACAATTCCCTAGGCCTTTTCTTGTCCTTGAAATAATTTTTCATGCCATTCCATGTATGTAACTGAGGACATTTGCGATGCAGCAGGATTCTCTTGTTGGGTTTGAGAAGAGTATCCCTCACCTGGATGACCATTCAGTGGCCATCAATTCAAAAGTAAGAATGCAATCTTTCCTTTTTTTTATGTCTTTGCTTCTTCAATTCATTATTTTGTTTTCTTGGTTTGATTATAGCTTCTCTTCTATTTGTCCCATAAAATATTTTTCTTAGCTGAAAGAATAGATCAGATTGAAAAAAAATCAGTATCTAGTAACCTTGATACATGATTCATTTGATTGGGGTGCTTAGTTTTCTTAGGCACCCTCATTTATTCAGGCTGTTCATCCTGTTGGTCCTAAAGTCTGTCCTGGACTGCAAGAGCACAGAGCTTAGGCACCTCTTAATGCTCAAGGCAGAAAAAGAATGAATTAATTTGGTGAAGAAGCTGAGATGGTTGGTGAAATAAAGTCAAAAGATCAATACATAAAAGGCATATGAATAAATCAGATTCTGTAAATACTGATGAAAGAGTCAAATGAATCTAAAACATATAAGAAATGTACAAGGTTCAAGGCTAATGGATAATACAGGGAACAAACATCTCATCCTATATAAGCATAATGAACAATGTTCAGAAAAACATTCTAAGCATGAAGCCTGAGATATTAAATCTGAGTATAGACATTTATATGGAAAACATCGATATAAATGAATCTACAGTACAGATTAGTCTAAACAAGACTGCAAAATATTCAGCCTATAATGATAACCAGAACCAGCACAAAATCTTGTTTAAATAATAATAGTTCTCCAACAAATATACAAACTTTTCGGGTACAGCTGCCGGCTCTCGACCCTTTACAAACATCTCACAACCTCACGGGCTAGAACCTCCTTCCTCCTCTTACATCGAAAATCATGAAATTAATAGAAAAATCCCATACAACTAACTTTTACAAAACATTTAACAGCATTCTAAGAATGGGAACTCAAAATAGAAATAATATCGAACAAGTCACAAAAATCCGGAACTGAATGGAATCAAGTATCTCCAAATCTGCCACGAAATCCTTATAGGTTGATCTTGGAATGTTCTGGCATTTATGGCTTTGACTGCCATCTCGCCTTTTGATTACTGATGAGTTTGATCCATGAAATCTGGGATGACTGGAGCTGTTTTCCATCTTGATTTAATTTGATTGATTATTGAATGGAATGTGTTCTGCCCTTACCTCGATATATCCTACCACCTGTTCATTAGCTGTCCTGCTACTTTGAAGGGATTGAAATCAATTCATATCTTTTTATATCAAAAATCATCTCCAGCTCACTCTTTCTCTACTAAAATCTTGATGGAACTTGACACATGTATGCTTTTCACTCATTTTTTAATTTGTTGTCCAAGCATTAGTATATATATCCTTCAAAAATAGCTGCCATGTTCATGATTTTGCCCATTGTTCTTTTGAATGCTTCAAAATTGCCTTTGAATACTTTAGGCAATTCATACAACTTGGACGTGAGCTCGAAGATTTGGCATCTGGACAGTCTCTTCAACATCTGGCACTGTGTGATCATCCTTTGACATGCTTGGCATTTGCAAACTTACCATTTGAACTTAAGCATTTCAATGATGACTTCTGGAAGGCTCCATTGGCGTTAATGTATAGAGTTGGCAATGAAATGTGTATTTAAAAAGGCCCGCCACTTGGCGTCTGAAAGCCCAACATCTAGCACTATGTGATCATCCTTTGACATGCTTGGCATTTGCAAACTTACCATTTGAACTTAAGCATTTCAATGATGACTTCTAGAAGGCTCCATTTGCGTTAATGTATAGAGATGGCAGTGAAATGTGTATTTAAAAAGGCCCACCACTTGGCATCTGAAATCCTAATTGATATTAGTGACTTTAGGCTTGGCTTTCATCAAGCTCTCAACTTGGCATTTGATATTTGAACTCAATGTCCATTGTTCTCCGTATGTACACATAGCACTTAGATGCTCTTGAAAAACCTTAACTCCTTAAATTTGCATTAATATATGTATACCTGGGTCCACCCGTCACTTACCTCATGAATGCTTTGACATTCTTGTAATTTTGAATAATGAAAATATCCCATATGAAAAAGAAAATTAATATAAAAATCCTTATATAGTTTTTTGCCGAGGAACTCTATTAACGTTTATAATGGGAATATCCCACATGGAAAAGAAAATTAATATATAAAAATCCTTATATAGTTTTGGGCCCAGGATCTCCATTAACGTGTAGTACAAGAAGTGTAGCTTCACGCGGGCTCCATCCTTATTCATATGAGTGCTTTTTATGATATGAGGTGGTGTTTTGTGGATGACTCTTTTTAATGGCTTAATATAAATAAAGGTTGAACAACGTAACCCTTTTTGCAAAAGCTTATAATTTATAAATAAATTCATTTTAATAAAAACATATGTAAAACATTATTTTAATACTATATAAAATAGTTATAAAATAATGTAATTTTATATTTTATACTCCAAACAAAATAAAAAAATATACTTAAAATTTTGAAAAATATAAAATATTTATAGTATAATATATTTAATATTATTTTATTTTTGTTTTTAAAACTTCATAATATTTAATATTATAATTACATCAATTAATCATATTAAAATTTCATAATATTTATTATTTTTGTTGGAATCATTTTGGAGTATACATTTTCCGAACTTTTAGTCATTAATGTTTCCAATAATTTATTGTTTTATTGGTTTTTTATTTTTTTTTCATTCATAAAAACATGATTTTGAGTGTTTCAATGATAGAAAGCATGGTTTTGGACTCAACTCTTCATGTATATTTCTAACAATTGATTGGAAAACACTGGTGGCTTTTTTTTTCACTGAAAAATATAACTTACTATTAATAAACGAAATAGTAAATGTTGCCAACTGTCAGAATCAAAAGCATACATCTCCACACTGTCCTGCCGTGTAAGTGTCATGTGTAAAACAAGATCCCTTCTGGTGGCTTTGCAAGATTCCTTCTCCAACAACAATAGGTGGCAATGTTAGGGACATTGCCACCTCGTGACTCTTGTTAATGAAACATGATATTTAATTTCATTAATGAAACCTGATGTATGATGTTTTTACAACGATTATCCATGAAACTCCAAGGTTCCATTTTCTACAAGTTTGCTAGGATATCAAGATTACCATTACAAAAAAAAGAGACTATAAGGACATCATATCTCAAATATCACCACTGTATTTAGTCTATTCATTGTCAATTTATGATTTTACTCAATCATAAAATAGGAAATTTAATTTTAAAATATTTAATAAAATAATTTTTATTTTTAAAATATTAAATTTAATATACAATTATTAAAAAACATTTGAAAAATAATAATAAAATAAAAATTTTAATCTTAAAATATTTAATAAAATAATTTTTATTTTAAAATATTAAATTTAATATACAATTATTAAAAACATTTGAAAAAAATCATTTTTTAAAATTATTATAAAAAATCAAACTACTCAAAATAAAGAATAAAACTTTCTAAGTCTCTCGTGATTCTTCATAAAGCATTCTATGTTTAAAAGCTTGAAGATAAAGTGCACGCTTTCTTGTAATGAAAGTTTTGGCTAATTGAACTTCTTAGGTTGTAATATGTTCTAAATAATCCTTTCTAACACTTATTAGAATGTTTTCGACAAAATTTATTGTCACAATACAATACTTTTTTGTGAAATTTGGTATAAGAGTTTGAAAGATTTTTTTGGGAATTTTAACTTAACAATTAAGCTTAACGAAAATACACCAACCCTTACAAAAAAATACATGATCTACAACTTATTTTCAAATTTTATCATTCTTCATATATTTCCTAATTCTATCATAACTTCCTTTTAAAAAAAACCTCTTGACTATGAACATTACACACATGACACATTCTACCAAACCCAAGAAAAACCTGATAAGATACCCTCTTAACTGTGGGCAATACAAACATGCCACATCTACCAAACCCAAACTGTATACTGCTATAAAATAACTAGCTAATAAGTAGAATAACTATCCATTGGAAACTCAGACAATACAGACATTACACATCTTCCAAATCCCAGAAAAACTTGATAAGATTCCCTCCTCTTAACTGTGGGCATTACAAACAAGCCACATCTACCAAACCCAAACTGAAACTGTTTACTGTACAATAACTATCCATTGGAAACTCAGACAATGCTCAGATCACATCATGCCCATAGATTTCATCAAATCTCAGGTGTGCTGGAATTAGAGATGCACCAACTCAGATATGAAAAATTACAACCTACTTTAATGATTTCTCTCTGTCCAATCATCCCAATCTGTCCCAAACATCCTCAAACAGCTCTCATAACCATTGTTTCTCTGCTGCATGAGCTGCCTATTAAAAATTGTGAGCAGAGTTTTATTGCTGCAGCTAAAAAAGATAATAAGTTCATCCACAAAACAGTAGATCTGGAATAAATTTAGTACATAGAATAATAGATCACAAATTAGCCATCAGATCACGGCGATCCAGACATTGCTTCACAAAATACGTGCACTGTGGACTAAAGCGAGCACTGAGAGGGTTGCCGAAAAGAGAAACTCGAGGCCTTCAAGGCCGATCCCCCAGAGATCTTTGAGGAGGGTTTTCAGTGAGGGCTGCTAAAAGCAAACCGCCCAGTAATTTTTTAAAACCGGCCAAAAGAAGCACATGAGCCCTAAAAGAAAATGTTGGATCCAACAGTTCTTTAAAATACTAGTTGAAAAAATGAATGTAACAATAACAAATTTTAGAAAAATACAGTAAATCTCAACCGTTCTGCAACAAATTCAGATCAAAGCCTTCATTTTCGCGGAGCGGTATTGAGAGATCAAGGAATCGCTAACCTGGAGAGAGGCCGTGATGATATCCTCAATAATCAAGGGACAGAGAGCTCCAATTCCATGGCTTTGATATCATGTTGGAAATCAAAAGATGACTCTGATTTCTCACATGGTATCAGAGCTATGAAATTGATTCTACCTCCTAACAAATATGACGTTCCAGTATTATTGTGCCAGATATATAGTACTAAAAAATACAAAGGAGCACTCCAGCTAAACTAACAAACCCTAACTTCTTATTAAAAAAACCCTAAATTCCTTTTAACTACTCTAAATTAAAATGAAGTAGAGATCTAAATGTTACCATAACTACTCTAAATTAAAATGAAGTAGAGATCTAAATGTTACCATGATTAGCATAATTTAATTAAAATTATAAGTTAATTATTAAAAGTATTTTTGTAAGTTCTATTAGACTTGTTGGTATTCCAGAAGTTTAGTTTGTTAGGGTTGGTGTGGTCTAGTGTGATATGATCCCTCGGTCTCACTTTCTTAAACGAAAGCCACTTCCACAAATTAGGGAGATTCATGCAAACAAAAAAAATAAAAAAAACTATGAATTAAGTATACTAAAGTGTAGTTGTTTAATTTTATTTTAATAAATGTAAATATTTTATCAATCTAAATCCATTTTAATTCTATATATATTAAACACTCTTAATGATCAATTAATAAAAATTGAAATGTAAATCTATGGATGCTTAGAGCTATATATTTAATTTGCTATTATTTTTTAATTTTTTTTATACTAGCATAGATCCATCTTAAACCCGGATCTATCAATCACCTAAAGGGATCCAATTTCTTGAGGTGTAATTTAAAAAAAAAAAAATTAAACTCAAGAGATTTGATCTCTCTCTTCGTTGATAGATCTAGGTTTAAGTTTTATTTTTAATTACTTTTCATAATTTTTTATTTTATGAGGCAAGCTCCATCAATAACAACATCCGATAGGTTGACAACGGTGCATCTTCTCATATGATAGGACATAGGTCATTCTTCAAGATCTTGCAGGAGGGTGGAGTAAATCTCCACATTGAGTTGGGAGATGATACGCAGTATCAGGTGCAGGGAGTTGGTACTGTTTCGTTTTAGAGGGAGTCTAGAAAGCCCATCAGTTTTGCTGATGTATTATATGTTATGGGGTGACAAAGAATCTCATATATGTTTCCACAATAGACGAAAAGGGTTTTCTAGTGACTTTTCGGGATAGGAAAGTGTATATCAGGCCCAAGGGGTCATATCAGAGGTTGGATAAGATGATTGGGGTCTGGAGCGGGAAGGTGTACAAACTACACTTCGAGTCTGCAAAGGTTCCAGTCGGTAGAAACATCAGTCAGAGTGAGTTGTGGCGTAGGAGGATGGCACACTTACATCATGGAGTAATGAGGCATTTGAGACAGGCAGTTATCAGGAGTTCCTCCGGTATAGGAGGAGAAGCATAACCACTGCAAAGGTTGTGCATTGGGGAAGAACATCGAGAGACCTTTCCCACAGAGTCAGCACAAGTCTAAGGGGACCTTGGCCTTGGTGCATTCGAATGTTTGCGGACCGATGAGCGTCCATTCTTTCAGTGGCTACAATTATTGCGTCACATTCATTGATGACTATTCCAGGAAGACCTGGATCTATTTCCTGAAGGCCAAGTCAGAGGTCTTCAAGCGGTTTTGGGAGTTTAAGACTCTCATGGAGAACCAAACAGGGAGGAGGATTCATATATTGAGGACAAACAACGGGGGTGAGTACACCTCCAAGGAGTTCTTGGAGTTTTGTTCATCAGAGGGGATCAAGAAGGAGCACACCGTTCCTCACACCCCACAACAGAATGGAGTGGCGGAGAGGAAGAACGAGACACTTGTTAGTGCAACCAAGGCCATGTTGTTTGATCAAGGATTGCCACTATTCCTATGGGCCGAGGAATTTCGGACTGTAGTATATGTCCAGAACAGGTGTCCCCACTCAACTTTGGGGAGGAAAACACCTGAGGAGGTATTCACAAGAACTAGACCATATGTGAGTCATCTACGCATATTGGGAGTGTTTTCTATTGTCACATTTATGCTGACACTAGGAAGAAGTTGGACCCTTCAGGTGAGAAGGGGCTTCTAGTTGGTTACAGTGAGACTTCTAAGGCATACAAGATATATATTTCGGCTCGCAAGAGGATCATTGTGAGCAGGGATGTCCAGTTTGATGAGGACATAGCCTTACGAAGATCTATGGACTTACCAACATAGGAGCAGCCAGCACAAGACTCAGGAGTCAATTTGGAGGAGTCACAGGTACGGGTACAAACAAAGGGCACAGGTTTTGGTAGTCAGAGGGAGTCAGGTGGACATGATCCTTTGATTATTGATTTGGAGGGTGAGCCGCAACAGTAGGAGGATATCCAACAGTCACAGCAGATAGACACTAGACCATGACCTAGGTGGTACAGGTCCATAGTTTAAGATTTCAGGCAGGTGAGTCTTCCACAGAGCTCCATGAAGTGGAACAAACCACCAGATAGACTTAGTAGCTATATGGCACTGATGACGGAGTTGATTGAATCCGAGCCTTCCAATTTCGAGGAGGCTACACAACATGATGTGTGGAAAGAGGCTATGGTTGAGGAGTATGACTCAATCATGAAGAACCAGGTATGGGAGGTTGTGCCGAGGACAAAAGGAAAATGAGTGGTAGGATCCAGGTGGATCTACAAGGTAAAGCATGCAGCAGACGGAAGCGTGGAGAAGTATAAGGTGTGCTTCGTGGCAAAGGGGTATTCACAGAAGGAAGGTATTGACTATCAGGAGACCCTCGCCCCTATCGTCAGATACTCTTCTATTCAAACTATTATCTCATTGGCAGCAGAGATGGGTTGGCGCGTTCATCAGATGGACGTGAAGACTGCCTTCCTCAACGGAGTTATAGGGGAAGAGGTATTTATTGAGTAGCCAGAGGGGTTCGAGGTGGAGAACAGGGAGTTGCATGTATGTAGGTTGCAAAGAGCTCTTTATGGGCTCAAGCAGGAACCTCGGGCATGGTACTCGAGGATTGACAGATATCTACGGGATATGGGATTGCAACGGAGTGATGAGGACCACAACCTGTACTTCTTGTCAGGTGAGGTACCTCTCATACTGGTGTTACATGTAGATGATCTCTTTCTTACAGGAGATGAGAGGTTGATCGAGGACTGCAAGTCCAATCTTGCAGTAGAGTTTGAGATGAAATACCTTGGGTTGATGCATTACTTCCTAGGTCTGGAGGTTTGGCAGAGAGATGGGTGCTTCTTCATTGGTCAGGGAAAGTATGCAGTAGAGACCTTGAGGAGATTCAGGATAGAGGACTGTAGATGCATGTCCACACCTCTAGTTACCAACTAGAGGAAGATTGATGCATCAGGGTTAGAGGAGTTTGATCCTACATTGTATCGCCATCTTATCGGGTCACTTATGTACCTGGTCAACACTTGACCAGACATTAGCTTTGCAGTCAACTCTTTGAGTCAGTTCATGGTGGACCCTCAGAGAGTACATTGGACAGCTGCGAAGCATGTGTTTCGCTACATCAGAGGCATAGTGGAGTAGGGATTGGTTTATGAGCGCAATGGGAGTATACAGTTAGCAGGCTTCATAGATGTTGACCGAGAAGGATGTGTAGAAGACCGGAAGAGCACTTTAGGTTGTTGCTTCATCATTGGGTCAAGGGTTGTCTCTTGGTTCAACAGGAAGCAGAAGTTAATTGCATTGAGCTCGGTAGAGGCTGAGTATATGGCAGCCAGTATGGCATCATGTGAGGGGATGTGGCTGAGGAAGTTGCTTGCAGGGTTATTCGAGTGTGAGTTGGAGACTATCGTGGTTCGTTGTGACAATCAGAGTGGCATTAACCTATATGAGAATCCAGTGTTCCATGACAGGAGTAAACACATAGACATCCGGTATCACTTCCTGAGAGATTGTGTTCAAAGAGGAACGATTCAATTGGAGTACATTTAGATAGATGAGCAGGTGGCAGGCATATTCACCAAGGCACTTTGCAGGCACAAGTTTGTGAAGTTCAGACACAAGTTGGGGTTGCTATCGAATCCCTTCCTCGTTGAGAGGGAGTGTTAAAAAGTGGCAACAAGGAAGGTCTTCTACCATTGCATGTGTCCTTGCATGCTAGAAGACATAAAACAAGAATCCAAATGTATTAATGTCTTTTTCAAATTTTAGACTTAGGAAAAGTACATTATGTGATCTAATTATTAATTGACTTAATCGAGTTACTTTTTATAAAGTTCAAGTGAAAATAATTTAAGTGATGGTAATCTAATCTTGGCCATTGATCTCACCGGAGGATCTCATTCATTGATCAATAGTGAGAAGTTAGGGTTTTCGCTTGGCCATTGAGTTAAAATGAAGATTGATTTGGTGGAGAGGATACACATACACACACAGAGATTTCTTGCTCATAGCTTTCAGCTGAAGAGTGAGAAAGACAGTTTACAGGAGAATTTTATAAAGAGTGAGACTGAGGAACTTCTATCCGGAGGTTGACAGGGCGACTTGGGAAAATCAAAGGAGGTCGTACAGATTTGCAGGGAGGCCGTACTTAGTGATGCAGGCATCCGGCCATACAACAGATGCAGAAGGCCATACGAGTGACACAGAGGGTTGTACTGATCAGTACGTACGTCGACGCAGAGCCGTACACGTTGACGCAGGGATGTATGGATCGGGCTGTACACTGATGCAGAGGGATGTACACTGATGCAGGAGGGATGTACGATTTTGTGGGGTTTTTCCTGTGAGGTTCGGTTGTACGATTTTGCCAGGTTGGGTCAAAATAGATTTCTAGATTGTATTGTTCTATATCTTGCTAATAAAATATCTTCTCAGACTATTGCACCAGTTTTCCCTTCTTGGGTTTTTCTGAGGGTTTTCATACCCAAAAATATTGGTGTCTCTATTGATGTGATTGTTGTTCTATTTCTCTCAGTATTTATTTTCCGCTACATTATTTGTGAAGAAATATATTTGGGGTTATCAACAATTATTTGGGGTTAAAATTAAAAATAACTTGCATACTGTGACTCAAGATTTGGTTTTATGGAAATTTGCAAGCTCCTCCTTTCCCAATCCACAGGACTAAAGAATGATGGATAAATCTTTCACACAACAATGAAAGGGCCTCAATAAGGTCCATCTTTGGATATGGATGGGATGACCTTAATAATTGTACTGGCATATTCTAAACCTTGAGACAATATCTTGCATGGATTTGACAAAGCTCGGGATATCGCATCAGACGACTAGTATGCAAAGGAAGGATAGATCGATTATGTATGCAGTCAGAGAAGTAAATCTTAAACTCCATAAAGGTCGCGTCATCAACAAAAGGTTTTACAAGTTTCCAAAGGTGAACGTTGAGAATTTTTGGGCTTAACATCTGTCAAAAACCTATCCCAATAAAACCTAAGCATGAGATATGCCAAGTCATCGCCAAGTTATTCCACCAGATTTACGATCTTCAACAGATAAAAAAAATAAAAACATTAAAGAGAGATTGCTGGAATAAAAGTCAAGTGTATCTTTTGCTTGTCAATTCAGAAAAGATTTTAGCTCACCATTTGAAGAAACCTCACAAGATCTCAATGTCATCACCATAACAACCCTGACTCATGGTATTATTTTTTATACTTGTGAATCCTATATCGTATTCGTAAGGATGGATTCAGGACGACTTTATCCACCGTTGTAACTTGAAACCCATTGTTACAACCAAACACTTTCCATTGTTTTTCTATAGAAAAACACAACGTTTTCCTGCACCACTCGCCAACAATCCAACACAAAAAACTACAAACTGAAAAATTGTTGCCCACAATCTTCATTGAGCATTCATAAAAAAAAGCATAGACCCTCCACTACAGCTTTAGTCCCGCTATGAATCATGCTTAAAGAACTGTGATGGACTTTAGTTGTTTCAACCGTGAGTTTTGCAGAATGAGGACGTTTTCATTGATCTATGGCACGAAGCCATCAATGTTAAAAGACTCGATAACATTCATGCTCCATAAACCAGCCATTTCAAATAAAAATTGTGAAATCATACATATTATCATTACAAGGAAAGTATCAAGAAAGAGAAAAATAAATACACGAGTTACAATTACTTTCTTTGTAATCCACAAGGATAAGTACAGAAAATAAGAGGCTTCAAAATCTGCATAGAAATTGTGATTTAAATACACAACAAAATCTATTTCCATGCAGCAAATTGAACACCATTACTATGAATACTAAATACTAAGATGTGCACCTAAAAATGAAAACCTCAAGAAATGTTCTTTATGGTCTAACCATACCTTGCAACCAATTTTCCACCTTCCAAGAACAAGACAATTGAAGTTGAAGGAGGCGCAAAGGATTTTATCTTTAATTTTCTTGACTGATTGATACGAAGCAGCCTTAAAACAATTTTGTTTTGATTGTTAGGAAGCAACCCCCATCCATCCAAGAATCCTCAAAACCACTTATACTATGAAACGAGAACTCGACACAGTTCTCGTTTTTCTCTCTCCTAATTTTAGTAGGTATTTTTAGCTCCGTTTCAAAAAGGGGTGATGCCAGTATCACACATTTTCATTTCGAGGCATTTTTTGGGACCTTTGAATTATCTTGATCGTAAAAAAAATTTAGTTTCTATTTTCAGGTGCATTTTTAGAAATTTAGCAAAATAACATACATTTTTAAGCAATTTATAATGAAAAACATATACATTTTGCAATTTTTTCTATAAAATAAGACATTTTAATGGACAAAATAAGACACTTTTATTGACAAAATTGTTAAAAATTCCAAAAAATATAGACATTTAAAACCATTTTCAATCAATTTTCAGATATGTTTTGTATAAAAATGATACTACTTCATATTATTTTATGAAAAGTGTTGATTCACATAAATTCAAGAAAAATTATACAAATTATTTGTAAAAAACATATTTCAAACATTATATATAGAAATTTTATTTCTAAAATTAAGTCTGAAAGTCAAAACATTACTAATATATCTTATCAAAATATTGTCAAACTTAGTATTTTTTTCAAAACATGAAACTAATCAACAATATCATGCAGGCCAAATTCATGTCCTCTTCTGCTGCATGTTTCCCCCCTCTAACATTATAATAAAATAAATTAAAAAACAAATTAAACTAACCCCTAACAACATTATAATAAAAAATTCCTAACAACATTATAATAAAAAATTTAAAGAAAAATTAAAAACAAATCAAACTAACCCCTAACAACATTATAAATTTTTTTTTTAAAAAGAATTAAAAACAACTTAAACTAACCTAACAACATTATAAACTAACATTTCAAAAAAAAATAAAAAAAATAAACTAACATTAAAACTAATAGATTTAAACTAATGTTCTTATAATTAAAAATTAAAAATAAAAATAAAAACCCAATAAACTAACCTAACATTATAATTAAAAAATAAAACTAATTAACTATATACTAACATTACACAAAATTTAAAAAAACTTAAAAACAAAATAAAAATAACATTATAAAAAATTAAAAATTAAAAAAAACAAACTATACAAAATTTTAAAATAAATTACGGGGGCGGGCATCGAGCCGCTCGCTTGGGCGCCAAAGGGAGGCCCCCGTCGATGCCCGGCATCGACAGGGGCCGTGAGGGCCTCCCTTTGGCACCCAAGCGAGCGACCTCCCTCGCTTGGGCGCCAAAAGGCAGCCCTCACGGCCCCTGTCGATGTCGGGCATCAACGGGGGAGGCCCTCGTCGATGCCGGGCATCAACGGGGGAGGCCCTCGTCGATGCCGAGCATCAACGGGGGAGGCCCTCGTCGATGCCGAGCATCAACGGGGGCCGCCCTTTGGTGCCCAAGCGAGGGAGGTCGCTCGCTTGGGTGCCAAAGGGCGGCCCTCGCGGCCCCCGTCGATGCCCGATATCGATGCTGATGCTGGGCATCAACGGGGGCGGCCCCCGTCGATGCCCAGCATCGACGTCGATGTCGCAACGTCGATGCCCGGTATCAAGGTCGATGCCGAGCATCAACGTTGATGTCGGGCATCAACGTCGATGCCCAGCATCAACGTCATCAACGTTGATGTTGGCATTAACGTTGATGCCGGGCATCAACGTCGATGCCGGGCATCAACGTTGATGACGTTGATGCCGGGAATCGACGTTGATGCCCGGCATCGACGTTGATGCCGGGCATCAACGTTGATCCCGGCATCAACGTTGATGCCGGGCATCAACGTCGATGCCGGTTGATGCCCGCCATCGACGTTGATACCGACATCAATGTTGATGCCGGGCATCAACGTCGATGCCGGGCATCAACGTTGATGACGGACATCAACATCGATGCCCGGCATCAACATCGATGCTCGGCATCAATGTCATCAACGTTGATGCCGGGAATCAACGTCGATGCCCGGCATCAACATCGATGCCAAGCATCAACGTTGATGACGTTGATGACGGGCATCAACGTCGATGCCCGGCATCAACGTCATTAACGTTGATGCCAGGCATCAATGTCGATGCCCAGCATCAACGTCGATACCGGGCTTCAACGTCGATGCCCGGCATCAACGTCGATGCCCGGCATCAACGTCGATGCCCGACATCAACGTCATCAACGTCGATGCCGGCATCAACGTTGATTTCGGGCATCAACGTTGATGCCCGGCATCAAGGTCGATGCCAAGCATCAACGTTGATGACGTTGATGCCGGCATCAATGTTGATGACGTTGATGCCGGCATCAACGTTGATGCCGGCATCAACATTGATGCCGGGCATCAACGTCGATGCCCGACATCAATGTCGATGCCGAGCATCAACGTTGATGACGTTGATGCCTAGCATCGACGTTGATGCCCGGCATCAACGTCATCAACGTTGATGCCCGGCATCGACGTTGATGCCGGGTATCGACATTGATGCCTGGCATCGACGTTGATGCCGGCATCAACGTTGATGCCGGGCATCAACGTCGATGCCGGTTGATGCCCGACATCGACGTTGATGCCCGGCATCAACGTTGATGTCGGCATTAATGTTGATGCCGACATCAACGTCGATGCCGGGCATCAACGTCGATGCCCGGCATCAACGTCGATGCCGAGCATCCACGTCGATGCCGGGCATCCACGTCGATGCCGGGCATCCACGTCGATGCCAGGCATCCACGTCGATGCCCGGCATCAACGTTGATGCCCAGCATCGACGTCGATGTTGGGCATCGACGGGGGCCGTGAGGGCCGCCCTTTGGTGCCCAAGCGAGGGAGGTCGCTCGCTTGGGCGCCAAAGGGCGTCCCTCACGGCCCCCGTCGATGCTCGGCATCAATGTCGATGTCGGGCATCGACGAGGGCTGTGAGGGCTGCCCTTTGGCGCCCAAGCGAGGGAGGTCGCTCGCTTGGGCACCAAAGGGTGACCCTGACGGCCCCCATCGATGTCGGGCATCGACGGGGGCCGTGAGGGCTTCCCTTTGGCGCCCAAGCGGGTGGTGCCCTCCCCCTTCTTCCACCCCCCCCCCCGCCGCCCTCCCTTCCACCGCTGCCACCCACCACCTCCTCCTCCTCCTCCCTTTTACCTCTGTCACCCTCCCCTTCCCCCTCCTCGCTCCTCCCCCGCCGCCCTCCCTTCCACCGCCACCGCCCACCTCCCTGCCATTGCATTGTTTCAATTTTTTTTAAATTTTGTTTATTTTGTTTTTAATTTTGTTTAATTTTGTATAGTTTATGTTTTTTTAAATTTTGTTTAATTTTTTGTTTAAAGTTTGTTTAATTTTTTTGAAATTTTGTTTAAAGTTTGTTTAATTTTGTATAGTTTAATTTTTTTTTAATTTATTTTTTTTTAATTTATTTTAAAATTTTGTATAGTTTGATTTTTTTATTGTTTTTAAATTTTTGTTTTAATTGTTTTAAAGGTTTTGTATAGTTTTTTTAAAATTTTTTATAATGTTAGTTTGGTTAGTATATAGATACTTAGTTTTTTTTTAATGTATTTTTAAATTTTTAATTATAATGTTATCTTAGTTTAGTTTGTTTTTAATTTTTTTTAAATTTTTAATTATAACATTAGTTAAAATTTGTTAGTTTAATTTGTTTTTAATTTATTTTTTAAAACCCAAAGCTAATATTTGTGGAATAGGGAGCATTCGTGCAAGATGGGAGTGTGTTAAACCAAGCCGTAGATCCCGAAGGAATATGACATCTGAAATGATGGGTATAGATGTAGACTCAGATTGTGCGCCCATTGATAATAGAGAAGAGTATGGGTCATCTACATCTTCATCAAGTCCTTCATCTGCAGAAATGTAAATTCTGATGGGGTGTCAGAATCCATGGATGAATTTGAAGAAGCAGTGTAGAGCCTTTTTATTAGTATGATTTTTGTAATTGAAACTCTAGAGGAGTTTTTGATGATGGGGTGTTAGAATCCATGGATGAATTTGAAGAAGCAGTTTAGATGCTTTTTACTAGTATGATTTTTGTAATTGAAACTCTATAGGAGTTTTTGAATATTTATATGAACCATTTGTTCTTGTATGGTCTAATATATTATCTCATTATAAATCGCATCATAATTCCTTTTTTTTCATATGGTTATAATGGTGAAATTATTAGAGAAATTTGTTTTTTTGTTTAATATGCAATTTTCCTGAAAGTTGTAATTTATCTCTTCAAGAATTTTTTTTTTTCCAATTTAAGGTTGATTTCAAAGTTTTGTTAAACAACAATATGGGATGTTTAGGCCATGGCTCTATTTTTTACCCTAAAAAAAAATACGTGTATACTGGTATCAACACTTTTCTATTTGGGGGGTGTTTTTGGTGTTTTTTTTGCAAAAATCATCGTTTTTATGGGTAGAGTTCTCGTTCATAGTATATAGTTCTCGTTTCATAGTATAAGTGGTTTCAAACCAACGTCCGCCCTATATATGCATTGGGATACCAGCAAGCATATGATAACACATCAATCCATATTATAATACATTTACTCACCTACAAAACATGTAGGGACCACAATAGGGCATTGATTCAACTAAAGTAGAATGGTTGCAGGTAGTTCAAATGGTCCATAATAACTATATTGCAAGTTTTCATAGTCAGTGCATTATGCCCACAAATTGAAACATGAATGCATGAATAAAAACATGAATACCAATTTTGATTTTCCTATTTTTTTTGACAAAACAATGAAAGCAGTATTGTCAAGCAATTCCAATTTGTTCATTGCTTTCCTATTCAATTTTGACATAGTTTTTTAACAATTGAACAAGTATATAGATTGCAGTAGTGCTTCACTTATTTTTCATGAATCCTTTCATGAATGTTTGGATTCTCCTAACATCAAACTCAAATTCACGTTGTTGCAAAATAGTGACATGGAATCATATCGTTAGCTACATTCTTATACATGGACAAGATATTGGGGGATTTGACCACTTCAACCTTTCCTTTACTGATATGGGTTCAAACTTAATTTTCACATCATTAGCTAAATGCCTCAAGGAATTTGAAGTACTAATGGTGGATCAATATGGGGATTGTTGTACAAGAGGCGAATGTCAAACCACCTATTGCATGATGTTGTATTACAAACTAAGTCTTATGAAAAAAATTGGTCTACAAGCAAGATGATATGTAACCTCTTGAGGTAAGTGTTGATCATACAAGGAGGTCAAATAGAAAATTGCAACTAGTATTATTGGTGCAAATGGATAATTATGCAAGAGATAATAATAAAAAATGTTGTTTGTTTACATTTTCATCCTTCTAACAATAAGGATGGTGTTTGACATTGTTGAAGTTAGTTTCCTTTTGGTGGAACACACACATGAAGACATATATGGAATTTAGAGGAGGTCATCAACTCAAATAAAGTGGAAAAGCACATTTTCACTACCAGAGATGATGGGCACTTATAGGAGATCTTAGAACCAAAAATACTTCTTTCGTATCCAACTAATGAATTTTTTAACTCCAAGAGAATCTTAGATCCACACCTATTGGAAAATATAATTAGTATCACAAGATGATGATACTTTATATTCCACCTCGTTGATGGCACACTAGTTATACAATAAAGGCCCCAGTTTGAGATTAAAATGGCCACATCTAATTAATGTGTGGTATGTGTTTCCTAATGGGCATTCAAACTTACCTAGAGGGAAACCTTATTTATCAAATCTATAGGTGAGAGACCTTTTGATATTGGAGAAATAAAGAAGGGATTATAAACATATATTTCATTATGGAAGAAGGGGATTAACAAGCCCAAGGGGGACAATATTGGCATCTTGGGATAACTTATTTAGAGAACATCATAGAAGCCTTGGGCATTCTCTCTATGAATTTGAGTGGTCAAGAAATAATTTATGTCCATATGTGATGTAGGAAATAATAAATAAGATTGATATACAATTGACACATGAATCCATGGAATCCTCTTGGGGGTTTCACTCAGTGAACCTATGCCATTTCACATGCATTCATGAGATATTAAAAAATACCATAATTTCATTAAATATTAAGGAATACTTCTAAAAAATTCTTTTGTTGAACTCCCCTCCCAATGCATCTTTCCAGGTGAAACAACCTTATTTTCACTAGATATCCTATATGGTCATTTTTTTATGATATTTTTAAAAACCCCTTTTCATTTCAACCAATAGTATGGTGAAATGACACAACCCTCATAATTCTTGGAATATTAAAAGGTGAAATAAGAAATCTTGGTGGGAGTAGATATTTCGAGATGTGGAACAAATCCTTGAATATAGCTTGGCTTCACACGTAGTTGTTGTAATAGAATTCTCTCCACCTTCACACATAGAGCATACCTATTCAAACACAAGTATGACTCCACCTTCACACATAGATCATGAATATACAAACACTAATTCAACCTCTCAATACTTAAATAAACCCCTTCGATGCATATTTATAACTCTTCCCCAATATTTATATATTTTTAGTCTATTAAAAATACCTCTAGACCCCTATAGAATAAGCAATATATTACTTCCATTTTTTATAATTTTAAACTTCCCAACATGAACTCACATGATATAATATTTCCTACTTAGTAAACCCCATGGAAATCCTACTTAAAGGATAATGCCCACTCTATTGAGGACCTCCATGTAACAGGTCCAAAGATTATTTTTATATTAAAAATGTGGTTTTTGAGGTACAAATGCTCATATTATAATAATCATCCCACATTTCCTTTAAAATGGTTCGCTATGGTGGGTGTCAATCACTATGGGTTTACTATGGTGCCCATGCTTATCCCTGAAGTTCAATTGACCTTTTCAATATGGTTGGGTAAGACCAAGGGAAATGTATACTAAGAGTCAAATGTTGTTGTTGATATGTATACAATAGTGGTTTTTAGTGGAATCCCACATGAGCTTTGAAAAAAAAAATGTACAAAACTTATTTAAAATGAATTCAATGGTGAGTTGTTGGAATAGAAGGAATGACATCTCTCAATGTGAATATCATCATATGGGCATGGTTTCCAAAGGAATGATAGAAGGGGGAGACAATAAAAATAAATGGAAAGGTATTTGAAGCAATTAAGGAACAACAAGAATGGGTTGAACCTAATAATTTGCAAATTGATGAATACGATTTTATTTGAATAAATAACTTTTATACTTGTCATTTTTTATTAACTTTTATCATTTAAAAATTCAGAAATTAGTAACAAATTTTAATTAATAATTATTACTAATAGTGAGTGTGAGAGTGACATTGATGAATACGATTATATTTGAATAAATAACTTTTATACTTGTCATTTTTATTGACTTTTATCATCTAAAAACTCATAAATTAGTAATAAATTTTAATTAATAATTATTACTTCTGGTAAAAATATTAAACAAAAATTATGTAATAATTTCATATTTGATAGGAGGCTAGTTTGCTATAGTATGTTTAGATGCATGCCATAACTTTATTTTATGAATGCCTAACTCTTTGAAGCATTTTTTAAATTTAGTTTATTATGGACATTAGTATATGTATTTCTCGGTTGCTTGGACTTTCCACAACCTTCTTTTAATACACATGAGCACATGATACTCATTTCAGTTAAAACTATATATATTGAATGACAATTGCTTTCTTATATCTTGGACCAAGATGTGGGTTTTGCAAATTACACAATAGACAAGTTATTGTGTTTGCAGTTAAGGTAAAAAAGTCAATAGACAAGTTATTGTGTTTGAAGTTAAGGTAAAAAAGTTATTAAAAATGATTGACTTGTAGTTGTCATTTTATTTATATAGAACTTTAGTGTATTTGCTTTACATATAATGAAAAAATATAACTTCACAATGTAATGATGGTTATCATTTGTTTTTATTTTGTTGCATCTTTTTAATCTTGATATATTTAGCAATGTATGGCATGCTGATGTGTATGTACATATAAAAATAAAATGGTGTACATTAATCTTGGATATAGATATATACACATTAAGAAATAAATTTAAATATTGAAAACCAAATACATATTGTAGAAATTTGATATCGACGCTTTTGGAACTTGAAATTCACACTTCTGAAATCAAATTCATGTTTTTAGAATCAAAATTATTTGAAATTCACAGTTTCTAAAACCAATATTTACACTTTCAAAATCCAATTTTTGCACTTTAGAAACATGATATTCACACTTTTGAATATGAAATACATGGTCTTTATAATAATGCACTCACACCCCTATGAAAAGTACTTACACACACATAAGGGACACAATCACATAAGAGACACACTCACACACGTGTGTCATATTTAAGTATGTTGCTTAAGTGTGTGTGTGTGTGTGTGTAATCATATCAATTATGTATTTGTGAGTGTGTTGCATCTTTAGCATCTAACTACACCACTCAATGCACATGAATGTGTTGTTTATGTATGTGTGAGAAAACGACCCACACATAAGCAACACTTAGGTGCATGTGTGTTAGTGTATGAGTGTATCACATAGGTATGATTGCATCTCCTATGTGAATGTAAGTGTACTTCTTGTGTGTGTATGTGTGTGAGAGTATATTTCTTGTGTGCATCATTGTGTTTTATGTATGTGTGATGGATGCACCTATACATAATGAACGCCCTCACACCTAATCCACACACTCACACCTAACCCACACATCCACATAGTGACACACACACACAGAGACTTAAGTGGTGCATTCACACACACAAGTGATTCCCTCACACATAAGCAAAGAATTGACACACCTAAGTAATGCTGACACACATAAGAAAAAACTCACACACGTAAGTGATGCTCTCACACATCTAATCCACTCACCCATACAAGTGATGCTATCATGCATCTAATGCACACACCCATATACGTGATGCACTTACACACCAACATGACTAAACACACTCAAAGACATAACAAACATAATAATCAAACACATAAACAACATAATATCTAAGAACATATGTATGGAACTACTCTCATATATTCATCAAGCCCTTGATAATAGGTTTTTCCCTCTATTTACTATAAAATGTTGAAAAAAAATAAATATTAAAAGGTGAAGAGACTAGAATTAATGTTAGGGGTCAGGTGTATTTAGTTGGAAAAGGGATATTCAACTCAAAAGACCATAACTCCTACATATGAACTTGTATTTAGGTGTACAATAGCTCATTCCAAAGCATGTGATAAGGAGAATAACAAGATATTAAAAAGAAATGGTAAACTACACATAGTGGATCGAAGAGGGACACAAAATAGACACCAAGTGGATGTAAGAGGAACACAACATAGACAAAAAGTGGAGGCAAGATGGATGCAAGAGGGATACAAAAGAGACAAAATATATATGTAAAGAAACAAAATAAAAAGAAAAATAGATGCAAATAAGACATGGTAGAGGTGCACAATGCATGAAAATGACATAAAAAGAAGCAAGGATATTTAAAATGAAACACAAAAACAAGATGTTATATGTTTGTACATCCCTTTCTCTAATTTGTATAAACTCAAACACAAATTGGGATTCCATAATGGTGTATTATAGTAGTGCTCTCTACTTCTTTTTCCTTTCAACTCCAACCACAAGCAACTGGAAGACCTCAAGAGCATTGATCTTAAGCTTCATATAGTAGACTCGTGATTTTTCTAGAGAAGTCATCAATGCATGTGATGAAATACTTAAATACTCGAATGGAAGCCATAAGTGGCCCAAAAAATTCCTCAATGCACCAAATCAAGAATCTCTTGAGTTATATATTCATTTAAAGAAAAATAAACTATTTTCTATTTTAAAGCACACGCTTCACAAAACTCAAAATAATCTACAAACTAGTTTGTACTCCTTCTAATGTATCTCCTTGGTGCACGTCATATAAGGTAATTTATCAAGATGTCCCATCATTTGATGCAGCAACATCAATATTGACTACATATTTGTTGCACCCACTAGTTTTCTACTCTCCAAGGACGTTAAACTAGTACTAATATGCATGACAAGGGTAATCATATGAAACTTATGCATTGTGTTGACACAGGGTCTTTCAACAAGGGTTCACTCTGTCGTCAACAACCCCTTATTCACCAGCCTGAAAAGGAGTTACCCTTCCCAGCAACACCTGCAAAGCAGGTGAGGTCTCACCCGAGGCAGATAAGGGTGCTGCAGGAACCAAGCTTCCGCAGTTGCGAAGAGGATATGTGCACGTTAACCAGAGATTACAATATTTATGATAGTCTATTTAACCAAACATTCGCATATTTATCTCAAAGCATATTCAACAGCATATTTGCGTTAACAAACAACATTTATCAACACAAATCAACAAAAAACATTTAAATAACCCATCATCACATAACAATCGAATTCATAACCGAACATCTTCATTCATTAACATCTGCGGAACAAACCTTGTAGGGAACAGTCAATAGAATCCAAAAGATCTCATTAATCTCTAAAACTTAGATGCCCTTAGGCTTACAATCTTGCTCTATTTATATGTTTTTCTCTTATTACAGTTAGGTCCACATGCCCGACTCGAATAATATAACAACTCTTATATTTCCACAAAACATGGCGAAAGGTCCTTCTTCCGTGGAATGACCCTTTCGCACTTGTCGGCTTCCGCATTTCCTGCGGATCTATCCTGTGCCAACAGGCCCCCAACACAAGCTTGTGGCTCATCCCGAGCCACTTCAGCTGGACACTGCTGGTTTGTTATACTGCTTTTGAAAGTCTTTGTAGGTGGTCTGGATTCGGTCGACTATTTCCTTCACTGATGCGCGGATCTGTGTACTTTCCATCACCTGCTGCTCCGTTGGGTGGTCGCTCACTTTTTGTTGCACTTCATGTAGTTGCTCCTGTATCTGTTTCAATTCTGGAACCATGCTTGCTATTAGTGCTTCTACTTTTGTCTAGAGTTTGTCCAAATGTGCCACTCGTCGTTGCTTTATTTCATGGGATTTCTCAACTCACTGCTTCATATTCTGTAATTCTGCGGTCTTTGTCATCTTGGTCATGGTGGGCATTTAAATGACCCTTTAAACGTTTCTAGCTACTCTTCGGCTTCACGATGCATCTTCTTTAGTTCTGCTAACTGGTCATCTTCGACCAAACTGTCCCAAAATTCTGTAATACTTACAGCTGCCTTCTGCGCAGCCTGTTCCAACTCCTGGATTTCCATGATCACTACCTCATATATCGCTGTCTATCGAGTCTGGACTTGTGTCAGCGGCGTGCTGGGTGTCACCCGAGCTTGGAGTTCCGTGTTTTCCTTTCGGAGCTCATTCACGGCAACTCCTAACATAACAGCCTGGGCCTCCGGGTCAACGTCCATGTCCAGCGTCGCTACTTCGCATGCCTTTGCTAGCGCTCTTTCGAGCCTTGTTCGTTCCATAGCAATTTCTTCCTTTGCAATGAGCGCTCTGGTCTAGTTTGCGATGACTACTTCCTTGTCAGCCAGAGCTTTCTCTAATCACGCTTTCTCCTCAAGGGCCTATACCTACGCAGCTCGTGCCACAGTATGATCATCTCGTAGTTGCTTGGCCTCTATCTCACTACATTGTAGTCGTTTCATGCAATCAACCATCTTATTGTGCATTGCAGCCTCACACTCCCAGATTTCTGCGCTTGCTGCTGCTTGGACCCGATGTAGTGTCAACATTGGTAGTAGGTTGAAGTCGACCATTGTCAGGGGATCCTTTCGGAGCTCCAAGTTCAAGTTCTCATCGCCTGTAAAGAAGGCATGTGAGTCGACTTGAACTATACATTGTTGGTTGCCTACCTCTACCTCGACTTTGGGAGTCAACAGGTTTTGCTGGATATCGTCGTGTGGTACCTGAATGTTGATTATTGTATTCGCTATTGTATTTAACAAGTCCCCTATATACTGGAAATTGTCTGCAGAATGCTTTGTAACCTTCCAGCGGTTGTGCTCTATGATCTACGTAATACTATCCAATAGACCATCGGCCTGCTGCGCAATGAGGTCGGCTCATGTACTACCGTCGTCGCAGTCCATTTAGTTCTTTGTCCATCATTCTTCCTGCTGAAGGTCAAGGTCTGGGTCCGTTGGGGTGTTGGTTGTTGAGGCCCCGTCATGACTAGAGTCGATTGTCTGATCCTTTGCATCAGTCTCCTATTCCTCTTTCTGGTTGGCAGAAGCTTCATCATTCTTGGTTGGGTTCTGTCGATCGGCTGCCGGTGCCGCTGAAATGTGCTTCAGATCTGCAGGGACTTTCCATTCCTCGGGCCAGTGGGCGATGATGTTGTCAAGCTTGGCTTTAGTGAGCTTGTACTGTGTTCTCATCCATTGCTTGGTTGGACCTGCGTGTGCTCGGAGGTAAATCGCATGCGTCTCAATAGATAACTGGGCAATGGACTGATACTCGTTGCAGCCTGCAGTGTGATCCGCAATATCATCATTGCGTCCATTCGCATCCTCTCAAGCCAAACGTAGAACTGGATAGCATTCTCCTGCTGGCACTCCTTATCGATCGTTTCCCACAAGTTTTGGTACCTTGCACCATCGCATACTCAAGGTTCCGCGAGGTCCACCCCTTAGTAGTCGTCTGGTTCCCTCCATGCTTTTAAGGAAATCAAGAGGAGTAACCATGAATACATGAAAGTCTATCCATTTCCTGGGCATCATATGCATCCTCGGTGAGTTCATGTAGCAGGAATTGAGCCCAGTTCAACCTTTATCCTGTGGTGCATTGTTCTGCTGCTGCGATGACCCCTCAATTACATTACATCGGTTGGTTTTTCCTTGTTACTTTGACCGCCAATATTTTTGCTGCGACTCGGATTGCCCGGTTGTTAATGGTGTGGATCAAGTAACCCCGGGAATCTTTATGTATCTCATACTTTATAGCCAACTGCTCGGCTACTTTCTTATCGTTATCCTTTCCTTGGCAAAATTTTGACGGGTCGGCTCCGTCTTGTGGTAGGCCGGTGACTCTGGCAACAAGGTCGACGGTAACTGGGATTCTCTCATGCAGCCACAGGGATTGGGCATGGAAGCATGCAAGGAGTTTCTTGACGCATGCGTTGACTTGTGCTAGGCGCCCAAAATGTGGTAGAAGGGTGATGCCAAGCAACCCTGATCGTGCCAATCCCTGTTCCCATTCCCTCGGTTCCTTCGTGGTTGGGCCGCCCGCATGGGGGACGTCCTCATAGGATTCTGCATACTCTTTGAACTTAGCGAGGTCGTGGTCAGTGTATTGTAGTCTCTGCAACTTGGTGGTAATGTCCCCAATTGTCTTAACCCCTGGAGGTACTGGTGTGACTGTAATGGTGTATCTGTCATTTTTGTTAATCCACAGTGCGAGCGCCCCGGCCCGACGAGGCAAAACGTATTCTGAAAGCATGGGATCGTCGTATCCCTCATGCACCTCTTCAACAGTGGGGGATCCTGCAACGCCGTTCTTGTTCTGGGTGGATGCCCGGGTGGCTTTCTTTTTCTCCCGACCACTATCGGGAGGTCGTGTCGCACTTCTCTTCTTGTGTGGAATTGACGATATGACTTCGGGCTTCTCCTGAACAATTGGTGTGGCCTGTGGTCTTTCAGTGCTAGTGCTAGACACATACACTTCCATTCGGCTTCTAGAGTACTACAGTAACTGGATCTGCTTCCCCGTTGCCCTCTATATAGCAGTTGGTAATGTCCATCCATTCGAGGCCGTCATTGTTGATTCTCATTGGGATTCGCCAAATATGTCGCTTGCGATGGATATTAACTCCCGGTGTCTTGGGCTTGACGTTGTTCATTATGGTATAAATGCCGTGTTTAGCGTCTTTAATGATGGAGTGGACTATTACTCGTCGTGGCAGCTTCCGTCTTGGGCCTATCATGTCGACCTATTTTTGTGCTTTATTATGATTCGTGTGATACCTCCCTTTCCTTATTTATTATTATTATTTAACATTGCGGTAATAGGTGGTGCCGTACTGTCGACACCATATCGGAGGGTTTGGTCTTCACACTAGAGGATGCCGTTTGTGGTCGCAAATTTCTTGCGATCGCATATTCATCTATTTCGAACTCATCCTCTGAGGTGTGAATGTCTTATCTCTCTAAGGATCTTGTCGGAAATAAGTCCTGAAATTCATGCAGTAGGTCTGTTATTTTCGTACTAATTGATTCATCCCAATGCTTTTCAACATTCGCGACATTCAGGTTTTCCGTCGATTCAATGGTTACCTTCATAATCTTCAGTGGCTGATTGTACTGGTCGACGGGTAGCTTAGGTGTCGTCCCATCGTTGTTATCATTCATTTTTCCTGCGACGTTGTAGCAGTTCCTCCTTATTTTGGGTGTCATGGTCCATCGGAGTTATGATAGCTGCGCTGCCGGTTCTGCCTCGAAAATCTTCTTCTTACTTATGTGAAGTGCATTATGGATGAAGGGATTCTTATCTAAGAAGGAGAACGTTTGGCTAAAGCCAAGTGTTAACTAATCCCAAGAAAGTGTACCGAGTCATAGCTCCGCTGTGACATACCAACTCCGTGGTACTTCATCCAACATATGCAAAAAGGCATGCACCCACTCCTGCTCCAGTCGCGCTGCCCATTGGTGCTCACAAGCCTTTAAATGTTCGTTTGGGTTACCCTGGCCATCGTATTTTTGTCTATTCCATGCTGTGGTGTCTCCGAAACGTACCTCCAGGAGGCGTCGGCATAGTGGCCAATTTGATATCCTGGATTTATGCACTGCCCACCAGCGCACAGGAGTAGCCTTCAAGGCTTCCTCCAAGGCCAAGAGTCTTTGTGGTTCCGCTACCTTTCCTTCGAATTCTGTTAAGAAGGTGCTCAAATTTGGTAACCCTTCGTATGTTGGTAATGTGCATTCCTCAGTAGCCACCCAACGCACTAATTGTGTAATACTTGCACATTTGCGAAATGATACTTCATGAAGTCAGTTTTGCCAATTTTCCAGTGCCTCGTTTGAGTCCGAAGATGCTAAGCTAGAGCTGCGCCATTCCAACTCCCCTTCATCAGTTGGATTGATGTAATGTTCAGAAATATTATATAGGCTATCCCATCCTTCCCTGTCTTCATCTTTGGTGGGCTCTATGTATCGTTGTCCTTCCGCAGGATTTAGTGGTGCGACAACCCTTATTTCCCAATATTCAAATGACATGATCCGCTTCTTGAAATTGATGATTTCCTGATTTTCCATCGCCCAGTAGATTCCCAATAGTGTTGGATACGGACATGTGTTATCTACTATCTCTATGACATCGAAATCAGCATATGTTCGAAGTCCTTTGATTTCGACGAGGAGTTGACACACTTGGCCAAGAGGGGTGACCTTGCTTTGGTTTGCCAATCACAGCTGTACTGGTGACCACGTCATTTGTGGTTTTCCCATTGTTTCCCATGTTTGTTTTTTTAGAATGTTCACATCTGACCGTAAATCCAAAATGATGGAGTCGACATCGAACACTCTGATTTGTGCCGACATCCTCATTTCTCTACCCGTCTTCCTTTTCCTATGTATACGATTAACCCTGGGTTCCTAACTTCCATCCTCATATCGATGCAATAGCCTAGATATCTCCTCCAATGCCTCCTCATCTCATGCCAACACTAAGCAGCTCTCTAGGAAGGCTCTTAAGGTAGTGGCCTTTCTCTGTCACTTCATCCGGTCGAACGTCGGCAGCATATCGTAGATTTCTTCTTGAAGAGGTATGTTCCTCATTCGTTGCAGCACCTCCTGTTGTGCCTTTAGTAAGGTGTCTTTTTCTGCCCCTACGTCAAACGTAACGTTTTTCTTTCCTGCTGGTCGAACAATGGGATGTGGTCTGTCAACTCCTGTTACTGCTCCTCCTCGCGTTACGATTCCTACTACCACGGAGTGTCTCCTATCTTCTGCTGATATTTTCTGTACCGCTGGTTGGTTTTTATTCTAGTTTTGATTCGGTGAGGTCGGCAGGTTCTTCGTTTTCCATTTGGCGATGAGCTGTGGGCAATCTTCTATTGCATGGTTTGTTCCACTACAATATGTGAATTGCGAGGCCTGATTCAGGCAATCCCTTGCGAAATGTCCTTGTTTCCCACAATTATAACATGTAGGAGGTCCTCGGCCCCGTCCAGCGACCCCTCCCCTTCCAACACCACCACCACGTCCTCCCCTAAATCCTCCACCAAATCCATCGCATGGCGGTCCATACTGCACCTGCTGGTACTGTGGCTGCTGATACTGTGGTTGTGGGTATTGTTGATACAGCGGTTGTTGGTACTGTGGTTGCAAATACTGCGGTGCACCATACTGTAGTTTCCCATACTGTCCTTGGTCAAATTGCAGTGTCTGCATAAACTGCGGTTGTTGTTGGGCATAGTGTGGCTGTTGCAGTCCCATTTGTTGCTCTTATCCTTTTACCAGGTATGCGTCCATGTTTCGTTCTTGCAACAAATCATGTGCTCTGCAATCCTTTTCGTCATGCTCCATTGATCGACAGAATTTACAATACAGACTCGCCGGTTTCGACACTATCTTCTGTAAGTATATACAATCCTCTGGTCGATGCCCCCTGGCCTGGAAAATGAGACACCATGGTAGACCCTCCTAGCGAAGGGGGTTCGACGCCCCTGAATTCAAATACTGTTGAAACACTGAACAGTTATCCTTATGATGGCCTTCTTTTCTGCACTTGGTGCACCATACATCTGTGCAATTATTTTTCCTTTGCTTCATGTCCTCCAATTGGAGCATCAACATAGCCAGTTGTGCTTGAATCTTATCCATTCCAGCCCCAGTCTCTCCGTTCGGCGAATCCTCTAAGTTCATTGTGATTTCTAATGCTTCAGCTTGATCCGCAACCTTCTGCTGCATCAATGGTCCTCTAATATGTGGTACTAGCCCAGCGATAAACCACTCTTTATGTTGCAGGTCGTTAATTGGAAAACTGAATTTCGCTATCAGTGTCTTGTATCTCTGATCAAACTCCCATACTGGCTCATTCGGGTATTTCCTAATCTCTTTGAGCTTAGTAATGTATTGTGCTTCTGACTTGGGTTTTTTAAATTCCTGAATCGTCGCTGCTTTGATTTTCGCCAACGTTTTCCTTAGAACCTTAGTATATTTTATGAACCAATCCAGCGCACGGCCCCGAAAGGTCGTCGCCAATTGCCCCTTTTTGATGTCCTCATTTTGGACATGCTTCACGGTCCACACTGCTTCGCATAAAAACCAAAACTGTTCGGGATCCCCCGTCCCGCAATAATTGAAAAATAAATTGCAGATACCGGCCCAAATTAAATTGGTAGGGAAAGCGTAGGTTTGTTGAGCCGGTTAATGAATTTGTTATAGGATATTTGACATGAATAACTCTACAGATTTAAGATGACATTGCCAACATATTCAAGATGACATTGTCATTAACATATTCAAGATGACATTGTCATTATTGAAGTTACTTTTTAACTTGTAATTACCTAATTACCAATTTGTTATTTTAACTTTTAGATTTAAATTTTAAAGTTGACATAATTCACATAACTCAAAAACCGAAAATCGAATTGTTCAATCTACATGTGGTTTCCATGCATGCATGCACGCAATAAAAAGTCAAGTTGGTAAAGCAAGGTCAAGCACCAGATTCTGCAGTCTTGCAATCCAAGGCATCGCTAGTACAAGCCCAAACAACCCACTGCAACGCTTCGACCGAGTGATTCAAAGGCGATAAAAACCAAATAGTCGGTTCATGAAGTCTTTGGTTCAATCCTGGGGTGACATATTTAATAAATCGATCATAATGTTTTCGTTCCAGCAGCAAATTTCTCATGCTTCCTCAGTCACTGAATGCTTCCTCGGTCACTGAATGCCATGGATGCTTTAATAAGAATACGAGCATGAGTAGAAGCAATAGTAGCCCATCCACAATGAAGAAAATGCTCAAATCGATCACATTAGTCAATAGAAAATTTGCAAGTTATAGATGGTCGGTATCTTCTTTCTTCTCTCTAGCAGGCATTTGTGATGGGTTCAAAATGAATAAGCTACTAATTCCCCCCCTGAAATTGATATGACAAACATTAAATGAAATTGATATGACAAACATTAAAGATTACATGCTCGGAAATTCTTCCAAACAAGACTGAAATATGTGTCCCAGGAGGTCACAAATGCGTACATTTTTGCAAAAAAATAAATTGCAAGAACGAACACAATGCAGACACAAAAGACAGAAAAAATCAACCCAAAGACAGCACGGTCCACCTCCAAAACATGGTCTACAGGACATATGCAGGTGAACAACTAGAAACAATCAAGGAGATGACCCTGTTAACGGTCACGCCAATCACCCTGTTAATTAGTTATAGAGCAAGAAGATGACCCTGTTAACGGTCACGCCAATCACAACCCCTCAGGGTAGTCCCTATACTATCTTAAGTGTATTTACTACTATTTTTTTTGTAAGACATATCAAACTCACATGTTGATTTATCTATAGTATCTGTTTATGGAGAAAACAGGAGTAGCCAAGGGTACTAACATTTCCTCCTGAAACTCGGGATGATTTGACCTCGATGCATCTTGAGATCACCCATGATCAGTAAACTGTGAACCAAAAATTTAATGCTCATGAACCATAGTGCCTACTTCTAAAAGAATCCATGCAACTATGATGGGAGCTTAACCTCGTATAGTTATAAGCCCCTTATCGTATGAATGTCCACTCTCTATGGCACATGGCTTCAAAGGCTGCTATACTTTCTCCTTCACAAAATCTGCGTTGCCTGATAACAAATACTAATTTATTGGCTCATTTCTAATGGAGTCGCAAGAGAATTCCCAACAACATTGGGCAGTGCACAGGTTTAGGGTACTGGGCTCATTAACATATGGTTGAGCAAATCAAGGCTTCTTCTTTTTCATCCTTGGACGTATTAAAAAAGTTATGGTCCTCTCTTATTTAGCTAGAAAGGTAAATTGTACTTATTGTGACCCCAGGTCCCCAACACTAAAGAAATCATTAGGTTAAAAGAAAGGCTTCAACTTACACAATGATGTTTTAAGCTCCTAAACTTCTGTGATTTGCTGGATATAACAATTGCCCCACCCAGGTAATCATTATAGACTACTGTATTTGAAAAGAAAAAGATTAAGACCATTATTTTCACTTGAGGTAGTGGAAATATGTTCGACTATCTTCTATAACACTCAAAAGAATAGCAAAAGCAGAGAAATAAACTTACCAGACCACATCATATGCCCTCGCCCAATAGGAAATAGCAAAGGGATGTATTTTGCAGTAACTTCAAACATGTTACCATAAATATTATACTGCACAAACCAGCCTGCATGACTAAGAACACTGGGAATAATGCCACTGGGATCGAAAGCAAGTTGGGCTGTCTGAGCCATTACTAGATTGTTAGACTGAACTGCAGCAACAGGCGCCTTAGCTCCACACCACAAACCATAATTTTACCTGCCTGAGTTCTAAATCGACAGATCTTTCATGGAAATTTATGGAAGCATTCCAAGCGAAAGTTTAGCTTACTAATTCCTGTCAAATTGCCCCTGTTAATTAACGACTTCCGAGCTAATTGCTACTCTCCAGGAAACTTCATTAACTTGCCGACAGAAATAGTCCCAGCAAGAACACTTTCCTGCTAAAGCCTCCTCGAATGGAACATTCCACCACTAAATTCACTAATATTTGAACAGATGCCTTAAATGCATTGAAACTGGACCTCTTTCAACAGCTTTAGACAAACTTTAAGCAAGAACGAGGACCGCAATAGCCATCAAGGCCACTTACACGAGATAATTCCACAATTCTGCACCAATAAACATAAAATGTCTCTGAACTACTTTTTTCTCACATAATTGATCAGAAAGAGCACCGTAAAGAACAATTCACAGAGCCTTAAATTTTAAATTTTAAATTTTCCAGCAAATTAAAGCAAGTTATTCCCGATACATACCCTGAAACTGTGAGGCTTTACCTCAGAAAGTCAAATGTGCGGAAATTCTGAATTTTTCCGGAGCATTATCATTTCTTCAACAAAAATCATTGAATGCCCCTAAAGTCCAGGCTTTTCCACTGAATTTCTCGCACAAAACACCGTAAAGATCTATTCATCGAGCTTCAAAGCAAAGCCGCCACCAAATTTCGCTAAATTTTAAATTTTCAAGCACTTAAAAGCAAGTTATTCCCAAAGCATACCAAGAAACTGACAGGATTAACCTAAGAAGGACAAATGTGCGGTACTACAGAATCCTTCCAGAGTATTACCGCTTCTTCAACCAAAAACTAATGCTAATATGTCTAGGCCCCAACTAAAGCCACACTAAACAGAGAGTTGACACTGGTGCACAAAACACAACAGAACAAACTAGAACGAAGACAAAAATTCGAAACAAAAACAAAGAAGAACTTACCGAGTAAGCTCCCGCATTAAGCAAGACGACCGAAAACCCAAAGGAAACTTGCTTGGTCGACATCAAATCCGAACCAACCTTCATGCAAACGACGGACCAGCTTCATTTCTCTGCCGAAGGTTGCAGCAAATGAAATAACCAACGAAGACAGCTAAGTCGGAACCCAAAACATGCACAAACGCTCCGAGGAACAACCAGCAAGAACGCAAACAGACGTTGAGAAGAATTCTTCAAGAATAAGGCCAAAAGAAATCGTGCACGAAACCAATTTCATGGCATAAGCACCTCTGCAAAAGATCGAGAAATGTAGACGACCATACCCCTTCCAGTACACACCTCCACAAGGCGGAAATAAATGACACTCTTCATTATCTTGTGAACACCCAGGCATGCAAAGAAGCTATCTCACCTGCCAACGGCGCGAGGAAACAACTTCCAACAAGGAGAGTTCCCACAGCAATAGGCCATGGCCCATGGCACAGAGGCAGAAGGACGAATCCGCCATACCACCACAATAAACAAATGAGGACATGAAAAGACACCAATGCCCCTGCATTAAACACAACCGCAAGCCCTGCTAACCTGGAGGGCCAAATGTCGATTGTGGAAGGGAACCTTCTCGAACAAGGTCGTTGTACACAGGAAAAGGCCATGGCACAGACGACGAGGAGCTATCCGCCATATCACGGAAATGAAAACACCAATCTCTGAAACGACAGACAGACTGCTGCAATAAAGAAACACCATACAATAGCATTGACACACTAATAATCACATTCATAGCAAGTGACATCATAGCACCGCTGGGTCCTGCGGCACACGACTGCAAACTATGTCACGACCAGCCCAACCAATCGCCTTCTAGATAAAACCTAGGAAAAAAATTAATATAAAAATACAACTTACAAACATAAGCCCCGACCTTTGAAATAGCATTGTCCAAAACACTCCTGCCTAACTAATACCTCGACTCGAATACTATATGTCGAAGACATAATAAAATATTGTACATTAGTCTTGGATTTAGATATATACACATTAGGAAATAAATTCAAAATGTTGAAATCCAAATATACATTGTAGAAATTTGATATGACACTTTTGGAATTGAAATTGACACTTTTGGAATTTGAAATTCACACTTTTTGAATCAAATTTGCAATTTCGGAATCAAATTTCATGCTTTCATAATTGAAATTATTCAAAATTCATCATTTCTAAAACAGATATTCATACTTTCAAAATCCAATCTTGCACTTTAGAAACACTGGTATTCACACTTCGTAAATGAAATTCATGATCTTTTTAACAATGCACCACCTCTGTGCAAAGCATTTAAACACACACAAGCAACACAATTACACATAAGATACACACACACATAGGTGTCATATGTAAGTATGTTTCTTAGGAGTGTGTGTGTAAGCACACCCATTCTGTATGTGTGAGTGTGTTGCATCTTGTGTGTCTAACTACATCACCCATTGCATCGAAGTGTGTTGCTTATGTGTGTGGGAGCGAAAGACTCACAAATAAGCAAACACTTAGGTACATGTGTGTCAATGTATGAGTGCATCACATAAGTATGAATGCATATCCTATGTGTGTGTAAATCCACTTCGTGTGTGTGTGTGCGCGCACGCGCATGCGTGCGCATGTCAGTGCATTGCTTATGTGCATGACTGTGTCTCTTATGTATGTGTAACAGATGCACCCACACATCGGAAATGCACTTACACCAAACCCATTCATCCACAAAAGTGACGCATATACACATAAGTGTTGCACATACAAACACACACATGAGTGATGCATTCACACACATAGGTGATGCCCTCACACATAAGCAAAGAACTCACACACCTAAGTGATGCTCTCACACATTAGAAAAGAACTAACACATCTAACCCACACACTCACATAAGTGACTCTCTCTCTCTCTCTCTCTCTCTCTCTCTCTCTCACACACACACACACACACACACACACTAACATGATTGAACAAACTTAAAGGCATAAGAAACTTAATACTCCCACACATAAGCAACATGATATCTAAGAAAAGGGTTAGGAAACTACTCTTATACATTTTTCAAGCCCTTGATAAGAAGTTGTTCCCTCTATTTATTACATAATGTTGCATAAATTTAAATATTAGAAGGTGAAGAGTCTAGAATCTTTAATGCTAGGGGTCAAGTGTATTTAGTTGGAAAACAGATAATTAAATTTAAATACCACGACTCATGCATTGCGAACATGGATTTAGGTGTACAATAGCTCATTAGAAATCTCAAGACAAGGAGAATGATAAGATTTTAAAAAGAGATAAGTAGATGTAAGACAGACACGAAGTGGACACAAGAGGGATGCAAGGTGGATGCAAGAGGGATACAATAGAGACACAATCTATATGCAAAGAACGGAAAGAAGATGCAAATAAGATGCAGCAGAGTTGTAGAATGCATGGAAATGACACAAAAATAAGCAAGGAGATGTAAAATCAAACATAAAAATAAGATGCTAGAATACTATGCATCTCATTCTCTAATTTGTATAAACTCAAACACAAATTGGGAAGCCATAATGTTGTATTGTTATAGCGCTCCCTACTAGTTTTTTCCTTTCAACTCTAATCGCAAATATATTGAAGAGATGAAGATAATTAATTTTAAGCTTCATATAATAGACCCATGATTCTCTAGAGAAGTAATCAATGTAGGTAACTGTTAGGAATAGGATCGCAAAGACATAAAAACAAAATGAATGCGGAAATAAATCATAGAAGAATACAATACAATAGATACATCGATATACGTGGTTCTCCCAATAAAACAACCAGTGCTTCCTTCATTCCATCCAACAAAATGAAGGGATAAAACCTACAACACATTTGATTCAACCTCCTCTTCTCTCTCATGGTCTCATCTCTCAATCACAAGGCGCTCTCACCATACATTGTCATAATAAAATGTCCTCATAAAAAGAGGGTTGCATTTTAGGGAAAATATTATTTCCAAATATTTCTCTTTGGGGGCAATTCCCCTAAACCCACTCTCTGGGAGAAAAGCTCCCCCATACCCCCCCATCAGGATTTGGGATCCAAACGTAACTACAACAAAACCTTTGAATCACACTCCACAACCAACAATAACAAAATATTTAGATCCTCAAATGGAAGTCACATGTTTCCCAAAAAATGTTTGAATGCATCAACTCAAGAATCTTTTGAGTTCTATAGTCATTTGAAGAATATAAACTTTTTTTCTATTTACAAGGACATGCTTCACAAAACTCAAAATAATCAAGTTGTGCTCCTTTCAATCCACATGCTATCTCCTTCGTGCACATCTTCCATAGGGTTGTTTCCATGATGCCCCATCCTTTGTTGCACTCACTAGTTGTATACTCTCCACGGATGTTAAACTAGTACTATGCATGACAAGATTAATCACATCAAACTTATGCATTGTTCCAATCCTTACTCGCTTAGACCAAAGAATGATTTGACAAACCAACTTACAACCTTTTTTGGTGAATATAGTTTCAACCCCAACATTGGTTAAATAGCTAACTAAGAGTAGAGTATGTGTCAAGCCTAGCATGTGCCTCATATTAGGTATCCATTTAACCCTTCCATTTATGTACTTGATTCTCACACTACATTTACCAACAATTTCATAATTGAAATTGTCACCAAGGAATACCTTTCCTTTATTACCCTTATGCGTTTCCTTGGAGGATTGCCTATGTTGACTCGTATGGAAAGAAGATCCTAAATTCACCAACCATACCTCTTCTTGGACGTTAATAACCAATCATGTAGTTTTAAGATAGATGCTTCCCTTCATACTAGAACAATAGAGTAATGGAGATTAGAAGTTTCAATTTCAACAAACCAAAATCACAATTTCAAGGATTGAAGTTAAACTTTCAACAATAAAAAGTATGATTTTAACAATTGAAAAATTGTTCAATATGTAAAATTGCAATGTTCGCAATAAAAAATGCAATTTCAACCATTAATTGATTCTAATTCTATCAATCAAAGATTACAATTTTAATAATCAAAAGTTGCAATTTTAACCATATTTCAACGATTGGATATACAATTTGAGGGATTATAAATTACAATTTCAACAAATACATTGCAATTTCAGCAATTAAACATGATCCAGACCACGAAAAAACCTATAAAACCGTAGGCCAAAACTCAACTTAGGACATAGTTCCAAATAAAAGCACGTAGAGGAAATGTTGTGCAATATTTAAGCCATTGGGGCGAAACTAAGTGACAACTCCACCAGCAAACAATCACAATTTCACAATTTCGATAGTTAAAATTTGATAGTATCAATAACTAGAAATTGCATATCCATCCCCTTCAACTTTTAATAATGAAAGTTATCCACAAAAATGACACTTTACCAGATTTCAAAATACATGGTCAACTTCTAATAACGAGAGCTAATCCACAACAAGAGTTGCGTGCAGCTTAGTCCTTGCCTTTTATGTTAAGAAATAAATAGATAAAACAAAACTCTCTTTATTATTTAGCAATAGGAAGTAATTAATTAAGGGCATATTCTCCAAATAGAGAACTCTCTACAAGGAATATAAGTTGAGAGCCTATCTATTGATATGTGTCTTATTAGCATGTTTCTATTGTTGCATATTTATACTTGAATGTAGAACAATGATCAATGATTCTCTAGATTAAGGAAAAACATAGACTCAATCATTCCAAAAAAATCCACGTAAAAAAAACTGGATTAAGGAAAAAAGATACAAGTCAATTTCACCACAAAAAAATATCTAGATTAAGGAAAAATATGCAAATCAAATTTGCCCAAAAACACAAATATATGCTCAATCAATGTTAAAAAAAAATAATCCACATAAAAAAAAACCAGATTTACGAAAAAGAAGCATGTCAAATTCCCCCCCAAAAAAACAAATACAGGTTCAATAAGTGCAAAAAAAAAGCACAATAGGCTATTATTGCTACAAGCCATGTAAGTTGTAACTTAGTTGATATTAGTAGGTGCTCATCAATAATCATAAAGAAAAGAACATGAATTTGAGACGTAACCTATAATATTATATTGTATCTTAGTAGGTGCAGATACATGTAAAATCTTAATGGAAGAACACATGAAATTGCACTTTCCTTATCTGAGATTTGCTGTATATTAACATATTCATTGGTTTTGAATTTGCTTTTATAATTCTGGAAAATTAATGGCGCTATTAGAATCGGTCATTTCAAATATTATAGAACCAGTAAGATTTGCTGCTTACCTGTTGGTGGAAGATGTTGTAATTGTCGTGGGATATGCAACGGTACAATTTACGCATTTCAACCAGTGAAACACGACATATAAAAGGCTGGCCTTAAGCAGAAATCTGAAATTGCATAAATGGTTATCAAGAACTTTACCGTTGGGAATTGAGATTTTATACTTATAAAAGTGTATGTCTTGACCTGTACTCTCATTTCCCCTGGTTCTTCCATTCTATTACTTTCCTACATACACGGAAATGTTAAGATGCCCTCGATTTGCATCACATTAAGTCCCAATTGGTTATCAATAAAAGAATCAATAATTTTTTACAATACATAAAGACGGCAAGGCTCATCCCAAGCTCCTTCCGGACTTGAGCTTTCATAGTTATTTTAAAGTGTCCTTATTTTGTCCTATGCTCTCATTTCCCCTCATTCTTCCATTCTATTATGTTTCCTACATGCACTGAAGGCTTAAGATGTCCTGGAGTAGGTTCGGTTTTGTAACATAATCAATCTGCAAGTTTTCCATGTAGGGATGTACTGTATATGTAACTCTGAAACAAATGAAGACTATCGCCCTTTATCAGAAGGCACATATTCAGAAGGAAAATTTTATTGGTTAAACGAGGTAAGTTTTTTTGGAAACTGTTGCTGTGCTGTTTTAGATGTTCCAAAACATATGATCGAGGTTCCAAAACATATATCACGTGACGCCTTTGATTTCATTGACGATAGACGTCTTACCTGTTGGGAAGGGCTCATAGTTCTTGTTGATCAGAAAGCTTTTCGTCTCTGGGAACTTTACACAGAGGATGGAAGGGAAGCTGAATGGTATCCAGTGGAGATACTGAGTAAGTACCAAGAGGTGAGGAGATTGAGAAAATCGGAAAGGTCTAAAATGTTCACAAAGAATGAGATTAGGATGAATGAAAGCGACTGTGTTTCAGTCATTTCGCCATCAAACCATGTTGTTGCAGTTTGGAATAATAAGGAAAATTGTTGCACAGATGGGATGGAGCGGGTTTATTTCAGTACGAACTGGATTTTCACTTGTTTTCCTTCGAGGTAAACAATATCTGGTGGCCATAGTATAATTGGACATCTTCTACCTGCTACGCGCTAATGTTTTTATATATTTTATGCATATTTCAGTAGTTTCTACAAGGATTGGTAAATTTGACCTTGTTATTAACAAGGCACTGTAGATGTTCTAAATAAAATAATTAATTTTATTATTTATAAAAAATTTTAACTCAAAACATTGAGGACTTATGGTCTCGATCATGGTCTCGATCTGATAAATATTGTTTTCTCACTTGTACTTAACCAAAGTTTTTAACATAGGCCACTTTAATGATATTTTTGGGTTGTCATGTCTATTTACATTTAATAGATTTATTTTTTCAAGCAAAGTTTTAATATAGAGAGTGAGACAACGATTAATGATACCAATGTCTAGATCTAATCGCATTTAATTCTTTCGTAAAATCTCTTCATATATTTGATCATGGGTGTGCACCACCACAAAATCTGCTTAGAATGTGTGGCAGATTGTGACGATGGTCACTCCCTATTTTTTTGTGGCGAGAGAGATGTGCTTTACCTAAATCTGAGAACTTATTGACTTGTATGATTGTCTTAAGAAAATATTGTATGAAAAATTAGGGATAGGAGTTAGATATAGATTTATGCTAGGCCTGCAGCTCTGCTATTGTGAATTCAATTATTAACCCTTAGATTAAAAATACTGAAAGGTTGTTAACAACACATGCTAACTAGTGATTCAAATGTCAACTAAAAGTTGTTTCAAAACCTCAACCGATTCAGCTTTTAGGATCCGACTTGGCCACTTTTTCAGTTTATATGTACCTGGTTACCGTGGGGCATATGTTTTCCTCGTTTCCATTATCAACGAAATTCTGAGAAACAAACTGTACATACTTAGATCCGCAGTTATGGGAAAATCTGTGATGAATTCATCAGACCATTATATACAATAATATAAAGGCAACCAAAAATATGTATGTCAGACAAAGAATTGGAAGCATTAGCTACCCTTGGATATTTGTATGTGACAGAAAAAGTCAATTCTTTGCAAATATATGGTGGCACACTGCCTCTCCACATTTGCCATCTCTTTGTAACGGATAAAGTGGTGTTGCAGGAAGTTCAAAGGCTGACCATATGTAAAATGAAAGGACTTCTTGATTGCAGCCTCATCAGATGAATGTGCTGTTGAAGTGGCATCACCACGCAACAATTTCACTCTTCCACCCTGCACAAGAAAGAAAAAATCCTCAGTACTAAACATAAAATCCTTGAAATTATATATATAATGGGTTTACAGAGAATTAGAGACCTCAATTGCAGGAGGAATTTGTGGAACTAATGAGCTGCGGACCATCTGCAGAGTTCCCATGTTCGTATTTTCTTCTGCCCACAAAATGTCCAGTCTGAATTGCAGGCGCCTCGCTGGTTATAAATCACAGAATGGCAACAATAACGTATAACAACCAAAATCAGAGGCCACAATGTGAAATTAAACACAGAATCTTCAACGTGATTGAGAACATTAGCAAGCAATGAAGGTTTCTAGGAGCGACTTTTGAAGGGAATGGCACAAATGATCATCACATGGTAAATAGCCGCCAAGCCAACGCCCAAGAATGAACCCACCCAGAAAATCCACTGCCCAAAAAATTTAAAAAACAAGAATCAAAAACTGCAAACATAATAATATAAGCTGTAATTACAGAATCTTTGGCAATGGATACTCATGTGGTCTTCCCAGGCGTGAGACTTGTTGAAGATGATGGCAGCTCCCAAGCTTCGGGCCGGGTTAATGCCAGTTCCAGTGATGGGAATTGTCGCAAGATGAACTAGAAAAACTGCAAACCCTATTGGAAGTGGCGCTAGCAGCTGCAGGAAACATATGAAGGGTTAGGGTTAGTTTACACGTTTAATATGCTTCAAGCTAGAGTATTTCCTACCGTACTGTTGTTGTAAGAGTGTATTGTTTAAGTGTATATTCAACTATATATTTACTGCCCAAATAATGTAGTAGTAGTAAATATTTTGCAGCTGAATGCATATTGGTAGTCTACTGATCAACATGCATCCAAATGTATATATACATTATTGAATGTATGTATATATATGTAAATATCCTTCCATGCATATACTGTACAAATAGTACAGTAAATATTATGCAGCATATGCGTAGATATCTACCTATCCATATATTGTAATGTGCAGCTCTGTGTATATTCATCACCTATTAAAAAATCAAGCCTGCACAGAATAAATATACTACTTACAGAGGCACATGAGAGTCCCTGGCGCTTCGTTTGGCATCAGTGGTAGAGAAAACGGTGTAAACCAGAACGAAGGTGCCCACAATCTCGGCCCCCAAGCCATCTCCCTTGGTGTAGCCATGCGCCACAGAGTTAGTGCCTCCACCGTCCAATTCGTACTCGCTTTCCATGAAGCCCTTCACAACTCCAGCACCGCAGATGGCTCCTAAACACTGGCATATCATGTAGAACACAGCCCGGGGAAGAGACAGCTTCCTGGCCAAGAAGAGCCCAAATGTCACTGCTGGGTTAATGTGACCACCTGTAACACAAACACTATATTGTTAAAAACCAATCTTTTCCCAATCTGATAATTTTTTTGTTAAAACTGTTCTACACAGAGACAGTAAGATCCCAGAGCCTTTTCAGGCAAATCAATCCGTCAGAAAAGACTGATTACTACCTAAAATCCCAGCCGTGCAGTAGCGATTGAGAACATTAGCAAGCAATGAAGGTTCCAGAACCCATTCTTTGAAGAGTGTGGTAGGATATATGCCTACACTTAGAACCCATTCTTTGAAGAGTGTGGCAGGATACCTTTCTACAAGTAAATCTGGAAAATAATTTGCTGTATAAAAAAACTCAATCACACCTAAAAATCAGATGTCACATTAATCAGATGTCAAATTGATTTTAAATGTTTGCTGTGCAAATGGCAGAACATGTCAAATCACTCAAATATTTATATGTAGTTGGTATGTAATAGAATGTATTGTATTTTTTTTTTTTGAATTTTAAATAATGCTGAACAATGTGAAAAAATGTCCCATCGATGGTTATTATCCAATAGAAATTTAAAAAATAAGTAATAAAACAAATTGGAAAATCATATTATTTTTGTTCACTTTGATCAATATAATGTTTTTCAATGGATTGATGTCTAACTAATAGAAAAACACGGAACATATAGTCTCCTACCTACGGTAGGGACTAAAAATAAGTATTCGCGAGATTTCAAAATACATGGATCCGAATTATGACTTATCTCAAATAATATGTAGAAATCCTGAGTGGGCAACAAAATATTTAATTAAGGCAATGTTTTAATAAGACTGTCGCCCAAAAGAAGAATGCAATTTTCTATACTTATTATAAATAAAACTACTTAGGAAATGAGTAAATGAATGCAAGTTAATAAAAAGCTTTGAAAACAATTTAGTAACAATGGAAAACATAAATAATATCAATATCTTCACATTAAAAAAAGCTGACTCACTAGGAATTTGAAATAATGTAACAATTTTTTTTTAAATGATTAAGTTTTTATAAAAGAAAAATTTGGAAAAATATATATGGAATTTTAGTGTTTTTAGTAATAATAGACATTTTGTCAAGGATACCGTGCTTCGTTGGTGGGATTAAATGGATTTCATTCCATCCACGGGGGTTCAATTCCATTGAGATTTGTGCATGTTAGCTTTCCTTGATTCCTACGGAATAGGAGGAAAGTAATTTTTCAGTTGAAAAAAAAAAACATTTTGTTACCATATGTGTATAATTTTAATATGCAAATAATGATATATCAATGCATAGCCACTATCATTATTGTTGTATTTTTTATTAGGTTTATATAACTTGTTGTTATACAATAAATAACATGCTATGAGTGGAAATGACACTGCAAATTTAGAAGATGAGGCCCATATAAATAGTTGTGAAAGATCACATGTATACTAAAATCTAAGAATTCTAGCATTAGAGAAAAACTTGGGCTTGATGGTTGTTAAGGTGGACAATTTAGAAAGAGCCATAAGGGCCTTTAGATTCTCACTTTGCACTCTTCCCTACATCCAATTGGTAGATCTGATCACGGGGGGTTCACTCAGTGAACTTGTTACATAGCACGATCGTTCGCATGATATTAAAGAATACCCCTATTTTCACTAAATATTGGAAAATGCATCCTAAAATTGTATTATTGAACCCCCTCCCAATATGCCTTTCTAATTAAGAAAACCCCTAGTTTCACCAGATATTGTAGGTATCCAATTTTATCAACCCATTTTTAACACCCCCTTTATATCATATTACCAAGTTGTAACAAATAGGATCCTTAACACATCTTAGTATAAGCAAACAAGATGCTAAATAAAATAATAGTATAATGCTAATAATGATCCCACTAGGATTTCAAGGGCAACTGATCAATTTGTAGCATTGGATAGCGGCACACCCAAAGAAATAGTACTTGGGAAGGAAAAATGCATAAAATGCAACCTAGTCAAGAGATCAACATAACAAAGAATGTAAAAGACTGATAGTGCAATTCTTAGAAAATATGAGAATTGAAAATGTTTCACACCACAACCTACCAATCTACCAATTTTATATCATGTAAATACGAATATAGCCATAGAGAACTCATGTTTTCTATAAGCTTAATAAATTAAACTCCATAAAAATGCAAAATTGAAACCCTTTTGTGGAGGGACACCCCTACCTTCTTATCCAAACAAACATCATTGATGTAACATACTCTTTTAGCTGGAAATTATTTTGTGTTAACAAACATTATTATAACTTTTATTGTAAAGTTTTATGTTGGACACGTGTCCAAGGATGACTGTAATTTGCACAATCTATTATTATTAAATAAATAAAATAGGAGACAAACACTTAAGAGGACTGTTGAAAGAGTGGTTACTGATCCACTAGGTGGAATGGAATCTGGGGTAGAAGGCAATGGACAAGTGGCAGCATCATGATGCAACTAACTAGCTGTTGGTATGGGACAACTCCCTTGAAATTTGGTCATAGTGCCCTGAAAGATGGGACTGGAGCTTGAGGCTCATTTATTCTAAACTAACCGCTAAAGACCTAGGCAGTCTATATAATAGCCATCAAATTTTGAAATGAGGTTCATCACTTTTCCTGAAGAGGAAATTTACCTTGGGGTTCTGCTGTGTTGCACCCAAGAGATTTGATGAGGGGATATGCTATGTTGTTGATCATGTTATGAGTCTGCTAAAATCTGTTTGAGTCCAGGAGGTTGATTCGGAGTGCATAAGGCATTTTATTACAGGAGGTTGATGCTGAGTGCAGAAGGCATTTTTGCGTGCCTTGCTTCTACACAGATTCCATATACTTAGTGGCTCAGTAATCAGGCTCGGGGGTTCACTAGAAGCCAACAGTTCTGTTGCTTCTTCTGGAATAGGTTGGGAGGAACAGGCCTCCTTGGATGTTTGTCTGCCCTATATTCATCTACAGGTTCTATTTTATTATATGTTTCATACATGTTAAAGTTCTGTTACATATTAACTTGTACTGTTTTATTTTACAAATTTATTTCAATATCCTGAGTGAATTGATAATTCTGTAGAAAATTGATTTGATTGAATAAAATAATCTCTGTATTTTTCCCCATGCAAGAAGGATTAGCATCATACTCTAGTACAGAGATAGATTAAAAGAGAGTGAATTTGATAGGCAAATTTGCCATGATTGATGAAAAGATTACAACTCTGTTTATTTTTCTTAAAGTTTTCCTACTCTTAGTAAGTTAGATGATTTAGTATAATTGGAAGTTCATAGTTCTGCAAATTCCTTTACAGTGCTATTTATGATCTTCAAATAACAAAATTTCAGTCGTAAGAATTTCGGTGAAACATAGTTAGCTAAGAAAATCTTTGTTGTCTCATGTTTTATCAAAACCAATTTCATAACAATGTTGTACAGATCTAACCCTTTATTTTTCAAACTGGAAATTTAGAAGTTCTTGCCTTCTATATATTTCACTTTTAAGCCCGTTGAAAATTCACTGGTTCCACTGCAAAATTGTTGCTAAAACAAACACATTTTTGTTTTATTTATTACTACAATTATTCCTATCATATTGTACAAAAACCCTAGACTTTATTTTTTTTTACACTACTACATAGAGGGGGGTTTTAAGACAATATTTGAGACAATTTTAGAGTAAATTGTCTTAACTTGAGACAAAAAAAAACTTGTGTATTGTCTTAAATATTGTCTTTAAGCGAGTGTCTCAAATTATTGTCTTAAAAAATTGTCTCTATAAAGACAATATAAAACACAAGTCACTTATTGTCTCTTAAAAGACAATTTCATTTTTGTCTCTCTAGAGACTATAGCTGGGATTAAAGACATATTTTCTATATAGAGACAATACATCTTTACTCCCAACTATTGTCTTTCAAGAGACAACATGAAAATTTTTATTTAAAAAAAAACAATTTATTTTAAATGTGTTTATTGTAGGGCATGGTGGAATCGAACCCCCATCATCCTGCTTTTGAAACAAAGGTGCTCTTCCATTGAGCTAACACCCTTTAAAGAATTATGAAAAATCAAAATAACGATTGGAATCTGTTTGCACAATTATCACAATGTTCATCCACTTCCAAAAGTACTTGACAAAACTTGTGGTCTCCAATTATCACAATGTTCATCCACTTCCAAACGTAATTGACAAAACTTGTGGTCTCCATACCTAAGCTAGCCTTGAAAGTGATGCTTTGAAAGCATTCACAGTCCCTAAAAATGACCTTGAATCCATTTGGAGGGATATCCAATCACTTTACATCCAAATATCAAACCCTTCAATTCTGACTTATCTGGAATTCGGATTTTTCCTCATGCAGTCACAAGTGCCCTCTATTTTCACCAAATCTTGTCATTTTTATTTTTTACTTTTGGTTAATTGAGCCCCTTTTGTTGGCTACTCTTCAAGGTCACGTGGACTCTCTTTCCCAGTCCAAACTGTCATTCTCAAACTCAAATACCATATGCATTATGAAAGTGTCCAAGGAATATTTGCCCATTAGATTTGAGGGTGTAACCAATTCTCAGAAAGATATAGCGAATGTAAGCATATCATTTGAAACATAAGAACTCTGGAAAATTTTAATAGGGCTATTTGATCTCATAATAATACACAATTAGAAGGGCACAGGTGCTAAAACAGGTGTTGGATGATTGCAGAATGGATTTCTCACAATATAAATGGGCATAAAGGTAGGGTGGAAGAAACCAACAACAAAACAAGAAGCTTAACAAAGAATAACAACACAATAAGGGCATATGTTGGATGATTGCAGAATGGATTTCTCACAATGTAAATGGGCATAACGGTAGGTTGGAAGAAACCAACAACAAAACAAGAAGCTTAAAAGAGAATAACAACACAATAAGGGCATCTTTCACCATCTCTTATTTTTATTAAACCACAGATAATCCATTGGAAAATCCCATAGAATCGGTACTTGATATCCTATTCTTCAAACAAAAAACATAAAATACATTGTGGATCTGGGCTCGTTCTGATAGCTCGAGGCCATATGAAACTTGCCTTATATTACTTTTAATATATAAATTTATAAAGGTCCATACCTATGAGACATCAACTGCTCTTTCTTGTTGGGTATGTTTTCCTATATGGTTGTGGTCTAAGATATACACATTCCCAACTTCAAATGTGATGTCTTCTTGTTTGTTTGTATTTTCATGTGATTCTTTGGACAAAGCTAAACTTTGCTTGAGTGGGTTAAGAAACTCTAATCTCAAAAAAAACAAAACCCTTCTTTGTTTCAAATTTTTAGGATGCAGAGCTCTAATATATTGCGACGATGGGTATTACTGAGAAAGTAAATTATTTGAGAAACCCCTAAACTATTAATGGTTAAGGTGGAAACTCTATTAGGTCAAAGAACCTTACATGGAAAACCAAGAATAATAGACCAAACTCAGAAATATCAGTCACAATAAAAGAAAAAGAAATAAAAATAGCTAATAATAGAATTGGGTCTTCTTTCATAGTCAACCTTTGATAATGGATATGGATGCTCTGTGTGCATTGTTTTACATTTGTTGGATTTTGATGTAAAATTCTGCTCTATATCTGCTCATGTAAAAACTTAGTCATCTCATATTTAAAGAAGATTATTCTTGTTGGGATTTTTAAAACTTGAAAGGTTTTCCCCAGGGTAAATTTTTGTCTCTTGTGGATGGTTGACTTTGCTTTACTGTTGGTTATCTATTATTCATTTACTACTGCTATATAATCTCATATTTTCAAATTTTAAAGTCTGCTAAAAGTTAAAAAGACTGTTACTGCTATCAAATTCAGATCTATGTTAAAGACTTAACAGACATAATCAACAATTATCACATATCACTCTCTTGTACTACATTTATTAAATCCATATCCCCAAAACAAGACATGTAAACTAATGTAGAAATTTCTCACTATTAAAATAGACAATTTCTCTCTGGAAAATATATATTTAGGAGTATATTAAATATAAAATTTTAGCAAATTTGTCAATTCACAATTTATCATTTTCTATGTATCATTTCCCTTGGATTATTATCCAAATAATCCATTTCCTATGACACTAGGGAGCTTAAAACACAGCAAAAATACTACTATGCACAAAACATACTATCAATAAAGGTCATAGGAATCAGTTTAGACATGAAGAACATATTACTTCTTCCATATAAAATTAATAGATGTGAGAAAATAAAATAATGACATATATAACAATTGAAGGGAAAATAATAACATACTTTGATTGCTCCTGTGACTGAACTGGGTGGTAGCAATAAAGGTTTTGTATCCCAATCTTTAGTATAAAGTGCTTCATCTCTAGAATATTTGGAATATATATGTTAAGGTAGTTCATTATTCAACAGAAAATAGAAAAAAATAATGTGCAAAAACTACAACAAACACTATTCCTCTAACTTACATGGTAAATTTCATAAAGTACAGGCAACTATAAATAAGTGAGAATTAAGGAAAAAAACATTAAAGGATATTTCATCTTGTCATATTCCCTTTCATATAGAAGGACCATATATGGTGAGTATCCCTTTCATATAGAAGGACCATATATGGTGACCTACTCAGGTTTGCAACATTATATTTCTATTAAAATAAGAAAAATAAGGATAATTGAATTTTATCATTTTCATATCCCAGACACGAAAGCATATTAAACTAGTTATGAATAATCAAATCAATAATTATAAATCTATAATGGGATGCAAAGAAGAGAGGGCAAGTTATGGTGGATTAAAACAGAGCCACATTATTGATGTTGCTTTTCATCTGGGTTGAATTTAAATATCTATATTTTTTACATTTGTATATGTATATGACTGGTGCGTGACCTGGGATTCAAGAATTGAGACTCGAGCATCAATACTTGCGATTTTTTAATTGATGTCCCTGAACTTCTAGTCCAAGGCTGCTACATTTCTAAACATTATCTTACTTCAAAGAATGCCAATTATTGTTGACTCTGTATTTGCAATCTAGAGACAACATTTTTCTATATAAAAGTGGAAAGAACTCTCATTCTGAAAATGGTTATAATGGTCAAGATATTAGTATTCTGAGGTTGTAACATGTGTGTTTACTTCTTGCACTTAGAGATATTCAATTTCACTGTCAACCATATTTGAAGCTCGTCGTGTGTTACTATTCCATTTCAAGTGATTGAATGTCAAAATTGTATTGCTCTTGGAATGTGTGAAATGGCTATATGGTATTTTAAATATGCAAATTTTAATTCTACTGGACACGGGTTTGTGGATCTAACTATTTAGGCAGTTACATTTGTTGTTAGTTAACAATACTATATTCCACCTTTTTATTATTTTTGTTTCCATGGGTTATGGTGTGGTAAAATCAACACTTGGTGGACTTACATATAAAGTTATCCTTCTGAGAGCAATCTACTTTGGTGCTTCAGAGGCACTAGAGCTTGTAGAAAATGTTGGGTATGTTCAGCAGGGGCGAGATGATAAGATCTTGACCCACTTTTTTTAAATGAAGGGAGTGTACCACATAATAGTATTTAGAAAATGAGTATTACTAAATGGTGGAGGATTTAGTGGTATCTCTATGACATGATCTCTATTAAGATACTCATAGGTTGAGCGTTTAGAATAAATAGATATACATTGATGGATATCCTAGTAGCATATAGGAGGTTGTAATTATCTATTGACTAACGTTGAAGAGATTATAGAAGCTTATGTGATTAAGAATAACCTAACATAGGTGATAGAATCATCAAAATTCTATGTGCAATGATCTACCGTGAAGGGGAGAGCTGCATGCAGCATTTCAGTGGGACTACCCATCAAATCCTAGCGCATCGCATTCTTCCACGAGGAAAGGCGTGGTATAGTCCAGAATGGTCTAAGGGGAAGTGTGAATGAAGGATTAGTTGGGCGTATAGGCAGAAAGCGTGGGAGATAAGCCAAAGGGAGAGCCTGCGTGAGAGGATAGGTAGGGAAGGCGTGATAGCTGAGGCAGCCTGAGTGTTGGGATAGTGTGGAAACGTAGGCCAAAGGGAAAGCTGAGGCAGCGTGAGTGTTGGGGTAGCGTGGGAATGCAGACCCAAGGGAAAACCTGTGTGGAATGAAGGCGAGGTAGGTTGGGCGCAGGATGGCAGAGAAGGCATGAAGGTTGGAGCTGGGGATGCGTGGAAGGAATGCTATGTATGCTGAGGGGGTATTGGGTGCAGGCTGCGTGAGCAGGGATGGCAGTGAAGGCGTGAATGAAAGGGGCAGCGTGAGTGCGTGGAGGCTGAGAGTTAGGACGCAGAGGGAGATTGCAGAAGTGGAGCAGAAGGTGCAGGAGTTGGGCGTGAATGGTGTTGCACCTGAGTGGGGGAGAGAGTTAGGTGAGGGCCTGAAGTGGGGGGAAGGCTGAGCGTGGAGTCTGCATATTGCCTAAGCATGAGATGGGGCTGAAAATATGAGTGTGAATAGTGTAGCAAACACGCACAAAGAAATTAGGTCATTGAAAAGGAAAACCTAGATTTAGAAAACAAGAATTCCTTCTCATAACAAACCCAACTTTGTATTAGAGGGTAAGTTCCTTTTATAAGCAAAGGACCTAACTTATTTACATAAATATGCTCTAATACAATTAACACACTTAACTAAGTTTATTACGTTATTACCAATGTCCACTATGGGTTGCAAAGAAGGATAGCTTCTTTGTGGCCCATGCAAGCCATGGGACTCTGTGTTAAATGTGACCAACCTATCCTAAATTACAGTTAATACCCTTTAATAAAAACCTTATACTTTAAGGAAAGATATCACTTGCACAAAATTTCGGGCAATGCACTTTCGCAAATGCTTGCAAAGAAGATTCCTGAAATAAAATTCTATACTAAGAAAAGATTGAACAGGAAATTAAATTATTGGCTTGTTAAGATTACGAGTACATATATAAATAACAAGTGAATGTGGCCTTAAATAAAGCTATAGTCTCTTGGAATTGCAGAGGCTTGAGGAACCCATTGAAAGCAGAAGTAGTCAAATATCTCCTGAAAATATAATCTCCAGAGATCCTCATGCTCCAAGAGACTAAGATTGAAGGGGAAACCCTTCTTGAGATCAACAATTCGAAATGGAAGAAAAATGCAGGGAAGCCATTAGCGCTAGAGGCACCTCTGGGGGCCATGCAACTCTGTGGTCAAAGGAAGAATTTCAATTAGAAATCTCTAGTGAAACCCAAAACTGGATCTTTACCAAGCTCCGACACTCTTTAAGTAAGATCACCTTGTCCCTCTTTAATCTTTATGTTCCTATTCTCTTCTCGAAAAAGAAAGAATGTTGGCAAACTCTTTCAAATTTCCTTGAAATATACTCCCCTCAGAATATTATAGTTGCTGGAGACCTAAATCTTGTTTTTGAACCAAGAGAAAAGAGGGGAGGTAAGATTGGCAGGGACCAAATGCTACCCCTGGTTGAGGAACTAATCCAGCACTAGGATCTTTTAGATTTCAAGCCATCAAGAGGACTTTACACTTGGAAAAATAATAGAATTGGGCCAGATCACATTGCTGCTCGTATGGATCATTTTCTTGTCCATAGCTCCTTCCTGCTGGAAAAGTGGATGATCTCCTCAAAAATTCTTCCAAAATTGACCTCAGATCATAAACCCATCCTATTACAACTGGAAGAAGAAGAGAACTTGGGCCCTATACCATTCAGATTCATCCCAATATGGATCGAAAAATAGGGGTTCATGGGAACTGTCATCTCAGCTTGGTCCATTATTGTGACAGGATCCCCTTCCTTTGTGTGGGAGCAAAAGCTAAAGGCCACGAAACTAGCTCTGAAAGATTGAGCTAGAAAGCCCACTAATACCCCCACTAGGCACAAAAAGGAGACTGTTCGTCTGCTAAAAAACCTGCATTTGGATCTTGAGAGCAAGGAAATTACAATTTCAAAATTACAAAAAGAACAAGTGGCCCAAGCTAACTCTTTTCACTCTTTCCAGCAAGAAGAAGAGTATTGGAGGCTAAAGTCTCGAAGCCTGTGGCTAAAGGAAGGAGACCAAAACACTTCTTTCTTCCATAGACAATACAGAGCCAGACTTTCCATAAATCACATTTCTGAAATAACCTCTACATATGGGACAGTCTTCAAAGGTTTCAAGCAGATAAAATTGGCAGCAGAAACTCACTTTCTGAACCTGTATAAAGATGACAGAGAAGGCAGTGAGGAAGCCACCCTTCAATTTCTCTCCCACATCCCTCATCTAATTAGCAAGGAAGATAACATTGCACTCTCGAATCCCTTTTCTGAAGAAGAAATCAACAGTGTTATTTGGTCCATGGAGCCAGACAAGGCCCCAGGGCCCGATGGATTTTCAATCCATTTTTATAGGCTCTGTTGGGAAATCATCAAGCTTGATTTGCTTAGAATGATAAAAGCCTTTCAACAGAAATCCAAGGTGGGAGGCAACACTAACTCCACCTTCCTTGCCTCAATTCCTAAAGAAGTGAATCCAAGCACAAAAAGTGCTAACAAGAGACAATCTGCTAAAACGTGGAATTATTGGACCTCATAGATGCCCCTTGTGCAGCAACACTCTTGAAACCATTGATCACCTGTTCATGGATTGCGCTTTTTCCCAAGAGGTTTGGATGCTCTCTCTCCATGGCCTCAACATCAATATGCCTCTGCATTCTTCAATTGTATCACTCTTCTCCACTTGGCATACGAGTTATCCCACATATGTAAACATAGTGAGGCTTGGAAATGCATACCGTACAGCTCTGAAATGTGTTCCATATGTACAAAAACACATTTCACAACTTGGAAACATGTACGAAAATGCTAACACAGGTTTCAAGGTTGTTCACGATTTGTACCGTGCATTTCAGCATCTGGGTTGGCTGATTTTGACTTGATTTGACTGTGCAGACCCACCTTGGTGACTCTAAAACTTAATTGGAGTTTAATTAAACATTAAATACACTTCCTAGAAGCCTCCAACAACAGATATTTTTTATAAGAATGTCCTCTCATTGTTTCCTCACACTATTTGAGCAAGGGCAATTCTAGCAAGAAGAATTTCATTGTTTTGAGCAGCTTGAGCAAGGGCTATTCTAGTAAGAGGAATTTTTGTCTTTTAGGCAACTATAACAAGCATTGAGTGGTATTTGGGAAGCTATGGCCATGATATATTCCTGGCATAGTTGGAAGACCCTAAACTTGTACACCGAGATTAGGAATTGAAGGCGAGGGTGGTGCCAAACCAATTAACCTAGGCATTCCACCTGTAGATATGCTTTTTTGCAGATTTTACTAGAGCAATGACTATTGTAGTTGAGGTTACCCTGGTAATGGAAGACCGTGTCATAAAGCTTGTTGTAATTTTTAATATATGGCACCAATGTAATTTCTCCTACAATGTGAATGAGGAATTAAAATAAAAAAGAAAATAATTACACCGAAGTAAGCAATGTGCTTTACAGCCCAGGTGGGAGGACATCCCATTAATTCACTTGTGTGTAACACTAAAAAAAACAGTAAAACGATCCCATATCACCCAGTAAAACAATCTATATTTACCCACACAAATCACGCACATGGTACAAACACATAAATATTTATTATTTTCTCTACAAATTAATGTGCTTCTGAATGTGCACTCACCCGGATCTAGAGGCTGATTGTTACCAGCAGAACTATGCGGAAAATTATTTCTCACTAGTGGATTATCTTTTGGTTTTAATCATTGCGCCTTGAGAGGTATCCATTTTAATTGTTGCAACTTGGGAGATATTCTTCGTAGATAGTCATGCTGCAAAGCATTTAAAGCAAATCAATATCCCCCATAAAAAAATCATTCCAAGGAATATATGCATACATATACCATAAGAAAATGTCAATAATTACTCTATTGGCAATGGCAGCTCACATTGTATAAATAGTGATATAACCATATAGCAATATACGATAGACAAGACATTCGTTCGAGTTGCAGTCAATTCAAAATAAAGAAATTAGTTCATCAGTTACTAATTCAAGAAAACTGAGAATTGTGAGAATAATTCAAATGTGAGTAGTATTTACCTTATTTGCAGCAGCTGTATAAGCCTTCTCCTCAAACTGCAAAAGAATATTTTTAGCTTTATTCGCCCGAGGATTTGGACCTGTATTTGACATGCATTTCTGAAAAGTGTCCATTCTCCACAAAACAACTTGCCTTACAAACCTACTTTTTTAGTTTCTATTGGAAAACCAACCAACTGCAAGAACTTTTGCAAACTTTGAAAGTTTGGTATTTCTTTGCTTAAGATCATACAGCTTTGATAGAGTTCAAATTAAATCTAAAAAGAAAGACTTCACAAAACAATCAGGTAAAGTGAATTAACAAAATCCAAAACAGGGAATATAAGTAGATCATATCCATTCTGTATGTTAGTTATTTATCAGTAAAAATGAGGCTACGTGCATGGAACTAAATATGTATTTTAGAGATACAGAAGTCTGATAGGCCTTATCTAAAACGGGCACATAAACATTGTTGACCCTAACATTAAGCCAATTGGGCCTGCTATAACCAAACTACAATCTTAATGGGCTATTCCAATATCCTAACTACATCAGGTTGGAGTAACTAAAACTCATAAAGTTTCTAATCAATTCGGATACACAATTCTTGCAAATACGTACAAAAGGAATATGTCTTGACTATGCATTACCAACCAAAATCCATCCCCTGATCTAGTAAGCTATGAGAGGGATCAAATCGTTCAAAATGTAAACCTTTCTTCAATTTTGTGCACTCCAAAAAATTCTCCATTTTAACCCTTGATCTATTCAGCAATGAGAGGGATAAAATCACTTAAGATGCAAACTACTCTAAGTAGACTAGCCAAGCAATCACTGTAACACACATCCTCATCATCTCCAGCACAACATTCTATCCAAAATAGGAGAGAAAGGGTGTCGTGGTGGTTCCAAAATGGAGAAATCCCTAATGTTCCTCTCCTACTCCCAGATGATGATGAGCATAAAAAAACCTTGATGTTCCACTACGGAACCAAGATCATGATGAGCATCAGAAACCCCTAATGTTCCTCCATTATAGCGCCCAATGATGATTAGAATCATAAAACCCTACTTCCTTCCACTATACAACTATTAGATCCCTAAGGGAGAAAACTAAGGCCAATGAACTTAACCCCCACATACTTCCAAACCCTTGCTCAGCTCGTCAATCTGACTACTTCAAATTACTTAAAGTGGATGGAAAATTGGCTTTGGGAATTGCCAATAGTTATCATCGGCGAGAATGATGGCTCCTCCCTCACACAAGGGGAAAATTGGCTTTGGGAACTGACAATAGTTATCATCCGCGAGAATGATGGCTCCTCCCTCGCGCAAGGGTATCTATCACTCATTGTCTATCACCTACATGCTCATTGTCACTCACTGCTATTAGGCTCTGTCGAGTGAGCCAACCATTGCTATCAGGCTTTATCGAGTGAACCAATCATCTCTCACTATAGGCCAAGTTGTTCATACTTTCCCCCAAGTTTATTGCAACCTTACTTTGCATTTCCACACCAAATGTCTTTTTTAGTCTTCTTGGCAACTAAAATAAATAAACAAAAAATAAATATTAGAGCAATAAGCTAGAGACAATATGAGATTTTTGTCTCAAAATGGACCTACATGGAGTAGTGACTCGGAGCTTTGTTTCTTTGAGTTCTTTATTTCCTTCCTTTTCTAGGGCATTATAAGGTAATTGTGGGTTTACTATTAAAGAATCACGACCGACCACACTTATCTCTAACAACTTTCATGAATATCACATCTATTAGGAAGTTAGGAACAAACACAATCTAGTGGTGAAATCTTGAGGGAAACTCCATATAAATATGACATATTTTAACAAAATGATGCAATTTGGATTAACTCAGATGAATTTGATCAAAGGTACCAATATACGTATGACACATTTGACAACTAGCCCATACTTACCACACCTCTTGCACTTGTCCATGCTCAACACCCTACTCCAACTTTTGTCTCAACTGATTTTATTCTTTCATACAAAAGCAAACATGATGAATCTATGTAGCCTCCATTGCCATGTGTTAATGCCACAAGAATATACTTCGTGAATTACCCAATTGCCTATACATCTAAGATGTACCAAACTATTCTAACTCCTCTACATGATGAGGCTTTAGTTCTAAGAATTGATTTAAAAGTCACGTTTCACTTTTAATAGAGATCTTTTTGAAAGAAAAAAAAGCATAAGAATTATAAAAAACAATGAAGAAAAAAAAATAGCATACAATAACACACTAAAAAATATCAATTAAAAACTACTTTTACAAAATGTGGAAATTATCAAATAAAAACTACTTTTACAAAATTGTTAAACCACTTTGACCAACCCCAACATTAATAATATAATATTCAAAATATTTGAAGAGGGAGCAAATTTCCTCACTATACACATTGTTCGGGATGAAGTATTTCATTTAATGATGCATATGAATGAAGTCTTTTAGTTAATGATGCATATGACAATATTTCATTTAGTGATGCATATGATACTTTGTAATATAATAAGTCAAGCGTTAATCTTAAATTTGTTCTTATTCAAAGAGACATGCAACATGTTGGTTATTTTTTATGGTCATAAGATAATAAGATAATTTAGAATAGATATATCTTTTGACGGTTTAAAATTTCATATTTTATTTTATTTTTTTCCATTTCTAAGTCTCAACTTGTTGCAAGTTTTTGGTTTTTCTTTGGTTAGATTTTCCTATCTCGTCATATTTGAATGATCCGCATATGCATACATTTGAATTTAAAATGCATGTCCGCAGCTACAAGTGACCTTTAATTAGATTCTATAAATTACTTGAATCTATATTTCGAAGATCAGGTTCTTGACATATTGCTGCACATTTCATTATTGTTCTTTGAAAAAAAAAAACTCACAGTTTAGATTCTGGTTTTTTTATAAATTGTTGAGGCACGCAAAATATTTCTGCTACAGGAGCCATTTATGAGCTTTACAAGCAGGAGAGAGAAATAATCAATGCTACATCATTTTATGTTAGCAATGCACAGAAGTGGGGAGTGAGCTGTACTGGGAATTTTACGGGCTCTCAAAATCCAACTTATGTAGCAATCAATCAATGTCAATTTAAATATACATTAGACTCAGAACTGTTCCAAACATAACGCTTATCTCCTAGCTGACTTCGATACTATGGTTTAGGGCTTGAGAATGGACCGTATACAATTAAACTATAGTTTGTAGAGATACAATTTAAAAATACACATAGGTAGAAGATTGTTGGAAAACACGTTTTTGATGTTTATGTTCAGGTATGATTGATTTTTAACTGTTATTGTTGCTTCTCTTCAAAATAAGGAATACAATATTTTTATTTACATCCACTAAAAACACGCCCTTTATATTATTTATTTTCTGATATTTTGCTTGTTGCAAATGTATTAATTATACCATTCCTAAAATGAAAATGTATACAACATATTACAATCTTTATTTGTTCATGTTCCTAGATACATGATATTTTATTATCATAACTAAACGTTATAAATATTATGTACGTTGATGTTGTAGGGGCAGAAAGTATTAACAAATTTTAACATATGAAATGAGGCAGGAGGCTCAAATATAGTTGTTGTTAAATATTTCAATAAGACCAACGTAACAACAAACTTCCTTGAAATTTAGTTTTTTTCTGGGCAGGAAAGGGAACTTGTTGTATTCCAATCCAAGGAACCTATGGACCATTAGTATCAGCTATAAGTGTTACACCTGGTAATGATAAAAGATACTGTGTAATTAAATAAAAAATTCCTTGACATAACACTTTTCTACCTTCGATGGGCATAGTGCACCAAGTTCAAAATGTCGCAGTAAAATGATTCTTATATTGACTATCATATATTATTTAGCTTGTGTTGTCAATTGTAGTTTTTCAATGTTTGTAGAATTCAATCCCACTATTGGTGGCACTAAGTCGAAGAAAAATAAGACATCAATAGTGATTGGAAACACAACTAGAATTGCTACAGCTTTGATAAGCATAATTTTGGATTTTCTTCTTTTGGATAAAAACCAATATGAAAATGAGAATGAGAATGTAATGAACTGAATGTTTACATGTATAGACTGAAAAACAATACGAGAATGAAAATGGAATGAAATGATTATTTATATTTTAAGATTGTAAGTAACAGGTTGCACCAATACAACAACCTTAGTTTCCAACTTTTAGACTTTAGTTGAATAAATTTGTTAAATTCCTTCAAACTTTAGGGAATATGGTTTTCTCCCATGCTAGATCCAGCCAATCAATTGTACTCAACAGGAAGCCAAACAATTGTACTCAACAGGAGAAACAACCATGAGAAAAGAATGTCAAACACTGTATAGTAGCTACAGTTGGTTATCATGTTCTTGGCCAAAGAAACATGATGTATTAACAGTATTATTTTTCGTAGATTTTTGGAGAACCATGCCCCATTGGTAACACATCAGAGAGCAGAGTTTTTCACTTTAAGTGCTAAGCGGTGGATCTACTTCTGTGAATATTACCTAATTATTAATTCATAAAAGTAAGAAATAAAAACTAATTTTCACAAACCATTTCCTCTGAAAAAGGGAAGACATAGCATAGCCTGGGATGACACCACAGCTAAGATGTAACATGTATGTTGTTTGTATTTATCAAATGCAATCTAACAGGAATCGTGGGGAGTTTCTTAAAGGGGATCCCATGTGAAAATTCCAATCAATTCCCAAAGAAGTAATTGGATTCCTGACCACCAAACCAGTTGTAAATATTTTGAAGTCCCAAAATGTGATTTTGGCATGGATATTAATCTACCTATTCCATAGTAGCTTGGTCTTGATTACTGTAGTTTGATTATACACAAGAAGAAACTTGTGAAATGGAGAGTGGACTATGTGATTATAAGAGAAGAGATCCGTGTTCTGTGATCTATGAGAGAATTGAGATCTACATTTGGATCCGACCTATTGAGGCTACACAGTGTTTGAGATTGTTTTTACACTATCTAAGATAGTTACTCAAAATCATTTTCTTCACAAACATATAAAAAATCACTACATGATTCTTCACAAACATATAAAAAATCACTACATGAGCACCTAGAAGACAATCAAATATGCATTCTTGTTTTTTTTTAAATTTTGTTGTTTTCCTCTTTTCCAGAAAACAATGACCCATATTGCTTTCTAATAATGAGAGTCTTGCCTGGTCAAATAAAAATTAGTGCATGAGCACCTAGAAGACAATCAAATCTACATTCTTAGTTTTTTAATATTGTTGTATTCCTCTTTCCAGAGGAAAAAGACCCATATTGCTTTACCCTAATGAGAGTCTTTCCTAGTCAAACCTCGACATAGATGCTTCATTCGGTAATGCATGAACCAAGATGGTTGACTCTCTACATTGAGGACTCCCTTTAAGTGAAGAATGATTAAAACCTAGATTTTTTTTGGCTCCAATCAAACCTCGAGATATGTGCTTCATTAGGTAATGCATGAACCATGATGATCAATTCTCTACATTGAGGACTCCCTTTAAGTGAAGAATGATTAAAACCTAGATTTTTTCATCTCCAATTTGAGCACCATCGCATCCACTTTCCACTCTGTTAGTCTCTTTGGTGATCTTTCAAACCCTTCCATCTACATACTAGGCATTTAAGATAATTCGGTCACCTTCAACGATCTGAATCAAAGAATTACCACAAATTGCATGCAGGATTTGTGAGAAAAGGCAGAGTAATGTCTAAATTCAACGCTCATTGAGATTGTCCAGTGGTTTGATTTATCAATTCTTTTAGTGCTCTGTAGCAGATTTGATAGATTTATGTGATAAGGAACATGGATTTGTGCACACCCTGCTCAGGCCATGGTAATGAATGAGTATATAACCTAATACATTATCTAATGTTGTTCATTAGGCCCAAATGGACCCTATATGGCTCTAATGGAGGAATATCATAAAAAAATAACAAACACCCAATACATTTATCACCTAAATAGAAATAAAAGGCCATGATGATTAAAGAACTACCCATAGCTCCACTCATTTTATTGGTAAACATGAGAAATGGTCTGGTATAGAAATCGAAAGGCATGAATATAAGCACAAACCCGGTATAAAAATGGAGAGGCATGGATACAAGAACAATTTTTTAGCACATAATTTGTCTCCCTGTATTCCCAAAATATTATAAAAAATTCATGGAATCATCTTTACCCGTTTCAAACATGGAATATAAATCTAGTACTTAGATGAACCCATACAGTTAAGGAAGTGAAAAAAGTTAAATAAATGAATATCACAGTGAAAATTAAAATCATAGGTGGCTGGTAATAACTTTGACTATGAAAAAGTAAAATAAGTAAATATAACATATAAAAATATGTTTCCATGACAAAGACGGAGAAAAACAATTGTTGCTACAGAGAAAGCAGAGAAAAATGCAGCCAGCGGAAAGAAAAATGAGCATCAATTGCCATACCTGGTGTCTTTCTAAACAAGGTGAACAAAAGAAACCCTCCATTTTTTCTTGACTGTTAATGCTTGTCATACTGCTTGCCCACGGTGTCTCTAGTACCATTCTTTGCACCTGCTGCCCCAATTTTCACCGACTGAAAAATCCCTGCCTAGGGGCATGGATCTCAAAATCTGTGCCTACTCAACTTGCGGAACACACCAATAGAGATCACTTGCAACACGCCTAACAGAACAATAAGTGTGCTCAACAACACTGGACACTAAACACACCATTTTTCTCTGGTCTAACATCTTTCCACTCATTATTTCTTGGATCAGTTATCCTACCACTGGTTACTTTCCTGGACGGCCAACAAACCCAAAAAAAAAATCCATCGGAGCCGTGGTCTTTAAATCCACAATGCCTGATCTATACGGATCCCACATAATTCTCAGGGTTTGGCTACTATGACAGATATAGGGTTTTAATATGGGTTCGACCTCGAGTTTTTACTGAGCAATAATCAATGTCCGGGCTTTGAAGGGGTCCGAGGGTTTGGGAAAGATCGGGGTTGTGGACTTGGCATGGATTTGCGGTAAAAATTCTTGGTCGACCTGTGCACGCCCACACATAGCTCACTGGTAGCACTGCGGAGGAAAATGAAAGCCCTAGTCCTTGATCCAGTTCTTGAATCTTGACCCATTTGGAGATCCAGCCCTAGGGCTCGAAAAAACTACCAAACAAGAAGCCAGCGGCCTGCCTGAGAACATCTTACAATTTCATAGGGTTTCATCTTTTTTTAGAAAAAGCTTGCAAAATTTGAAGAAAAGATAGCTTTGGAGCATATCTTCAAAACCTTGCATTGATGCCGATGGAGGTCAATTGAATCCGCTACTAGAAGCTACATGTCTAGAATTGGATATGAGACAAATGCCTCACTTGAGGTAGATGACCGAGGAAGCATAGTATTTCAATCACCAGGAAAGTACTTACAAAGTCTTTACAAGAAGGGGTTTTTGTACTTGGCATGGATTTGGGGTGAATATCAAAGCATCAGTGAATGTGTTGTCCTTGTACTTCTACAGGAAAATAGGTTATAGAATCCTTTAAGCTGAAGGATGAGCACTGCACTACGGCCTCTGGTTAAGGGAAAACAAAAGAAAAATTTACAGGGTTTCCATGTGAAAGAAAGAGGAGTGGAGATGAAACCCAAATCCCCTCTACCTTAGCAAGCCCGATCTGTCAAATGCATCGCGTCCTTCTCCCCTGCTCATTATGACCCTAACAAGACTGATCTGTCAAATGCATTACGTGCTTCTCCCCCACTCGTTATGACCTTTTCCTAGGTTAAATTTCCTGTAGCCAAAATATTAATTAAAAATAAAAATAAAATAAAGTAGTCGATTTTAAGACGAAATTATAGAGTAGTCGATTTTAAGACGAAATTATAATTTCCTCTCAAAAAATGTCTCAAAACGCCCCTCCATGTAGTAGTGTTATCATTTCATAAAACCCTTGTATCAACATAACAAATAATTGTTATTTCATCTATAGTATTTAAAGACTATTGCATAGTGATCATTCTGGTTGAAAGGCTAAGGGCAATACCCTTTCCATAAAACAATTCAAGTTATCTAAGTTTCCTTTTCATTTCGGTCACCTACGTTTCAGCAAGGAAAACGAACCAAAAACGACGATTTCAAGTTAACACCTATACTATCTCTTCTACCATTCTTACACACACATCTTAAACTCGTATCATAAGAGTTCATAAGTTAAAATTCATTACAAATGAAATGATAACAGAGAAGGTTCCACATTTATTTTATACACATACTTTAACCTGGGTCGAAACCCCATCAAAAATGAAACATAAACATTGTTTTGGAAATCGAAACAGTAGTATTTTATTGTCTTAGCTCAACTAAGGATTGAAACCTTCGAAGGAGTCACATTGCTAGTTCAATACGGAACTAAAAACAAAAACAAAAAACCCTCAAGACTTTCAAACTTAAACGTTAACCCGGTAGCCGAAGGCACCTTTTTACAGACTCAAAGACTAGACACAAGTCTATTAAAGATCGACGACAGTAAGAAAACGACAACTGATACAACTTCATTGTTGTCTGCATCTGCCCGAGGTTCTACAAAGGGTTTGCCACCGGGGCTTATCGGTTAATGCTTGATATCCGTCGACAGTTCCTTAAATTTTCCCATGACGCTAAAGGTTACCTGCCAAAACTTTTAAAAAAAAAGGGGGGGGTTGAAGTTTGTCCAAACGAAACGTATTCGAAGGCAAAAAGAAAAACAAGATACAGTGCAACAGGAATTCAGGACTACGAGATTTTACCTTCGGGGAACGTTAGCGACGCCCTGTCAAAACAACAGTCGTAGCCATGGAGACATCTTTGGCGCCGAGTTGAAATAAATTCGAAGTTCATCACTACCAACGATAGAACCAAATAACTCTCATGAAAATGCACGGTTTGAACACCTCCAACGCTCAATTCGAATAACTATCAACACACAGAGTAGTAATACCTTTCAACAACGTACCTTGCTAATACCTAATTCATCTAGCAACTTTTCTGATCCCTCTGCACAATAGCCAAGTAACTTTACAAGATTCCGATGTTGAATTTTGGCCACCAGCTTCACTTCATTTATAAATTCTTTCTTTCCTTGCTTAGATTTAAGGATAGCTTCTTCACTGCTACTTCACTTCCCTCTGGAATAGTTCCCTGAGAGGTTGTGAGAGACAGACAATTAGTACGAAGAATTTGTGAATTGAGAGGTTGTAAGAGACACACAATTAGTACGAAGAATTTGTGAATTGTGAATTAACTTTCTTCGAACGTATAATTGAATTTTGTAATTGTTTTCATTTGGTGCTACTCTAACATTACTTTACAATACACCTAACATTTATACATCTTGAAATTACCTTTCCTACATAAATAAATCTGTATATCGCGGGCTCTTCTGAGAATTTGTAAACTTTACCTTTCCTACATAAATAAATCTGTATATCGCGGGCTTTTCTAAGAATTTGTAAACGTCCAGAATAGGGATAAGGTATGTTACCTTGTATACAGCGCCAAATCCTCCCTCTCCAAGTTTGTTCTTATCATGGAAATTTTCTGCTGCAGCTACCAATGTTTCAATCTGAAATACTGTGAAAACATTGGGGAGGTCGTCTCTGATTTGTGAGTCAACCCCCATATTGTGACCTACAAAAATGAAAATTGGCAGCCACAACAGCAAATGAGCAAAAAAAATAGAATGATGTGTAATTCAACGAACTCTAATGCTAAATTACAGCGCAAGGGAAAACATTAAGAAAACTAATGCTCTGCATACCTCTCCCACGCCTTGCAAATAATAGATACTTCAATTTTTTCCGATTTCCAAATACGAATACGATCACAAACAAGAGTAACAAACCCCCAAGAACACCTAAAATTATGGGTATTTTGATTGAAGACTTTTGCGGTGGTGTTGGTGTTGGAGAAAACAGATTAAAGAAGACTTTCTTTTCATATTGAACAATGCAGCTACTCGCTAAGCCCCGAGCTCCAAGACTCCCAGCGTTATCTTTGAACAATTTGTTGATCGTTGTTGACAAACATGTCTTGCACTGGCCAAGGGATATATCTCCCCAGCACTGGGCCAAAGCAAAGACTTGGGAAATCGAGGGATCCGTTGTTGAACGGGCAGCGTATCGATTTGTTGCAGATCCAGATGTAATATCAGATGACAAATCGGACAAAATATTCTATGCAGCCGCGACATAGGCAGCAGGGTCGGAGGAGGTAGCATTATTAGTCCAATTATCATATATACCCAGATCTAGTTTTCCAATAAAGTTATAGTTTCCATTATATCATAAGAAGCGGAATTTTTGATAAACTCTACTGCCAACTCTATTCTGACAATATTGCAGAACGACAACCTTTGCTGCTTGTGAACAATTGTAGCATTCTTCGGCAATTGCGTCTCCCCTGCATTGAAGGAGGGCATATATTTGGTTAGGATTCTGGCCATACACAAAAGTATTAAACCTTTTTTGGGATGTGTCTTGAACATCCACACGAAGGATATTCAACGATGTCTTCACATTGCTCACAAACACACTGTCGTTTGTATAGTAATTATCAGATGTCTTGTTGCAGTATGGAGTCGACCACCACTCATCTTCTAAGCTGGTGCAAGTGTGTATATTAACAGAAAATATGAACAACACAACAACAGTACATATAACCAAGAAAGACCATGAATGCTTTCCTTTGAAGTTTATCATCTTTGTTCTGGCACAAGGCAGGAGGGCTTTCAATATAATGCTTATAGTAGTAATACACAGAGTAGTAATACCTCCAATCTTTGTTCACCTCCAATGCTCAATTCGCATAACTATCAACACATAGAGTAGTAATACCTTTCAACGACGTACCCTGCTACACTTACAACCAGTTTCACACCATTAAAACAAAGGTGTCGAAGCACAGAGGCACCAGAGGACAGTTACAGGCTTAACCCTTCATTTCAGCGGCCTGTCGGCCTCTCTCCCCGGAGAACCAGGCTCCAAATGAACACAATGCAAAAGACAAGTGATAGTGTAGTCAAACCCTTAAGGTTAGCTCTCATCAACCAGATCGGCAGAGGAGATGGTGCCAACACAACAACGCAACAATCAAAGCTGGGGATACATTCAACCACTTTATTAATTACACATTCAACCCTACAAACTTGTGGGAGGCCACGTCGACCAGGGCCAAGCTACAGCACGGTAGGAGCTTATCGTTTCACCAATGGCTATCACATGAAGCCATTTCCGGACGTGCCAACGCAACAAATCCGTAGGAGTTGCAGTCCCGTTTTAATGCAAAAGGATCCCGTATCACCTCGCCGGACGACGCCTGCAAAAACATTTAAGGCAACGTCAGTATTGCATTTATTAATTCCAGCCAACCCTTAAATGTTGCATTCCCATATTGTATGCCCAGGGCTATCGCAACATTACATAGTATAGTCACATTAAATTGTATTTGCATTTTATTGTAATATTTTTACATAGTAACATAAATTAGCATACAAATAGAATGTGATATACTTCAAAGTTTCGTAATTAGTTATGTTCACGCCGGGATGTTAAAACATTTCCTAGTTTCTAAGTCATCATCGAGGCCATGTTAAAATTTTATGTGTATTTGCATATCGTAATGTTATAACCCAATGTTTAGCATATTAATATGATCCCGGTTAAATGGTTAAATTATTTCATATATTCTCCAAAGCCTCGACACTTAGCGCTTAGTAGTTAGGTTATATAAGTGTTGTTCCATTTATATAAGATTTCTATTTTACACGCTCATTATATTACATGATTTTGTTTATATGGTAACATATCCATGCCATGGAAATTCAAAAGGTTGATAATACTTTTATATAGTAGATAGGTTACATATTTATAAACAATATGTATTTTCATCTAGTAAATAATATAGTGTAAAATGATTGTTTATCATGTTGTTAAAATTACATTTTCATACTCGGGTAATAATACATCCTTTAAGTATGGTATAGTAATTGCACACTTTTGTAAGTAATAGTTTCCATAAATACGACAACCCCTAACTTGTGCAGGTCGAGAGGGCCTCATATTTTCTTATTTCATTCAAATCACTGTTTTGTAGAGATAGCAGTGTTCTTACATTTTCATTTCTTTTACAAATAAAGGTTAGTACCAAGTAGCTTTATCCTTATTTCATATAGCAGAATATAAATACCTGAGTGTTGGAAAACAAAACTGGAAGTTTCTTACCGACATCAACTTCATGCATGGCAGTACACAATCATTTTTATTTATAAAGACGACTAGTTGAAGCACACATAGTTCTTGAATGATTGGAAATATTTTAACCCTTACCTGCAGATCTGCGAAAGAAAGAAATAGCTCCAATGCTTTAGCTGTCAAGCTAAGTAAACCCAAGGGCACCCAATAGAAACCCCTTCAGAAAACATACAACAAAGTCGTCAGCATTTAGTTAACCAATCTATAATACATGAGGAAGTATTTATCATTTATCTAGGTCAGCATTTGGACGTATGAATCAATCCGATGATTTGGAGGTTATTCCTCAGCACTCCCAAATAAAATAACCCCCAATATTTATATTACTATGTCAAATTAAAAACCCCCCTTGACCCCTTAATACGGGGCAATATATTTTTGAGGTTTTTAAGAGTATTCAACCCCCCAATATGAATGGACGTGATATGATATTGCCTCACTAGTGAACCCCCCGTGGATCTGATACAGAGAAGCATCCACAAAATGTAGTGGTGCCAGAAGCAAACCCAATGAACTTAGCGGTGGAAGATTAAAGGAGTTCCTATATGGACCAGCCTTTTAAAATTTCAGTCTTTCTTGAATGTTTAGCAAATTTTTGTTTTGATTGGGATGATTTGTTCAATAATTTACTTGCCAATTTTGTAAGGTTGGTTCTTGGCTTAGTCGTATAGTATTTGAAATCAAACTTGAAATTTTTTAAGTTGACTTCAATCTCTTTTCTTCTTATTCTAATACAATGTCATATGGCTAAGTTGCAACTTCTTTCTGATACGAAATAAATCATTCATGTTAAACAGAAAAAATACTAAAGTAACATCAAAATATAAGATAAATGACTTTTCACTAATTTACAAAGTTAGAACTCAAAAAACCCTTATCAATTAGGCTACATAATTAAGAAGGATATAAACTAAATCCTAGAATACAAAATTGATTCACATTTAATAAATTCAAATAATTAATGCTTAGTTTTATTATTAATGCTATCATTAATTAATAATTATTATTATTTTTAATAAAATAATTTGTTAATAATTATTATTATTTTTAATATTTATAATAAAATAATTTGTTTTCATTAATATTAGTCAAATACCAAAATCAACACCTTAGTTTATGATTAAATCATGAATTTAAAGAACTTTATATTAATTAAATCCAAAACTTTAATTTATGATTTATGAATAAATTTATAGAACTTAATTTTAAAACATTTAAATAGTCAAATTTTAAAAATCTATAATATAAGAGAATGAAGCGTAGAATTATGAAACATATTAATAAAAAAAATAACTTTTATATTTAAATATAAATTTATATTCTAAATTTTCTTAAATAAAAAATAATGTTATATTTGGTGTATTAATTTGTTTATAAATATGTTTTAAAAAAACATTAAATTGTTATATGTTATATTTGGTGTATTAATTTGTTTATAAATATGTTTTAAAAAACATTAAATTATTTGAGAAATATTTTTGAAAAAAAAAATAACACCAAGTTATATTGCAAATATATTTTTATATTTAATTATACTTTTAAGAAGAAAAAATAGTACTAAATTATCTTTAAATAAAATTTAATTTTTTATTATATTTTATATGTTTGGAAGAAAACTAATTTTTTTAGTGGAATAATAATAATAATTATTATTATTATTATTCAACCACATCTTACAATTTAAGCTATGTTTTTAAAACTACCTCTGTTATTATATACAAGAAAAGTTACATCTTGTTTATACAATCCTTACTCTCATGGAGAGCATGGCTTCCAAGCTTGTTCAAGGACAATCTTGGAATGTTTGAGATTTATACAATTATGACAAAATTTGAGCCATATGTTATGCTTGGATAACTCCTTGGGCATTTTAAAAAACACATGATAACCAAAATGAATGCCAACACTATCTAGATCCTGACAGGACCTACTTATTTCTATCATGATTCTATTGACGACATAAAGTAATTGAATTACATAAAGAAATTTATGATGATCAAGGAAAATAACCAAATCTTGAGTCAATGTTTATGGACATGAGCGAAGTATCCTCCCCAAGGTTGGGTTTTGGAGCTGCATCATCTTGTGTAGCATCCTCCTTGCCTCTCTCCACTTCATTCCTCATAATAAGCCACATAACCCTTGCTACTCCCCTTTTTCCAGCACTAGCTTTCAAATTTCTACGATGAGATGTTCATATCGATGGCCTAAATGATCCATTGTCTCCTCCAACTAGTCTAGCTTGTTGAGGACTACCCTTTGTTGAGATTCATTCCCTTTTATTGTCATGGATATGAAATATTTCATATGCCAATACATTTCCACAATCCCTAGGAGTTTGGTGTCCTTGTTGGACTAAAAGCCAATGTCAATTACCCATTGTATGACCTCTTCATCCACCTATGAATTGGATGATATGCTTCATTGTTGTCTCTTTTGTCACATACCCAAATTCTGAATATTTTATTTCATGAGAAAAACATTATGTTATATGTTATTGTAAAGTTTTACGATTATTGACCAAGTGGGGTCAAGGATGACTATAATTAAATACTTTAATATTTTATTATTTATAAATAAAAGAGGAGACAAATATCCCAAGGAGACTGTTGAAAGAGTGTTCACTGACCCACTCGGAGGAATGAACTGGGGTGGAGAGCAAATTGACACTTGGCAGCATCATCAATGCACCTCTAGTTGTTGCAAGTGGCAACTTCCCTACATTAATGGTCATGTTCCCCAAGAAAGTAGAACAGAGCAGGTGGCTCAATAATTGTAAAATTGACCAAAGACCTAGGCAATCTATTACACCATTGAATGGGATCAAGAGGCTACTTCACTTTTACCTTGTGATGAATTTTGGACTAGAGAACAAGTGAATTCGATGAGGGGAAAGCTAGAGGGATTGACTGAGATAAGACTGTTAATCTGAGTTAGTACTGCTTTATGCAAAACTCAATATTGCTGAAAGGAAGAAGTCTCATTCTGGAGTATTGTCAACATCACTGCTGAGTTGCAGAGGATAACATTTGCATCCACCCAGTATCTTCACCCTAGTGGTTCAGTGAGCAGGCTTGGGGGTGCTAAGACAAGTGATTTGGTTGTCTTCGGGAGTAGGTTGGGAGGAACGGGCTCCCTTGGGTGTTTGTTTCCCTCTTCAGTTTTCAGGTTCTTATCTTCTTATGTATTTATTTTTACTGTATATCTATTTCTGAAAATGTTTAAGTATTATAGAAATCTGCAGAGTTATTCTAGTTAGTTTAATTATAATTGTGATTACGTACTGGTATTAAAGAAATAAAATTAGAAATGCAGAATGATTGATTAAAATAATTTTCTGTATTTTTCCACACACGTTATTTGTCGTACTCCAGTGCAGAAAAGTTAGATTACAGATAGATTTGAATGATTGATCATCATAGAATAAAAACCTATTTTATTTCAGTACAACCTTTCTGTCTACATTTCAGTAAATATCTTCTGTACTAAATGCAGAAAGCATAGTATTCATCTAGTAAATGGAATATTTCAATAATAGCTCACTACTTAGTATCGCATTGCATTTTATAGAAGCTTTAGTCTTCGAATAAATTTCATACACAAAACAAAACCTAGGATAAAAAGCATAGTCTTATTGTTTATAAGTAACAGTAATCAAATAAACATTTAAATGATAAAATTAACCTTTTCCAAACCGAACCCTTAAGGTTTTAAACAGTGTATTTGCAAAACCTAATAATATCTTTCGTTATTAATGCAAGATAATTTTAAAAGCAAAACCACCATCGAAAACAAAACTCTGAGAGATTGCATCATACCATATTAATCGCAGTAATGAAAATATTCATTATTTTCTGTACCCTTTAAACCCTTCATAAGATATTGTTTACATGAGTAATTTTTCCATTATCCCAACACAGTAGAAGTACAGCACGGGTCGAGCCATTTGATAGGCATCCCTAGGGTTTAAAAGAAGTTAACCCTTATAAGAATGCGATATATAAACTCTAAAATATTTAACACAGACCAGGGTTCGAGACCGTAAAGGCTCACCCTAAAGGGTCGTTACTTTTATAAAATTTATAAACGAATGATACAACATTGTAAAAACACAAATATGCAGGGTTCGAGTTTTGACTCACCCTTAGATATTTTAACTATTAAAATATATATGAAATGCGTTATTTAGGCTGAGATTCAAAACCCCTAACAATTAAAAAACTAATCATCAGCATTGTAAATAATTTAGATAGGGTTTCAACCCTGCGTCCATTTATTTTGGGACTACTACCATTTAAACCACAAACTGTATTTGCTAACAGATTTAAAAGACGGGCGTAGCCCTAAGCATATATAATTCGCAACACAAGATAATCAATAAATAAAATAACGAAAATGCCGAGAGCATCCTTCGAGATGGAAATCAAACCATACGTTAAAAACCTTGAAAACCAATTCTTTATTAATCCTTAAAAAAAAAAGTCTTTACAGAACTGTATAAAACGAAAATGTTGAGAACCCAACGTAGGCCAAGGCTCAAAGGTCCATCCTGCCTGTTTACAAATGCCATTCGGCTTTAAATTATAAAAACAAACCGGAGAAAATTTCATCTCAACACAATATCGTTCGACTTCTTCAACTGGTATCACCATTTCATAACACAAGTTTTGACTTAGGGTGTTAAAGAATCGCCAAGGCTTACCGGTGCTTATCATCGGAAGCCACTATGGAGTAGTTTCTAGGCAGTTAGTAGCAACCCAACCTCGACAAAACCCTTTCATTCCATGACCATCACAACAAATAAACAGATGTTAGTAACGAGTTATAAAGGATGAATAAAAACGACGAATACATTACACTGTGAGTATGGCCTTACCTGTTTGCAAGAGTCTTCAACCCAACGTCCATTTGTCATAGTGAAAACTGCCATGGAAAACCCTGAAATAGGGTGAAGCTTTCAAACCCTACCATTTTGGAAGGTTGTCGGCCTCCACCTCCTACTTTGCATAATGAACAAGCGAAATGAACTTTTGAAGGGTTTGATAGTCGTTCAAACCTCAGTTAGCTGGGTTTATCCCAAGACCCAAGGTTTTTCATGTGAAGTAACTGCCACGAGTTTCCAGTTAGGCTTCCCACTACGAATTCATTTAAGACGGTATTAAAGAGTCACCTACCAGCATGCCAGTGAAGGATCCACTACGAGATCATGCATAAAGACTATACATAGTATAGTTCCAAAAGTTCACGGTCATGTGATCATTTACCAAAGTCTTTTCATGATTGGGTTTTAAGAATTCAAATCGTGGTCAAGGTTAATACCCTGCCACATACACGTATAAACATATAAGTGCCAAATAATACATAAGCTTCAACCATATGATTTTAATCATGGTCACACTTTAATCTTAATAAAGGGTCAACAAAATTATTAAAGTCATCATGAAGCTCATAAGATTTATTCCATGTCAAATTTTAAATAGAGAACCTTATAATAAATTTTAATGCTAAAAGATAGTTAAATATTTATATGCTTTAAAATGTAGATGCATGTCTTTTGAATAGAAATAGCAATTTAAGCTAGGGTAGGTCTTACCCTAGGTCCTCTAATAGGATATTTTCTCTTGTGTGTCACTAATGCAAAAGTATATGGGAATTACAACAAAATATGTTTAACGTACTGTAAATGGATCTTCAACGGATAATAATAACCTCACTTGCAATATATGTACAAATAGGAGTAAGAGCATTAGCTATGTAAATAGCTAAGTAAGCCTCGGGGAATCCATAGGACCCCTTCATCAAAGAAAATAAAAAGGTTAGTAGATATAAAAATTATATTTCGTCACTTTGCTAAAGTTGGATTAAATGTTGATCCAAAAATAAAGTCGACACATTAATGCTGTAAACTTTTGAGACAAAAGCAGCGACATTCATTTATGAGATAAAATCTGCCGAGTCTTAACATTTATTTTTCGACAGTAAATTTCATAAACATTTATGATACTACGATACTTTAAAATGAATTGAGACGATGCATTAATAAATACAAGCACAACATCATAAATAGGATAGAATAGTCCTTTATGAGACACCTGTCATTAAGAATATCTTCTGCATAACAAATAATTGATATATATACTAATAAGAAAATTTTTAATTTTTTGTGAAAATTGGGGTTGTTACATCTTTCCACTTCAATTTTTACTTCTGCTTTGAATCCTTTATGGTAGGTTGTTGTAGCTTCCTTTGTCATTTCCTTTACTATGCAAACATGTAGATGATGCCTACCATGACTTCCCTCGGCATTCGCATGCTTGTGTTTCACTTCATTATTCATGGTAGCTAGAATCCTCCTCCCCCTAACTAGTATTAACGAAACAATTAGAATTACCAGATGAATTTCCTCTTTCATTATGTCTCATCACCCCCATTCTTTCCAATTCCTTGTTGAAGTGTCATGCTCCTCAACTCCCAACCCAACATCCACCTGAGCAATGTTTACAAGGAATACCATAGCTAGAATCAAACTGGAATCAAAACAACAATATCCCATACAAGAATCAAATCGACAATTTCCCTTGCCTCATTATAGTTATATACCATGCCGGGAAACTCGACTATGAATTCATCTCTATCGTTGCCTTTTCCAAGCATCATTGCATTCATATACCTATTAATGAATCCCCAACTCATCACCTAAGCTTCCATGATGATGCAAGTACATGAATTAATTATCAACATGAAGACATGGTAAATCATCTTAGTTGGAAGAAGAGCCCTAGTTAATGTCAAACTCTACTTCCCTAGACCTTGTCTCATCACCCTCTCAATGCGTCGTCTCTTTATGAGCTTGCTCCAAACATGTTTCATGGTAATTATGACCATTTGTAATTTTAATTTAACTACAATTTAAGTTGAAGCTATGTTATTATGTATGAATATTTATAATGTTAATAAATGAAAATGGAAATTTTTTCACCTATAATAAATTAAATTATTATTATTATTTCATTAAATAAACAAAATAAAACTGCGGTAAATTTATTTATCTTTTATTTTTTTTAAATGATAACATAGACGACTATGTTATTATTATGATTTTTCTATATCAAAGATCTCTTTGTTTTTATAGTTCGAAAAATTACAACAAAATTTATGTGAAAACCACAAAGTAAAGGATTTTGTTCTACAAAGAAAATGTCAAAACATATTACAAACAACGAACTTCATTCACATCATTATTTTTCATTGCTTTTAATTCATTTTTTTTTAAGAAGAAAGAACTGTACTTTTGCTATTACTTCGAATCAAAAAGTACATCTCCAGTTCATAAGACCATATCTACTCATCTTCCAAAAACCACAGAAAACAAAGTCTGTGATAATCTCTATAGTCCAAAACATAACACTGTCCAATGCAAAAAACTGCAAAAACAAGAGCAAAATGATTCATATCCCCAACTAAACTAATCCTGAAACCATAGTCAGTCCCAACATCATGTTCAGTCCTCATATAGGAATAAAGAACCAGAATGTGTTAAAGCCCCCTCTGTTTAATTCAATTTCAAAAGCACTATAAAAGTAATCATGTTTTAATAAGCTTAAAAATGAAAAGTAATGGTGCTTAATCTTAAAAGTGAAAGGAAATGTTAATTATTGATAGTCTTGTAAGTGAAAGGAAACGTTAATTATTGATAGGTTTGGAAGTGAAAGGAAACAATAATTATTGATAGGGTTGGAATAATTGCAATGTGGGGATTGTCTCTTCTTCATTAATAAGAATCATTTATTTATACATTTGAATGTGACTTTTGGGTTTTGGAATCCAAAAGGTTACATGAATGACACTTCAATTTTAGGTAATTGAGGTAAAACTAATATTTACAATATATTACACAAGAAACCTATGGATTAAGTTTCAAACATTCCCTTTTAATCCAAAGGCGTGTTAATTAGTCCAAGCATATTTCTGAACTTTTCAAGCTTTTCTCTTCCAAGCACTTTAGAGAAGATGTTTGCAATTTTCTGACTTGTGGAATAATGTCTCAAATCAATAGACTTGGCCTCTACATGATATTGAATCATAAGGTAACTTGTGTTGATGTGATTAGTTCGATCATGAAATATGGGATTCTTGGATGACTTGATTGCAGAAGTATTGTCAATCAATAGAGTAGCAGAATTCACTTGTTTCTCCTGCAAATACTCAAATATTCTCCTGAACCAAACAAATTCTATTGTTGTTTTTGCAACAGACACATATTTTGCCTCTATTGTGAAATCTCATGGAACAAACTGTTTGTGTGATCTCCAAGACACAATTGTTGGTCTAAGACTCATGAGGTAACCTGAAGTAGACACTCCAATTTATTTTTCACCATCAAAGTTTGAATTAAAATATTCAATCATTTTGAAGTAACCTGCATTAGAATATTTGAGTATGAATTCTTAAGTCCCCTTCAAGTATCTTAGAACTCCTTTTGCAACAGACCAATTTCCTTCATGATATTTTTGCAAGAACTTGGAAAGGATTCCAACAAAAAAGAAATCTATGATCTAGTAGTGGTAAGGTAGATAAGACTCCCCACAAGTTGTTTGTACTTGGTTGCATCCTCAAATTCATTCCCTTCTTTTGATGTAAGCTTCAATTTTGTTCCAATGGAGTAGGAAGAGGGTTATACTCTGTCATGCCAAACATGTTCAACATCTCTCCAATGTACTTCTTCTGGGAGATGAATATGTACTTTGGATTCTGAGTCACTTCAATTCCCAAGTAGTAGTGAAGATGTCTCAAATCATCTCAAAGCGATCATTGTTCCCTATCATCAACATATCATCTACATACACTACAAGATATACATTATATTTCCAACATTCTTGACAAACAATGTTGTATCATTAAGAATAAAGTGTTTGAAATTCAATTTCAAAAGATGCTTGGTTAGCTTTTCATACCATGTGTGAGGTGCTTGTTTCAGGCCATACAAAGACTTGATAAGTTTACACATCTTTTATTCTTGTCCCTTAACAAAAAAAACTTCCAGCTGATACATAAAAAAACTCTTATGGTCTACATTCAAGAAAGCAATCTTCACATCCATTTGATGAACTTTCCACCCATTATGTGTAGCCAAATCCAATACAGTAGATATCATACCCTATTTCTCTATGGGAGAGAAAGTCTCTTCATAGTCAATGCCTTCTTTCTCTCCAAAACCTTTTTCCACAAGCCTCACCTTATGCTTGTCAAGTGAGCCATTTGATTTATACTTGTTTTTGCAAACCCACTTGCAACCAATTGGTTTGGTTCCAAATGGAGGGCCCACCTATTAAAGTTACATCATCATGAGTCATTCTTCATGTCAATATTGTGTGTCAATATTAAGCCTTATGTGTCAAGGTAGTGCCTTATAGGAGCCTAAGTTGGACTCGGGAAACTTGGAGAAGAATCTTGAGTTGGACTCAAGGATGGATAAGCTTCATGTGTTGAGGTAAGTGCTTTTTATGTCAAAGTGATGATGTTTTACAGTCTTGCTAGTCAAGGCTAAGTTCTTGTGTGTCAAGACAGATCCTCATGTGTTGAGGTGGTGCCTCATGTGTTGAGGGGATGCTTTTCATGTCAAATCATGTATGGTGTGTGATGTACTACTAACCATGGTTGAGCTATTAAGTCTCCTCTAGAGACTGGCCACCTCTAGAGTGAATTACTTTAGCATATAACCACTTGGAACGATAGTAGAACAATATGATCACATCATTTGGAAAATATCCTTAGTATATTTTATATGGTAATTAAACTGGCAAATGTGGACCATGTAGGTAAGACGAGAGATCAAGATAAGTTGTGATAAGATATGAGAGAATTCAAATTGCATATAAAGAATTAATTAAGAGAGAATTCCAATAATTAAACTTCAGTAAATCAAAGGAGAACTCGAATTGATCACTACAATGATGTTAACAAGAAAGAATCAGTTAAGAGAGTTAACTAAGTGATAACAAAGAATATCTAGTTAACTAAGTGTTATTGCATGATGACACTTATGTTAAAATAAAATATGGCACTTGAGTTGCGACACTTGCATGACGACATTTAAGTTATCCACTTAACTAAGTGGGCAAGCTTTCAGTTAAGGGGAAAGTTCATCCTAAGAGATAGTTCAGTGAGTTAATGCAATGCATGAGAAGTGGGTGCACTTATTCATGCAATATTGATGCATCCATATGGAGGGTGAGTTCATCCTGAATTTAGAAGATAAAAATAAAAGCCGATGCAGAGAAGATTGTATAAATATGTTATACATGATTGACAAATTCAATCTGAAGCGATTTCTCTTCTCTCTTAAAGGCAATGTGCTTTTCTTTGTGTAGGATATTATTATGAGTCTCTCTTCTTTATATTTCCCTTGTTCTATAATTGCATCGACGGTGCTTGATGTAAAAGACATTCTCTGTTATCTATCAACATACCTAAGGAAGGTTTTTTGGGGGTTTTCTCCCTCAAGTCATAGAGGGTTTTCCTAGGGTAATTCATGTGTCAATTGTGATTGCTTATGTGTATGATTGTTATTGTATTATTGCAGCTCCAAATTAAAGATAAAAAGTTAACATGCTATCAGATCTCAGGGTGTGAAAGAGCTAAGTTCAACAATCAAGCTTGAGCCTATGTAGATCTTGATTAAGCACAGTACTTGAAGAACAATGGATTCAATCTCAGTGAGACCGTAATACCATCTTGAAGGAACTTCGAACTTCAATACTTGGAAGGCCAGGATCATGAATATCCTGGAAGAGAATGATTTAGATTGATATGTATCTAGTGTTATTGAAGAACCTATTTCTAATGCAGGGCGCATTACCTTCAAGAAGAATCAAGCCAAAGCAAAGAGAATCATTTATGGTTCCATGAAAGACAAACCGATGCCCGTGATTATTCCATTGAAGACTGCAAAGGAACGCTTTGAAACTTTGACAAATCCTTATGAGAAGAAGGCACCCAGTCTAAAGAGATCATTGAAGAACAAGCTTCGAAATCTAAAGATGGAAAATGACAAAGTTGTGGCTTCCTTCTTCACAAAGATATCTCATGTAAGAGATCAACTCATGAACATTTATGTGAAAGTTGATGATTATGATCTCATACAGGCCATTGCCAATTGTCTTCCATATTCATGGGATACATTCTTGTCTACAATGAATGGTCGAGAAGTGCAACCTAACTTTGAGAGACTATGGCATGATTTCCTACAAGAAGAAGGGTGAATCCATAGCAAGTATACTGCCTCCAAAGAAGAGAACCTTGCTCTTGCAGCACAAATTAAAAGAGGTAAGAAATATCACAAGAAATTATCTCATCAAAAGGAGAATGATTTCAAGAACTTTGATAATTCTAAAGTTAAATGTTTCAATTGCAATAAGAAGGGTCATTATGCAAGAGAATGCCATGCAAAGCAAAGAGGAAAGTTCAAGGGTAGGTTTCATGCTTCTACTGCTACATAAGATGAACCTACAAGAAAGAATTCATCCGATGATCAAGAGACGAGGAATGAGTACTATCTTATCTCATCCCTTTCTGGATCCATTACCACTAGTGCTGAGACATGGTTGGTAGACAATGGTGCATCAAAGCACATGACTGGATATAGGAGTGTTGTCACAGATATAAAGGAAAATAAGTTTTCCTGTAAGGTGGAGCTTGGAGAAAATACCACTTATTCGATTCAAAGTATTTGAACCACTTCCTTTCAGTTGGATTCAGGAAATGTACTGCATGCAGATGAATTTTTTTTTCTCGGGATTGAAGAAGAACCTCCCGCTTGTTTCGGTTCTAGAAGATAAAGGATTCAAAGTTATCTATAGACAACAAAGTTCTCCTTTGGCCTAAGCATGAAGACTTGAAATCTGCATCAATGATTGGAGTTAGAGAGGGAGGTCACTACAAAGTTCTTGGAGAGCTCATTCAAGCCATGATCCATGAAACAGTCAGTCTGTGTGAGTTGTGGCATACAAGGCTTGGTCATCTCCATTTCAAAGCACTACCTAGATTGCAAAAGATGGTGAAAGTTATGCCCATATTTAAATCTGATTTTGATAGTGTTTGTAGAGGTTGCGCTCTTGGAAAGAACATTAAGAAGATTTTTCCAAGTAGTACCAAAATATCCAAAGGGATCCTTGACTTGATTCATTCCGATCTATTTGGTCCTATGTCTGCACCCTCCTTGAATGGTTATTTGTATTATGTGATTTTCATAAATGAATTCTCTCGCAAGTCATGGGTTTATTTTCTGAAGGAAAAGAGTGAAACTTTCAACAAGTTTCAAGAGTTTAAAGCACTAGTTGCAAATCAGTATGGAAAGCACATTCGTGCTTTGAGATATGATAATGGAGGATAGTTTGAGTCCCATGACCTCAATGACTTATGTAGGAAAGCAAGAATAAAAATATAGATAACTGTACCCTACAACCCCCAGCAAAATGGGGTTGCTGAAAGAAATAACAGAACATTATGTGAGGTTGCAGAATCCATGATATGTGATCAGGATATGCCCACATCCTTATGGGAAGAAGTCTCCAGCACTGTTGTTTGTATTCAGAACAGAATCCCTCATGCTATCCTGGGAGAAAAGACTCATGAATAGGTTTTCAATGGTGAAAAATGAGATGTTGGACACTTGAATATTTTTGGTTCTCATGTCTACATTCATGCACCAAAAGAGAAGAGGACAAAGATTGAATCATCTAGAAAGAAAGGAACATTTGTTGGATATAGTGAATCCTCCAAAGCTCACATAATCTATGTTCCAGGACAAAGAAACATTGAAGTCAGCGGAGATGTAACATTTCATGAAGAGGATGCCTTCAAGTGCTCTAAAGAAATTTAGTGTGATTCAGATATGGAGGAGAATGAGACTCCCTTGATGGAGGATCTAGTTTCTGATTATCCCCTTTTATATGTTGAGATGGAGAATCCATAAGAGTCCTTAGATCCTCTTGATCATGAAGAGACAAAAGATCTGATAGAAAGATCACTTGATGAAACTCTTGCTTAGAGGAGATTTGCATGGTGTTAAGACATTCTGCAAGAGGAAAAAAAACATGAAGCACCTCCAGGCTCATCCAGATAGCGAAAGAGACTTGAAATATTTTCAGGATATGTAGTATAGATGAGTCACATCAGTGATTTAGAACCCTCTACCTATGAGGAATCCTCAAAGCAACAATTAGGGAAATATTCCATGGTAGAAGAATACAAATATATCATGAAGAATCATGTGTGGGAAGTGGTTCCTAAACCCAACGAGAAGTCCATAGTAACTTCCAAGTGGATTTATAAAATCAAGCATGTAGATGATGGAAGCATTGAAAAGTATAAAGCAATATTTGTGGCCCGAGGTTTCTCACAGAAAGGAGGGATAGACTATGATGAGACATTCGCTCTTGTGGCTAGGTACACTACTATCCAAACCATAATTTCCCTTACTTCAGTTTGGGTTGGAAATTTCACCAAATGGATGTGAAGACTGCCTTCCTCGATGGTGAGGTTGAGGAAGAGGTTTGCATACAGCAACCGGAGGGATTTGTAGTCCATGGGAAGGAGTCCCATGTATGCAAACTTAAGAAATCCTTGTATGGCATTAAGTAGGCCTCGAGGGATTGGTATTCGAGAATTGAAAACTATCTTCAAAGCTTGGGATTCTCCAAAAGTGAAGTTGACCCCAAACTATACTTCAAGGTTGTGAAGAACCATCCATTGATCTTAGTTCTCTATGTTGATGACTACGGTTCCTTACTGGAGAGGAGAAACAGATAGCTCGATGCAAGAGGGAGCTCACTTCTGAGTTTGAAATTAAATACTTAGGACTTATGCACTATTTTCTTGGTCTAAAAATTTGGAAAAGGAAAGATGAGATCTTTCTCTCGCAAGGAAAGTACACAGTTGAAGTATTGCGGAGATTTGGTATGATGGACTGTAAGTCCATGTCTACTCCAATGGTGTCTAATCCAAAGAAGCTAAGTAACACACCCGGTGTCACATTAACTTAACACACATAATAATATTGTTTTCCCTAAGTATTACATGCATAATGTTCATATGCATTATTTAAGCTAATGCATAACAAAAACATATTAAATAAATCTTTTAGCAAAAGCTTAATTTAATTATATGTCATGCATTTATCAATTCCAATTTTACTTCATCATTAATTCACATAATAAATATTTCCCATTAAAAATACCTTATAATGGACCCATGATAAATTAATACTTGGACCAACTTTTCTAGTAAATCCTTTACTAAAACTGCGCAGTAAATATTTTATTAAAAACTGCACAGTAAAACTGTATAGTAAAATCGCACAATAAAACACTAATATGAATTGTGTACTAATGGGAAGTTGGGTTTATTAGACTAGGCATAAGATTACAATGTAGTAATAACTGTAAGAACTAGGCATATAATAACATATCATAATAACTAGCCTATCTAGGGCGCATAAATGAAACAAGGAAATTATAACTTTGTTTCCATATCATTATGACCAAAGCAGTAAAACACTATAAGAATTGGGCAGTAAATCTAAGCTTACTTGGCAGCGTTAGGAAAAAGGTACAATTACAAGCATTTCCAATACATGAAATATTATGATAAACTCCTTATTAATCTAATCCAACCTATACAATTCCAATTCATTACAAGGAAAATCAAATCAAATCAATTCATAACTTTTAACCTTTCTTGAAGAAGCAAATTAGCCTATGGTTTTTAAATACCATTCATTACAAGGAATATTAATTAAGCTTTAACACATGGTATTTATTTTCAATTTACCAATTAAGTAAAAGGGTTAATTATGTGCACCTCAATGCAATTACCACATATTACCATCAGGTGGTTTGTAATTTTCAACCCATGGTTTACAAAACAATATCACCATTCATTACTAAGCTTAAATAACAAGCGTTAACAATTGTTAATTATTTTCTTATCTATCTATTAAACATAGCTCAAACATGGTTCAAACATTGTGCAGAAAATAATTACTTTATAAATATTTCATTTTTCTTAATGAGTTGAGTTATGCTCAGTAAACCATTACTTTATAAATATTTCATTTTTCTTAATGAATTGAGCTATGTGCAGTAGACCATTCCATGGCTAAGTCAATTACCCATTAAGCAAGAAGGCTCTAATTACTGAGCAGTAATAGTTAAACTTTTATGAATATTTCAATTTAATTACTATACAAAATTAAATAAACTGTTCCCCACCAAGAATAAATTTTCCAATCTTTACTTTCACTAAAGAATTGGTATTCATAAAATTTAGTTTAAACCCTGCAATTTAGGGATATTTACAAGCATATGGCGGAATTAAAATTCACACCATTTTCATGCATATGAATTTTAATTAAGTTACACATAAATTTCATTTTTAGTCCATATCCGCTAAATTTTCGACACTCAAATTGAAACAAATACGTTCTATGGAAAACATACCACGGTTAAGCATGCAAAATTTCCCTTCCTGTGAATTTATAATTAACCACGGAGATTTCAATTTTAGGAGTGCACAATTTCATTCCTTACTGAAAATAAAACCCATAAATACATTTCCAGACTCGGAATTTTCAGAATTTTCACCAATAACACTATAATTTTAAGAAGATAATTGGAAAGCATATTCAAATAAAAATGCCATAACAAATTTTAACAAGAAAACAACTTAATTTTAAATAATAATTGAATTTCCAATAGAACACTTATCTGAGAAATCGCTTGAAATGGGAAACTGGATGCGTGGCTTCCATGCTCCACCCAAACTTAGAGAATTATGCTATTAATCTCTCAATGGAGCACCACCCCCGAGCTGGGACTTGTGAATTCACCAGAAGATCTTTCATTCCACCTAATATCACTTCATCATAGGATTATCATGGGCAATTCCTCACAATTACAAAGGTTCACAAAGACTTCCAAGCATCCAGGAAGTACAGGCTTAAGTCAATTCCATGACAAACTATACACTTCCCAACCTGGTTTCATTCCAATCACACCACATTGAAAACCATCATTGCTTAACCAGTGCACAGGAAATCCACCAGAACGGTTTATGTATAATTCGCCATTTCCTTGACCACAAAACAACAGTAAAAAATAACCTTAAACAATCAAAGGTTCAGGGATAAATAAGGCAAGTTCAATGGCTAGAGTTTCCTCTGCTCCCGATTTAGTTTCTCCATGTGCTTGTACACTCCCAGCTCTACAAGTTCACTGCAAAACTTATATTTTTCCTCTTTAGACTTCTTCCCAGGCATAGGTAATTTCAGACCTCCTTTGCTCTAAATCATTTTTCCTCGAATGCCCCCCCCCCTCGGAATTGAATTAGTTTACTTTTGGCATGCATAAGTTAAATGCATGACACGTTTAAACCACGTGGGATCTCCAAAAGACCCATGTTTCTCTCTTTTAATTAAAACGCATAAACACTTCCCTTCATCCCACATATTCATAATTAAGATTTAAACCTAAGTCTTAAGTTATTCGTATGGAATTGTGACTTAGCCAAAACTTTAGGTATTTTTAGGGACTTAGGATTATAAAAAGGGTCATAGAAAAGGTTTCCCCACCTAAGGCATTTTAACCCCCTTGCTAACTCTAGTGAATACACAAGTCCCCTATCTTTTCAGCATTCTGCCTCAGCCACAACCAGTTATATTTTTTATTATTATAATGTCGGAATGTACAAGTATCTCACCTTTCAAGCATTACATAATAATATTCACATTGTGCTTAAGATCAATTCAGGGGTCTTAACCTTACATTCCCCTCCCCCTTAAAGTCTACACTGTCATCGGTGTTTCATTGTTCAAAATACATAAACAATATTAACATATATAAAAAATTCACAAAATGTTACAGGGATGTCCCTGCATTTGAGCTCTCAGCCTATCTTTTTAAACTGATCCAGGTCCTCTGGATTCTATCCTACTTCAACATGCTTCTCCTAGCAATTAGAATCTTCCAACTCAGCTAGCAGATTGACCAAAACTGGAACTCTCTCAATTGTTTCACTTTCCAACTCTGTCATGGGTTTTGAAATTTCAATCTTTTCAGGATTCTTGCTACCTCTTGTTGGACATTTATTGAGGTAATGATTATCACCCCAATTCCAACATTTCACAATTGGCTTGAATTTATTTTCAATGTTTCCTTCTATTTGCACCTCAGTCACATTTATTTCTATGTGAGGGTGTTTCTTGATTGACCAATCTGGCAGGGACTGTTTTAAAATTTCTTGGCAATCACCCTTTGCCATGGTTTCCACAACACCTTTTACTTCCTTTTGCAAACAAATTGAATCCTGCAAAATTTCAAGGTTCATTGCATTCTATTGCTTTTGCAATTTTATCATCTTTCCAATATTTTCTTGGGTCTTCTTAATTGCTTGAAGCAGTTCTTCAGTCAGGTGAAGAATTATTTGACTAGCTGCTATATTTTATGTATACAAATACTCACTCTTCTCCCATTAACATAAACTTGCTTCGTTCTTTTAACTGCTACAACCAAATTGGTTTGAATCTTACCTATGAAATTCATCAACGTGAATCCCATTAGGACAAACATGATCATGCATATTAAAATCAGCCATTTTATTTACTTAAATGACTTTTTTTATGCTTGCTTCAGAAGCTTTCACACATTTCATGCTTAACCCAGGCAATGCAAATAAATTAACTTTTTTTTTCATCTTCATTTCTTTTTATAGAATTTTATTCATTTCAGCATTTATTGTTTAGTTCAAACATAAATAAATACAATAAATTCCAGTTGCAGCATACATTTTAACACTTTCTTTCCCTAGATAGTAATAACAAAAGTAAAAGAGAAGAGTAAGATCCCTCCTCTTAGTTTTATCCCAATTTGGAGCCCCACAACTATGGCTTTCCTACTCCTTGGTCTCTTACACTTAAAAATGCAGACATTTGATTTGCATAATCATATATAGAGGAGATACATCCCCAATGCATGTAGCTGAGGAAAACTTGTCCTCAACTCTGCATAATTTAGCTAGAGGTGACACATCCTCAATGCAATCAATCGAAGGAAACCCATCATTGGCTTGCATAAATTTAATAAGAGGAATCATATCCTCAATGCAATCGGCCAAAGGAAATTCATCCTTGGCTTGTATAGTCTTCTTCTTCTTTAGATTTGCTCCTTTCTTCACTTCTCTTCTTCAATATGAAAGCACCAACTTGCATATATACCTGATAAACACAAAATATCTATCCAAGCTCATTAGTATCATACAATTATCAAAATGTATTATCATAAAACTAAAAACATATCATTTTGCGCGACTAACTTCTCGTCACTAAAACATCAATAATGCATCCATTCCCTTAAGGTGTAATCAATGTCAGCAACCATGACACAACAAAACACCAAGAATGTATCCATTCCTTTTAGGTTTGTGCCATGTCAGTTGGACTTGTTGCTTAAGTATCTTTTCAAAGTAAAAACATTTTCTGAATATTATCTCCTATAAAAATTCTTATAAATTTTAAATCGAGGTTAGGGTAAATATATCCCCCCTCTTGCTCAAGGTTTGAGAAAATTTTTAATTTCCTTATTTGTGCCACATTCTTCAATCAAACATGATGAAGAACCTCTTGGATGACCCTAGAGAACTCTAATATTGCAATCTCTTTCTCTGCATCTAAATTTTTAGTTTTGCAGTTTCATCCATTGCATCACTTACAGGTAATAGCATTAGATACATACAAATAAATCCTATCAGATAACTTTAGTTAACAACTAGTAACAAGTTATTGTTAAATATACAGCATCGGGAGACATTCTCCAAACCAATCTTGTGCGGCCAAGATTGATCCTCCCGTATAGAGGTGAGCACTTTGATTGCCTTCTGTGTAAAGGTTATTCCTCCCATATAGAGGTAATTGATCAAATTAATGATGTTTTAAAGTCTTTTTGGACAAGGCTCTGGACTTGTGTGTCAAGGCATGATTCTCATGTGAACCTTCCGTATAAAGGTATCCATTGGATGGACCTCCTGTATAGAGGTGGACCTTCTGTATTAAGGTCATGTTTTACTTGTTAAAAGCATTTAATGTTGTGTGATGTATTATTAACCATGATCATCGGTTGATATTAAGTCTCCTTTAGAGATTGACCACCTCTAAAGTGAATTACTTTAGCATATGATCATTTGGTCCGAAATAATATAATATGATCATATCATACGATAATTCTTCTTAGTATAATGTAATGTGATGGATAATTACAGTTAGCACATAGTGACCGTGCAGTAAAAGTTAAAGAGACAAAAATAAATTCATAGAGAAAAAGAGAATTTGAATTGATCAGGAGATGACTAAGTGAACTCGAATTGTCAAGCTTCATTTAAATCCACAATGAATGCCTCGGTTAACTAAATAACTAATAGTGGTCACTACAAGTAAATCAATCAACATGATTTCAGTTAATAATAGTTAACTAGCATTAAATAAGAAGGACCGGTTAACTAAAGTGTTTTCACTTTAGTTAAACTAAAAGATGACACTTCAATAAATCAAGGAGAACTCGAATTGATCACTACAATAATGTTATCAAGAAAGAATCAGAACAATGCAATTGACGGGAGCGAGTTTCTTGGAGCGAGGTTTCTTGGAGCGGATTTTTTTTGCTATAGCTTGGGCGGCCAGGGCTTGGCCCAGCCGCCCCTCCCCTGTTGAGTGTTGTTTCCTTGCAGGAACGGAGTGCGGTGGAGGCAGTTCTGGAGCGTAGGGTCTCAGGGTTCGTGTGGCTTTGCCATTGAAACGGTGGCTCTTGAACGGCGACGGCGATCTTGGTTCCGCCCAGATCTATCTGCCCAATGGTGTCCGGCGTGCGGCCGTGAGGGTTATGGCTGTCACGAAGCTGAATGACAGAGCCGTGTTGATTGTATGCGTTGCGTATACTTCTACGGAGGAAATTGTTCATGCCGTCCAGGGGGCTTGCCAGGGTTTCATTTAAATATTGGGGAGAATTTAGTTGGGTGTGTTACGGTGGAAGATATTGAGTGGCATTTATACACGGCGGGGTGTCCGGATCCAGATTTGCTGATCAGGACGTCCAGAGAGACGAGGCTCAGCAATTTCTTGCTTTGGCAGTCAGGATTTTGTTATCTGCAGCCGTGTGGGGTTATGTGGCCTGAGTTTTCGTTCAGATATTTTTTCATGGCGGTTTTGCGTTAGCTTATCCTGGGTTGCTATCGACGGCGGTCCAGATCTTAACTGGCGACCCTTCCTGCTGTTCTTATGGAGCGGCGTTTCAATTGCAATGGTGGGCGTGGCAAGGCGGAGGTGCCTGCACATCGGTGCTCCTCCTTGCGGCCGGAACAGCGATCGTAGTCGCAGCTCAGATCTGTGACAACCCCGCCAACATGCCCATGCTTCTTCTTGGCTATGGCTCCGTGTGTTACAGGCCTGAGCAACGACATGCTGTCTTTGCTGGGTCGCCAGAGCCTGACTGAGCCAGATTCGGCGAGCTTTGATGGGGTTTTCGTTTCAGAACCGGTGGCTTTTACACCAGTGTGTTTCCTGATCGTTTTCTTCCTTCTGCGAAGGTCTCTTCTTTCCTTTTCAGCACAATATGAGTGGGTTTATTTTTTTCGTGCCAACGTTTGGCTGATCTGATTAGGGCTCTGCCATTCATGGCTGGCCTGAATATATGTACATTTTTGAGCCACTTTTGCGGCTTTTAGATGTAGTTATGATTTGTTTCTGCTTATATGGGACAGAAATTTGTGAAAATGTAGGGATCCTTGTTGATTCTACTACATCTGCAATATGTAATTTTGATCATCTTTTTGAAATAAAATTACGGACATTTTCCAAGGAAAAAAAAAAAAAATCAAGAAAGAATCAGTTAAAGAGAGTTAACTAAGTGACAACAAATAAGATCTAGTTAACTAAGTGTTATTGCATGATGACACTTATGTTAAACTAAAATATGGCACTTGAGTTGTGACACTTGCATGACGACACTTAAGTTATCCACCTAACTAAGTGGGAAAGATTTCAGTTAAGAGGTGAGTTCATCCTAAGAGACATTTAAGTGAGATAAAGCACCGCATGAGAAGTGGAGCGCACTTCTTCATGCAAGATTGATACATCTAGTCTGAGGTCGAGTTCATCTTGAAGTTAGAAAGAAGCCTATGCATGAGAAGAATGTATAAATATGCTATATAATATTGATGAATTCAATGTGAAGCGAATTCTCTTCTCCATTGAAGGCAAGGTACTTCTCTTTGTGCAAGTTATTGTTCTTGCTTGTTATTGATGTGTTGGGCACATTGGAAAACACATCCGATTGATCTCTCTTCTCTATTGCTTTTGTATCTTCACCAAGATTTTTTGGTGATCTCTTATCTTCCTAAAGCAATATGCTATGTTGTAAAAGAAAACATTCTCTTTTATCTATTATATTATACTGAGAAGAATTGTTGGGTTTTTTGTTCTCGTAGTTTTGAGGATTTTCCCCAGGGTATATCTTGTGTTATGGTTGTATGAATTTCATGTGATTAAATTGTCTCATTGCTTCAAGTTCCAACATCTAAAACAATTAAAGATCAAATCTCAAACAAATATTAACAGTTATAACCGATTAACAAATTTACTAAATAATGGCAGTTAACAATTTATAATCAGCTAACAGCTTATCTCAGTTAGCAACATATTCTTAGTTTTAACTTTTCATAAGTTAGCATACGTATAGAATTCAAACATTTGAATATACACCAAAACATGTGAGTGCACCATTCCTATTAAGAAAACATTCAACATAATTCAAACACTTACTCTTGTTTCATAGTCTCTTGCATATTTAATATTGCATTCAAATATATGATTATGCAATTACACTAACTAATATTAAATAACAACTTTCCAATGTTGTATCAACATAAACCATTCTTGCACATATGGACTCAGGCATAGGTCCACCAAAGAATTTAGCTAGCTGTCCAATATGGCCATCTACCATCAGACTTAAACACAAACCAAACATAATATTTAAATAGTCCCTGAGGACTCCAATATAAGCCAAACACAAGTCACATACTATTATCAAATACTAAGATACATGCCACAAATAGTCACCAAAGACTCAACATGACAAGAACACCTTTTCAAATAGACATACACCATTCGACATTCAACATACCATTCAATAATCCATACATAGAAAAATAAGAAAATTTAGCTAAAGATACCACTCTGAACGCATATATTAATCTGCACTCATACTTAGCTAGAAGGATTATTCTAACTAAGCATTATACTATGAACATAATTATTTAATAAGAAATTTAATGTTCAAGCAACACATGCATATACAACTTATGCATTTTCCAACACCTTGTTGGACCCACTGCGCAACTCTGATACTACTCTGAAATAGTGTGTATGAGTTAACCGGTCATGGGTATCTATGCTATTGAACCAGACACTTCAGACATTGATTTTCAAAATTCATAACAATGCAACCAAGAAATCACTAGATCTACGCATTCATGCACTTTGATCACAATTAATTAGATTAAACACCCATGTTTATCCAGCTGAGGTTTTCTTGGCTACAACATGGCTTCATGGAAAAAAATAAGCATAAGCAAGCTTAACATACTCATGCACCATATGTACTTAATAACAACATACACACTAGCCAGACACCCAGCATACAAACATACAACAATCAATAACAACCACTTGTCATGTCCCCAACCCTTCTACCAGGTGGAGATAGTGGTACAAGAAATACAAATCATGCACATAAGAACTAGGGTTAGGTTAACATGTCCACAATAGCCCAACCATTCATCTTTCTTATGTGATTAATACAATTACTTAAATTTTTAATGCAACCCCATGATTATGCAATCCATGCATACCACACTGATCAAGGTTATTCAACTGTAATGACAAGTAAATATAAGGGATGCATGCTACTCAACATGACAACAGATTTCTGTATACCACTCTGTAGCACACCCTTATAGTTATGCAACCTATGCATGCTACCAAGTTCAACTAGATTCACGCCAAACAATGTATTTCCCCTTCCCTGGTTTCCTTCTGACAACATAATAGGGAGACACATATTCGCTTTCCAGTGTTTAGGAATTCCATCAGGTCTAATTAATACACCATGCACTATATCACCAATAAATAACTTTGGTTTTGGTAGAAATGACCAACATCCAACAAATACAATTGTCTAGTTCAAGCATATCTTTGTAAAAAAAACAAAACAAGTTACAAATTAATGATGATACACAAGAATCAGAGATCAAAACTCAGATTTTAATCAAGGAATAATAAATTCCTTTCCATGAACAACCCAAGTCCATGGTCCACCAGAGACTTGTGTAGTAATCAAGTCTCTTACAATCTATGTTTTTAAGGATAGATTTTATACAATCATACACACCACATCAAGCAACGAATTTTCTCAATTTGAGAAATCATCCTACCAGACTACAACATATATATCTATAGGTCAGCTGAGAATGTACCCAATAATTCGGCAAGGGACCACCAAACTTCCGATTTGGTTTCAAGATTATCTTAGATGGAACTAAGTTAATCCACCCTTTCCCAAAAAAGGTAACCAAATAAGTAAAGACAACTCAAAATATCGAGAGTTGTAACCTCATCCACTCGTGACTAAGTTACTATTAATTAGCTTACTAAATAATATAATAGACGCATTAATATATTTACTTTATTTCTGAAAACAAATAGATAACCCATAGGTTCAAGAGCATACCAATTTGTAACACACACGATGTCACATTAACTTAACACACATAATAATAATAAAAAAAAATCTAAGTATTACATGCATAATGTTCATATGCATTATTTAAGCTAATGTGCAACAATGCATAGCAAAAACATATTAAATAAATATTTTAGCGGAGGCTTAATTTAATTATATATCACACATGTATCAATTCTAATTGTACTTCATCGTTAATTCACATAATAAATATTTCCCATTAAAAATACCTTGTAATGGACCCATGATAAATTGATACATGGACCAACTTTTCTAGTAAATCCTTTACTAAAACTGTTCCAACCTTCATGGTATGTATTTTTCTTATTATAATCGCAAAGAAAACTTAAATAATCATATTCATAACATAAGTTATAAATAACATAATTATTTAAGATTACAATGTAGTAATAACTACAGAGTAACAACTAGGCATATAATAGCATATCACAAGAACTAGCCTATCTATCTTATAAGTAAAACACTATAAGAATTGGGCAGTAAATCTAAGCTTATTGTAGTAAGAACTTGCCTTAGGAAAAAGGTTTTATACAATAATAATGATACAATTACAAACATTTCCAATAGATTAAATATTATGATAAACTCCTTATTAATCCAACCCGTAAAATTCCAATTCATGTAAATTTTACAAATTAAATATCAATCATTATTGGCACCCGGGTTTTTGGAATAAGTAAATAAGGATAAATTTAACTTTAGCATAACATTTAACCTTCTTGTGGTTTTTAAATACCATTCATTACAAGGCATATTAATTAAACTTTAACACATGGTATTTATTTTCAATTTACCAATTAAGTAAAAGGGTTAATTATGTGCATCTCAATGCAATTACCACATATTACCATCATGTAGTTAAATAACAACCCTTAACAATTGTTAATTATTTTCTTATGTTTTTTCTTAATGAGTTGAGCTATGCGCGGCAAACCATTACTTTAGCAATTTACAACCTATTTTTCAAATTAAATAAATTATTCTCCACCGAGAATAAATTTCTCAGTATTTCCTTTCACTAAAGAATTAGTATTCATAGAATTTAGTTTCATCCCTGCAATTTAGGGATTATTTACAAGTATGTGGTGGAATTAAAATTCACACCATTTTCATGCACAGGAAATTTAATTAAGTTACACATAAATTTCATTTTTATTCCATATCCGCTAAATTTTCAACACTCAATATTAAACAAATACGCTCTATAGAAAACATACCATAGTTAAGCATGCAAAAATTCTCTTCCCGTGAATTTATAATTAACCACAAAGACTTCAATTTTAGGAGTGCACAATTTAATTCCTTGCGGAAAATAAAACCCAGAAATACATTTCAGAATTTTCACCAATAAAATTATAATTTTAAGCAAATACTTGGCAAGCATATTCAAATAAAAATTCCATAACAAATTCTAACAAGGAAACAACTGAATTTAAAATAATAATTGAATTTCCAATAGAACACTTATCTGAGAAATCGCTTGAAATGGGAAACTGGTTGTGTGGCTTCCACGCTCCACCCAACCTTACATAATTCTGCTCAATAATCTCTTAGCAGAAACCACCCCCAAGTTGGGACTTGTGAATTCACCAGAATATCTTTCCTTCCACCTAATATCACTCCATCACAAGATTATCATGGGCAATTCCTCACAGTTACAGAGGTTCACAAATACTTTCAGGCATCCAGGAAGTACATGTTTAATCCAATTCCATGCCAAACCATACACTTCCCATCCTGGTTTCATTCCAATCACACCACAGTGAAAACCATCATTGCTTAACCAGTGCACAGGAAATCCACCAGAACGGTTCATGTACAATTCACCATTTTCTTGACCACAAAACAACAGTAAAAAACAACCTTAAACAATCAAAGGTTTAGGGGTAAATAAGGTAGGTTCAATGGACAAATTTTCCTTTGCTCGTGATTTTGTTTCTCCATGTGCTTGTACAGTCGTAGCTCTGTAAGTTCGTTGCAAAACTTCTCTTTTTCCTCTTTAGACTTCTTCCTAGGCACAGGTAATTTCAGACCTTCTTTGCGCTGAATCTGTTTTCCTCAAATGCCCCCCCTCCCCCCCCGGAATTTAATTAGTTTACTTTTTGCATGCATAAGTTAAATGCATGAAAGTTTAAACCACTTGGGCTCTCCAAGAGACCCACATTTATCTATTTTAATTAAAACACTTCCCTTAATCCCACATTTATAATTAAGATTTAAACCTAAGTCTTAAGTCATTTGTATGGAGTTATGACTTAGCCAAAAATTTGGGTATTTTTAGGGACTTAGGATTATAAAAAGGGTCATAGCAAAGGTTTCCCCACCTAACGAATTTTAACCCCCTTGCTAACTTTGGTGAATACACAAGTCCCTTAGCAACAACCAGTTATAATTTTTATTATTATAATGTCAGAATGTACAATTATCTCGCCTTTCAGGCATTACATAATAATATTCACATTATACTTAAGATCAATTCAGGGGTCATAACCAAGGGTATTACAAGATACATGATTCAGATTCTAAAACGGATCTAGTGGATCCTACCATGTATAGGCAGCTCATTGGTTCCTTAATGTATTTGATACATAGTAGACTAGGAATATGTTATGCAGTGAGTATCTTGAGTCAGTTCATGTCTAAGCCCAAACATAGACATTGGGTTGTTGTCAATCATGTGCTTAGACACCTTCGAGGTACTATTCCTTATGGAATCAGATATGCTTCTAGTGGTGGAGTGATGTTACTTGGATATGCTGACTCTGATTGGGGTGGTAGTATTGTGGACCGAAAGAGTACATCCAGATTTTGTTTTAGCTTGGGATCAGTTATGATCTCTTGGTCCAGGAGGAAGCAGGGATCCATAGCCCAGAGTACTACAAAATTCGAGTATATTACAGCTAGTATCACCTGCCAAGAAGTTGTGTCGCTTAGAAGTTACTTGTTGGGTTGTTCAATGAGAATCTTGAGACTATTGTCATTACCTCTGACAGTTAGAGTTGCATAAATCTCTCAAAAAACGGTGTTTCATTACAGATCGAAACACATTGAGATGAAGTATCACTACATTAAAGACATGGTCCAGAGAGGTGCCATGAGACTTCAGTACATTGTTATTGGCGAGCAGATAGCATATATGTTGACGAAGCCTCTGTCAGTGACAAAGTATAGGTACATCCAAGACAATCTTGGCATGGAAGAGAATGCCCCCCTCACTGAGAAGGAGTGTTAAAGTTACAACAGCATGATTCATTCTCCAGGTCAATCTTGTGTGTCAAGATTGAGCCTCGTGTGTCAAGGTAGTGCCTTATAGGATCCTGAGTTGGACTTAGGAAACTTGGAGAAGAATCTTGAGTTGGACTCAAGAAACTTGGAGAAGAACCTTGAATTGGACTCAAGGATGGATAAGCTTCATGTGTTGAGGCAAGTGATTTGTATGTCAAAGTGATGATGTTGTACAATCTTGTTAGTCAAGGCTAAGGTCTTGTGTGTCAAGACAGATCCTCATGTGTTGAGGTGGTGCCTCATGTGTTGAGGTGATGCTTTGCATGTCAAAGCATGTATGGTGTGTGATGTACTACTAACCATGGTTGATATATAAAATCTCCTCGAGAGTCTGGCCACCTCTAGAGTGAATTACTTTAGCATATAACCACTTGGAATGATAGTAGAACAATATGATCACATCATTGGGAAAATATCCTTAATATATTTGATATGATAATTAAGTTGGCACTTGTGGACCATGCAGATAAGACAATAGATAAAGATAATATGTGATAAGATATGAGCGAATTCAAATTGCATATGAAGAATTAATTAAGAGAGAATTCAAATTGTTAAACTTCAATGAAGACTTCGGTAAATCAATGCAGAACTCAAATTGATCACTATAGTGATGTTAACAAGAAAGAATCAGTTAAGAGATTTAACTAAGTGATAACAAAGAAGATCTAGTTGACTAAGTTTTATTGCATGACGAAACTTATGTTAAACTAAAAGACGACACTTGAGTTGTGACACTTGCATGAGGACACTTAAGTTAGCCACCTAACTAATTGGGTAAGATTTCAGCTAATGGGCGAGTTCATCCTAAGAGATATCTCAATGAGTTAATGCATTGCATGAGAAGTGGGGCGCACTTCTTCATGCAAGATTGATGCATCCATATGGAGAGCGAGTTCATCCTAAAGTCAGAAGATAAAAATAGAAACCGATGCAGAGAAGAATGTATAAATATGTTATACATGACTGATGAATTCAATGTGAAGCGAATTATCTTCTCTCTTGAAGGCAATGTGCTTTTATTTGTGCATGATATTATTATGATTCTATCTTCTTTATATTTATCTTGCTCTGTAATTGCACTCGGGTTGATTGATGTAAAATACATTCACTGTTATCTATCAATATACTAAGGAAGGTTTTGTTGGGGTTTTCCCCCTCAAGTCATAGAGGGTTTCCCCAAGGTAAATTCATGTGTCGAATGTGATTGCTTATGTGTATGATTGTTATTTGATTTCAAGTATTATTGCATCTCCGAATTAAAGATAAAAAATTAACACCACCAACTTCCAAGCCCCACTTTTATGAGAGGATCATATTCATTCTGCATGGCTTCTTTCCATTCATCGTGATACACAACTTATTTAAAGAAATTTGGTTCAAAGTTAGTATATAAATTCAATTCACAATCGTATGAAACATCCATATCATCTACATCACCTAAATTTGAATTACTTGCGTCTCCTTCATCTTCTTGTCTTGTCGAACTTCCGGTTCCTGTCTCTTTAACTTCATCAAGATGAACACTTTCAAGTGTCTTTATGACCCACTTTGGAACTTTATGTGAGGGTCTAGGTTGCTCAGCTGGTAGTGAATCATTACCTTCAAGATTTTATCTTCCAATCCTTCCAATCACATCATCCAATTGAACCTCTTGTTCTGGTAAAGTGGTAGGAACATCTTCATGAGGGGGAGATGGTACTGCAAAGGAGATTCCAGAAATTGATCCAAGATAGTGATCCCCCCTTTAAGATATGGAATCTCATGATAAAATTCATGAAATGTCTTTACATGGGTAAATTTATCTAGACAATCAAACTACCTCTCAATAGTCTTGTTATTTTTATTCGTTTCAAGAAAAATGACATCTCTGGAAATTATAATCTTTTTATTTAACTCATCATAAAGATGATATGCAATGGTGGTGTTTGAGTACCCTGAGAAGATACACTTTTGATTCTTTGCACCAAGCTTATTTCTTTCGTCCTTTCTAATTAAGGCATAAAAGGTGGATCCAAATACCCTAAGATGTCTCACCGATGGAAAACGACCATACCACATTTTATGTGGAGTATTGTTCGCAAGAGCATGAGATGGACTTATGTTTTTCAAATAGAATACACACAGAACTGCATCACCCAAAAACATCAATTTCACATTTTTGAGAAATAGCATGGATACCATATCCAAGGGTGTGATGTTCAGTATTTATGCTACACCATTCAACAAAGGATTAAATGGAACAAATATTTGATGCATTGTCCCATGTTGATGAAGATAGTTTTCAAATTCATTAGAAATGTATTATCTTCCTTTACCAGTACAAAGAGTGCCAATATGAGATTTTGCTTCATTTTCAATTCACAAATGAAAATTTATAAATATTTCAAATGCTTTAGATTTGTAATTTAATAAATAAACCCAACACATCCTAGTGTAATTATCAATAAAAGTCATGAGATATTTATTACTATTTGCAAAAGAAAAAAAGGCACGGGGACACACAAGTCAAGAGTGTATCAACTATAATTTTCTACATGCTCTAGAATTTGACTCATGGGAAGGATGCTTACTATGTTTTCCAAGAACACAAGCATCACATTGTTTTAACTTCTTTGGTAAGGTGGGAAAACCAGATACATCATTCTTCTTCAACCAAGGAAGACTATCATAATTGGCGTGCCCATATTTAGCATTCCACGAAAGACGAGAAGACAATTTACATTCATCATGGCAAGAGGGTTGTGCAAAATTATGTGCCCTTCTAGATGTGCCTTTCATCTTCTGATAGTTTCTCATCTTCATACCCAATCATGATGACTTGGTTGTTAGAGGTTCTCCATATCTCACCATGCCCATTGAATATGTGGATGGAATGGCCTTGTTGTCCAATCTACACAAGAGACAAAAAGTTTCTCTACAACTTCGGAAGACATAGAACATTATGCAACAAAACATCAGGGATTCCAAGCAATTTGAGCTTGATGGTGTTAGTTCCCTTGGGTTTAAGGATGGACTTGTCTACAAAATATACTACACCATCTAGGTTGTCATTCAATTCTTCAAATAAGTCTTTTCTAAATGTCATGTGGGAGGTTGACCAGTGTCAAGAAACCAAGTATCTCTCCAAGATGAAAATGAAGTATTAAATAGAACTTCATTTATTCTAACACTACAATGTGCATTAATGAAATGAGCAGTTTCAAGAGCTTTACCAAACTCATGAGATTTACCTTCACCTCTGTCTTTGTTTTTCTATTTTTCTCAATGAACTTTTCCCATGGAATTATGCATGTATTTGCTTCATGCCCTTTCTTGTCACATTGGACACATTGAATATCAGAGTTCTTAGCATGGTTATGTCTATCATCCCTGCCTTTGATGTTCTTTCTTCAACATCCTCTTTTGCTACCATCTCTCCAAGAGCAAGGCATACAGCCTCTCTAGTGAGCTCAAATGGCTTCTTTATGAAGGCATTTTTCTTTTTTTTGCAATATTCCCCACCAGTGTCAAATTTGAGCTCTTTCAATTGGCCACTAGCTTGATGTTAGACCTCTTAATCCTAAGGTCTAAAGTCTAAGTATTTTCTAGGATTTATTTGAGAATAAATTAGTTTATTTAGCATTTTTGGATGAGGATAGGGTTTGTTTTGTAAAGGACACCTATCATACTCATGTGATTATGTGATTGGTAGTTCTCCTAGTTTTAATTTAGGAATGAGCTATATAAACAAGCTCTCTTCTCAAAGTGAGATTAAGTGTGATGTGAGACCTCACTTCTCTATGTAAATTGTTTTTTCCTTATTAATAAAATTGTGTGTCCGAAGACACGTATTCATCACTTGAAGTGACTCAAGATAGTGTGAATATGCGGGAAAATAACCTTGATGAAAGTAGTGAGAGGAATGTCTACCTTCATAGCAGTGGTTTCAATTTCATATATAATGGCTTCAATCCCAGATGCAGTAGCCATGGGATCATTATCCTTCAACTTTGAAGAGCTTCAACAAAAACCAAATTAGCTCAAATTGTGAATTATATAAATCTTTCAACTTCTTCAAAGCATCGTAAGAGTTCTTAGCAGGTAAAATGTGTCGACTCACCTCTTCACTTATTGTATCAATGATCATTGCATATGATTTCTTGTATCTACTCTTTCATATGGAAAGCTCTTTACATGTTGTAGGTTCTTTAGGTGTAGTAGGTGTAGCACCATCTACTCTGTCAACAATCTCCTTCACAAATTCCATCCCACAGATCATTGAAGATGAGCATGCGTTCGATCTTCCTCAACCATCTTGGATAGTTGTCTTTGCCATTGATCACAACTCCAACAATAGGCACTACGGAATGCATTCTCAACAAGATGATAATACAAACAATCTGCAATATACCTTCTACAAAAAACTTCAACATTATAATAAGCTTTGTGATACAATATCCGCAACAATACAAGGTGCAAGTCTACAATATCTACAAGAGTCTTACAATATAGTTTCGGCAAGCTAATGAATAGTTTAATCTTTGCAATACAATGTACTACAACAAACTTTGTGTATAGGTCTACAATAAGAATCTTACAATATGATCTATGTAATATAATCTATGTAATGCAAGATATGCACAACAATAGTGTGAAGTAGACCATTTAGTACATATACGTATACAATATGAAGTGAATCAAATAGGCAAAATCCCTTAACAACAAAATTGTTTGCATGTACATGTAATGCTAAGGAAACATATACCCAATGATTCAATGGAAATATCTTAAATCTTTGTTGCAGAGAGAGCACGAGGAAGAGGAAACACATAAGAGTTCTAAGCAATTCTCCTAAGCGCTCTTAAAAAATATCCCTCCTTTTTTACCCATTCCAATGCTAGCAAGATTAGCAACAAGAGGAGATTGTGTGTCTAGTCGCCATTTGAACTCCTTAAGAACAGTAAACAATGAAGCTACTGCAGTAATCTCAATATTGTTGCAGAAGATGACTCGTAGCCTATGAAGATCCTTCAAACCAAGAATATGTTTAGACTCCCACACAATTATCTCCCATGCAGGTAGCAAGTCTTCCCACTTCAACGAGGGTGCATTATACACTAGGTCGTTGGTGTGTGAGGTCTATCACTATGGTCGTCGGTGTGTTATATCACTTCCCCACTTCATGTATAGATCAGATTAGGTTTTTTCTTTTTTGAGAGTAAGAAACTACTGAGGACGGGGATACGACTGAATCCTTTAAGAAATATGGGAACTCAAGGAAGAGATTCTGAAGCAATTAAAGCTCATAATCTTATATTTGTTTCTAGTGTATTGGGTCTTATTCCTTAGACGGGAAAGTTCATCTCATACGGTGTGAAGAGAAAACAGAACATGAACGATACTAGAGGTGAAGGTGTCCCAAGTTGTGGATTAAATAGCACACAGAGAGAGAATATCCACTCACAAACGTTGAAGAGTGGGCGACGGAGGATAATTGAGGTAAAACACAAGACCAGAGCCTACAGAAGGTAACTGAAGTTGGGTTTAGGGTTTACAAGTCTACAAGGAGAAGAAACATAGTAGGTTTTCAGACTTAGTGGGACAAAACTAGTAAGCAGACCGGAGGAGGATAGAGAACAGACATGGACTTAAAAATAGCCAAGGATCTCATACCATGGCAAGCCTAGAATAACTCCAATGCAGAGACTGCCTCTTCATTGATAAGAATCACTTATTTATACATTCACATCTGACTCTTGGGTTTCAAATTCCAAGAGGTTACGTTGATAAAACTTCAGTTTTAGGTAACTAAAAGTAAAACTAATATTTACAATATATTACACATGAAACCTAAGGATTAGGTTTCTAACAATTCTAATTACAATAAAATTCATGGTAATATTGGTTTGATTATGCTTATGCTTAAAAGTGAAAGTCTCCAAGATAATTACTAATTTATAATAATAAAAATAAAAAAATTGTGGTAACATTTGATTATACTAATGACTAATGCCAATAAATTTACCCAAACCACTCTCAATGTATTTTTTTGTTAATGCCAACAATAAAAATAAACCCTAACATCACAATGTCACTCAAATTACTACACCACTAGTTAGCAAGGTGCATGTAACTCTGTGAAGAGTCACTAGTTAGCATTTCTCCACTAGCACCTAGAAAATCTTGTGAACCTAACAGAGGCTGGCTTGGCTTGAGAGTTGAGTCTGTATGACTGTGACAACATGTTAACCAGTAGAGGATGGTTTGGATATGGCCTTGTTCCTGTTTGACTGTGAGAGAGTGTGCTTTGGATAGTTTCCCTTTCCTTAAGGTAATCGTGCCCAACGCGGGGGTGGCCTCTTAGCAGAAAGAGTATATGCTAGACATAATGCCTATGGTAGGGTGGAACGTTGCTCTTGCGTAGTCAATTGGTTGAAGAATATTGATTCAAGATAAATGTTATTTGATGTTTCATGGTTGTTATTCATTCCATTGTATGAATGTTGATCCTGAGTTAATGATGAGATGCATGGTATATACAATGATTATGAATTATGAATTGCTTAACTAGAAGTAATTTGATTCGGGATATCTACTTGATGAATATATTATTATGCACCTTATAAATGCTTATATCTAAATATATGAATTATGTAAGAAGTCCATCTATGCATATAACGCTAACTCTGTAGTAAGCTAATGTTTTGGCATTGCAAGCTAAATTGCCACAAGGTGGTTAATCTACATGGTGGTAATCGCACAGCGGTTAAGACAATTGTGCATTGGATCGCGTGGTGGTCTGGTTTTTGCGCACGTAGTACAACTTCACAATGAAATAAATTGTCGTGCGCAGAAGTGTGCAAGCTTAATTTAGTTTGTGTATTTTTTATATGGACTAGAGTATTATGCGCATAGAGCCACGCGTAGCGAATTGAGATTATGTGGAGTGGGTCATTGTGCAGTAAAATAACTCAGTATTATAAAATAATGTCTTGATATCAGAAGTAGAAAGGAAAGAAAAAGATCGCACGTGGTCGCGATAGGCCACAGAGGCCGTTGGGGACATAATAGAGTGGTAACAGAGCAGTGGTTTCAACACTAGGCCTCTGAGTGTGAAAGGATCCTAGCGCGGTAATGTTAAAGTGGTTATTAAATTTTATTAATATGTTAAGCTAGTAAACCTTCCTTTAATGCACATTACTAGTAGTAGCAATGAGACCAGTATAGCAAAGGAAAGAAGGTAGCGAGCAGAAGAATCAGAGAACTAGCTAGTTGAATGATCATCATGGATGATGTGCAAGATCCATTTGACCATGAAGAAGATGTTGTAGGAGAATACGTGCAAGGTGGTAATGCATAAACATAATCTAATGGAAGGAGGGCGCAAATCACACCATCGGATATGGTTGAAACTATGTAGAATATCAATGAAAGGATGACTAAGTCACAGAAAGAGAAACATCATATCAATGCTACCATACTGTAGAGTCTAACAGACCTTTAGCAGAAATCCAATATGGATTCAAATCAGAACAATGGCAGTAAGGATGGAAGGAGTGCGAGCAGTCACTCTAGAGGAAGATCATGACTCCAAGAAAGAAGCACTCGCAGAAGGAGAATAAGAATGTCTCCATCAAATACCTCGAGCGGAAGATTGAGTAGATCAGAAAGCTTGTCAAACAGTTCAATTCATTCGACCTAAAGATCGAAGAGAAGGAATCCTTACAAAGAAAGTTCCTCAGGGGAATTCAGGAAGGTGAATCCGTCTGCATTCAACGAACAAAGTAAGTTGGGGAAGGAGGTTGAAGCATGGCTTCTTGGAATGAAGAAGTACTTCAAAATATATGAGTTTTAGGGAAATGAGAAGGCTAGGATTGTCATCTTTAATTTGAATGCTAGAGCTTCAATCTGGTGGAAACACCTACGACAAGTGAAGGGCCTCAAGGAAAGGAAGATTGATTGGAAGAAGTTTGAAGAGTATTTCAAACAAAAATATATCTAAAAGATACTGTGACAGTAAGAGGAGTTCCATGAGATAAAGCCAGGACAGATGAAAATAGAGGAATATGTGAACAAGTTCCTAGAGCTACTCCGGTATGTGGACTATCTCAGAAATGAGAAGGAAAATATTCAGAGATTCTTAAGTGGACAGATCCATAATTACAGAGACAAAATTGAATTCATGGAGCCCAAGACTTTGGATGATGCTATCCAAAAGGCTATGCATTGCTATGAGAAATACAAGGGCACAACTGAGGAGAATCAATCAGGAAGAGGAAATCCCAAGGGAAAGTTTGATCCAAGGAAGAAAGAGTTCATATCTATACCGTATAGGAATTAGCAAAGGAATATTCGGCAGGAACATCCAGCACAAGGCAGATTCCAACGTGTTGTGCCAGGTGTAGGAAGACCTAGAGAACCAACGCAATGTTGGGGATGTGGAGAGAATCATAAGTTGTATGATTTCCCTCACAGAAAGGAGTAGCCACAAAGGATACATAACATTGAAGGAGTCGTGACTATGGAGGACATGGCCAGATCAACTCCTAGAATCTATGCAGCTTTGAATGATCATCAGTAAGACCACCAAGCCGCGATAGTTGAATTTGGAGGTAATATTGTCATGCAGTTTGTTTCTATTTTAATAGACCTAGGATCAAGTCATAGTTATATTCATCCTAAGATTGTTGAAATTTATGTTCTTAAGAAGAGTAAGCATAGCAAGTCATGGCTAGTCCAGTTAGACATTGGGACAAAAATGAAAGTAAGTGAAGTGGTAGAAGGATGTCCATTAACATTGGACGGTCTGTCCAACATAGCAAATCTGAACATCATACCACTAGGATCGTACGATGTTCTCATTGGCATGGATTGGACAAAAAAGCATCGCGCCAAGATTGATTTTATAATAAGTCTCTTGAATGCCTTAATGATGAGGAAAGCCTTAGCTAGTGAAAGGTGTGCTGAAAAATATTTCCATAAGGCAAGTTTCAGCATTGCAATTGGGAAGATACTTCAAGAAGACCAATTAGGTATATGTGGTTAATATGTCAGAAGTCGCAGAGGATAAAGGGCCGGCACTAGAAGATTTCCCAGCGCTGTCAGAATACAAGGATGTATTTTCAAAAGAAGTGTCGGGACTGCTACCCAAAAGAGATATTTATTTTACTATCAATTTGGTTACAGTCGAAACCCTAGTATCTAAATCCCCTTACAGAATTAGCACTCTAGAGTTGGTCGATTTGAAAAACCAACTTCAAGAATGAATGGATAAGAGATATATCATACCGACTGTGTCCGCCAGTGTTGTTTGTTAAGAAGAAGGATGGAACCTTGCAACTATGTATTGACTACAAACAACTCAATAAGGTCACAATCAAGAACAAGTATCCATTGTCCAGGATGGATGATCTCTTTGCCAAGATAAAGGGAGCCAAAATATTCTCCAATATTGACTTAAGGTAAGGATATCATTAGTTCAGAATCAAGGAGGAATATCCATAAGACAACTTTTAGAACGCAATATGGCCACTATGAGTTCACAGTTGTACCATTTGGTTTAACCAACATGTCATCCACTTTCATCTGCCTCGTGAATAGTGTGTTCAACTAGTAATTAGATAAGTTCGTCTTGGTATTCCTAGATGACATCCTCATCTATTCCAAGAATGAGGAAGAGCATGCAGAACATCTCAAAATGGTATTGCAGGTGCTCCATGAGTAGAAGTTGTATGCCAAGCTCAACAAATGTGATTTTTATCAAAGGAGGATTCAATATTTGGGTCATGTTATTTCAACAAATGGAATCTCAGTAGATCCTGAAAAATATTGAAGCGATAGTGAATTGGTCTACGCCCAGGAATGTGATGGATGTTCGATTTTTTATGGGTTTAGCAGGATAATATAGGAGATTCATCAAGTATTTTTCAAAAGTGGCGCATCCTATTATGTCACTGCAAAGTAAGGATGTGAAAGTTTGCATGGTTTGAGAAATGTGATCAAAGTTTCCAACGCTTGAAGGAATTGCTCACTAGTGTCGTTATTCTAAAGATTACAAATCCATATAAATATTTCCTGGTATGCATAGATGCCTGCATTGAAGGACTGGGAGGAGTACTTATGTAGGAAGGACATGTGATATGTTTTGTCCAAAAATTTAAAGGATCGTGAAAAGAATTATGTGACACATCATCTGGGGCTAGTAGCCATAGTGCATGCCTTGAATATGTGGAAACATTACCTGATGGACGAAAGTTTGAGTTGCACATTGATCACATGAGCTTGAAGTATTTGTTTAATCAGTCAGATTTGAATTCCCAACCGGCTAGGTGGTTATATTTCCTAAGTGAATTCAATTTTGAGATCAAGCATGTCAAATTCAAGGAGAACAAGGTTGTTGACGCGCTCAGCAGGAAGTTTCATGGTGTGGCCATGAGCTTGTATCGCAATGATCTCAGAGAACGAGTCTACAAGGTCTCAACTGAATATGAGAGGTACAAACAAGTGAGTGTGGGACTTAGGAAAGCTGAACCAAATAAGAAGTATGAGGGATATCAATTGGAAGAAGATGGAATTTTTCTGCGCCAGGGATGACTGTACATTCCAGACAATGCAGAATTGAAGAAGCTAGTAATGGATGAGATTGATCAGACACTTTACTGAGGTCACACGAGTTATGAGAAGACCATGACAACAACCAAAGCAGTATTTTTTGCTATTGATGAAGAAGTACATAGCGTAGTACATAACTAGATGTCAGAAGTGCCAACAAGTGAAAGTTGAGCACCATCAGCCAGCAGGATTACTACAACCAATGCCTATTCCTGAGTGGAAGTGCGAATAGATATCTATGGATTTCATTACAGGATTGTCAATGACAGTGAAGCAGCATGAATCGATCATGGTGGTGATGGACAAGATGACCGAAGTAGCACATTTCATTCCACTCAAGTCAACACATAAGACTGTTAATATTGTGCATATCTTCATGAAAGAAATTGTCAAGCTACATGGATTTCCTAAAGCAATAATCTTAGATAGAGTCGTGAAATTCACATCGAATTTATGGAAAATATTGTTCAAGGAGTTGGGAACTCAACTAAATTTCATAACGTACCATCCTCAAATAGATGGTCAGACATAGAGAGTAAATAAAGTGTTGGAAGATATGTTAAGGATGTATGTGATGGATAATCCATCCAATTAGGAGGATTGCATTCATTTGGTTGAATTTGCTTACAACAATGGTTATCAGACATTATTGGGTATGAGTCCATTTGAAGCCGTGTATGGAAAGAAATGCAGGACTCTAGTGAATTGGGAAAAAGCAGTGAACAAAGTGGTGCTTGGGACAAAAATGCTCAAGGAAATCGAGCAAGAAATAGTTAAGGGCAAGTAGAATTGGAAATTAGCACAGGATAGGAAAAAGAGTTATGCAAGCCTAGAAAGAGTGCATAGAGAATTTAAAGTTTGAGACCATGTTCATTTGAGAGTAAATCCAAGGAAGAGTTCTCTAAAGCTTGGAAGTTGTGCCAACTTAGCACCGAGATATTGTGGACCTTTTTAATTCCTTAATAGAATAAGACCAATTGCATATAGGGTTGTTGTCATTTCCTGTGCATATGAAAGATCATAATGTTTTCCATGTTCCATTGCTTAAAAGGTATATACATGATCCTAATCGTGTTATCGATCGGAATGTGATTCAGGTGGAACTCGAGGAGTTCCAAGTGGAGCCTATGTGCATCATAGGAAGGAAGGAGATTGTGCTCCAGAACCGTGCCACCGTCCAGGTAAAGGTGCAGTGGAAGTACTTAGGACCAGATGAGGCTACGTGGGAGCGGGAAGATGCCATGCGACAAGCATACCCATTTTTGTTCAATTTTGAAGAGCACTGAGGACAATGTTGTTTCAAAGGGGAGGGTACTGTAACATCCATAGTTTTGACCCTCGACATAAACTATGTAAATGGTGCAACACTGTTGATGTAATAGATGGAACATGGTAAGGAGCTCAAGACAAAGGCCTTATCGTGGACATCTCGAATATGTATGTGTATATCAACAAGTAATGTGGTTAGAGAACCATGTGGTGGTCAAGCATAGTAGTATCGTAAATGTGATGTACATGTGCATGATAATAATAAATAAATCCACAGCTAATTGTCCAAGGTAACAAGAGCAAGGGGCATGATTATCCTAAGGTTAGGAAGGGATGTAGTGAATCCATGAAGCCTATAGATGAGAGCCAAGTGTCTTAGGGAGGACTGATAAGCCATGAGATGTTAGTTTGAATCATACACCTGAATCATTTATGCTTCGAAGAGGAAGGTAGTTGAGGCAGTTATTACCTTGGAGGAAGGAGGGCATGGGTCTGAGTTCCTTGTGGTAGAGTAGTGTCATTCGCCATGCAAAATTGGGAATCGGAGTTGCTTATTGGGTAAGCAAACTGTCGAATTGAATCCATCCTTAAACTACCTATCAGTTGGGGGATGGCGCAGTAACCTGTCAGTAAGTCTGTCAGTGAACCCATCAGTGAGTCAGTCAATTGGATAATCAGTTTCGTGGTCATGTAACTTGATCCCTCATGGGTGTATCTATCTCACCTTATCTTGAGTGCAATTCATTATTATTTTTGTCTTCACCAATGCTATCCATCGACCAATCTATCCATTCTCATCTATGGAGAATGATTCGACCCTTGCTTGACAGGAATCCAAGCCTGAATAGTGATAGGGTGGAGAATAGATCTATGCCCTATTTTGTGGTCATGACTGTGAGTCGAAAAGAAAACTGGAGAATGCAACTGCTATGCGTTCCTCTATTGATATAGGCATCAAAGTCGTATCGAGCTATCCAACTGTTAGCTTGACCCTGAGCATCTCTATATTGTGTTGAATACCTATGTGACAGAGTCTGTTCCCAGAAGTGATCTGATTCGGACTAACATAGTGGTGAAGCATCGTGAATCCTCAGTCGTGCGCATAAAAGTCCCAGTTCTTTGTTGTTGATGTCGGACTATCTATAGCCGCCCGTTAATCATGTTATAGCAGAGTGATTTGTTGGGAAATGGCCGAAGTGATTCCTTGGAGCCATTGGTTGTGTGCAACCAAGATTTGCAAGCCCTAGGAAAACAGACCCTATAGGCAGATGATCCATGGTTTAGGTGGTCTTTCTATGCACACACAGGTATAGCACCTGGAGAAAGGCGACACTTGAGGGACCATTAAGAGGTGAAGAGGTACCTTCTTGGTGTTGTGTGGGACGGGTATTGTGGACTCCAATCTAGCCGAGTCTATGTGAGGCGTTTGTGGTTCTAGAAGTAAATCGGATTTGATTGTATGTCCTACTTGTTGTAATCCCTTAAGAATGAACAAAGTGTTGAGCATCGAGTAGATTGAAATCCAATAGCGATTGCACAACCTCCCGACGGAATAGCAAGGTTTGGGTGGTTTTTATATGCACACACTAGTATAGCACCTTCGTGGTGTTATGTGGGGCGGGTATTGTGGACCCCAATCTAACCGAGTCTGCGCGAGGTCGATTCGTGGTATTGAGTACCAGAGTGGTGTAGAGCGCGGAACTGGCTAAGAGACTAGTGAAGGATGTGATCTCCTAGTGGAATAGTGGAGTTTGGCTAGTTTTTCTATGCACACACTGGTATAGCACTTGGAGGAAGGTAACGCCAGAGGGATCGTTGAGCGGAGAAGGGGTAACTTCCTGGTGTTATGTGCGGTGTTATTGTGGACCCCAAGCTAGTAAAGTCTATGCGAGGTGCATGTAACTATGTGACGAGTCACTAGTTAGCATTTCCCCTCTGGTACCTGGAAAAGCATGTGAACCCAACAGAGGCTGGCTTGGCTTGAGAGTTGAGTTTGTATGACTGTGACAACCTGTTAACCCACAGAGGTTGGCTTTCCTATGGCCTTATGCATGTTTGACTGTGAGAGGGAGAGCTTTGGATAGTTCCCCTTTCCTTAAGGTAATCATGCTCAACACGAAGGTGGCCTCTTAGCAGAAAGAGTATATGCTAAATAGAGCACCTACGATTGGGTGGAATGTTGCTCTTGTGTAGTCAATTGCTCGAAGAAGCTTCATTCAAGATAAGTGTTATGTGATGTTTCACGATTGTTATTCATTTCCATTGTATGAATGTTGATCCTGAGTGAATGATGAGATGTATGTTGTATACAATGATTATGAATTGTGAATTGCTTAAGTAGAAGTAAATTGATTCCAGATATCTACTTGATGAATATACTATGATGTGCCTTATAAATGCATGTATCTAAATATATGGTTTATGTAAGAAGTCCATCTATGCATATAGCGCTAACTTTGCAGGAAGCCAATGATTTGGCATTGCAAGATGAATTTCCACAGGGTTGTTAATCTGCGTGGTGGTAACCGCGCAACAGTTAAGACAGTTGTGCAATGGATCGCATGGTGGTCTGGTTTTCACACGCGTAGTACATCTGCACAATAAAAGAATTGATAGGCGCAGAAGTGCGCAATATTAATTTAGTTTGTGCAATATCGTATATGGACTAGAGCATTCTGCGCGCAGGGCCATGCGTAGTGAATTGAAATTATGTGGCATGGGTCACTGCGTAGTCAAATAACTCAATATTAGACGGTAACATCTTGGTATCAGAAGCAGAAAGAAAAGAAAAATATCCCCTGTGGTCGTGATAGCTCATAGAGGCCAATGGGGACATGACAATGGCCAAAACGAATAAAATGCATTACATCAAGCACTACTTTGATTTATTTTCTACAGGTAATACTGACACATTAATTAATTAAAGAAAATGACATTAATTAAAATAGTTACCAATCTATGGTATAACTCTTATAACATCTAACATAACATATAAAAAGCTTTGCATTCATGCTCACACTTTCCTGTTGAACACACTAAGTTTGGCTTAGCTATAAAGGGCGTTGTCTCGTTACCCTCCATAATCAAAACAATTTTCTCATAACACAATATTTGATTTAATCATATTCCTTGTCTCACATTGGAGAGCAATTCGGTGTTTGGGCATCAACTTAAACTTAATTGAATCATATGCCTTGATCTCATGTTGGAGAGCAATTGGGCGTTCAAGCATCAAATTAAACGAAGGTGTGACATCAATCCATAAATGCACCTAAAGAAATGGTGAAAAATCTACACACATTGTGTTTTAAACTCTTCTTCGCAAGGCCCCTGTTTTTTTCTTATTCACGCCACCCAACATTTTTCTTATATACATCACCTTGGTTTTTTCTTCTACACATTGCAAACACTACTCCATAAAACCTACGAGAGCCTACAACCTTTTCTATACATATATTTACATCCTAGTGCAACATTTACAAAGAAACAATTTCACATATTCATCCTAGAGCTTTTAAAAATATCAATATGAAGAAGCATGTCGGCTAAACTCAAATTTCAAATAAGCCCCAATGAGTTTAAATTTCAAAATTTAGTGGTTTTGATGGATTGATCTAGGTATATGGCATGTGCAAATGTGTATGGATGACATGCAATGGGAAATTGATGGTTGTCAAGTTCATGCTCTACTTACAAGGGTTATCACCTTGGGAATTGGGAAAGCACTGTAAGATCACCTAGACCCCTATGTATGTATGTGTACAAGTTTGAGTGGTAGGTCTACCAAATTTTAATAGACAAAAGACATTACTTGCAACGGACGAATTTTCCCAATTATTTTCTAGTTGTCTACCACTAGGAATTAGGCAATTTGATGGCCCCATATCCCACGCCATATTCTACAAGGGATATGTTTCATATAAAAAATGTGCATATCCCAAAACCTTTATGGTTGCACCAATGTGCAACATTGAGTGTATGGGCACATCACATATATCTAATGACAACCAAATAGGCCTTGGGATACATGCATTTTCCACATGGCACATATCCCTTGTCCCCTTCTACATGTTCCCCTATATTCAACTCCCAATAGCAAATAAGAACTCTAGTGGCTATCCCGACAATTATAAGTGGCTCTAATGATTTCAACGCTTGGTTTGTTAGTAATTGTTATGGACAACATAAATCTACCTTGCAATTTGACTTATTTGTATTTGTTTACTTTTGACACTATTGCAATTTCTATGCAATGAGCTCTCTTGCTCAACGACTATAAGTCACCCCAAATTTTCTTTAAGAATGCCTAGTGGAGATAGTTCACTATTTTCCCAAGTCAACATGACTTTTAGCAATCCATTGTTCCTTTTAAGCATTTAATTGGCTATGATCTTGGGTAAGGGATATGCACCATGGAAAAAATGTGCATATCTCAAGGCCTTTATGGTTGTGTCGTTAGATGTATTGGTGCACATACATCTAACAAGGTGTCACTGTTAGATTTTGAGCATTAATTCAATCTGATCTAGGATCTTATCTGAGAGAATAACAATCACAGCATATCAATCATAAGAGACAAGCGCAAGAGACAATAGACACAAAGTTTCCTCAGGGAAAACCAAGAAGGTGAAAAACCCCGCAACTTCCTCAGAGATAGAAAGAGCAATGATACAAAACCCAAGTACAAGAGATAGTCTCCTTGGCAGCTTCTCCTCCTCCACTAGTGCGCATCACTCAATGAGAGAGATAGATGAGTAAGTGAATGATCAAATAGAGTGACACCCTCACTCTATTTATACACAACTCGACTTGCCTAATAACCTAACAGGGCCGACTTCTCTAGGAGAATCTAATAACCCATGGTAACCCAACTCAGGGCCGACCCCACACTCGGGGGTCTAATAACCCATCTTGTATAAGTTACGACACTTGTAAATACAAATGATGACACTTCCGTATAGAGGAATAATAACCTCTCTGTAGGGATACAATATACATATATGAAATACATTCCGAAGTTACATATACATCAACACTCCCTCTTAACTAGGAAGGTATTTCTTGACACAGGTCTTCTAGCACAAGTCTTCTTCTCTGGATCAGATCATCGTCATCGTATCATCACCATCGTCACTGTTGCTATCTCAATCAATCTCCACTCTACTCGTCATAGGAAGTTCTACAGAGCCAACCCTTTTTCATTCTGGTTGTAGGCCTAGCCTCCATGTAGGTCTTCATCATCTCTGCGAGCAAGCCATCAAGTAAGTACACCTCAGGACTGATTACACTGCCTCTGCAAAACTTGCAAGATCTCCCAGGACTGATTACACTGCCTCTGCAAAACCTACAAGAGCATCTTAGGACCGATTATATGCTTCTGTAAAACCTGTGTATCATACTATCACCTCATCGTCTTCAAATCATCGTCATCGTCCACGGAGCACAACCCAGATGCACATCACACAGCACTTACATACACCAGCATGGGAGGACCTACCTACCACCATCTGGGAAGGGCTCAACACTTACATCATGACCATGGGAGGACCTACCTACCACCATGTCGGAAAGGCACAACACTTACATCACGACCATGGGAGGACATACCTACCACCATGTTGGAAAGGCACGCCCAGCCCTTACATCTCACCATGGGAGGACATACCTACCACCATGTGAGAATGGCCCAGCGCTTACATCTGCACCATGGGAGAACCTACCTACCACCATGTGAGAATGACCCCAGCCCTTACATCTGCACCATAGGAGGACCTACCTACCACTATGTGAGAATGGCTCATGTGCATCTGTGTCTACGGACTCATCACTTCCCTTTGGAGGGAATCTCGATCTAAAGTACACCAAGTCTTTCTCTGAAGTATTCAAACTTCACTCTGGCCAGCGGCTTGGTCAACACATCGGCTATCTACTCGTCTGTCGCAACATACAGAAGCTTCACTGCTCCTCTCTGCACCATATCCCTGATATAGTGACATTTGATCTCGATGTGTTTTGACCTATCATGGAACACCGGGTTCTCAGACAGCTTCACACAACTCTGGTTGTCACAAAAGATACCAGTAGCATCCAACTGGAGATCAAATAACTCAGATAGTAGCTTCCTAAGCCATACTACCTCACAACTAGCCGAACGAGCTGCAACATACTCTGCTTCGGCTATACTCAATGCCACACAGGACTGCTTCTTGCTAAACCAAAAGATCACACCTGATCCCATACTAAAGCAACACCCAGAAGTGCTCTTCCGAATAATGGCACTGCCTGCCCAATCCGAATCAACATAACCCTCTAGGTTAAACTTTTGATTCGCATCATACTTGAGCCCATAATCAACCGTACCCTTCAGGTACCTCAGAATATGCTTTACAGGAACCAGGTGAACACTTCTCGGATCCATCAGGAACTGGCTCAATGTGTTCACCGCAAAGCAAATATCTGGTCTCGTGTTCGTCAGGTACATCAAGGACCCAATCATCTGACGATACACTGTGACATCAACTGGCTTAGATCAAGCATCACACAAAAGCTTCAGGTTCGATGCCATAGGTGTGGCCATGGCCTTGCAGTCTATCATCCCGAACCTCTTCAGGATCTCTACTACATACTTCCCTTGTCCAAGGAAGATCCCATCTGCACTCTGCCACACCTCCATGCTTAGAAAGTAGTGCATCATACCCAAGTCCTTCATCTCGAACTCGGCAGCAAGCTTCCTCTTCGTGTCGGCAAACAATCTATCCTCACCTGTCACAAATAGGTCATCCACATAATAGTAGTATCACTAGATTTCTTTCCTCAACCTTGTAGTAAAGGTTGGAATCCGCTTTACTCTTAGTAAAGCCCAAGTTGGATAGGAAGCTGTCTATCCTACCATACCAAGTTCTAGGAGCTTGCTTCAAGCCATACAAGGCTTTCTTCAACCTGCACACATATGACTCCCTGTCATGTGTCTCAAAACCAAGTGGCTGCTCTACATACACTTCCTCTTCGACTACACCATTCAAGAAGGTTGTCTTGACATCCATCTAGTGTATCTTCCATTTCATCACTGCAGCCAGAGCAAGTACTAATCTGATGGAAGTGTATCTGGCTACAGGAGCAAAAGTCTCTTCATAATCTATCCCCTTTTTCTGAGAGAAGCCACGAGCTACAAACCTTGCTTTGTATTTCTCTATGCTACCATCTGCAGTATGCTTGATCTTATAGATCCACTTGGAAGTCACAACAGACTTCCCTTCAGGTCTTGGGACCACATCCCAAACATCATTCTTCATGATCGACTGGTATTCCTTGATCATGGCATTCTTCCATTACTGCATCCTGAATCCTAGGAACTTCTTCAATATCTTCAATAGATAGTTTTCTTTGAATTTCGTTGTTGGAACAAATGTTCTAGTCCTTCTTTTGTAGGTGATTGTACACGATCTTTCCTACAAGTCAAATTCAATTGCATGATTAGAAACTTCTCATAGTTTACATAACAAAGTATTACACTTAAAGGTATATGTCATGCAGTCATGCAATTATCTTTAGCCAATGCTTCAATACAACATTCATCCATATCCCGTAACTTTCTAGATGCCTTCCATCTCTACCAGAACATTATTAAGAGTTTGCACTACTCCCAACATGTTAGCAAAGAGGTTTCATTCTAGATAAGTAGCAATGGAATGTTGTACAGTGCCATAGGCCACTTACCCATTACATGCATATTAGTAGTATACTATTCATTAATGCAATTATTCTAATTATGCATAATACACAACCTAAGTCTAGGAACATAAGTAAATACATCATTGAACAATATTATTTAAACAATCAGATATACAAGAAATGGCAATTCAAATACGTATCTTTGTTTGTTTGTTGGGTGGACTCCCTATAAATTTTTGCTTCCTTGCAGGAGCTGCTGGAGTCCGACTCTGAAGTAGCTTCTTCTACTCCTTTCTGTTGTGGATTGTAAGGAGTGGTCAACTCCCTCTTAATCCCTGAATCACTGCATAACTTCTTGAAGTCCCTTGAAGTGAATTCTCTGCCATTGTGGGATCTAAAGATCTTGATCTTCTTATCAGTTTGATTTTCTATCAAGGCTTTGAATTCCCACTCAGAGAGCTAGAAGACATCGGACCGCATACATCTGAGTGGATAATTTCCAAGATTCCTTTTGCCTTGCTTTTACTGCTTGTAAATGTCTTATTTGTGTTATTTCCCTTTGCACAACCTTTGCAAATGCCTTCATGCTTTGTCTAGATTTCAGGAAGACCCTCTACTACTTTCCTTGCTATTGGAAGTGCTTTATAGTGCACATGAGCAAGCCTTCTATGCCAAAGTTCACTTGGCTCCATGGATTCATGTACCATGGCATGTTCAGGTTGCCCCTTCAATTTGTATAATCCTCCCTCTTGCTCTCCAATCACCACTGCATCATCAATGGTTTTACCTTTTGGCCACATGAGTATTTGGCCATCTATAAATGCAACTCGTATCCCCTTTGCATCCAAAGCAGATATGGAGAAAAGATTCTTCTTGAGACCTAGAACATATAGTACATCTTTCATCTTCATAGGTTATCCAGAGTCTAGCTTATATGAGGCTTCACCACTTCCTTTTATTGGATACTGGTAGTCATCCCCAAGTTTCACCTTATGGGGTGATTCATGTTCAGATAGTTTCACAAAGGATCCCTTGAATCCTGTCATATGTTTGGAAGCCCCACTATCTATAAGCCAATCATTGCTTCCATGAGCAATAGTACCAGTGAGGGCAGAAATCAAAACATACTCTTCATCACTTGAAGAATCTTCACTTTCTTCCCTAGCCATCTTCCTGGGAGGTTCATCATCCTCTGCAGTGTGAGCATGATGTTTTCTTTTGATGTTCTTCTTTTTCTTGTGGGGGGCATCTTTATTGTTTCTGGGACAATCCCTGGCATAGTGCCCCTTTTCATCACATGTAAAGCATCGGTCATTGGATGTGTTTCTTCGAGATATGAAGCTATTCCTTTGGTTCTGATGGTGGTGCTTTTCTTTCTTACTGTGATGGTGTCCCTTCTTATCATCATACTTCTTGGAGTGTCTTGTGAGAGCTTGGTCTTCATTCCCCATCTTCTCTTCTCGAGCTATAATTCGAGCTTCTTCTTGTGAGCATTCTTCCCACAGCCTACTGAATGTGATAAGTTTCCTCCTAGCACAAATTCCTTGGATGAAGGAATCCCATGACCTAGGAAGGCCATTAAGAGTGGTCATTACCACTTCTCCATTCTCTATATCTTCTCCCACAGCTTCAAGTTGTTCTTTTATCTGGGAGACCCTTGAGAAATAAGACTGCATGGTCTCTGCATTCAGGATCTTGATATTCTTCAATTGATTCCTCAAGGTCATCTTCTGATTTATGTTCTTCCCTTCAAATAGCTTGGTCAAGGAATCAAACATCTCCTTAAGTGTCTTTAGAGATGACACATGTGGTATGAGATGGTCTTTGATAGAATCAGCAATGATTCTCTTAGCGTTGACCAACTTCCTTTTGTGTAAGGCCTTAGCCTCATCTCCCTCTGGAACTAGAACCTCTTCACTTATGTAGGTGTCCAATTCATTTTCTTCCAGGATTAACCCAATCCTATACTTCCATGCTCGGCAGTTATCATCCCCTTCAAGTTTATCCTCAAGCTTGGTGTGGTGAGACATCTTAATGAGAAACTCAAATGGAAATAAAAGATTTAGGTCTTACCACTTGATTTGCTGAAAACTGGATCTGTAGCTGGATTAAGGTTTGTAAGAGAAACCCTAAAAATTCAAACTTTGAATTTCAAACTTCTGAAAGGATAGAAAGATGCACCTTGCTGAGCTGATCAAGCTGGTATACTCAGAATTTGAAAACTGCAAAGTTTCACCCCTCAAAGTTGCTTTTGAAACTTCTGGATTCACTTGGCAGGACCCTGAATTAGGGTTTGACTTTCCCGGAGCTTCACCCAACCAAAAAGTTCGATCCAAAGCTCTAAACTTCGATTTTTCAGAGGAGCTTCCAACCGTGGTCTCAGATTTCAGAAATTCCATTTTTTGCAGAAACCCTAATTTTTAGGTCAAAAACTAAAAGTGCTCAGAATCGAATTATGTTTCGATGGAAAGATGCGCCCTTGCAAGGAGAGTCAATCTAGCCTCCTGCCTTTAAAGATCTGTGGAGAGAAACCCAAAAATCAAGAAGCCCTAGCTTCTGCAGCTGCACAGTGTCTTCTTCTCAGGTTAGCTCTGATACCATGTTAGATTTTGAGCATTAATTCAATATGATCTAGTATCTTATCTGAGAGAATAACAAGCACAAGAGACAATAGACACAGATTTTCCTCGGAGAAAACCAAGAAGGTGAAAAACCCCACAACTTCCTCAGAGATGGAAAGAGCAATGATACAAAACCCAAGTACAAGAGATAGTCTCCTTAGCAGCTTCTCCTCCACTAGTGCGCATCACTTAATGAGAGAGATAGATGAGTAAGTGAATGATCAAATAGAGTGACACCCTCACTCTATTTATACACAACTCGACTTGCCTAATAACCTAACAGGGCCGACTTCTCTAGGAGAGTCTAATAGCCCATGGTAACCCAACTCAGGGCCGACCCCACAACGATGGTCTAATAACCCATCTTGTATAAGTTACGACACTTGCGACGCTTGTAAATACAAATGACGACACTTTCGTACAGAGGAATAATAACCTCTCTGTAGGGATACAATATACATATATGAAATATATTCTGAAGTTACATATACATCAACAGTCACTAGAAGTACGGGCACCCATAAATCCGATGGTGCATCTCCATATATATGCGACCCATATGTCCAACAATGTGTTTTTATATGTATGTGCACCCATCCATTCCACGATGCAACCACAAAAGCCTTCGAATATGCACATTTCTTGCATTATGCATATTCCTCGCTAGAGTTATATGTTTGGTGACAATGGAAACTTTAGATATAACATCACTCAATTAAGATGCCTCGTGGATGTTTCTGCCATACCATGACAACCAAACACGTTGTCATCCTACAATTTTTGAACATCTATGTTAAATTATTTTTGTTTTATTTTATTTTATTATTTTTTTACCCATGATTAGTGATGCAGGTGTTTGAGTGTATTGCAGTATGCTCTTTGTTTCACATCCAAATTCATTATCCCTCGGTGGCAGTATTGCTTAATCTCTAATTGTATGGTCAAGATCTCATTTATTATTATTATTATTATTATTTTTAATGTAGTAGAAGAAACTTCTTCTACAAAATTTTATAACTTTAAATGGTCAAAAATTCATTGGTAATCGAAGACTTGGAATTTTAAAAATTCTAAACACTAAAGATCTAATGCTGAATCAACAGAAGTGCCCTAAAAAGGACTAATACCAATGTAATGAACAACAATTCATTTAAACACAATTCTGATACCAATGTAATGAACAACAAATCATTTAAAAACAACTCTGATACCAATGTAATGAACAACAATTCATTTAAAATGTAATGAACAACAATTCATTTAAAAAGAACTCTGATACCAATATAATGAACAACAATTTATTTATAGAAAAATAATTATTAAAAACAACATAAAAGAATCCATATTTTAATATTATTAATCTATGTCTTTACAAAGATATATGACTTGCATTAAAATGCATCTATATGGTCATAGGTCAACTTTTCAATAGATCAATGAAAATGTGTCATAGCTATAAATGTAAATTCTATTTGTCGCGCACCAATAAAATTGATAGAAAGAACACCATTCTATGCATAGTCTGCTAATGCAAACCATAAAAATAAGAATTTTCCCGATGAAATCCAGTCTAGAAGAGTCGCAACTCATCATCTACTTACCATGCATTCATAGATCATACCATAAACTATAATTCTACATTTAAAATTTACACCAAGAAGGCAGAAGAACGCATGGTTGAGAAAATCAAGTTTTGTAACATGGTCCCTAACCTTGAGTTTCATGTACCATGTAACTGAGGTACATCTAGAGTATTGTCACAACAGTTGCATCATCGAAATTCTGCGGCCACTTATAGAGTGATTTGTGCAATTAGAACCAGAGTCGTCAAATTTTGATCATCAATATATACAAAGCCCAAGTTTTGAGGACAAAACAAAGGAGAGAACACTGAAATACATAAATTAGGCAGCTCTTCTGCTGCAAATTTACAGGGAAAGATATTTTATACCTGCCAAATCATATGGCACAACCTAGAGTGTTTGCAAAAAAAGAAATTACATCCATTGATCCATGGACAAGGCCTGTCTTATGAATCTAATGTTTAATAATCTGGATCAAAAAAATTATGGTAACAAAGGAATTATAATCCAAGTGGAAAGCAACTGGACTGAGATTTACTATGATACTCTTTGCTTGATTGTTCAACATTTACATTGACAATATTTGACCTTTCCCGATGTATTCAACCCACTAATGTGGTAGATATCTTGGACATGAAACCTCGTACTCATCTCATGTGTGGAACGTATTTACACGGTCGGGAGTAGATATTCATCTTGTGTCTGCTTTCTACTGAACATGGCATAGAACATATTTCCTTTCGATGCCATGTCAACCTTCGTAACCAATATGCTGAAGAAGCATTCTGTGCATTCTGTTCTGCATGGAGTTTTCTCCTCAAAGGCAGTGTTCTAAGCATTTCTCATCAAAATATGGCAGTGCAGCCAAGTTTCAAGTGTGAGGAATACTGAGGCAGATATCTCAATCACACTTCAAAGCTCGTGCAACTCTCCAAGTGGGCATAGCAGATTCTGGGTCCGTGTTATGTGTCTTTTGGTTATAGTCATTGCTATACATATTCTTGCAAATTGCAACCATGAACTCTTCATTTTCGATAGTATATAGGTACATAGCTTGCTCATCCTGAAATACAAACAAAATAATCAGAACTGGCACAATACAGAATAATTTAAGAGTTTATTTAAGCTTTATCGCTTAGACATACTTGCAATCTGAACAGGAATGGTAGTCTTTGTGAATAACAACTCTATTAGGGAGGATTCAAACATTGCCTAAACGGTGATGCCTTTATGGCCTAGTTCAAATGCTTAGGCAAAAAAAAGCACCGATTACTGTTGCATATCCATCAGAACAAAAGCATCCAACTGCTGCAGCTTGAGAATATGAATTATAAGTTGGATGATGGTAAGATGGTTTTCTTGGAATACTTTAAAGGTATTTACACATGTATCAGTGTATTGATACTTTGTATAAACCTTTTATTTGCATCTAACATAGAAACATGAAGAACTGATAAACAACTTGAAACTTGAATTCTTTTACAAGTGGACAGTCAATCATGGAAACACACTGTTTACTGCTAATGTTAAGACTAGGTTGATTCTTGTCTGCCCAAGTGCATTATAAAAAATCATGGAAGCACATAATCTCTCCTCAATAACCAGCACACGTTGATGAGAAAAACATACCTCAGGCCAAGTACAGAATTCATCTGGAAACACTTGCAACAATTCTGCTGCACTTTGCCCAGAACAATATGCAGACACCTTTGCACTGTCATCTACGAGGGTAATAGTAAAGCCAAAGCTAGAAAGTACTTCCCCGTCACAACCACAGAGACAGAAACTACACATGAATATGCCATTTTGTTCTTGATTCACAGAATGCCCACAATGTGAATGTAATAATTCTATGCTTAACTGGTGAAGCTCGACACTTCCAATGAGAACCCTGCAAACCTGTGCTAAAATGAATGTTAGAGTCATCCTAAATAAAAAGGAGGTAATTACTTTTCTATGATTCGAATTCTCTTGAAAAAAATGGTACAAATGCATTCTAATTTAACAAAAAGCTTTGTAATCAATTGAACAAACAACAGCATAAGAAGCAAGCATCTTGGTTCTTCTAAGTTGAATGCCAGTTTTGTGGTTGTAGAATTTTAAATATGAACATAGAGACTCATGTACTGTGGGTATGTGGCAAGAGAGAGATTTGAATAAAATAAATATATTATGCGACTGGGTGTATGAAATGAATATTTAGTATTTACTCATACGACAGTCATAAACTAAAGATTATGAACATAGAATTGAACAATCGATGAGGATGTTCTATAAAACAAGATTATATCAACAAAGTATAGTACCTTTGGATGTGTGAGGTGCTATCTTTGGTAAACCTCATTTTTGGGACTCTGATGCAATCTACCTACCTATGTATGAATCAATACAGACTTGTAAAAGGACAAGACTATTCAGTGAAAATGCAAAAAGCTCCAAAACTCTTAGCATTGGTTTCAAACTTTCAGCCACATAAGCTCAGAGACTTATCGAGGCTTCAATATAGCTTACATTGTCCATTTTGTGACCAACAAAAGAAAAAAAGACTAAAAGTTTGCACTTTCCAATCCGTGCCAGAACTCAGAGGACCATACCTGTGCATCCACACAATTGTATGAAGACTCGGTGCAATGGAAGTTGTGCAAGCAAAATCTGTTGAATGACTTGCTACAATGATATGTCAAATTGTTTCAAGGACCTTGAGGTATGCCTCCAAGTCAGTCAACTGAACATTGCATTGACTTGCAATAGGGAGTTTTTATGACCAATAAGGCAATGCAGAGAAGTTCATTACTTGAGAATGAAGGGATAAAAAGGAAAATCCATGAGCTGCTATATAAAGGACATATCCTCCCCAACTCTTTGCCACATGGGTCAGCCATCATATTTGTTTCGAAGAAGTATGGCACGTCGCAATCATGCATGAATTATCAACTCCTTAACAGAGTCACTATTAAGAACTAATATCCATTGTTGCCTGTAGGCAACATATTTGATTAATTCTAAGTAGCAAAGAATTTCAATAAAATCAATCTGAAGTTTTTCAAGGCAAAATATACTTGGAGGACAACCTTAAAGACTCATCGAAGTCTATTGGAACGGTTGGTCAAACTATTTGTTCTTTTACTAATTTCCCCATGACATTCAAGAAGATGAAATGAACAAAGCGCTGAGCCAAAACGATATCTTAACGCATTTGTGTTCATGTATCTGGCTGACAGTCTTATGTTCAAGTTTTCAACAAGGCCAAGGAAGAGCACTTGTAAAGTTGTATCATCTTGTTCAAGTATTTGCAGCATTGCTCTGTGAAAAGCTATTGGTCAACTTGAAGAAGCATACATTCAAGCAATAAGAACTTGTTTATCTTGGATTTCACATGAACCAAGATGGACTGAACATTGATCCCATGAAGCTTTCTGCCATAGTCTGTTAATTTTTTTTTTTAGTGCAGCTGCGAGACCCATTCTCAGAGAGAATGGCACCCTAGTCAGTTAACCAGGGTTCCTGGACAAGTTAACCAGGGTTCCTGGACAAGTTACCAGGCAGAGTAAAGAGTAAGACCCTAGAAGGTACCCTAGGGCCCCCAGCTATCTCCTGGGGTTCTTGGTCGAGGACCAAGTAGGTTGATGCCATGGCAAAGTCCTTAGCATGTGGCAAAGTCCTTAGCATGTGGCTAGGGCCCCTATTTGTCTCTAAGGTATTCTGGTCTGGGACTAGACAGTTTCTTGGTCATAATGACCAAGCAGATCCTGCAGGTTGAGACAGAGACATCCTGGTGTAGGACCAGGCAGATTTTTGGTCAAGGACCAAGTAGGTTTTGCAGATGGTTGATCAAAATTCAGTCTGGGACTGAAAGCTCAGCTTGAGGCTGAGGACCATTCTCCGGGAGAATGGAGGACCTGGTCAAGGACCAGAGGTTGATCAACATGACTCAATCTGGGACTGAAGCTCAGCCTTTGGCTAAGAACCATTCCTTGAGAATGGAGGCACTTGGTCAATTACCAAGATGATGATGTGTGATGTCCTCTTCTCCTAGGTCTTCGAGATGGTTGAGTTAAATGGTCTTCTCAAGGGACTAGCCACCCCTTGATGAAGCCACTAACATTTGACCTTAGGAGCAGTCTAGAGGACCACATGATCACATCATCCGTGTGGACCCTTCCTTATACAGTGATGATGAACTTTCAGGTTATATGGAACATTTGTACATTTGAGAGAGAGATGACTGGTTGTACCTTCCCCACCTTGGTTGAGTTATTACACCTTGTTGATTATTGGTCTTGTGGTACCTTGTCTTTGACTTGTGGTTAATAAGGTCATTTACCCACCTTGAGTTTTTTTTATTTTATTTATACCACCTTTTGATGTTTTGGTCTTATAGGGTACTATGGTTGTTTGTCCACATTTGAAATACACCCCTTTTTGGTCCTGGGGGTTATGGGTCAAGCTACCCACTCTTGTTTGTATGTTTTTTACTTCTACCATTTTTTATTAGTACCCTACTTATGTGACCTTTTCTTTTTTTCTTTTTTCTTTTTTTCTTTTTTATCATTTTATTTTTATTTTTTCATCTTTTATTTTTTATTTTTTATTTTTTATCTTTTATTTTTCTATTAAGTGGTACCCTCCTAATTTGGTGGATTCCTAACTTAATTAATGTTTTCATCTTTCTAGAAGTTTTTGACCCTATATATTAAGGAACTATCTTTATCGTTTATTATCCATCCAACACTTCTCAGATCTGATTTTTGGGCACAGTCCTAAAGTTGACGTCAAGGGCTTAAGGAGGTTATTTACTGTTGCTAGGGCTGTTTGTATGGATCGTCCTTCTGCTGATGCATACTGTTGTTATTATGTCTGATCTGTGACCGCTTTGGTCTGTTCTAGCTGCCTGTGGATTGCTTGTGAAGAGGCCGCATACCCTAGTGATTATTCTTTGTTGGTTTGTGAACTGATTTGGAAGCCAGCTGCTCTTGGGATCTATTTTCCGTGGCTGTCCCTTCTCTTTTGTGGTGGCCGCAGCCTTAGGGCTGCCTGCTGGCACTTTCTTGGACTGGTAATTTGAGGCCGCAGCCTGTTAGGGCAGTTTTGGACTAAGCCGTGGTTTGTTATGGGCTACCAGTTGTTGTTTGGTGAGATCACTGCCACCTAAACCTATGTTATGAGCTGCCAGTTGACTTTTGTGGAGGGAGATCCTTTATGCTGAGCCTCGTTGATGTTCAGATCTATACCCTGAGATTTGTTTTGATTCAGATCTATATGCTGAGATCCCTTTGTTAGGGTACACAGGGTACTACCAAAGGACCGAACACCAAGAGCAACCACTTCACACAAACAGATCACAGATCAACACACCGATGTTTTGACGTGATTTAAACCCTCTTGAGGGAAACACTCCACGGCCCCGGCCAAATAGCTTCTACGGGACAATTTATTATGCAATGAAAGAAAGTTACAAATGAGCTTCTCATAATCGATCAACTAAACAATGACCCTCCATGCTCTTTAAATAGAGATCATGGACCAATCAGGTGTTAAGCCACAGATCAAGGTTAGATTTGATCTAAGAGAAGTTGAGCCGTCGGATCACTCTATGTCGGGAACATATCGTGACCGTCGGATTAAGTATTTACAAATGCATACTAATGCATACTAAAGAAACACACTATCCCTAACGGATATATTACACAAGTTGATCTTAACTAACTCCTAAGTGTATAAATATCCTAACATCCCCCCTTAAGAACAACTTGGGATAGGATTGAAGGATTTACAAAAGTGACACTATTAGGAGAAGGAAGGAGGCATTAGAGCCTATCCCCCCTTAATGACAAGTTCCTAAACTCCTAACATAGATCGAAGTTTAGAAAACTTCGCTTCTGTAAGAGACTTGGTGAAGATGTCTGCAACTTGGTCATCTGTAGGGCAAAAGAGCACTTCAAGAACACGATCATGAACAAGATTTCTGATGAAGTGCATATGTAGCTCAATGTGTTTGCTGCGTTGATGTAGAACTGGATCTTTGGCAAGCTTGATGGCACTTTGATTGTCGCACCAAAGTGGAGTAGGCTGCTGCTGCTCGAATCCAAACTCTGAAAGGATCTGTCGAAGCCATAAAGCTTCCTGACTGGCATTAACTACTCCTCGATATTCTGCCTCTGCTGAAGAAAGAGCAAGAGCTTATTGTTTCTTACAAGCCCAAGTAATAGGTCTAGATCCCAGACTGAAAACATAACCTGCAGTAGACTTTCGATCATCAGGATCGCTGGCCCAATCTGAATCAGTGAAACCAACCAACAAAGGTTTCCCCCCTGTACTGTAATGAATCCCAAACTGAACTGTACCTCGAATATATCGAAGTATTCTTTTAGCTGCTTTCCAGTGACTTTCATGAGGTGTCTGCATATAACGGGCAACACGACCAACGGAAAAGGAAAGGTCAGGACAGGAATGAGTCAAGTATAAGAGACTACCAACAAGCTGACGATACAAGGTGGCATCGACTTCAGGTGAAGTACAAGTGGAAGAAAGTTTGACTCCAGACTGGAAAGGAGAAGGGGCTGGTGTACAATCTTCCATGTGAAAGCGACAAAGAAGGTCACAAGCATACTTAGACTGAGAAAGAAAGATTCCTTCTTTGGTTTGCAGGACTTGGAGATCAAGAAAATAATGCAAATGTCCTAATTCTGACATTTCAAAATTTTGTTGAAGACTGGATTTCACATGGGTTATAAGCTTAGGGTCACTACTAGTAAGAATAAGGTCATCAACATATAGAACAAGTATGATGAGATGGTTTCCTACTTTCTTGGTATAGACATTGGGGTCAGAATGGCATCTAGAAAAACCAGTGTCAAGGAGAAAGTTATCCATTTTGGCATACCAAGCTCTAGGAGCTTGCTTAAGGCCATATAAGGATTTCTTAAGGCGGCTGACAAGGCTAGAGTTATTCTAAACATAGCCAGGAGGTTGTTCCATGTAAATTTCCTCGTGTAAATCACTATGTAAGAAGGCAGACTTGACATCCATTTGATGGACTTCCCAGTTGTGTAAGGCTGCAAGGGAAAGAACAAGGCGGATGGAGTTCATTTTTGCGACGGGAGCAAAGGTTTCATTGTAGTCAATCCCTTCAACTTGGCAAAAACCTTTGGCAACTAACCTTGCCTTAAGTCATTCAATACTTCCATCTAATGAATACTTAGTTCTGTAGACCCATTTACATCGAACAAGTTTTCTTTCTTTTGGAAGAGGTACAAGATCCCAAGTATCATTCACCATTAAGGAACGATATTCTTCATCCATGGCTGCATCCCAATCTGGATTCCCTGAAGCTTCTGCACAAGTTTCTGGATCATGATTCTCAGAAACTTGAGCCAAAAGAGAGGAGGCTCGCTGAAACTGAGAACGTGTTCGACGTTGATCTCTAGGATCACCAGCAAGATCACCAGCTGCTTCACATGTTGAACGGACCCATCGAAGAAGCACTTGTGCTGGTGCAACTGGAGGAACATGAGCAAGCGGAGGTGGATTTTCATCCTCACTGTCATCATCAGAAACTGGAGTTGGAAACCTGTCAAGGAAGTTGGAGGAAGAAGAAGAAGGCACAAACGCCGAATCAGGCTCGCAGGCCAAAGATGGCACAATCACCGAGTTAGGTTCGCAGGCCAAGAGATTTTCATCAAATTTAACATCTCTTCTGATGATTATATCATGAGAATGTGGTTGAACAAGTCTATAACCTTTTACATCTTCAGAATATCCAACAAATATGCACTTTTCACTTTTAGGCTGCAATGCTTTCCATTTTTCATCCGGAATGTGAGCCCATGCTTCACTACCAAACACACGGAAGTGACTTACATCAGGTTTAGTTTTACTCCATGCTTCTTCCGGTGTTATACCTTGTAATGCTTTAGTGGGGGTGCGATTAACTATGTAATTTGCACAATTAATGGCTTCAGCACAAAATTGAAGACTTAGTCCCTTAGATTGGATCATACAATTAGCCATTTCTTTTAAAGTGCGGTTCTTCCGCTCAGCTACACCATTTTGTTGTGGTGTATATGGAACAGTGTGTTGTTGTTAAATGCCTTGTTCAGTGCAGAAAGTAGTGAACTTATTGTTAACATATTCTCCTCCATTGCAGATCTTAACTTAATAATTTGATGACCAGATTGTTTTTCCACAAGGGCCTTGTAGGCCAAGAACATGTTAAATACTTTGCTCTTAAGTTTTAGGAAATAAACCCAAGTGCGTCTGGTGTAATCATCAATGAAAGTTAAGAAATATTTGAAACCAGAAAAGGAAGCAGATGGAAGAGGACCACACAAGTCACTATGCACAAGCTCCAAGGGAACCGAGGCGTTCCAAGAGGCACGTTTGTCAAAACTGTCCCGATGATGTTTTCCAAGTACACAACCGGAGCAAACACCATCCCTGCAAGATACCATCGGAAGACCTGTCACCATATTTTCTTTACATAGTTGTTGCAATTAGCGATAATTTAAGTGACCAAATCGCTCATGCCAAAGTTTGCTCAAGTTATCACTATGAGCAACAAAAACTGAAGGGAAAGGTGATGACCCAAAATTGTTAAACTTGTACAACCTGGTAATATCATCAACAATTCCGGTAGCTAGGACCTGTTGAGGGTCTTTAAAATCCTTGATTACAACTTGGTGAAGTGTAAAGGTCAGTTTTACCTTCACCAGAATGAGTGATCTGATAGACTGATAACAAATTGCAGGAAATTCTTGGAACACCTAGTACATCACTAAAATGACCATTATCTACTGGAACTGTTCCAGCTCCTACAACACTTAGAGATCTATCATCACCAACAAATATTTGTTTGGTGTTACATTCATGCATAGTAGAAAAGATGGCTTGATCCTTAGCCATATGATAAGATGCTCCAGAATCAATGAGCCATTCATTTGAAGTAGAAGAAGAAGATACATTTTAAGAATAACCAGAAGCACAAAGTGCATGTCCATGAGAGGCAGATTCTGAAGACGAATCTAGGCTAATGTGGTCCTTCTTCATTGCTGCTTCCAAGGCTGCCATCTTCTTGAAACACTTAGATTCATCATGATTATCTTTCCCGCAATAGTTGCAATGACGCTCAGTCTTCTTGCCTTTTGGCTTGGATCCTTTGTCATTTTTTAAAGAAGGAGCTGACTGAGAGGGTTTGGGACCCTTGTTTGACTTATTATTGTGAAAATTTTGTTTCTTGGGAGGCTTGGACTTTTCTTTCTGTTGGGACAATAAGGCTTTCCCAGATGTATCTGCATTGTTGATTATTCCAAGATGAATGAGTTTATCTTGTTCTCTAATCAAGGAATCACAAAAGGATTCAAGACTAGGCTCTTGATAGCTAGCTGCATTCAAGGATGCTTTCATGGAGTAAAATGTAGATACAAAAACAGAATATGCAGGTCCAAGTTTGGAAAGAATATGATAAATGCATTGTTTGTCTTCCCTCTCAATCTTACATTCTGCACATAAGAGTTTAAGAGTTTTGTACTTAGATAAATAATCTTGAATGCATGAAAAGTAACTTGGATTTAAAGAAATCAACTCATTTTCGAGTTGGTGACCTCGAATTTCATTGTGTTTACCAAACACAGATTCCAACTTGTCCCAAGCAGCATTAAGTTCATCAATTCCAGATATGTGGAATCGCAAATCAGTAGAGATTGACATCCCAATCAATCCATGAGCTTCATCACATCTATTTGCCCATTTTATTTTCTTATCATCATCAGTGGGTGTTGTTTCTTTCCCTAAGGTAATTCTGAAAAGTCCCCTACTTCGTAGAACATCCTCCATACGAGATTTCCATAAGAAATAGTTGGAACTGTTAAGTAGAATATCACAAGGGGCGGCCATATTTGTAAATCAATGGCTGTAAAAGTAGAAACCAATAGTCTGGATGTGAAGAGCTCGAAAAAATAGGCAGTTTAAAAAAAAACGGCACTGAAAACTGACTCTGTATGATGAAGTCATGCTTGAACAAAGAAACTGTTGAAGATGTCCCCAATAGTGACGTGGCAGCTAGAGAATGTCCAGCAAAAAAAAGAACCCCCCTCTTCCCAAGATGAACCTTTTGACAATCACTTTACAAGAAAGTTGCTTTAAGTGAACCACTTTTGTAAAATAAGTGATTTCACTTTTACAATGATATTACTTTTAAATAGTGCAACAATAATTAAAAAAACTTAAGTGACTCACTTGTATTTTTATTTTTTATTATTTAAGAGAGATGCACTTTTACAATAAAATAACTTGAAAATAGAAATTGCATGCACTTTTTCTTTTAAAAGTAACTTCCTAAGACTTGAACTCAAGACCTATTAAGGAATAAAGCAACTTTGAACCAAGTGAACTAGATTAAAAGGTATGTAAAATATGGGAATGAGGAAAGGGGAAGTGAATTCGATGATATGTATCTTTCGAATCAAATCCAAGATCAAAACCTTTCCCTTTCCAATCCTATTGTTGAATCATTTAACAATCAAGCTTCCAGTGAACTGTCAATATCCGGAGATGACCCCTCTTGCCCAATTTCCTTTGAGGATAAGTTTTCCACTTTTGAGTTAATTGAAAGTCAAATCACTAATATAAATCGTATGTTTTCAAATTTCTTTTTAGGTAGCCCTAGTCCTGATCTAGAGGAAATTTCTGAGGATGAGCTTTTAGTCAACAAGTCTATTGAAGTTTCTCCTTTGGAAGAATTCATCAATCATCCTAGTTTTATTGATCATTCAATTCCTTGTCAGCTTATTGAAGAAGAAGAAAGTAGGGACATAGATCAAGATCCTTTGGTGGTGATTTCAGGTGATCATTGTGCAAATAATCAGGATATTTTAAATGAAATTATTAATTTCACCCCTGATCAATTAAATGAAAATGATCACTTATCCTCTTATAATTTTAATGATGAATTAATAAAAGATCAATATCAAGATGAGGAAGAGGTAATAAATCACACTAGGTGTTCTAATCTTTGTTCCACTTCTTACAATGAATCTTTAAATTTTCTTTTTTTCATCTTTAATCAGGATAACTTAGAGTTAGATAGTTATGGTCAATCTTGTCCTCAGGTTGTAAATATTAAACTTGATCAAAAGCTTGAAATAATTCCTAGAGTAAAGAATGTTTTCTTTTGTCAAAATCTAAGGTCGAACTTGTCTGTCTATTTGGGAGAATTTTCATATTTGCAGTCCACCCTCCCTTCCCAACTCTTTCAATCATCTTTGGGTTGGTGCTATAGTCAATCTTTTGCCTTTGGGATTCTCAAAAGGAAGTATAAGCATGATTACATGTTTGGAGAAAAAGCACTTCATTTCCCTTTTCAGTCACTTTGGAACCATAATGCTTGTTGTCAAGTTATTAATCATTCTTGGTGGCTAGAAAAGATATTTAAAGATCAATTTCACCTTTTCTCCATTTTTGAGCATTAAGGGGGTTTAATTTTGACCTTTCTAATCCTTAATTTATCCCCACTGGGTTTCTATTTGATCATCAGTCCCAAGGAGAATCAAATTGAATATATAAGAGAAGTCAATGAGGAAAGTAGTTTATTAAATGAAATGTCAAGTATTTTCCCTCCATCAATTTTAAACAATCATCTGCATGAATTTTATGATCCTATCAATTCTTGGATGGAGGATGTTTGCAGTAATCAGTCTTTCCCTTTGCATAATTTCATTTTGCACCATTCAACTCCTTTCTTAATTTTTGAACAAGTCAGGAAAGTTGTGCTATCAATTTCATTAATCCTTAATCTAATCCTGACTCGTTTTCTAAGCAAAAATCAAAGAAGAATTATTAACTTGTTCGATGAATGGTTGCACTGGATTTATGATTTTACCTAGCATTTGTGATGACTGGTTAGATTAGAGTCGGTAGGAACTGAATAAGCCTACTTGGGCAGTAGTTAGTTTTTCAGCCATTGAATCTTGCACCTTGTTTATCTCTAAGCTCCTTTGTAAGCTCCTAGTTTAATTGAGTACCTGTCACTTTTCTTTTCCTGCACAATAAATTTCAAATTTTGCAAATTATGTTAGTAGTTTGATTTATTTTCTGCACTTATATATTTCATGCATTTATATTTCTGACATAGAATAGATTTTATTTCAGTTGGTTTTATATTTTTCCCACACATGCGGCATGAGGTATTTTTGATGTTTGTGAATGCAGAAAATAGGTTGCAAGAATAAAAGCTGGAAATAAAATGGTAGAGTGCTGGATCGTGGATTCGAGTAGCAGAGTTCGAGGACCAGAGATTCTGAGGTTCTCAAGCGCTCATTTCAGCAGAGCACTTGTCCCAGCCGGAGCCAGATGTTATCACATATATAGTAGTCGGGCTACCATACATTATTTTTCTGATGCCAGTACACTATTCAGCCAGTTCCCCTACATTTGAGATGCTGAGATGAGCATCTATATTGGATCACTATCAGATTGTGGACAGCAGTTGTATTCCCCATGCCATGACTGAGTCTCAGGACACTCAGAGAGATGACCGATGTAGCCATTATACCATTGGTACAGAGCAGTCGGTAGTGCCCAGAGTTACAGCAGCAGTTTCAGAGGACAGATGATGGTACATATTGATGAGCATTCAGGTATATGACTCAGCAGGTATATCATTGTGTCATGGTTATATTGCTTTTATATTTATTCTTATAGCATGTCTTAGCACTTAGTGTCATGATCTGGCGATCATATAGATATATGGACCTGGTTGATCTATTATATATATACTATATTGTCCCTACTCAGACTTAGAAGTTCACTATTCATACTCATTGGTTTTACCCTCCTTAGGGAGAATAGAGGTGATCATTCAACCATACCTTGGCTTGCTAGTGTCGGCTCCATCATTCATTGTCTTCATCCATCCATGGCCTACCTTTTAGTTTATCACCCTGACTTACTACTTGACTAGTGACATGGAGGATCTTTTCCCCACTGTAGCCTCTGTATTGGATGAGCTTCCCTGTTTATTGTGTCTCGGCTCTGAGTTGGTGACAAAACTTGCCTATGGTGAGTTGGAATTCCTTGTGAATTCCCCCTAGTCACTAAAGTTGTGTTGGCTAAACCTGAAACTTTTGGTGCTGCCATGAATACAAAATCTGGAAAAATGAAATGCTATATCTTGTATGAAAAGCCCATTCATGCAATGTGTTTCCAAACACACATGAATGAAAGGCATGCCAAATGAAAATGGCTATGAAAATAAAATGTTATATCTTTTGGAAAATAAATACCTAGGTAAACAAGCTGTCCATGACACACCTAGAAGTGCTCAGGTAAACAAGTGCCTTAAAAAACACAACTGCAGCAGAAAGCCTAAAATAAATGTAAATCTATGCAATGTGTTTATAAACACACATAGATCAAGGCTATGGAAACTTCAGGCCCAAAAAGCAATGGAACTTAAATGCTATATCTAAACAATTGCTGGCCTTATTTGTATTATGGATTGTGCGCATCTGTGAAGGTGAATAAACCCTCTTTGAACAACTCATCCATTTGTGAGACATCGCCATTCCCTGTGTTATTGCTCATTCAGTATATACTATGGTGTGTATTCCCTTTCCCTTGCCAAAGTGTCACAAAGTTAAGTCAGTCAAGTCATCCCTTAGCCTAGCCAGTTATTTTAGCCTTCACCCTTCACTAGCAAATTGATCACAGCTATGAAGTGAGTATGATCCTGAAAGTCTAGTCTGAGTAATAATAATAATTAACGACATTATATATTTGGATTTAGATCGCCAGAAATGACTACTTTGTGTTATAATTGTTATTTGAATAAGTTGTAGAGCATGCATTAACCTTGACACTTTGTAGCAGCTTTCGATGATGGTCTGAGTTGTATTTGGTCTTGGTTAGACCCAGTTTGACCATGGAGGACCATGGGACATGAGATGTTGGACCTTATGATGATATGGATAGATGATATATGGTCTATGTACACATACCTGATGATTCTATGCAGCAGCTACAGGGTTATGATGATGATTCTTGGTTTACAGTAGTGTTTGGTCATTTACAGATTATTATTATTGGCCTTGTTCCGGTATATTGGATATATATTTTGATCATGCAGAGACTCATATGGTGTATGAGTACACATCTTGGATGGATTTGGACCTTCTGAGTCCAATGAGACAGTTTGTTTTCAGTTCCGGGCACTTACAGTGATGATTGAGCCTCAGTAGGCTGTCCCAGTGCAGTTTTGGTCTGTCGGAGACCCTGTCGGAGCAGATGTGATTTTTATCCGGTTGACCTAGGGTGTTGATGATGGAGGGGGTGGTCCAGCCACTTGTTTTTACCATATTACCCCCCTCCCGGACACACTGGTGCCCTCACCTTGACAGCGCAGGCACTCCAGGAGGCAGTTTGGGGCAGTTTCACGCTTCCCGAGGCATTTCAGGATTGGTAGAAATGGCTATTGAGGAAATCGATTTGGGCTACTGAGGCAATGTTATGGCATGGGATGATCAGTGATGATAGATCGGGGTCCTCCACACCTTCTCCAGCAGTTTCAGCTTCATCGGGGCCCGCATCCATCACTTATGGCACTTTCTGTGGATTTCTGAGGTCTTTTTGAGGCCTACGATTTGACTATGGTGGCACGATTTGGTACATTGATGATTATTTATTGATTATTGTGCTATGGGGATTGACCAAGGAGGGATAAAATTACCCCTTGGACCCACCATAAGCCTCTTATTATATTTTGTCATCATTATTTGGTGGGATTCCCCTCTTCTAGGGCAATTTTGTCCACTCACATAATATTTTATTTGTGATCCATGTATTTTATTGTTGAGCTCATCTCAACCATTGATTAGACATTTGTATCTTTTAATCTTAGCCACTCATTCAAAAAGTGGTTAGGGTTTTGGTGCCTCTCCTTCCTATTTAAAGGAGAGAGCTTCTCATTGTAAGTGGTCTTTGGCTCTTGGATTATTGGTATAGAAAAATATTCTTGTGGAAATTCTTGTGGTCTCCTTTGCATCTGGTGTTCTTAGATGGTGATTGGAAAGTCTATTGCAACCTAGCATTTGGGAATTGTGGTAAGATCTATCTTTTTTGGAAATCATTGTTTGTCTACAGGAGGGCGACTTCAGCAAGGGCGATTTTGCAAGGCTTCTTCAAATCGACTTTCTTGGCATTCGCTTGTATCAGGGGGTTATAATTAGCTTCATTGTGATCTATGCTATCTTTCTGTTACTTCTCTTGTGGCATTAGTCTTATCTCTTGATGCATCAAATCTGATATTGTTGACGTTTGTTGTGCAGGAGAGAGGGCGCATTGGCTTCTTGGATCAAATCAACTTGCATAGAAAACTACCTCAAAGCTTCTCAAATTGATCGGGTTTGCATAGATCATCATCATCAAGGCATCTACAAAGTTACCCAGGTAAGATCCACAGGTTTGTTTCTCTTTCCTTTATCCAATCCATTGACATAGCTCATAAATTGTTAAAACCCTAAATATTTCAAAACCCCCATTTTACATTTTCTCAGATCTACTTAGATCTAGTGGGTTGTTGGGCATAATATTGAAAACCCACCTCTATAGCATCCACGGCATCCCGGATCTATAGTTTGGTGAAGATTGGCTTCCGTTTGATCCCCTTCCCAAGCCAACTTAGCTTCTCCCAAGCAAGGCGCACTTCCTGGTGGTTGTGAGTTGACCTAGATCTAGGTGGTGGGTGTTTGAGATCCCGCTTGATCCATAATCTACACATCAAATAACATACACCCAGATTGTTACTTTTCTGAAATTCACCTTGTGGGCCCTATTCCACATTTTAAGGGATTTAATCCCCATTTTGGACCATTAGGTGTACTTAAACTCAGATCTAAAAAGATCTAGCCGTCGGATTGCCGTGAAATTATAGATCCATACTCCTACTTGACTAACCTACCCGGATCTAAAGTTTGGATGCCATCGGACTTGCCTTGACCCACCTAACCCACCTTTTCAGCCTCCTTGGGTAAAGTCGCACCACCTTGGAGAAGTGAGTTAACTCACTTCTAGGACGTGGGTACTTGAGATTCTTGCAGATTTGGAACGGAAATAATTCAAAACCTAGGTCTAGTGTGTCACTTTGTCAGATCTTGCCTTGGGGATAGCATTCCTTGTTTTAAGGGATTGTGGTCCACTTGGGTTAAACCTAGATCTAGACCTATTTATCCACCAAGACCTTTATTGCCCACTTGTCCCAAGTACTAGGAGTCCTTAACCACAAGTCAACCCTACTTTGACTCCATTATCCCAATTCCCAAGGCACTGGTTATTCTCCAAGTCAATTCGACTTTCTTAGATTGTTGGATTAACTTGTGGTTTGACCTTAGTGTGGTGAACCAAACCCTTGATGCCATCATGTATCATGGTCAAGCTTGTCACTTGTACTAGTTAGCCCCAATTCAACCCTTAAACTACCCTGCATTGGACACGGTTCCCAAGGCAGTGGATCTTCCAACATTGAACTAGTACACTAATCCTAGATCTCACTTCAAACATTATAAGTCACTCTCACATCAACTATGGACCAAAGTTATACCCATTGAACCCCTCACTTGGCTTGTGACTTCATCCTAAGGTCTAGGATAAACCATACACCTTACTTCACTTACAAATACCCTGATTTGGTGTCTTGGTTTTGATCTCTCCTGTCGGGAGTAGATTGGGTCTCCCCCTTTGTTGTCTGGGCTAGATAACATAAAGCGAAGGTTGCCTCGACTGGCGTGACAACCATATATTGGAGGTCGAGGTGATCGTGGTTGCACCTTTTGAGTTGCCCTTCCCTATTGCCATCCATGACTAGATACATCCATAGGGGTAACTACAGTTTAGGTGAAAACAGTTACAAATGAGCTTCTCATAATCGATCAACTAAACAATGACCCTCCATGCTCTTTAAATAGAGATCATGGACCAATCGGGTGTTAAGCCACGGATCAAGGTTAGGTTTGATCTAAGAGAAGTTGAGTCGTCAAATCACTCTATGTCGGGAACATATCGTGACCGTCGGATTAAATATTTACAAATGCATACTAATGCATACTAAAGAAACACACTATCCCTAACGGATATATTACACAAGTTGATCTTAACTAACTCCTAAGTGTCTAAATATCCTAACACCCTTTTAGGGCCAGATCTGTGTACTGAGACTTTTTCTCTGTGCTGAGTTCTTGTCTATGTGGTGCTGAGACTTTTTTTGAGATCTGATCTTTCATGTTGAATCTTGATTGAGACTATCACTGTGTTTTTTCTGACTGTCTTTGTCCATCTCTGTTTGACTATACCTCAACCCGGTCATTTCTCTCTCTCAGGTTTGTACTAACTCTTTGATAGAGTCTTTTGGTTCCTAGAGTTGACTGGCCTCTGAGAGGCAGTCTTTTCTGAAAGTATTACTTCTGAGTATTTTACAGGAAAGGTTCACACTCAGCTAAGTTTCTTCACATATCTCTTTCATTATTAAATAAACAAATTGGTTATATTATTTTTTATTACATGTTACTGAAGATCAACTTAATACAGTGACCTAACTGGTAGTGTTGAAGATTACTTTAACACAGTGACCTAGCTAATAGTATTAAAGGTGTGAAGTTGAAAGAGATGAAAATTATGTTAGAAGTTACTGCTGTGCTATTTCATAGTTAATTTCAGTATTTGTTTATCTACTTTTTGCATTAAAGTATATTGAATTTTATTTTTCTGCATAAAACCCTGATTTTACCAAAAATTAACATAGTCAACTGGCTTCCACCAAAGAACATTGATGACTTATGGAATTTCATACAAATGGCTTCGTACTCACACAAATTCATTGCTCACTTCCCATGTCATGCACCCACTTAATGCAATGAACTATGACCATGTCTAATTCGGTTGGGGACTTGCACAGCAAGAAACAATTGAAGAGATCATGTGTGGAGTAGTTGCTCGTCCTCAAAATACCCAACATTCAACAAGCTTTTGAAATTGAAGAGGATGCTTTTGGACATGCAACAGGCACAATTTTGATTTAACACATAAGTCCTGTTGCATTCCACTTTGATACATTTTCAGGAGTTCTAGACTATTCAATGTATGATCATGAAATGCATACATGAGTGCAATCCATTAAGCATTGGTGATACTATTTGCTCAATAAAGAGAACATCATGCATAATGACCACAATGTTGGAATTTCTCTCTATTACAATTAATGCAAATTCAGAAATTTCAGCTCACCCTTGAGGTTCCTTGGATCCATTTCCTGTGAGCTTTCAGCCTTGGGGCTGATTCTGAAATATAAATTACAGCAGCATATATTTCACTTCTGTCCAACCAATTACAAAAGGCAGCCAAAGAAAATAAAAACCAAACAAATGTACTCCAATGAGACAGCATTCCCAGACCTTAGGGCAAACATCCCAAGCATATTTATATAACAGATATGAAAATACTTATTATAGCATATTCATTACAGCCATATATCTTCCCACTTAGCTTCTATGTGTGTTAAATCGCTTAAAAAAATCTGCTCATTGTTATGTAAAATCAGCATGCATAACCAGCTCTAGAAACTAGTCAAACATCATGAAAACATAAGCTGAAAATCAGATCTGTGAGTACACAAAATTGTTTGGGCAGCAAACCATGCTTAATATATGCATAAGATGAAGTTATAAGTACATGCCAACAATTTAATACAAGTTGATATGATTCATGCTCTCCAAACCCTAGCTAGGGCATCCACCATAAATAGTAAACCCTAGCCACTAACTCCTAGCTAGGAATCACTCCCAAATCCCAACCAAAGCTGATCCCAACTAGCAAGCATACACACCACCAACTCCTTTGTGGCACCTACACTTACATTACAAAAATGTACAAGATAAAACAACAATCTCCCTATATCTTCTCCACATCAAGCCTAGTCTTCTTTTACCATGAGAACTACAAGAACAAGTGCTCCCTTTGTTCCTCTAGGGTTTCTTCAAAACCCTAGCTTCCCTTATCTTCTTAGGGAAAACTCTAACACTAAAACCTTCCTTGAATCAACTCAAGAACTCTAGCAACTCAAGGCAGAAAGCAAAGTACAATGAAGAAGAGACAAGTTTGCTCAACCTCTTTCATCTCCAATATAAGTACGTGATTGATATAATGAATGAAAAGGCTCCCTCCTCCCTTTATCCATATGAAAGGTGTGGGAGGCCAACAATAATAAAGTGGACCATGTCCACGACAAGCAACCTAACTAAATACTAGATAGGCACACATGTGAAGCACTCCAACTTTAAGTGGCACATGCCAAGCTCCAAGATATGCATGTCCATCAAGCAAGAGTCCCTATGTGAGCACTCCATAAGAAGTGACCAACACTCCAAATGCCTCTAATGCTCCAATGCTCACTTCTAAGCCATGTGTACCTTGGAGTCTATGACCACACAAATTAGCACCCTTTTAATAGCTCATGAGAGCTGGTGCTAAGATTGGCAACTTCTCAAGAGATGTACCCATTGTCACCACAATGCACTCTCCTTATGCTTTAGGCCAACTCCTACAGGCCAAGGGGGAGTCCCTAATATAGGTGAGATAGACCTATGCAACAAGGATACCTCATGAGCAACCTCTTGACAAGATCAATTCCTTATGGAGTTAAAGCAATGAATACAAGCACGTTTACCAAGTACTTCAAGAGGATAGGAGTTAGAATGAATAAATGCTCACAACCAGGGAAAATGGTTTAAAACCTTACTGCTATTACAAGAGGACAGCCACCAAAATATGCTCAAGATTGATGGAAATCACTTGGAAGTTTGGAACAATGCCAACTTACCAAGGGAGGTACCCCTAATGGAGAGGGATAAGAATCACACCTTTGTGGCAGCCAATGAATGAATAAGATAAATCTGGAAACGACTTACCAGATTTGGTTTATGCCTAACCAGTTCCCGAAAGTCACAAGAATATCAACTCGAACCACTAAATAAATGCCCAAGTGAGTAGGGATGATGATAGACCTTGTCTTTAGCTTGTAAGGCGCTTCAAAGATGAATTTGTGGCCGTACCTATCAAATCAGATCTGAAAAACATACATAGCACTTGCACCTAACCGTAGATCTCTTAAGTTAGCCACAAAAAAAAGAACGCCCTTAAAGATTGACCATAAAACCAAGTAGGGTGCATCACTTTGATGGATTAGATTCTTCAATACTTCAATTCTTTTTGGTTTTTTATATTTTTTAATTTTTAGGGTTTTTTCATATATTTGATTTTTTTGTATTTTTAAAATATATTAAATGTAGAATTTTGGAAATTTGAAAAAAAAAGATGAGGGAAATAGGCCTAGGTCTTATTCCTCCGAGCAATGAGAAAAAGAGGGGCTAGCGTCTTCCCTCAAGAATTGACAATTCAATATATGAATGAATTAGGGCAAGGCTAAAAAACCCTAGGTTATGCTAGCACTTGACCTAATTAGGACAAACAAGATACCAAGAGGTCCAAAACAAGAGGGACTCCTCACCGAAGATGCCTCACCAATCAAGACTAAGCTATCATGCATAAAACCCTAAATTGCTCTTACCTTGGATACGTCCGACAATGCAAGACAAGAGTTTCAAGATCTTGCCACAATTGAAAGAGCAAAGGAGAAGAGAATGACACCCAAGAATCCTTTCACCTTAGAATAGCCTTGAAAGATTGCAAAGAAGCCTCACACATCAAAGTTTGATCCCTAGAAACCCTAGAAAAGCCAAGAAGAGAGGTGTGCACCACATCAAAGTCTCATATACACAAGAAGAAATAAAATTTCAGTCATATTTGATCCCATGATCTTTCTTAATGATTACAAATGAGAGGAGGGCACTATATTTATAGGGAAAATGTACTAACTTTTCCCTCCTCTAGGCCGACCTATCTAATTTTGAGTTTAAAATTACTTTTTAGGGTTTGTCACCCACAATCTGAGGATTAAACCTCATAAAACATAAAATAATGATAAAATATGATGATATCTTCAACAAGATGAATAGTTGAGCTTGGAAGGAGGACGTCATGCCCCATCTAACCCCAACAAGTGTATTTTTCCCTCAATGCCCTCCTTTAGATAAAGATGGTACGGCCTTCAAAGCTTGCTTTAAGAGGTGGATGATTTGCTCTTTTGACCTAGATGGTCAAAGGAGAGGGGGTAATACAATAAATTAAGGTCCAAGTGGGTATAAATGAGGTGTACTAGAGCAGGTATGACACCCTTACAAGCGTAATCACCCTTACAAAGTATAAAATCATAAGTGTGGCTAGGGGCTCCTAAACCATGTGTCCTAATGAAGTCTCCCCAAGATGCACCAATACCTGCCTAGGGCATAAATACCTGACATGATGAGGGGTTACCACCCATCAAGGGGTAGTCAGCAAGGGCACAAGACCAACACTCCTTGAACTGAGGACCAAGAGGACCTGCCATGACCAACCTAGGGGTCTGAAACCTAGCTAGACCAACACCTTTACATAAAGAAACCCCAACTTGGCCTTTTACAATGGCAAAAAGACCCCCCTCTTTGGCACATCTAGTAGGGTGCACTATAGAGAATCTGGGGCGTAACAGAGTCCACCACACTTACATGATCACTCAACCCAACCATCCTCAAGTCGAGCACAAGCCTCCAACAACCACATTATGGTACTCTTCAATACTCTTGTTTTTTGCAAGCTTAGAATCAATCACTAATTCCATAATAGGTTTTGAACCCATCTCCATGGCATCCCACCATATATGTTCCGCATATGCCTCCTGAAATCTACAAGGCTCACCCAACATCTCATTGGCATGTATAAGCACCATACAATCTATTGAATTTTCTTACAATTTTCAGATCTTAACAATTATTTCATGATGATTTCATAATGATTTAAAACATTCATTTCATCCCACAGTTTTCATTGAATAATTGCACACTGAAAATTGTAAGAAAATTCAACATGGAATCAGAGCGGTTTTTGAAAGATAGCCATTGATCAACTTTTTGCCCTAAGGTCCGCAAAAGTAGCGCCGAAAAACAAGTCCAAAAGAGTAGGGCCAAAAAAATAGGGTCGAAAAGACAGGGCCGAAAAAGTAGGGTGCATCTATCTGTGGAGCCAGATTTCAATTTTGTCAAATTTCAATTTTGACCTAATTTCAACAAGATCATCAACTAATTTGTAAAGGCCACCATCTCTCACACCTTTGGCCAAATTCGTTGGACATGCTAGACTACAATCACCAATAGTGTATTGTTTTCCTTCCAATGCAACTCTACAATGAAAATCTATCATTCACGACACTGAAAGAAAATTTTCCTTCAAACCAAACATCATTCAACTCAAGAACATCACTTGATGACATCAGTAAGGAAATGGAGCCCAATCTTTTCATAGGATGAGTAGCATCATCACCCAACACCACACTTATTCCTCCCTCTTCTCATAAAACTTGCTAAAGATTTTTATGTCATAAGTCATATGTCTAGATGCCCAATTGTCCACATATCATCCAACACTTGACACGATGTTGCAAAATAAACAAGAAATCATGGAAAAGGAAGTCTCAAGCTAAAGAAGTTAATTTATCCACTCCTACTACAGGAACCACGCTTCCAGCAAGATATTCTAGGTTGTTAAGTCATCCATTCCTACTACAATATATGCACTCCCTACAACCTATGTATGTTGCTTGGCTTTTCCTTTGTTCTTCTCTAGACATTGGCTAGCATAACATCATTTTTTATGGCACAAAAACATTTCATATTACTCAAATCCTTCTTACCTTGGCTTGATTCTTCCTTCTTAACCTTCTTGTGTCCTTTCATGTTTCCCTTCCTCATCCTCCCAACGAGTGATAGTTATTCTACTTCCTTTTGCTTCATTGAACAAGATACTAACCTTATCTTTTCCTACAAAAATTCATCCTATTACAACTTGATTTCGCACTTGAGTGTGAAAGTCCCAACCCACTAGTGCTATCAAGGAGCAACTTCGGATGTGAGCACCACTGTCACCTCAACGCTAACTTCCCTCACTTTTGGCCAACTCTCAAGGTCAAAGGGGGCTTCCTTAGGGTTGATTAAATGATTCCTAATAAAGAGAGCTTCGAGGGATTGATTGTAACTTAGTTGAGTGTATGTAAGTGAATTGCAAAGTTAATTCCCCCAAAGAGTGCTTGAATCTATGAGATTGTTAATATTCTAATTAAAACAAACACTTGAAAGGAAATACTTAAGGACTGCAAGATACCAACTCGAACAATAAAATTCCATGAACATCAATGATCATCAATTCTGTAAATTTAAATAAACTCACAATGAATTGATACCAAATGTGGTTAATGAATAAACCACGTGATCTAGATAAATGAGGTTTGCTCTTTTGACCTAGATGGTCAAAGGAGAGGGGGTAATACAATAAATTAAGGTCCAAGTGGATATAAATGAGGTGTACTAGAGCGGGTATGACAACCCTTACAAGCGCAATCACCTTTGCAAAGTCTGAAATCATGAGTGTGGCTAGGGGCTTTTAAACCACACTCCAAGATGTAACAAGGGTTACTCATCGCAGGATGCTCTAAACAAAAACTGATGGTGCTGCCAAACAATGGAGACTGTGTTGCCACCGGAAACACACCTTGGGTTAATGTGGCAGAAATCTTCAAGCCACTAAGTGTGTCCTTGGGGAAAAGCATCGAGTCAAGTACTGTCACTTGAATCTTGACTCCTTTGTTTAGGCAAACTCCTAACAAAGCCAAGGGGGGTTGACCCTAAAGATTGCTAAGGCTGATTAAGCTAGCTGGTTATGGTGGATGAGTTAGTTTTTTAGGAGTTTTTAACAATGAAACTGACACAAGAGATTTGCAATATAATTTAAAAGCATAACAGCATAAAGATTAACAGCATAGAAATTAAACATGTTTATCAATTCATTCAACACATGATAGCAATTAAATATAAATTGTAATGATAAATCCAGAGAGACCAATGCTGAAAAATGGAGTCAAATAAAATGTTGCTTGTAATGTTGGAAATGAATGTTGTGCAAATGTTCTTGGTCAATTTTAAATTAATGGGAAAATGAGTGGATTATTAGGGGAAAGGGGATTTCCAATATACCATAAGGTACTGGAAATATGTTTGGATTATGGCAAGGTGGCTCCTCACTCAGAAATGTGGGCTGGATCGGAGTCTTTGGGAGGTGTTCAACACTACACCAAACGAGGGTGTAGTCTAACGGTATCCCAAGGTCGCTACCCAGTTGTTCCCGCTTCCTTTGAGGAACTTTCCCACACTATGCCAAGAATCGATACGCCGGATTTTCGTATGTGGGAGGTTTATTGGGAAGTGTTAAACTAATTACTAGTCACTAAGTCCCTTTCTGGTTTGATCAGCATGTTCAGTCAAGTTGCAGTGATCCAAAGCATACTTGGGACAAAGCCTTGTTAATTTTAAAAGTTTTTGAACAGGTTTTCTTGTTTATTAGGAACCCCAAGAGTCTCTTTTCTGGCCAATACTCGGGTAAGCCCTTATCCTAAAACCGTACTTTGGGAAAGCAAGGGGGGTTATTTGAAAAGTAAATGACTGAAAAAATGAAATGTTTTCTAATTACCACACTACCGAGGTAGTGCATTAATATCCGATTTACTTTTTTGCAAAAGATGAAACAATTTGTAATAAAAAATTATACGGTCTGCAAAAACGAAATAAAATGTTCCTAGGTCCTGAGAGAGTCAATGGCCCAATATTTGGATTGGACCACGATGTTAGATTTTAATTTAACTTGGTTGATTTTAGTTAATCTAATCTAATGTAAAAATTATTAGGTTTGAAAAATTGAGAACAATCACAAAAATTGAACCGACACCAACCCCCCCTGGGGGGGTGAGAAGCAAGCTTTGTGAGTTTGCTTCCAAAACACTTTTTATTACAACTTACAATGCCAAACTGGAAAAGAAAGAACTCCTCTTTCTCCTTATAGATCTTGGAGAAAAGAGGTTACAAATGATGGAGGCAAAGTAGGGTAGGAAAGGCAAGGTTCAATGAAGGTTCTGAATCATCCAATATGGTCAAAGTGAGTGCTTCAAAACCTTCTATCTACTGTCATAACACAAAATCCAGTAAACGATATTAATAGAAAAAGTGCCCAAAATCACTTTAAAAGTGACTTGGGCAAAATCAAAAAGTACTAGAAAATTTTCTAAATTAAAACTTGCTAATCTAACGTAAAGAACTGAGATGGATTGGCTAAAAAGCCAACCTCTTAGGGTCTTGGACGGCCTTGAAAAGGCAGCCAATGAAGCACTTGATTGCTTGATATAAACCTTAAAAATTTTAAGCGCAGAAATCTTTAAACAATCCTAAAATTTGACTTGAAAAAATTATTTAAAGACCCTTTTTCCAAGCAAGACCCAACAAAGAAATGATAACTTTGAACTACCTCGGATCTATGCATAAAAAAATCAGATCTGATTTTTACGATGAACTTACTAAACAAAACAGATCTGAAATTGTCACAAGACAAGTAACCAAGAAGAAAGTAATTTTAATGAGAGAAAGAGTAAGGAGAATAGAGCTTGTTGCCAAAAGATCAAACAGAGAAGGCCTCTTTGTGGAGTGTTGAGAGACAATGTTCTTGGAGGTATGTTGAAGATGGAGTGCAGTAAAACTTGATCCAATCCTCCTCCAAGCTAGCAACCTGAAAGCTAAATCACAAAAACTTGCATACCCATGAGATCTTGTAAACATATATAAACAAAAATTAAAATAGCATGAAAATAAACTTATTTAACATGCAAATTTTTTATTTCTAATCATACATAAAAAGATAGAAATGAAAGTAAACTTACTTACAATTCTTATTCCTATTGATGCATGATTAATCCTTAAGACAAGATCAATATCAAGAGTAAACAAGACATTTGCAAAAAAGGAACAAGTTACCTCATGAATAGCATCACAATGTTGATCCACACACCAAGGCACTACACATTTTAGCCTCCAAAGCTTCTTTATTCTTAATGCAAAACAAAATAGCAGATTACAATGGCAATCCTTCTCTCATTCCAACTCTAACTAGTTTGGAATGAGAGAGGAGCTCTCAACGTATAGAAATGGCAAGAGAGGGGAGGGTGCACTTGTGTAGGAGAGTAGGGCGAAATTGTGGAGAGAGTTGAGCCTTGGATTGAGGCTTGAATAGGGCTGCCTCCACCTTTTGGGCTGCCCAAAACTCAGCTCAAATAGGGCCTACAAACCAGCTGCAATATTCCTTAACATGTGGGCACTCTCTCTTGGGAAATGTGCCCAAGTCATGGAGAAATGCACCCTAGATCATGGGGAAGGGATCCCTTAATGATAGTTGCTCCAAATTTGTCAAAAAAATCCTCTTACAACCCCCCAAACATAGCTAATCCAAAATCTCTTACACATCCCCAAAATTTAGGATTTTGATTTTGGGGATTTTTCACTTTTTTTGCATTTTCTCTCATTTTTTACTTTTTTCACTTTTTGCAAAATAGATGAAAAATAAAGTGTCCAAACACTAAGGAAAGTGGGTTTAGAGGTAAAGTGAGTGCTCTAGGCTAGAAAATGAGCACCCCCATGGCCAAATAGACCCTCAAACCATAACTTAATCACTTTTTCAATTTTTTTACCCAAACCATTAAAAAATGGCTTGTTTACGGAAAAACATTTTTTTTAATGGAACTTTAAAAAAAACCTAGGAGGACCTAATACATGTCCATACGACTCAAAAATAATGCCTAGCATGGTTAATACATTGACACTTAGGCTTTAATAACCTCTTAAGGCTTAAAAATTACGCCGACCACCCCAACTTTGGAGGATTGAGTGAAAAACTCAAAAATTATTAGTCGTTTGTTCAACAACAAATAATTTCCAAGGAAAAAAACACTTTGGGCTAGTCGGTTTACCGTTTAAGTCCTAGGAAGCCAATTATTTTACAAAAAGATACCATGCTAGTACATTTTATTACAATTCCCCAAGGGGGTATGAACATGTGGTACAAAAATGAAAAGGGCCAAGAAGCCCTGATGGACTTCTGAACTCTGATAATGAACAATTAGATTGTTCAAGTCTTTGCCGGCTCACTTGAAATCCAACTAAGTAAGACTTAGTCGGCAATAGACTGTAGAAAGAGTACTATCTTAATGGTAGCATTGACACTTTCCAACAGAAATAATGGGAAAACAAGGAGAGAGATGCCCCAAAGTGCGACCAAGTTTAACTTTGCAGATTGTAGCAAATGAAAGCAAGCAGGGGTGGGGCATTGATGGAAATCTCCTTGGGATAGGTGAATGGAGGCATAAAAGTGTTCATCAAGTGCACAGCATGGATTAAGCAGCAGGCTCATGGTGTGTGATGAAGTATAATATAATATGCCCTTTGGCCATGAATTTATAAATAGCGAGGGGTCAATGCAAATATTAAGGCCACATACCCGAATGGGTTGGGGGGGCAGCATAATCAGGGATGGAAAAAAAGGCAAATGCAACATTATTAGAGGGAACATGCTACCTATATTCCAGTTTAAAGCATAATAGCAAGGCTAACCTAGTAACAATGAAAAAACTCTAAGAGGAATAGTAAACACAAAGGCTATGGATTTATGATAAAACCCAAAGTATAATTAGTGCTTATGGACATGAATTACAATCCTAGAGGATAAAATGCAAGGAGACAACAAACTGTATCAAGACAGAATGGGGTAATTAAATAGACAGACTCCAAGATGTAAGAAGGGTTACTCATCGCAGGATGCTTTGAACAAAAACTGATGGTGCTGCCATACAATGGAGACTGTAGAAAGTGTACCATCTTAACAGTAGCATTGACACTTTCCAACAGAAATAATAGGAAAACAAGGAGAGAGATGCCCCAAACTAACCTAGAAACAATGAAAAAAATCTAAGAGGAATAGTAAACACAAAGGCTATGGATTTATGATAAAACCCAAAGTATAATTAGTGCTTATGGACATGAATTACAATCCTAGAGGATAAAATGCAAGGAGACAACAACCTGTATCAAGACGGAATGGGGTAATTAAATAGGCAGACTCCAAGATGTAACAAGGGTTACTCATCGCAGGATGCTTTGAACAAAAACTGATGGTGCTGCCAAACAATGGAAACTGTAGAAAGAGTACTATCTTAACGGTAGCATTGACACTTTCCAACAGAAATAATGCGAAAACAAGGAGAGAGATGCCCCAAAATGCGACCAAGTTTAACTTTGCAGATTGTGGCAAAAGAAAGCAAGCAGGGGTGGGGCATTGATGGAAATCTCCTTGGGATAGGTGAATGGAGGCATAAAAGTGTTCATGAAGTGCACAGCATGGATGAAGCAGTGGGCTCATGGTGTGTGATGAAGTATAATACAATACGCCCTTTGGCCATGGGTGTATGTAAGTGAATTGCAAAGTTAATTACCCCAAAGAGTGCTTGAATGTGTGAGATTGTTAATATTCTAAGTAAAATAAACACTTGAAAGGAAATACTTAAGGACTGCAACTGCAAGATACCAACTCGAACAATAAAATTCCATGAACACCAATGATCATCAATTCCGTAAATTTAAATAAACTCACAATAAATTGATACCAAATGTGGTTAATGAATACACCAAGTGATCTAGAATCTAGATAAATGACCTACAAATGTCACCTCTGGTGATCCTGTTCAATTCCTGTGTAGTAGATTGGAGGAAGATCATTAGTTCTAACCTTATTACTCTGTTCTTCCAACATACAAGTGGCAAGAACCATAAACGCCATAGTGATAATTGTATCTCAGAGAATTCAATTCAATGCTTGATAATTCTGCGATGCCAAACTACAATGCCTTGCATTACCAAATTGTTTTCCACCGTCACTAGGAAATAGCATTGACCCTTCCACCATCACTAGGAAATAGCATTGACCCCTTTCTCTGGCTTCTCATCCGATACATAAATAAGCCATTTAGGGGTTATACTTATATCTCGCATTTTGGATGAAGATTGGTCCGACTTTGCACAACTTTAAACCATATGTTACTTCTGGTTGATTTGGATTTCGCAAAGCTAATACTCTGTATACTAGTCCCATTCATTGCTTCTTCTGGTCACTTGTAGACATTTATAATCTTTCTTTTCAATTCATTTCTTCTGGAGACTGTAGTTGACTACCAAAAATATGATGCTCATCTTGTAGAAATTTATGAAATAGTAAATTATATTCTCTGCTCAAATTATTTAGTATTTACAACTTCTGAAAAAGGTATATTTTGCAAACATGCTGAAATTCTGTCAGCCAAAATTCAACATTCTTGACCAAAATTTTGGCTAATCTATCACGAACTGCTTGGGTTTGATTATAACCTTTTCTTGACATGAATATTTAGGATGAAGATGAAAGTTAAACAAGAAATATACTAGGTAATTTTCACATTTACGATCATGCACAATCTAGATGAAAATGAAAATATTTAACTAAAAGTGTCCCACCAACGGCATGAAAAAGAAAACTTACTTGTGTGCTAGTCATCTCAGTAGAAAGTTCAGAAAGGGAGCAAACATGGTGAAGACAACTTGAATTCAGCAATGCTGGAAGATGACTTATATTAGCTATGGATGTATTGTCATTGTTTTCATGCCACGAGCATTCCAACCTGTTCAACACAAGTAGTTTAGTTGCAGTAAAGAAATGAAGAAATTCCCCAGCTGTGCTGGACCCAGAGAAATATGCAGAACAGCAATACAAGGGCCAGAGATCATTCATGCATACAAACCAAATCAATGAGAAAAACAAAAATGTTTCATTGAATTATGTGCTAAATTAAAACATGGCGCATGCTGCAAGTAGACTTAGATGTAACAAAACAGATACACTTGCCCCAACTGCATCATCCTGTATAACATAAATGCCCATTCATATTCACAGCCAGATAAAACAGAAAGAAAATGAACAAGATGAGTAAGATTTTTCACCTGCCTTCAGTAGCCCTATAACAGGCTAGACCAGATATAAAAACCGTTTGACCACAGCATATCTTACCAGCTGACCTGAACCATAGGCAGTAGATTTTTAGATTTCTTATAAAGTCAGCTATGTTGAATATAACACAGGAAAATGCAAGAAAACAGTGGGACACCCAAAACTTTAAGTAGTGACAAAGTATCATGCAGGTGTTAAAAACTTATAAATGACAGTCTACTTATCGATGGATCTTGAGAAATTTGTGAAAACAAAAATGATGTAACAGGAAGGGGAAAAATAGCATATAAATTATTAATGAGCATGGACCTTTTAGGAGGTAGGATTCCCAAATATTTCTCAATAGAGTAGATAAACGAATAATGTTTGTTCACAGTATGTGACAAAAAAGGCTTAGATAAAAAACCACCTTATGTTAAAAGCTATAACACAGGATTCATGTGGAATTCAATTATTCTAACATAGTTTAAACTAAAAATTATTTAGAAAGCTGCTGAAGATTCAGTAATATTGGCCTTATTATTGGGATTGGAAACAAGACCTTGACAGCAAAATCTCTACATAACCAATTACAACTGCCAACCAAACATATTTCCTCAGACACAACCATAATCCATCAACAGGTGATTACTGTTGGATAGGCATTCCCATGCCTTATTGTAAACCCTTGATCCCCAGTGGCTACAAGATCAAAAAACAGAACTGTTCAATTTATTTCACTTATATTTCTTGATATAGCAGATTGACATCATGAACAATGATGTTCTTTGCCCAGCTCTATAGGGTCTGTTACCTTCCAAACCTGCACTTCAAGGGGTAAAGCCCAAAAATACAAGTGCAACCCCAAGGGAACTCAAAGGGCCTAACCACAGCAGCTACTTCTATCACTTTAGGCTGGCTCTCCGCCGGCACAAGGGATTTCACTCTGAGCTGCGGTGGAGTGCCCTCCCCCACCCCCAGGTTAAAGTAGAACTTACCGTTATTTGATGGTCAATTAGATATTAGATTAAGTTTTAATCAAGTCGCTTCCGACTTTATTTTATTTTGTACTTTTATGCTTTATGTCAGCTTTTCGTATTTCACGATCTATCCTACAGTCATAAAGTGGATTGACTTGAGATCATTGTAACCCTATAAGAAATATTTTGCTTTCTCATATATGCAATTAATTACAATAACTATTCTGAGTTATTTATTAGTTTCTTTTAGAGCCTCAAAGACCTGGAGAGTGTGAAGACCTAGGGACTGCTGCCAGCAAAGGCAGATCAAGGGATTGTTACCATAGCACATCAAAGAGCCAAAATGGTTTCATCAAAACCAAGTACTATTTCGTTTTTTTTTTCATTTTGAAGCAATGGAATTGTATGACTGTACAGAATTATGTGCAGTACAATTGCGGAATTGTGAAGAACCATGTGACTGTGCAGAATTGTACAGACAACACCCATTAACTTTTTGGGAGGAGCAGAAATTGATCTATATGGCCTTATTTGACAGTTTGTTAGCAGATCCAAGGAGAAACTTACCGCTGAGGTGCTGTTTTTTAGCAGATCTGATTTTTTGAGCTGTTTGAAACAAATCTATAAAAAATTGTGTATTTTTCCACTGTTTGAGGGCAGACCTGTGGTTTATTGAGCTGATTTTTAAGCAGATTCATCAAAATCTGTGTGTTTAAGACCTGTTTATGGCCACATTTATCAGAAATCTGAGTGTGGATCAGAAGGGCACTTACACCACTAACCTCGAAAAACAATTCATGGAATTTCACTTACATGGTAAACATTATAAATTATATGGTAAAGGTTCCATCACCAGGGAAGGTGAACTACAACCACGAGAAAAAAAGTAAGAAGCACGAAAAAGCATACAACAACAAAAGCAAGAGAAATTTATGCCCAAGAAGAATCAAAATTTTAAGTTAAATCACCAAGTCAAAAGACTTCAGGGTCTGGTGCACACCTTGCAAAAGAATCTTGTGAATGCTCAAGCTGGAAGCCCAAGCCATTTTCTAAAGGTAGTCAAGGACAAAGATGTTTCCACTAGGGAAGCATGCTCAGTTAGAGAGAATCCAAATTATTATGTTTTCAAGACAACATTCCTTAAGCGGGTGGCAATGTTACAGACAAAATAATAACGAATAAATAAACATGAGTCATATTAATAATAAAGATAACTAATAATTAATAAGTTTAGCATTTAATGAAGAGTCAAAGGAAACACCTATTCAATCCCGTGGCCAAAAAATGCCTATAAAGGTATACCGTCACGAGAACATTGTAACCATTATTCATTCATTTATCAACTATACTTTTATATATTCCGTGTCTATTGTAGATAAGATAAGATAAGATAATTTTATTAATGTCCAACTAATGACCACAAAGTAGGTCAACGGGACTGTCGGTTACAATGATGTCCGTGCTATGCGGGAGGACCAACCGGTCCCCTTTTAAAAACAAAGCAAATGCAGAAAATTTAAAAGATGAACAAGACTAGCTGGGTTGAAGTATGAGGGAGCTCCAACCCCCTCCCCGACTTCCCAACTCTGCACTGGGGCGAAGAAGCCCTGGTGGAGAAGATCCTGGAGCCGAGAGGGAAGTTCTATTACTCCTAACATTTGAGGCTGAGAGAGGAGAACTGAGGGAAGTTCAATAGCGTCTACTGGCCCAAAGAGGATGCGGACCGCCCGCTACGGTGCTTCTTTTTTTGAGGCCTGGAGGACCTAGTTCATCTCTCAAGTAGATGCCTGGAGGACCTAGTTCGTCTCTCAAGTAGATGCCTGGAGCGAACCTGCTAATGAGGTCTCGTGGGTCGAGATCCATGGACCCTCACTGATCTGGAAACTGGATCGGTGTCTAGGTCTATGGACCTCTTGGTGCCCCTGGCTGAGGGGAGCACGCTGAAGAACGTTGTGATCCTCTGTGTGGTGTTGAGTCTGGTGGGGGGCTGAAGAATATGTGCCCGAAGCCTGAGAGTCTCCTGGATATAGAGTGCTAAACATCTCTGATCCGTGTACCTGAAAAAGCTGGTCAGGGTCTGAGGACCTCTGAAAAAGCAATGGAACCGTCCTCTAATCTCGTACTATACAGGACATCTGAAGATAAAGTGTGACTCGGTTTCCACTTCCTGTAAGTGACATAGTTGGCAGATCATGTCCAGCCTATCAACCTGGTGGTCTGTCTCTACCTGAAGTCTATAAGATCCCACTTTGAGCTGCCCGAGGGGGATCCAGAGAGCATGCATCCAGTGTTGGAGCGTGTACTAGGGTCGGACAATGAGCCCGTCTCTGATCTCTAGGAAGTGCTCTGCGTAGAAGGCCATCTTTGGGCGCAACCTTCCGGGGGGATTGACCCAAGTGATCTGAACAAACTGCATGTAAATATCCTCTTTGATGATCTTATTTAGTTCATGCTGGGTGGGAAGAAGGTGGCCGGGAGCATTCAAAGAGTACTGGAAGGGGGGGAGGCGATCTATCTGAATCCCTGTTGATTCGAGGAGACCCGAAACTCCAGTGAACCAGCACTTGGCTTTGCCTGGATGAGTACGGGCAATAGCCTCGGAAGAGCAGTAGGCTAAGTAAGGGTACCTATCCCGGCCCTTTAATGTGTCTGCAAAGCCCTGGACCCGATGCAAGAAGGAAACCAGTCTGAAGGTCGTCACAAGGCGGAAGGGTTGGGCCCCAAACTCAGCCAGGATGATGTGTTGCGGTACTTGTTATCACACCATAGTAGCAGGGCTACTATTCTTGCTTAGCAGATATCTGCACATTCCAGAGCTTCGATTATTCAGAGCTTGGCTATGATGAGTTTATTATTTTGAGATCACTCATGATTAGAGCAGTGTATTATTCAGACTTATGTTAGACCTTGTGTCAAGGCTAAGCCTTGAGAGTTCAGATTTGATGACCGATGTGACCCTTTATTCCATACAGTTTCAGTTCAGTGCCTAGAGATGTATTGCAGCAGTGTTTCAAATGATATATGATGATTATTCTTATGATGATGTTGTATGACCTATGGATTTATGATCATTAACTGTGGATTATTATCTTGTTGCTTTAGTCATGTTCACAGCATTAGCTTGGTATATGATTCATGATGTGGCAAACTTTGTAAACTTAAAATGGACTATCTTGATGATGAATTATAAAATGGACATTTTACTTGCACATTTAGGTTGTTTGACAAAACTCAATGGTTTACTACCTTGCATAGATATGGTCTTTCTTCACACCATTTGTCTGCTAGCTTAGGCTCCACTTTCACTTGACACCATCCATCCATGACTTTCCTTGTTTGGCTTTTACCCTTGACTTGTCTTACTTGACTTTCTGATATTGAGGACTTCCCCTTTTTACTACCTCTATGTTTGGACCGCATCCCTGTTTGTTTAGTGTCTCGGCTCTGAGTTGGTGACAAAACTTGCCTTTGGTGAGTTGGATTGTAGGCCTAAATCATTCTGGTCGGTTGTCCCGATGTTTGGCACTGGCACAACTCCCCTTAGTCACTTGAGATGTTGTTGGCTAAAACTGAAAGCTCATGTACTACTTATGGAAACTTATGTAAATTCGCCCATGGAAACTAAAAAAACTCTAGAATGTGTTTATCAACACACGTGAGTAAAGGGAAAGAGCAATGAAATGCTAAAAATACTCCTCGAAGAGTATAAGAAAAGGTCCAAAAAGCAATGGTTGTTAAATTCTATATCTAAACGATTGCTGACCTTATATATATATAAACATGCCCTGGATGCAAGCTGCAATTAGTTGTGCTTATCAGCACACCTGAGATCCGAAGGGTTATGTAGGCCAAAAAGGCCATGAAATGAAATCAATGGATCCTAATGAAACTGGATCCTCTTTTATAAAAGTAGACATGATGCCTAAGTTGAATAAGCACTCTCTAAACAACTTACCCATTTGTGAGGCACAGCCCTTCCCCGTGTCATTTGTCCAGCACAGAGTTTGTAGCTTTCCCTTCTCCCAGTCCAAAGTGTCTTTTAATTGAGTTTAGACGAGTCACCCCCTTTGCCCAGCCTTGTTCCTAGCCTTCATCCTTAGCTAGCAGTTAGACCATGTCCAATGGGTGAGTTTGTCATTTAAGCTATTGTGCAAATAATTATAAATAACAATGGAATATGCCAACATGATTAATGCCACTAAATGATGTTATACTTTGAGTTAAGCTGTGATTATGATTAGAGGAACATGTCTTACTCTATTGATATGATTTATCCTTGGTTGTATATTGACCTAGTCAAACCCAGTTTGACTATGGTCATTTCTTAAGATCCGTGATGATGTGGGCCATGCATGCTTATTGATGATGATAGATGGACCCACATACTCTTGATGATGATGTTATATGATGGACATATGATTCAGATGGTGATTGATACAGTTCAGTAGTTTTTATTATTACTTCAGATCATCAAATTATCGACTGTCCATATATGGTGGACCCTACAGTTGGCCCATCAGGGCAACCCATGGTGTATGAGTACACATTCTTAGTAGATTTGGGTCTTATGGATCCAATGAGACACTTATCTTTCAGTTCCGGGCACTTCTGACAGTGATAGATGCAGTTTTCCACTTGTTGACCAGATTTGGAGTTGATTTCCTAGCCTGACCAGCAGGGGCCATGAGAGGCTAGTTCACCTAGGGCGTTGTATGAGGAGGGGGTGGTCCAACCACTTGATATTACCATTTACCCCCCTTCTGGAGAGCCTGGTGGGCTCAGTTTGACAGCGCAGATGCCCTAGGAGGCAGTTTCAGCACTTTCACAATTACCAAGGCAGGTTAAAAATGGAATAACAGGGTCACTGAGGAATTCGATTTGGGCAATTGAGGCAAGGTTTTGGCATTTGGTCTTCATAGAGGTCTTCGAGGGTGAACCCCCCATCTTCCAACCAGTTTTCATCAGTCAGTGGGGTCCACAGAGGCCACAGGAGGCCTTTTACTGCATGTCTCACAGATTTTGAGGACAGATTTGATCATTTGTATTATTTTGGACAAATTATATTATTTTATTGTGCCATGGGGATGAGCTAGCAAGGATTGATGCCTCTTAGCCCCACCATGAGCTCCATGTGTCATGTCCTAGTCGTATGAGGTGGGCCCTTGTACTTTTTCCCTCTCTAGAGGATGACGTCACCCTCCATGAGTACTTTCTAGCTATGACGTCATCACTATTTTGAGTGATCCATGTGATATATTGTTATGATTCATCTTAGCCATTGATTATGTATTGAGATCTTTTCATCTCAACCACTCATTTCATAAAGTGGTTTTGAGATCTAAGGTTTTGGTCTTTATTATCCTATATAAGGAGGAGACACCCTCATTGTAAAATTCATCTAGAGAATTTGGCTCTTGGCTCTTGGCTCTTGGAATAAAATTATATCTTTTGGAGTACATGCTTGGATCTTGGAGTGGATGTTGGTTGCTTTGATTGTAAATGCTTTTGTCCACTGCACTGGAGGATCTCTTGTAGCTATCTTGCATATTTTGCCATACTTTTTTTTACAGGTTGAGAAGACGTTTTGGAGGAGTGCGAATTGGTGGGGAGGCCTAACCTTCAAGCTTCAAGAGGACATTTTGGTTAACAAGGAGTGGTTTTGTCTTTGTACCAACTATTCTTTGCTTATCTATTTCTTGCTTGTATCTACCCTCAACATGTTAAACTGATTGATGCTTTGCTCCTTGGTTTTGACAAGTTAGAGGGACACACGTGTGGCTTGGAGGAGGGCGATTTGGCAAGAGGGCTTCAAAATTCTTCATTTGATCTTTGGCAAAAGTAATCCTCATCTCAACTAGCATTCATCTCTTCATCCAACTATGCTCCAAAGGTATGGTCTTCTTCTTCCTTGGCTTATCCATGAATTCTAGATCATAAAAACCCTCATTGATTAAAACCCTCATTTTTCACTTTTTCTCAGATCTACAAAGATCTAGCTTGGCTTTGGTATAATAAAAAGAACCCACCTCTATAGTATCCACGGCAATTCGGATCTATAGTTTGGTGGCATTTGGACTTCATTTGGCCCTTCCCCCAAGGCACTTAGCCTTCCTTGAGTGAAGTCGCCCTCCTTGGGTAGGTGAGTTAAGCTAGTTCTAGCATATGGGTAGGTGAGATCCCACTTGATTCATGATCCTCACACTTGATAACCTACCCCTAGTGCTTCACTTCATTGATTTTCACCTTGTGGGCCCCATTCCTCATTTTGAGGGTTGTGCCCCATTTGGGTCAATGTGGTGATGCATTTTAAATCTCAGATCTATGGAGATCTAGCCCTTGGGTCTCTTTGATTTTTAAGATACACATTGATAATTGACTTAACTACCCCGATCTAAAGTTTGGTGGCTTTTGGACTTGATTTGACACACTTTACTATGCATTTAGCCCTCATTGGGTAAAGTCGCACTTCCTAGGGATTTGAGTTGGCCCACTTCAAGGACTTGGGTGGTTGAGATCCCGCTTGATTTGAAAAGGGCATACCTTGAAACCTACATCTAGTGTCTCACTTTGTGGATTTTTGCCTTGGGGGTATCCTTCCTCATTTTGAGGATTGTTGTCCACTTGGGTCACTTAGTGAAATATTAGATCTAGTAAGATCTAACCATCACATTTACTTGATCTTAAGTAACACCCTTGATTTGCATCTTAAGTCTCTCAATCTACATTTTGGCATCCTTTTGACTCCATTTACCCATACATCTCAAGGCACTAGTCCACCTAAGGCAAATCGTACTTCCTGGGATTAGTGTCAAGTGCTAGATCCCATATGTGGGTATCTCTAATTTCACCTTAGATCCATAGATCTACTCTTTGCATACCCCTTGGTACCATTTGCACCCTTAACTTCACCTTGTGGGTCCCATTTGAACCATTTCCATATCCCAAGGAAGTGGGTCCCACTTGTGTATTTCATGGTACTAGATCTCGTCATTTGATCTCATTATGTGGCCTAAATCATTTATTGGTTGAAACACTAATCATCCTTAACCCTCTCTCAACCATACTTAAACTTCTAGGACCACCTAACCTTGCATTGGTTTCCGTAACTTGACTTTCACACTTCCCTAGAAACCTTTGTTTTGGTCCAATCACCTTTGATTGGTTATAGGGTCTCCCCCTTGGTCTTGATTCATCTTGATCTAAAGTGAAGAGTGCTTCGGTTGACGTGACTCCCAGCTTGCATTGAGAACCGTGGCATCTCTTGGGTCACCTCTTTAGTTGTCCATCTCCTCTACCATCCCGGATGGGATACCTTTAGGGACAACTACAAGTTGTGTGATAACAGTACTGTCTGTTTGCATCGGATGATGCGGCGGAGAAGAAGGGTCTGGACTCTCTTGGCTGAGGCCCAATCCGACTCAAGTAAAGAAGGCCCCCAAATTTCTGATCCGTATAGGACAGTGGGGCGGATCAAGGTGTCCATAAGACTCATCTTGGACGAGATATCTTGGAAGTGATGACGGAAGCACTGTCTCTCTAGGAGGGCCAAGAATCCATACCCCTTGTTGATTCGAGGTTGAAGTGTTGGCTGCAGGCTGAAACGGGGGCCTGTGAACTGCACTCCCAAGTAAGTATATGTGTTGGTAATCTTGTTTTCCTCTCCCTTGAATAGGAAGCGGCAATCTGAGGTCTTCTTCACCCCATTGAAGATCATAACCTTTGTTTTACTCAGATTCACCGTCAACTTCCGAAGATCCCAAAATAGAGCTAAGGCATCAAGCTGCCTCTATAGGCCTTCTGGGGAGAAGGATAGGAGAACAATATCATCTGCAAAAAGTAAAATGGAAATCAGGACCTGGTGAAGGAGGCACCCATCTGTATCCTGGATATGCTCGTGGAGAAAAGCTTCCAGCTCATCAATATAGATCCCAAAGAGGGTGGGAGATAGTGGGCATCCCTGTTTAACCCCAATAGTGCTCTGGATGAACTCAGACATTCCTCGAACTGTGCGAAGTCAACCAAGGACAGACTTGTACAGGCGCATAATAGCTGTCAGCAGAGTCGTCGAGATGCCAATATCTCTCAGCCGCTGCAGTAGGTCTTCTCTCGGGACCAAGTCAAAGGCTCTCCGGAAGTCCACGAAACAACAGTATACCTTCAAGGAACGGTGGTGTGCCTCCTCGATCACGGCCCGAAGGGTAAAGATATGGTCAATAGTCTAATGAGCTGGCCTAAACCCCACCTGGCCCCGGGCCCTGAGATTTCTCTACTCGAGAGTGCTGGACAGCTTCCTGTGGAGAACAGTGGCGCATAACTTCGAGAACGTGTGTCCAACCATGATCGTTCTGTAGTTATTAGGATCAAAGGTGGATCCTCACTTGTGGAGCGGGTAGATAATGTGATGGGACCACACCGGAGGAAAGCCTTCTCGAACCACATGGTTGAAGAGATCAACCAAGTAACTAACCAGAGGGCGGAGACCATGCTTAAAGAACTCTGCTTGGTAGCCTTCCTCATCTGCTGCTTTGCTACTGTTCATTGCCCAGATGGCCTCCCTGATATCCCTGTCGGCGAATAGGTAGCAAGAGGAAGGAGGGGAAGTAACCTGAATCTGGGTCTGTCCAGGAATGTCGTACAGGCTAGAAGTATGGGAGAACATGGAAACTGGGTCGAGGTCAGCTAGAGGAGGAGAACGTTGGGGGAGGATGGTACCCCAAATCAATTGGAGGAGGAGAACGTTGGGGGAGGATGGTACCCCAAAATTGTTTGGGGGAATGGGTAAGGAGGGTGGAGAGTTCCCATCTTCTTAGAGAGGTAAAAAGTCGTTTCTTACGGCGGAGAAGACGACGATAAGCTATTCGGATGACAGGATAAGTGGATAGGGAGTAACGGAAGGCATGACGGAGTTCTTGATGGAGGGATTTGCAATCTTCATTGTACCATTTATTCATGGGATAGGAACCAAGCTTGGGGGGGGGCAAAGGTGGTTCGGGTGGAATGGGGAAAGGAATTGAGCGCAGCCTCCCAAATTGAAAATGAGAGGCAATGGTATTTAGCAGAGGTAGAATCAAGCCAGGAGAACTGGGCCTCAGATGGAAGTATTTGACGGAGAGTGGAAGAGAAGATGTCTGGGTCGAACTCGTCAAATCAAAAGATGGTCCGAATTGGGGGATTCTGCGTGGAGAGATGGGTTGGCCGAGGCGGATCAAACTGGAGAGAAAGTGAAAGTAGTGCATGGTCAGCAAAGGGGATGGAGGATATGGAAAGGTTTCGGATGTATGGGAGCAGATTCAGGCTTGCTAGAGCATAATCCACCACACTAGCCCCTCCTCCATGCGGCCTGCAGGTGAAGAACTGGGAGTCCGGAAAGCGTGGGAGGCCATTCAGAATTAGCAACTCATGAGACTCTCCTAACTGCAGGAGATGTTTTCCATATGCTGTAGTGGGCCCCCTGACATCCTCTGAAATCCGGTGTAGACCTTCTGAAATCCGGTGTAGACCTACCAAAGTCGGGTCAATCCCCCGGGTACAGAACACATCCTCTGATCGGTCGTGATTTCCACTACAGCAGGAGGTCTTCTGGTCAAAAAAAAACCCATAAATGTCTGCCCGATTTATTCCATGCTGGCAATACATTGCTATATCCAATCGCACAACTTGACCGCAGTGATTATGATGAAAATATTCAGAAGGGAGTCACAAATCCTGCCATGATCATAAAGTCATCTTTAAAACAGGGTTTGGAGTTTGGGAAGCTGCAAAATGGATTTGCTAAAATACACAAATAAGGAGACGACCCAATCCCTCGGGCTTTGTGGTCATGATCACTCTCAGATCGACTGAAAGGTTGCATTTTGAACAGTATCCCAGTGCTGATCCTGTAGCAGATTTGGACAGATGATCCCTTACTTGATGTTAGAGCAGGGTGCAACCTTGTTGGGTTACATCGGGTGCAACCTTGTTGGGTTACATCTTGTTGTAAAAGTAGCAGCAATCTGCTTTAGAAATTGAATGCACGGTGATGAGTATCTTGCCAATGATTGGGTTACAGAGAGTCCTTTACTTTCTGCCAGTGCTGATGCCATTAAGATTGAGGAGAAATTTGTCTATCAGGCCTGCTCAAAGTTTATTCAAATTTCAGGCCGTGCTATGGTTTCTCGTGCAACTACTCTCATCTGTCCAGCATCCAAAAGAAAGCAGAGGGCACTGTGGTAACTGTTGTTGCATTTCGTCCAGTGGTCTGTGACATTGGTAAATGATAGAATCTATGATAGATCATGACCACAAAAAAAAGCATCGAATACAGACGTTTGTGACGCAGCCTATATCTAAGGAGGTAACCTCCGAAAATTCAGCTCCAGAGACTCATATCTTGATACACGTTAATATTTCAGGCCAACCGTCGTTTTCTATGGGTCCATTTTCTTCGGCAAGGCGTATCACAGTGGAAGGCATTAACCTTAGTTTCCTATTGCACGAGTATTGTGGCATCTTGTGCTCAAGGCGATTTTTTTGGTTTGCATAAGATGCTATGTGGGGCAAGTAATCCAAAAGGAGAAAGGGGAGCATTGTGGCTTCGCTACAGCTACGCCCAAGTCATATGGTTGCCAGCATTGGAGGGAACTTTTTAGCAGAATATTTTATTGGTTTCATTGGGATTGTCATATGGTCCAAAATTGCCTTTATGTGGGAAAAAGTTGGCACAATTTTGGTAGCTTGCACGTTTTATGGAGTTGGTTAATCGTTTGATGAAGATGGGTCCACACCATGAAGGCTACATTATTTTCCTTTGATTTAGGACACATGTCATTGGATGAAAGTACCTATCATAATCAATCTTTTGGGTTGGTTAAATATCACCATTATTATTTGCTAGGGGCCTTTAATATTTTGGGAGAATAAAGCAGATCCAACCACTTTGGAAAGTGTGTCAAGGGAGTTATTTTATTAAGAATAAAGGGTGTCTATGTATCTTGGAATTGTAATTGTGGCATTGACCATCAATCTTTATTGAGTTTTTTAGGAGTTTGTTATAAAGTAGTGGGGTTTTACTATTGTTACTCCATCCCATGATAATTTATAATTATTTTATTGCAAAAGGTTGAGGAGCATGAAGCTATATAAGGCTTTGCTCTCTCCCTCGTTTGACATGGTTGGATTTGGAGATCTTTCTTTCTTGGAGCCTATTGTTTTATCTTTATAGAGCATTTGTGAAGTACAAGGGTTGTTTCCTTCTCCATTTGTAAGTGGTTTCTGGTTCTTATCTTTTTTTTTGTAGGCTAACCCACAGGGATTTGAAATTGTGACCTTCCATTTACAACTTCACATCTCAATTACTCATTACCAATGGCTCTACCCCCTGTGGGTTTCTAGTTCTAATCTTTTAATGTTGCTAATGATATGTGGAATAGCGAGACTTGCTAATTAGGGCCATAGAAGGGCAGTGTTGTCACATTGGAAGGATTGTTAGTGAAGATTCTCCTCCATCCCTTGTTTTATGCATGAATGTTACATTGTTCCGAAAGTCTTTAATGAGTAAGAACCTATGATAATTCATTGTATAGGGCATGCTCTAATTAGCATAGTTTGAGTTGGCACCGCAAGGGAGCTCCTAGTGATTTTCACAATTGTAATGTAACATGTTAGGGTTTGTTGGTTGGCACCGCATCCTAACTCTCCCTAATCTTTTCATGAACTTGTTCCCCTTTCATTGATCTTGTTTCCTCTTGACTCCATATGCCCTAGGGATTGGCAGTGGTCTTCATAACCCTTCCATCACCAATACTACAACAGAATACTCCAAGTTTTGCTAAGGCTATCTCTTCCAAAATCACCTAGTGCCCTCCATTTACATAGCCTAGCAATCTTATCAAGGGAATCCCCCCTTGAGTTGGAGAAGAGCCAACTGAAATTGCAGAGTGGTGGTTATCAAGGTGACAGTGGGTAACACCTCTAGGTTGCAGTTGGGCTAGCCACGTTTATTGGAGCTTTAACTTTACCTGCTAGTTACTGCTGTAACACCCTCCATAGGTATGTCAACCTTGGATAATAGAAGACTTGTTGGGAGGGGTATGTTACAACCCCCCTGATTCATCCAATGACCTCTCATTCTAGGGTACTATCCCAATGACATCATTAAGATCATCATCGGCACATTTATAGTGACTGAAATCATTGCAATTTTTTTTTGTGGCTCAAACTAACACCAGTCACCTTTCTATTCTACTTAATTATTCCATTATACATTGTACAATGTTCCTTGATTGGTTAAATCCCTCTATTTTGTATTTATCTTATCTTCCCACATTGTTGTTAGTGTAGATTTGTTACTTTTTTAGCAGATGCATCAGAAACTCATTATTTCCGACCTATAACTATTGAACTTTCGAGTCTCATTGGCCTTTCATGTTGAAATTTGTAGCAAGGAAGGTCTTCTACATTGATTGGTGTCTAAACATGTAGAAAGGACCTTGTTGACTTTCCTAGTCACTAACTTTAATGTTATAAAGTCAATGTGAGTTTTTATTAAAGTTGTGAGTGAAAATGATTTTATTTCAAAAAGTGCAATTTGTCTCACCCATGGAAAGTGAAGAGCCACTTGGGGGTGTGAAGAGACAAAGTCATTCTCACAATTAATAAAAAGAGAAGTGGGAGAGTTTAGACATACTCACATTTTCCAAGAGAGTTTTGAAGAAGTGTGAGAGACATTCCAAGAGAGAGTTTTGGAGAGTGGGAGGTGCATCATTCCAAGAGAGAGAGAGAGAGTTTGATCTGGAGGGAGAAGAAGAAGGGTAGCAAGGAGGATTGGCACGCATCGCAAGGAGAGGGGACATGCATTCCAAGGAGAAATCTCAGCATTAAATGCAGTCTGTACAGCTGAGCATTTAATGCAGTCCAATACAGCTATAAGACCATTCTGTACAGCAAATGGGGGCACAGAAATCAATGTATGTTGGGCACAGATTTCGAGGCTGAGTTGCACGGATTTTGAGGCACTACTGCTGAGGTAAATCCGTACTGTTTTTACCTGTTGTTGAGCACTGTTTTCAAGGGTCTTGTTACAGCATATAATTAGTGACAGTTCCATACAGTTTGACTGCTTATTGCTGCACAGAAATCAAGGGCACTAATTTCTAGGAGGTTGGACTGTGTACTTGAGAAAAGTACAGAGAATTTAATGTTGAATAATGCTGCTCTAACTTCTGTGTATAATTTCTTCTCAGCTCATAATAAAATCTCTCTTGTGGACTGGTTTTCCCATATGGGGGTTTTCCAGGGTCTTTAGACCAAAATATCTGTGTTAAATATGTTTTACAGTCTGCTGATTTTGAGTTAATTTTCCGCTGCAAAGTTTACTTAGTTACAGCATATCAGCTTACAGAGACATGAAATTTATATGCATGTGATATGTGTTTGGTTTTATGAATGTTGAAGACTGATATCAGAGTTCTGCTACGTGTTTGGGCTGAGTTAAGCTCAGATTTTAACATGGTATCAGAGCTAGGACTCTGAGTGATTCAGTGGACTGTTTTGTGGCGGCTGTGTGTGCAAGAGTATTGCTGGTTAGTACAGCTGAGTGTGATTTTTTTGGCACAGGTGAGCAGAATTTCTTGGTTTGGGTTTAAAACTAGAAATTTTGAAGTTTGTACGGTTATGCATCTAGCCATATGATGGGATACGAGAAGTGTTCCTTAGAGTTTCAGAGACAGGCTCATGCATGCAACGGAGGGAGTTGGACGGGTTGGATTCTAACTCGAGTCAGGAGGTTCTCTGAAGGTGGTGGGAGGGATGGTTGTAACAGAGCTAAAAGATTTGCCCTCAGTATCAGCTCTGGAGGATGAGGAATATAGCGTGGTGTTCCGGGATGGACAGAGGCTTCTATATTCAAAGGGAGCGACGTTGGATGCAGCGATGAGGCATGGCATCAAACAAGGCAAGTTGTACAGGTTGTTGGGCAAGCCTGTAGGTGGATCCAGGGCGATCTTGGATGCAGTATCAGTGTCAGAGACAAAGGGAGAGTGAGATGCTCCAGAGATTGAGGTGGTACCGAGTATTCAGTCTTCGATTCAGGGAAGATGGGCAAGAGGCTTCTTCCAGTACTGTCAGAGGAGATAACACCGCAGGATGCTCATGAGTGTGAGACTCTTCGGACCATGGGTGACTGGCATAGGTTTTCAGATCAGAGTCCAGAGTAGGTAGTGAGACAGGCTCCAGAGTCAAAGGGAGTTGCTACAGTGGACAGTGTGAGGATCTCGGAGACAGATCCAGGTGGAGGATGTGCCAGAAGTACATCCCTCTCTAAGAGGGAGTGTTGAAATTTGTAGCAAAGAAGGTCTTCTACATTGCTTGGTGTCTAAGCATGTAGAAACGACCTTGTTGACTTTCCTAGTCATTAACTTTAATGTTATAAAGTTAATGTGAGTTTTTATTAAAATTGTGAGTGAAAATGATTTTATTTCATAAAGTATAATTTGTCTCACCCATGGAAAGTGAAGAGTCACTTGGGGGTGTGAAGAGACAAAGTCACTTGGGAAAGTGAAGAAACAAATTCATTCTCACAATTAATAAAAAGAGAAGTAGGAGAGTTTAGACATACTCACATTTTCCAAGAGAGTTTTGGAGAAGTGTGAGAGACATTCCAAGAGAGTTTGGGAGTGTGGGAGAGGCTCATTTCAAGAGAGAGAGAGATTTTGAGCTGAAGGGAGAAGAAGAAGGGTAGCAAGGAGGATTGGCACGCATCCCAAGGAGAGGGGGCATGCATTCCAAGGAGAAATCTCAGCATTAAATGCAGTCTGTACAGCTGAGCATTTAATGCAGTCTGTACAGCTGAGCATTTAATGCAGCCCGTACAGCCACAAGACAGTTCCGTACAGCAGATGGGGGCAAAGAAATCGTGGCATGTTGGGCACAGATTTTGAGGCTGAGTTGCATGGATTTCGAGGCACTGCTGCTGAGGTATGTCCGTACTGTTTTTACCTGTTGCTGGGCACTGTTTTCAAGGTTAATGTTACAGCATTTAATTAGTGACAGTTCCATACAGTTTGACTGCTAATTGCTGCACAGAAATCAAGGACACTGATTTCTAGGATATTGGACTGTGTACTTGAGAAAAGTACAAAGAATTTAATGTTGAATAATGCTGCTGTAACTTCTGTGTATAATTTCTTCTCAGCTCATAATAAAATCTCTCTTGTGGACTGGTTTTTCCGTATGGGGTTTTTCCAGGGTCTTTAGACCAAAATATCTGTGTTAAATATGTTTTACAGTCTGCTGATTTTGAGTTAGTTTTCCGCTGCAAAGTTTACTTAGTTACAGTATATCAGCTTACAGAGACATGAAATTTATATGCATGTGATATGTGTTTGGTTTTATGACTGTTGAAGACTAATATCAGAGTTCTGCTAAGTGTTTGGGCTGAGTTAAGCTCAGATTTTAACATTTCAATGATCATAGGTGGACGTTAATATAATTTTATTTCACTTGCAAAATGAGTGTCACATATGCCAACAATACTTTCTAAAGGGTTTTAATGAAATATGCTGCAATTTGTAGCTCATCATTAATAGTTAGGTTTAATAATCGTTAACAGTTAGGTTTAATAACAGTTAGATTTAATAATCTAAAAGTAATCATCTTTCTATATTTAGACATCAAAAAGGCTATCTAGAAATTATTCATCATCTAAAACACAAGTTTTTGCTAACATGACAAGAAATAAAGAAATAGTAAGACTTTCCAAAATTTATTGAAATATATGTTTAAAATCATTCATCCCCCATGATGAGTTTTGCGTTTTACATCTTGCATGATGATAAAAACATTCAATATAAACGTTACCCCCTAAGGATCAAAAAAATCCATTGATAGAAAGAGAAATTAATTCTAAACATAAACATGTGATCTCACCAGGATTTATTGAAGCATAGCTTTACAGCTATACATCCAGTTGAGTCTTGAATTTTCATATGGAAAATATTGTTGCTTCCACCATGAGAACGCCCAAGAAAAGTTACCACTCCATACAGCGAAAAATTTGTCATCTTATTTTGAAGGTCCACCACAAATAACTACAGATTGCAAATATCAGATAATAGTAAGCATTTGTATTTAGCCTATGACAGAAATGTGATTTAAGACAGTTTATTTGATATCATGTTTATACATATTGACTTTATCTATGATTATAATTCAATTCAACATTCCTTTAGAGCAATACCATTACAAAAAAATTATGTTTTAGAACATACTGACATCGTAGATAAATGATATTTTCATTTAACATTTCAAGGAGAAAACCTAAGATAATGTATAAAGTGTTGACCATAGGGAATATTTCAAGTTCATTAATATATTTTTTGCGGTTGTGGCCCAAGCAGTTAGCTCAACTAGATGTTGCCAATATTACTGGGCATTTCCCTAGTTCTGTGCCAGCAGCTGCCCAGTTCAAATACACCTTGGTTAGGAACACTAGTTTACGCTCTGTTGATGGTATAGCTGCGTGAGGCATCCTCACACTAAGTCAGCCCCAGAAGAAATATAATAATTATTATTATTATTCCAATAAAGGGAAGTCAGCCCAGGCAGATAGACAAGTCGGCCCCAGTGAAAAAGGTCAGCCAAAATCAAGTATAAATAAAGGGTGACACCTCATTCATTTTTCCCATCAAGCAAGTTCGCTCCACATCAAGAAGGAAGTGTGCAAGAGAGAGAAGGCAATTTTTGGGGTTTCTGTCTTTGGAGAGTTTTCTCCTTTGGTTTATTTTCATCTTGGCTATGTATCTGGATGTACTTTGTATCTTGAACTGATATCTCTATAAGAAGGTTGTTGGGTTTCTCCCTCGTGGTTTCCCAGGATAAATTATCGTGTCTTTGTGTTTCTGCGCATGGTTGTTCTTTGAGTGATCCTTATTTTGTTTCTATGGCAATTAAAGTAGAAAGAGATGAAAATTACATAGCTACTTTAAAATATAACATGGTATCAGAACAGCGCTGAATAGATGCCATTGTTGGAAACTAGGGCATCCGAGATTGGGTGTTTCTCTCCACAGATTATCTTGAAAAGAGATCTTCGGAAACTCGCCATAGGAGGGCGCACCTTTCTATGGAGGCAAATTCTAGATTGGTGAAGTTTCAGTTTTGACCTAATTTCTACATAAACTAGGAAATTAGGGTTTCAATTTTGAGTCGTTCTGTCCACAGATCCAAAAGAAAAGGGGGCCTATTCAATTCGCCCTAGGAGGGCACATCTATCTGTGGAATCAGATTTTCCAAATTCCAAATTTCATTTTTGACCTAGCTCCTGCTAGGGTTTCTGTAGCAGATTTCAGATCTCAGTTTTTCCAGTCAAGATGAACAGTGTTAAAGTGGAAGATAGACTCCACGGGGCTTCTAACTTCAACTCATGGAAGTCTAGGGTATTCATCATCCTAAAGGAGAATGATCTTCTGAAATTCGTGGATGAAAAACTACTGGAACCAGATGAAGAAGCAGAGAAAGCACAATGGAGGAAGAGTGATGCTAAGGCAAGGAGGATTATGATAGATTCTCTAAAAGATCACTTGATACCTTAGATCTCTCAGAAGAAGACGGCCAAAAAAATGTTTGATGCCTTGAAGAAGTTATTTGAGAATAGCAACATCAATCGAGCACTTGCCTTAGGACAACAACTCTCCAATATCAAGATGTTAAGAGCAAACTCAGTTGCATCTTACCTCATGAACATTTCTGAACTAAGAGATCAATTGAGCACCATTGAGGAAATAGTTGAATACAGAGAGCTTGTCATGATAACCCTCAATGGTCTTCCCCCTTCCTCGGAACCATTCATTCAGAGCATTAGTGGGATATCCAAGCTACACAAGTTTGATCGACTATGGGTAGATTGTACACAAGAAGAAACTAGACTTGTAGCTAGAGGCAAGATGCATGGCTCCCATCAAAGCCAAGCCCTTGTAGCACATGCCAAAAAAGAAAAAGGTAAGGGAAGGAAGAATCAAGACAAAAAAGATAAAGGTGGAAGATCAAGACCAATTCCAGAACACAAGAAGAAGAAGGATCTTTCACATATTCAGTGCTTTAGATGTCAAAAGCAGAATCACTATGCCTGGAAAAGGTCCCTTACCAAGGAAAAGAAAGCACAACGCCTCAACTACTGATGTTGATGAAGATACTCCACAGAACAGGTCAAGGAATGATGATCAAATAGAGTTCTTTATTTTCGCTCTTTCAGGTACAGTTCCTTCCACTAGTGATACTTGGTTAATAGATAGTGGTGCATCTAGGCATATGACAGGTTACAGAGAGAGCCTCACAAATTTGGTAGAGGAGTCCCATCTTCAACTTGTACTTGGAGATGATGCTAGATATACTGTGAAGGGAACTGAGACCACTTCCCTCCAATTACATTCTAGTGATATTCTACATTTGAGTGATGTCTTGTACGTACCTAGAATGAAAAAGAACCTTGTTTCTATATCAGCCTTGGAAGACAAAGGCTACAAAGTTCCCTTCTCTGATGGAAAGGTTCTTGCATGGCACAAGAACTCTAGTATAGATTCAGCTCGTGTGATTGGTGTTTGAGATGAGAGCCTATACAGATTGACTACACGAACAGTTGAGGCAAAGGTGCATGACTCTATCAGCTTGAGTGAGCTATGGCAGAGAAGACTTGCTCACTTACATTATAGAGCTCTCCCATCCTTGATGACAATAGTATCTGGACTTCCAGTACTCCGTGTAGACCATGATGGCATTTACAGAGGTTGTGCACTTGGCAAGAATGCCAAGGGTTCTTTTCTGAGCAGCGACAGCGGATCCAAGGGAATCTTGGATTTAGTGCATTCCTACTTGTGTGGACCAATGACAGTTGCTTCCTAGGGTCGATTCTGGTATTATGTGACTTTCATTGATGATTACTCTCAGAAGACTTGGATCTACTTCTTGAAGACCAAGGAATCTGAAGAGGCAATTAGCAAATTCTGAGAGTTCAAGGCACAAGTTGAGAACCTGTCTGGGAAAAGGATCAATGTTCTGAGATCAAATAATGGAGGAGAGTACACCTCCTCGGACTTCAGTGATTTATGCAGGGAGTCAAGAATTAAGAGGGAGTACACAGTTCCTTACAACTCTCAACAGAATGGGGTTGCAGAGAGGAAGAACAGATCGATTGTGGAGGCAGCCAAAGCTATGATTCGTGATCAAGGTCTGCCTATGTTCTTATGGGCAAAAGCTTCTAGTACCGCAGTATATGTACAGAACAGGAGTCCTCATAAGATATTGAAGAATATGACTCCAAAAGAAGCCTTCACAAGTGTGAAGCCTGAGGTGGGTCATCTGCGGATCTTTGGCTATCAGGTATATATACATGTGCCCAAGGAAAAGAGGACAAAGCTAGAACCTTCAGGAAGGAAGGGTACATTTGTGGGATATAGTAAGTCTTCGAAGGCTTATAGGATTTACATCCCATGATCAAGACAAATTGAGGTCAGTAGGGATGTCTCCTTCGAAGAAGTGGTAGCCTTCAAAAGAGCCAGAGGATCTGATATGGAGATTGACAGTGATGATATCATCTCCTCCTCCCCCTTCAGTAGTTCAAAGGGAGCCAGTTGAGACAGTTGAGCCCATTGATCCCATTGATCCAGTAGCACTAGTTGATATTCCCAGAGATGTTGGTGTAGGCCAGAAAAGGCTTATTTGGGCTTATCAGACCCTGCAGGAGGCAGAGAAGCATGTTGCTCCCCGTGGTACTTTCAGGGAGAGCAAGAGACCTCAGAGATTCTCGAGATATGTAGCTTTGATGAGCCACATCATTGATTATGAGCCCTCCAGCTATGAGGAGGCTTCCAGCCAGCAGGTATGGAAGGATGCCATGATGGAAGAATATCAATCCATCATGAAGAACGATGTGTGGGAAATTGTTTTGAGACCTAAGGGGAATTCAACAGTGACTTCCAAGTGGATTTACAAAATCAAACATGGAGCAGATGGCAATGTGCACAAAGCTAGATTTGTGGCAAGAGAATTCTCTCAAAAAGAGGGAATTGATTATTATGAAGCATTTGCTCTGATTGCCCGATACACTTACATCGAGACGATTATTGCTCTTGCTTCAGCTATGGAATGGAAGTTGCATCAAATGGATGTAAAGACTTCCTTCCTCAACGGTGTGATCAAGGAAGAGGTATACATTGAGCAACCAGAGGCTTTTGTGATCCATGGGAAGGAGTCCCATGTGTGCTGACTAAAGAAGGCCTTATATGGACTCAAGCAGGCACCACGTGCATGGTATGCTAGGATTGACGGATACTTGGTGAGTTTGGGATTCACCAAGAGTGATGCAGATCTCAACCTTTACTACAAGGTTGTGGATGGTGAGCCTTTGATCCTAGTGCTTTATGTTGAAGACTTATTTCTCACCGAAGCTAAGAAACTCATTGAGAGGTGTAAGAGGAAGCTAGCCTCTGGCTCTGAGTTCGAGATGAAGGACCCTGGTTTGATGCAATACTTCTTGGGACTAGAGGTGTGGCAGAGACACAGTGAGATCTTCCTGAGCCAAGGGAAGTACACTATTGATATCCTGAGGAGATTTGGGATGATGAACTGTAAGTCCATGGCCACACCGATGGATTCAAATCTGAAGAAGCTAAGAGATTCTGCTTCCAATTCAGATTTGATAGATCCTACCATGTATAGACAGTTGATCGGATCGTTGATGTATCTAATTAACACCAAACCAAATATATGTTTTGCAACGAGTGCTCTCAGCCAGTTCATGAGTGAGTCAAGACAAGTACACTGGTTTACTGCAAAATATGTGCTGAGATACTTGCATGGCACGGTGGGATATGGCATGAGATATGCTTCCAGTATAGACATGAGATTGCAGGGCTATTCCAATTTTCATTGGGCAAGGAGTACTACAGATAGGAAGAGCACCTTCAGGTGTTGCTTCAGTTTGGGATTTATCGTGATTTCCTGGTGTAGCAAGAAGCAAACCTTAGTGGCACTGAGTACAACAGAGGCTGAGTATATGGCAATGTGCATTGCAGTAAAGGAAGTAGTGTGGCTTCAGAAACTCATTGCTGAATTGTTTGGTCAGATGCTAGAGTCGACTTTGATTCACTGTGATAACTAGAGTTGTGTGCAACTGTCAGTGAATCCAGTATTTCATGATAAGTTGAAGCATATCGAGATCTAGTACCATTGCATTAGAGACATGGTACAGAAGGTAGCAGTTCAGCTCCAATATATCTCTACCAATGATCAAACTGCTGACATTCTCACCAAGCCTCTTCCCAGGGCGAAGTTTGAGTACTCTCGTGACCAGCTTGGAGTAGTGGAGAATGTCTCCCTCATTGAGAGGGAGGATTGATGTTGCAATATCAGTGTGACATTCTCCATGAGATAGGGAGAATGGTGTGACTCTTCCTTTGAGAGGAAGAGAAAGAGAGTTGATTGTCTCGTTATATGTGGACTCCTCGATGGACTGAGTTGAGTCGTTACACATGTTGATTCCCCGATGGACTGGGTTGAGTTGTTGACTCCTCGATGGACTGAGTTGAGTCGTTACATGTGGAGTCCTCAATAAACTGAGTTGAGTCGTTACACATGTTGAATCCCCAATGGATTGGGTTGAGTCGTTGACTCCTCGATGGACTGAGTTGAGTCATTACATGTGGACTCCTTGATTAATTGAGTTGAATCGTTACACATGTTGGCTCCCCGATGGACTAGGTTGAGTCGTTGACTCCTCGATGGATTGAGTTGAGTCGTTACATGTGGACTCCTTGATGGACTAAGTTGAATCATTACACATGTTGACTCCTCGATATACTCGGTTGAGTCGTTACATATGGACTCCTCGATGAACTGAGTTAAGTCGTTACACATGACTCCTCGATGGACTGAGTTAAGTTGTCACATATGAACTCTAGTTGTCGCAGAAAATACAAGTCGCCTCTAACTCGAGATCAAACAATCTTGCAAGTAACTTCGAAAGCCACACTACTTCGCAGCTAGCTGAACAAGTTGCCATGTACTCTGCTTCGGTTGTATTGAGTGTCACACTTGTCTGCTTCCTACTGAACCAGGAGACCATACCTGATCCCAAACTGAAGCAGCATCCTAAAGTGCTCTTCTTGTCTGTGACACTACCAGCCCAATCTGCATCAACATAACCATGCAGGTTAATCTTTTGATCCGTCGCATATCTGAGCCCATAATCAATCGTACCCCTTAGGTAAACACATGCTTTGCCGCAATCAGGTGAACACGTCTCGACTCTACCATGTACTAACTCAATGTGTTCACCGCAAAGCATATATCCAGCCTCGTGTTCGTTAAGTACATCAACGAACCAATCATCTATCTATATAAAGTGGCATCCACTATCTCTAAAGAAGTATCACATAGCAACTTCAAATTCGATGGCATTGGTGTGGCCATGGCCTTGCAATCCATCATCCCGAAACTCTTCGAGATCTCTACAGCATATTTTCCTTGGCTAAGGAAAATCCCTTTTGGATTCTGCCACACCTCAAGCCCCAAGAAGTAGTGCATCATACCCAGGTCTTTTATCTTGAATTCTATGGCAAGTTTCTTCTTCGTTTCTGCAATGAGCTTCTCGTCACCTGTCAGGAAAAGGTCATCTACATACAAAAGTAGCATCACTGGTTTTCCATCCTCAACCTTGAAGTGAAGGTTGGAATCTCCTTTACTCTTGGTAAAGCCCAACCTCATAAGAAATCCATCAATCTTGTCGTACCACGTCCTAGGTCCCCCTGTTTCAAACCGCATAAGGCCTTCTTCAACTTCCACACGTGTCTTCCTGTCATGTGTCCCAAATCCTAGTGGCTACTCCACATACACTTCCTTCTGTACTACGTCGTTCAGGAAGGCAGTCTTTACGTCCATCTGGTGTACCTTCCACTTCATCACTACAGCTATTGCAAGTATAGATCTGATTGACGTGTATCTAGCCACAGGAGCAACAACGTCTCGTCATAATCGACTCCCTCTTTCTGAGAGAAACCATGAACCTCGCCTTATACTTCTATAATATGCTTAATCATCCTTCTCTTGTAGGTCATAGCACACGATTTTTCCTACAAGCCAAATTCAATCATACGATTAATAACATTCCATGTAATGACAACTTCTTGTGCATAATGCACTTAGTCATGTAACCAATGCATCTTAGCCAATGCTTCAGCACAACACTCATCCATATCCTGTATACACATGGTAACTATCTAGATGCCTTCTATCTCTACCAGAACATACTATTAAGAGTGTGCATTGCTCTCAACATGTTAGCAAAGAGGTTTCATCCTAGACTAGCTCCAGCAAGGGTTCATGGGATGTTGTGTAGCACTATAGGCCACTTACCCATAACATGCACTACATGAGCCTACTGCTAGTCAATCTTAGTCATATATAAGTGCATAAAAGAAAATTGTATCACAGATCTACATGTAACTGTTATGAGCAATATCCTTCAAAAATACTCTGGAATTCAAATGACAGTAAATACTTATCTTTCATGCGTTTTGCAGGCTCCCTCTTAGTTTCTACCTCCTTGCAGAAATCACTGGAGTTTCTAGAAACGTACTCTGCTCCATCATCTAATTCTGAAGACCTTGATCTTCTTTTTCGTCTAGTCTAGAACTTCAAAAGTCTTCATCCTTGATCCTCATGTACTGGATTCAAGATCTCCTTTTGCTTAGAAACGGATTCTTCGCATTCTTTACATACACCATCATGTTTTTTCCAATCACCATTTTTGCTTACAATCGGTAAAGCCTTGTAGTGTATATATATACAAGCCTTTTGTGCCATAGTTCACTTGGTTCCATAGTGTCATGAACCAATGCTTGATCCGGTTGGCCTTTTAATTTGTACAAGCCTCCCTCTTGCACTCCAATTACTACTGTATCATCAAAAGTTTTACCTTGTGAGTGATGACGTCCAGACTTATTCTTCATCACTTGAGGAATCTTCCCTTGCTCTCTTCTTAGTTGGTTCATCATCTTCTGCAGCATGAGCATGATACCTCTTCTTCTTTCCTTTCTTGTTATGGTCTTTGCTTATGGTGCAATCTCTTGCAAGATGTCCCTTTTCATCACAATTAAAACATCTGTAGTTTGAATAGTCCTTATCAGGTCTATGATTCTTTTGGAATCTTCTAGGCTTCTTGTGAGAGTGTTTTTCTGTTAAAGAAATGTAACTACGGAAGATATTCTAGATATACTTGTCTATTGTATTATTGTATTCCTCCTTCGGGAGATGTCATTGATGTAATTGATAATGTAAGAGTCATTGAAAGAGTCAATGTAAACCCTAACTGTTAGGTCGGCCTGGAAATATCTAGAAAAAAATATTTTATTGTAAAGTGTACAGGTCGGCCCAGTTAGGTGAGTCAAGCCGACCTAATTAGTAAAAAGGTCAAGTCACTTGTTTAGTATAAATAGGAGGTTGAGTTGCTCATTTGAATCACTCACCTCACTCACTCAAGTTCGCATAGGAGAGAGAGAAGTTCGCACAAGTGAAGGAGAGAAGTTGTTTTGTCTTGGGGTATTATCTTGTACTTGGTGAATTCTATATTGAGGAAGTTTTGTCGGGGTTTTCTCCCTTGTGGTTTCCCCGAGAGAAATTATGTGTTCTTTGTGTTTGTTGTGCTTGTTTTTCTTTTAGTGAGTATGTTATTATGCTAAACAAGTAGAAACTAACATTTTCTTTCTTGTTCTTTTCCTTCTTTGTATGAGTTGCTAAGGCTTGATTATCTCCTTCACCCATCTTCTCTTCTCTGGCTTCAATTATGGTTTCTTCTTGAGTACAATTATCCCATAGCCCACTGAATTTGGTGAGCTTCCTTCTAGAACAAATTCCTTGAATGAATGATTCCCATGATCTTGGGAAACCATTCAATGTAGTCATCACCAATTTTGCTTCTTCAATATTGTCACCAATGGCTTCTAACTGTTCTTTGATTTGGGAGACCCTTGTGAAATAGGATTGGATACTTTTTGAGCTTTGCATCTTCACACCCTTGAGTTGAGTTCTCAAGGTCATATTCTTATTGATGTTATTTCCTTCATATAGTCTAGTCAATGCATCAAACATCTCCTTGGGAGTCTTCAATGATGAAACATGGGGGATCAAGTGATACTTGATGGTGTCAACAATGATCCTTTTGGCCCTAACCAAATTCTTCTTGTGTTTAGCCTTGTCTTTATCTACCTCTGGCTCTGCAACTTCCTCCTTAACATAGTTGTCCAAATCATTCTCTTCTAGAATGAGAAGTATTCTATACTTCCAAGCTCGGAAATTATCAGCTCCTTCAATCTTATCTTCAAGCTTGGTATTGTTTGTCATCTTGATAAAATGAGAACCTCAAATGGAAATAAACATAATAGTACTTACCAATAGAGATGCTCCAACCAAGTAATTGTTTTAATGCCTTCAGAAATCTGCTACCTCGTTGACCTAGGGTTTGTCGGAGAAACCCTAATTTTCCAACTTTGGAATCACGCAAATCTAAGTTGAGGGAAAGATGTGCCTCCCTAAGGCGAGTTGAGCAAACCCCTCCTTCAGCCAAATCTGTAAACGAAAGTATGAAAAATCTAATTCCCTAGTTCTCCCGAGTAGTAGTTGTTGTAATGTACGCTCCTGGCCTGGACCCACCAGATGACTCGCTCGTTCAAAACTTCTAGTGATGTATAGATTCGAGAGAGATGTCACAAGTCAATGGTCAAAGTACAAAGTTGCAGCAGCAATGATAATGATGATGATGATGATGATGAAGACAATAATGACCATGATGACCATGCCAAAAGAATACCTTCCTTGTTAAGAGTGAGTGTTGAAGATTGTGTAACTTCGAAAAATATTCTTATTGTATTCTTATTGAACTTCCTTCGGGAAATATTCATATTGTAAATGATTTCTGTGGGGCCGACTTGTTTATTTTACTTGATTTCTTTTAGGGTTTTTACATGACCAATTACAATAAAATATTCCCCAAAGGAAGTACAATAAGAAAATCTTCCGAAGTTACATTCTTCAACACTTTTTAGTTGTATTTGTTTCGGTGGTTGGTCCTAGAACTGTAAAAGAGCTCTCTCTTTTATCTAACTTAATCCTTGCTAATTGGCACTAAAGATTGTATTCTCTGATATTAAATAAATGAATTGGTGATGATTGTTACCGGGCAAATTAGCAAGGCTAATTCTCAGTAAGCACAAATAAGAAAAGTGACCCAATGTCACCTCGGTCACCGTTCTAACTTCTTCAGAAGTCGAAACCTCCAAGGAGAAGTATCCTTTAAGGAACCCTGTAAGACACTAGAACAACCAACCAACTATATTCTATGCAATCTTATAGTTAGACCAGTGCCTAAATGGAGTCAAATGTGTTTTACTTTAACCAATAATGCTTAGTTCACTCAATGGAATGTGAATACACATGTATAATAATCAATATTGGATCAAAAGACTATATTGCTAACACACTAACGCAAATATTAAGTGATAATTGCCAATGTCATTTATTAATCAGCTATAAACGTGTAGATAACACTTAGAGAGATTATAACTATCGACAAATGCAATGCAGGAGATCATTCACCGAAAGTTATCACGCACATACGTGTCAATGAAGTGTGGTTTTCAGATTTGTATTTAGCACATTCAATACAGCAGAAGTAGATAATGGAGACACTCACCAATTTTTTATCACCCAATATAACCACTCAGCATGTATATAGATCAGATATCACTTTAAGATTCAAATGAACATCATTATCATCATTTAGATTTCAATACAAAGGCATTATCCAGATCTGATCTAGTTAAACTTTAGAGTTTATACATACATGAAAAATACTCCAAATCAGTATTAACTTAACTAGGTTAACAAGGTCAAAACTCAGTCAATACTACCATCATCACACATGTAGATTTTCAGATCTGTTGATGAAGTATCTCTGAGATATAAATGCACCAAAGTTAGCTTGGAAGATGTATAAAAACGTAGAAATAATTAATCACAATTGAATGTATTACTTTAAGTTTAATGTTTATTTTTTATGAAGCAGGTTAGGGCTGAAGAAAGACATGCACAGGGTCTGCAATCTTGGATTGCAGACTTGTGCACACTTGGAAAGGGGTGGAGATAGGACAGCGGACTGAGGCCAAAAGAGAGATCTCGGGTGAGGGATGAAGGTAAGGAGCAGCGAAGGAAGGAGCAGCAAAGGAGAAGATGGGAGGGAGGATGGCTGCGGATGGGTAAAAAAGGAGGGAGCAGATAGGTAAAGGAAAGAGGCCCGAGGTAAGGAGGAGAGGAAGAAGGTTAGGATGGAGAAAAAGGGAGAGCAGGGAAGGAAAAGGACTGTGGAAGGAAGGGCCGCGGACAAGCTGAGAAGAAGGAGAAGGCTTGAAAGGGAGCTGAAATACGGCAGCAAAGGGGCAGGCCCAAGGACAAGGGGACCCGAGGATGATAAAGGGGGGTTCGAGGGTCAGCAGAAAGGGAGCTACAGGGTGAAGGTCGCGGATTAGATGCTGCAGCAGCAAAAGGAAGGGGCCCGAGGTGAAAAGAGGGCAGCACTGGAAGGAGGGATGCAGGCCGAGCAAGATGGGAGCAAGAACGAAGGTGGAAGATGAGTGTGAAGGGTAGGTCGTAGGGTTTTTAGGAGTAATTGCAGCTAGGGTTTGCTAACTCAGAATTTTAGGGTTTTAGTTTAGGGTTTAATATTTTACAAAAATGCAAATAATTACATTAACCAACCATAAAAACATAAAAATTAAGCTAAGTACTAATATTTACAACATCTACACAACTCAGAAATTTAGTTTAGAAGTAAATGAACAACTAAGGTTTCAAAAGACAACTATTCACCAAACCTAGGGCATCAATGAGAGGGACAACCCTCCTTGAGATGGTACTTGGCAAGCTTAGCGAACTAGGGCTAACCCCAATAATCTCTAGGTTTCGTTGAGATAACCTAGTCTTAGCAAAACTTGAAGACCTAAAGCTCAAGCATGAAGGAAGAGGTGATCAATGACAAAAATGACATGCTAATCAAGACAAAATGAAGCAATAATGGCTTCCATTCAACCCTAACAAGCATCACTTTCATACAAATTGACTAAGAGACATCAAACCAAAGTATAGATACCTCCAAGTGCATGTGTTAAGCAAACAACTCTAGCCTCACCTTAGCAATGGCATGAACAAAAGTAAAACTTCCAAGAAATGCTTCAAACTTGCAAAATAACCTTCAACAAGGAGTGTGCATCCCTTCAAAGAGCCCTAGTTAGGGCAAATAGCAGACATAATGAAATTATCCCAAGAGTTGATGTCTAAAAATGAAGTGAGGAGATTGAATTTATATGATCTCACACTCACTTTTACATAAAATAAGGTCAATTTAATATTTAAAATGTCAACTTAAAATTAAAACAAAAATAATATAAAATAATGATAAGAGTGGGTGAATTGGGACTTTTTCCCCAGTATTCACCCCTGCATGTCAAAAATGACTGAAAAAGGCCACAACGGGTTGAACTGAAAGGCTGAGATGCGGAGGGGGGGTCGTCATACCCCTACTAACCCCAGAAATAGTGAAAAGCCCTCAACGCCGCCCTCTCAAAGCAAGCATTCTGCAACCAAGGAAAGGATGACGTCATCCTCTGTGGAGGCCAGGGAGAGCTAGCGTTGGAGCTCTGGAGCATCAGGAGGGTGCAGGAGAAGAGTTGGGGCCATGACATGGGCCCTAGTGCTGAAGAAAGGCATGCCACCAGTGTAAAAGTAATGGGGGGAGTCATGTGGTCCAAACACCCATCCCTGGGGGGTCCGATCACCAACCTCAAGGCTTCAAGCCCTTTTATGAGGCAGTCGGCAGTTCCATTAAGCCATAGTACCCCCGCGAGGGAGCCAAAGGATCTGGCCATGACCCCACCTATGAAGAGTGGATGTATCACACCCTCCAAGTCAAAAAAAATGTTGGCCTCTCCCTGGGGTACCTATGCATGTACGCTGGTGTTGGTACCATCGTAACAATGACTACATTGAATGGTCTCCCAAGATCATGGGAAGCATTCATTCAAGGAATATGTTCTAGAAAGAAGCTCATCAATTTCTGTAGGCATTGGGAAACTTGTGCTTAGGAAGAAACCATAATTGAAGCCAGAGAAGAGAAGATGAGTGAATATGATAACCAAGCCTTGGCAGCTCATGCAAAGAGAAGCAAGAAAAAAAAAAGATTACCCTCACAAGTGTAGAAGGCCCCACAAGAATCAAAGACCTCCCAGAGACTTCTCTAACTTCAAATGTTACAATTACGATGAAATGGGACACAATGCAAGAAATTGCCCCAAGAATAAAGGAAATAAGAAGAGGCATCATGCTCATGCTGCAGAAGATTCCTCAAGCGATGAAGAATATGTCTTGATTTTTTTATGATACAATAGCAATTGCAGAGCAAGAGGGAGGCTTGTAAAAATTAAAAGGCTAACCAGATTAAGCATTGGTTCATGACATTATGGAACCAAGTGAACTATGGCTCAGAAGGCTTGCACATATACACTACAAGGCTTTACCAACAAGTCTACACGAGATCCAGACAAAACATGAAGGCATATACAAAGGATGTGCACGAGGCAAGAACGTGAAGAGTTCGCGAAGGAGATCTTGAATACAGTACATAAGGATCAGGGATGAAGACTTCAGAAAGTTCCAGACTAGACGAAGAAGAAGATCAAGGTCTTCAAAATCAGATGGAGCAGAGTACGCTTCCTAAAACATCAGTGACTTCTGCAAGGAGGCGGAAACTAAGAGGGATCCTACAAAACACATGAAAGATAAGTATTTATTGACATTTGAATTCCTGAGTATTTTTGAAAGATATTGGTCATAACAGTTACATGTAGATTTGTGATACAGTTTTCTTTTATGCACTTATATATGACTAAGATTGACTAGCAATAGGCTCATGCAGTGCACGTTATGGGTGTTGATGTATTTGTAACTTCGGAATGTATTTCATTTGTATATTTTATATTGTTATTGTACACCCGACGGAGAGGTTATATTCCTCCGATCGAAAGAGTCATTATTATTATTTGATGGGTTATTAGACTCCCCTAGTGGGGTTGGCCTAGAGTAAGGGTTTTATGGGTTATTAGACTCTCCTAGGAGAAGTCGGCCCAGTAGGGTAAAAAGGCAAGTGAAGTAAAGTATAAATAGAGAGTGTGACTCTCTCATGTGATCATTCACTCACTCACTCACTCATTCACATAAGTGAGAGAGAGAGAAGTTCGCACAAGTGGAGGAGGAGGAGCTGCTGGAGTCTATCTTATTGCTTTGGGGTTTTGTAATATTGCTCATTATATCTCTGAGGAAGTTACGGGGTTTTCTCCTTTATGGTTTCCCCGGTGAAATGCTTTGTGTCTATTGTATCTTGTGATTGATTTGTTGTGCTTGTTATTCTCTCAGATAAGATCCTAGATCATATTGAATTAAATGTTGAAAAACTAACATGGTATCAGAGCTAACCTAAGAAGAAGACATTGTGCAGCTATGGAAGCTAGGGCTTCTTAATTTTTGGGTCTCTTTCCACAGATCATCAAAGGCAGGAGGCTAGGCTAACTCTCCTAAGGAAGGCGCATCTTTCTGTCGAGACAGAATTTGATTCCGAGCATTTTTAGTTTTTGGCCCGTCACTGCTGCGGGAAATTAGGGCTTTTGACAGAAGAGGAATTTTGGAGTGCTCTCAGCATAGGATTGCTCTCCTCAGCAAAATCGAAGTTTAGAGACCAAGATCGAACTTTTTGGTTGGGCAGAACCCTGGGATCTATTAAACCCTAGTTCGGGTTTTGGACCAGAAAATCGGAATTTGACAAAAATTGCAGATCCAAAATTCGCAGGTCACTTTTGAGGGGTAAATTTTTTGAGTTTTCAAAATCTGAGCACACCAGCTTGCTCGTCTCAGTCAATTGCATCTCCCTGTCCAGACAGAAGTTTGAAATTCCAAGTTTGGATTTTTAGGGTTTCTCTATCAAACCCTAGCTAGCTCCAGATCCAGTTTCAGCTAATCAAGTGGTATGATCTAAATCTTTTATTTGCATTTGAGTTTCTCATTAAGATGTCTCACCACACCAAGCTTTAGGATAAGCTTGAAGGGGATGATAACTTCCGAGCATGGAAGTATAGGATTGGGTTAATCCTAGAAGAGAATGAATTGGACACCTACATAAGTGAAGAGGTTCCAGTCCCAGAGGGAGATGAGGCTAAGGCGTTACATAAGAAGAACTTGGTCAAGGCCAAGAGGATCATTGCAGATTCTATCAAAAGACCATCTCATACCTCATGTGTCTTCTCTAAAGACACCCAAGGAGATGTTTGATTCCTTGACCAAGCTATTTGAAGGGAAGAACATAAATCGGAAGATGACTTTGCGGAACCAATTGAAGAATGTCAAGGTACAAAATGCAGAGACCGTGCAACATTACTTCACAAGGGTCTCTCAGATAAAAGAACAACTTGAAGCTGTGGGAGAAGATATAGAGAATGGTGAAATTGTGATGACAACCTTGAATGGTCTCCCTAGGTCAGGGGATTCCTTCATTCAATGAATTTGTGCTAGGAGGAAGCTCATCTCATTCAGTAGGTTGTGGGAGGAATGCTCACAAGAAGAAGCTCGACTTGTGGCTCGAGAAGAGAAGATGAGTAATGAAGACCAAGCTCTCACGACACACTCCAAAAGGCATGATGACAAGAGGGTGCACCACCACAGTAAGAAAGAAAAGCACCACCACCAGAATCAAAGGGATAACTTTAAACCCCGAAGAGATATGTACACCATTCGATGCTATACATGTGATGAGAGGGGACACTACTCCAGGGATTGTCCCAGAAATAATAAAGGTGGCTCTCACAAGACGAAGAGCAACAAAAGAAGGCATCATGCTCACACTGCAGAGGATGATGAACCTCCCAGGAAGAGAGCCAGAGAAGAAAGTGAAGATTCTTCAAGCGATGAAGAGTATGTTTTGATTTCTGCCCTCACAGGAACTATTACTCATGGAAGCAATGATTGGCTTATAGATAGTGGGGCTTCCAAGCATATGACAGGATTCAAGGAATCCTTTATGAACCTATCTGAACATGAATCACTCCACAAAGTGAAACTTGGGGATGACTACCAATATCCTATAAAAGGAAGCGGTGAAGCCTCTTATAAGCTAGACTCTGGAAAGTCTATGAAGATTAAGGATGTCTTGTTTGTACCAGGACTTAAGAAGAACCTTCTCTCCATATCTGCATTGGATGCAAAAGGTATGAGGGTTGCATTTGTAGATGGCCAAGTTCTAATGTGGCCAAAGGGAAAGACCATAGATGATGCAGTAGGAATTGGAGAGCAAGAGGGAGGCTTATACAAATTGAAGGGCCAACCAGAACAAGCCTTGGTCCATGACTCAGTAGAGCCAAGTGAACTTTGGCATAGAAGGCTTGCACATGTGCACTATAGAGCAAGGTTGTTGAAGGTCTTCCAGAAATCCAGGCAAAGCATGAAGGCATTTGCAAAGGATGTGCAAAAGAAAAGAACACAAAGAAGACATTTCCAAGTAGCGAGAGCAAGGCAAAAGGAATCTTGGAAATCATCCACTCCGATGTATGCGGTCCGATGTCATCTAGTTCTTTGAGTGGGTATGTATATTATGTTTCTTTCATTGATGATTTTTCTAGGAAGACATGGATATATTTCTTAAAGAACAAAGATGAAGTATTCAGTAAGTTCAAGGAATTCAAAGCCTTGATCGAGAACCACACAGAGAAGAGAATCAAGACTTTTCGGTCTGACAATGGTGGAGAGTTCACATCAGAAGACTTCAAGAAATTATGCAGAGATTCAGGGATTAAGAGGGAGTTGACCACTCCATATAATCCACAACAGAATGGAGTTGCAGAAAGGAAGAATAGAACAATTATGGAAGCGGCAAGGGCAATGCTTCATGACCAGGATCTTCCTATGCATCTATGGGCAGAAGCTACTAGGACAGCTGTGTATGTACAAAATCGTACTCCACATAGAGTACTTGACAACAAAACACCAGAAGAAGTTTTCTCCCACAAGAAACCAGAGGTCAGCCATCTCAGAATATTTGGTTGCCCTGTGAACATACACATTCCGAAAGAGAAGATGACGAAGTTAGATCCTTCAGGAAAGAAGGGTATATTTGTGGGATAAAGTGAAAGCTCAAAGGCTTACAGGATATATTTCCCAGGATTCAAAAAGATCGACATCAGCAGAGATGTGACATTCGACGAAGACTCAGCATATCACAGATCCAGGAAGATACCAGTTGAAGACATTAAAGAACCAGAAGCACCCAGGAATCGAGATACAACAATGAATGAAGTAAATCCAGAAGAAGACCGTGAGATAGAAGATCCACAGGAACCTGTAGATCCACCACGTGAGAAGAATTCTTACAAGAGGAAACCAGCATAGGTACGAGAAGCAATTCAAGATGCAAAGAGTTTGGTGCTCCAGAAGGAATGCATAGAGAAAGCAAGACGCCGAGACCATTATCCAGTTATGTAGCCCTGAGGTGTGACATCATTGACAAAGAGCCTTCCAACTATGAGGAAGCAGCTGAGAAGAAAGAATGGAAGGATGCCATGATCGAGGAGTACCAGTCGATCATGAAGAATGATGTATGGGATGTGGTCTCGAGACCAGGAGGGAAGTCTATAATGACTTCCAAGTGGATCTACAAGATCAAGCATGCTACAGATGGCAGCATAGAGAAATACAAGGCAAGATTTGTGGCACGTGGCTTCTCCCAGAAAGAAGGAATAGACTATGAGGAGACATTTGCACCAATAGCCAGATATACTTCCATCAGATCAGTACTTGCCCTGGCTGCAGTGATGAAATGGAAGATACACCAGATGGATGTCAAGACAGCGTTCTTGAATGGTGTAGTGGAAGAGGAAGTATATGTGGAGCAGCCACTCGGGTTTGAGACACATGACAGGGAGACTCATGTGTGCAAACTGAAGAAAGCCTTGTACGATTTGAAACAAGCACCCAGGATGTGGTACAGCAGGATAGACAGCTTCCTAACTAGTTTGGGCTTTACCAAGAGTAAAGCAGATTCCAACCTTTACTACAAGGTTGAGGAAGGCAATCCAGTGATACTTCTACTGTATGTAGATGACCTATTTGTGACATCTGAGGATAGATTGATTGTTGATACAAAGAGGAAGCTTACTGCTGAGTTCGAGATGGAGGACTTGGGTATGATGCATTATTTTTTAGGCATGGAGGTGTGGCAGAGTGCGGATGGAATCTTCCTTGGACAAGGGAAGTATCCAGTAGAGATCTTGAAGCGGTTCGGGATGATGGACTGCAAGGCCATGGCCACACCTATGGCATCGAACCTGAAGCTATTGAGTGATGCTTCATCAGAGTCGATTGATGCCACGATGTATCGTCAGAAGATTGGGTCCTTGATGTACCTGACGAATACAAGTCCAGATATTTACTTTGTTGTGAACACATTGAGCCAGTTCCTGACGGATCCGAGATATGTTCACCCGATTGCTGCAAAGCATATTCTGAGGTACCTGAGGGGTACGGTGGATTATGGGCTCAAGTATGATGTGAATCAGAAGATTAACCTGGAGGGTTATGTTGATTCGGATTGGGCAGGCAGTGCCATCGATAGGAAGAGCACTTCGGGGTGTTGCTTCAGTATGGGATCAGGTGTGATCTCTTGGTTTAGCAGGAAGCAGTCCTGCGTGGCACTGAGTACAGCCGAAGCAGAGTATGTCGCAGCTTGTTCAGCTAGTTGTGAGGCAATATGGCTGAGGAAGCTACTGTCTGATTTGTTTGATCTCCAGTTGGATGCTACTTGTATATATTGCAACAACCAGAGTTGTGTGAAATTGTCGGAGAACCCAGTGTTCCATGACAAGTCGAAGCACATTGAGATCAAGTTCCACTATATCAGGGATATGGTGCAGAGAGGAGTAGTGAAGCTCCTGTATGTTGCGACGAATGAGCAGATAGCCGATGTATTGACCAAGTCGCTGGCCAGAGTGAAGTTTGAATACTTCAGAGAGAAGCTTGGTGTACTTCAGATCGAGGTTCCTTCCAAGGGGAAGTGATGAGTCCGGAAGACGCAGATGCACACGGGCCATTCTCACATAGTGGTAGGAAAGTCCTCCTATGGTGTAGATGTAAGGGCCGGGCCATTCTCACATAGTGGTAGGAAATTCCTCCTATGGTGTAGATGTAAGGGCTGGGCCATTCTCACATGGTGGTAGGAAAGTCCTCCCATGGTGCAGATGTAAGGGTTGGGCGTGGCTTTTTCGACATGGTCAAAGGTTAGTCCTTCCATGGCCGTTGACGTAATTGCCGAGGCTTTTCCGACATGGTCAGAGGAAATTCCTTCCATGGTCGTTGATGTAATTGCCGAGCTTTTCCGACATGGTCAGAGGAAAGTCCTTCCATGGTCGTTGATGTAATTGTTGTAGCTTTTCCGACATGGTCAGAGGTTAGTCCTTCCATGGTCGTTGATGTAATTGCTGAGCCTTTCCCGGATGGTGATAGGAAAGTCCTTCCATGCCGGTGATTGTAAGTGTTGTGTTGTGTGCATCTAGGTTGTGCTCCGTGGACGATGAGATGATCTGAAGACGATAAGGTGACTGTATGGTACACAGGTTTTGCAGAGGCATATAATCAGTCCTGGGATGCTCCTTCAGGTTTTGCAGTGGCATATAATCAGTCCTGGGAGATCTTGCAGGTTTTTGCAGAGGCAGTGTAATCAGTACTGAGATGTACATACTTGATGGCTTGCTCGCAGAGATGATGAAGACCTACATGGAGGCTATGCCTACATCCAGCATGAAAAAGGGTTGGCTCTGTAGAACTTCCTATGACGAGTAGATTGGAGATTGATGATCGAGATAGCAACAGCAGTGACAATGATGATCCAGTGATGAAGACTTGTGCCGATGAACTGTGTCAAGAGAATACCTTCCTAGTTAAGAGGGAGTGTTGATGTATTTGTAACTTCGGAATGTATTTCACTTGTATATTTTATATTGTTATTGTACACTCGACGGAGAGGTTATATTCCTCCGATTGGAAGAGTCATTATTATTATTTGATGGGTTATTAGACTCCCCTAGTGGGGTCGGCCCAAAGTTAGGGTTTTATGGGTTATTAGACTCCCCTAGTGGGGTCGGCCCAAAGTTAGGGTTTTATGGGTTATAAGACTCTCCTAGGAGAAGTCGGCCCAGTAGGGTAAAAAGGCAAGTGAAGTAAAGTATAAATAGAGAGTGTGACTCTCTCATTTGATCATTCACTCACTCACTCACTCATTCGCATAAGTGAGAGAGAGACAAGTTCACACAAGTGAAGGAGGAGGAGCTGTTGGAGTCTATCTTATTGTTTTGGGGTTTTGTACTATTGCTCATTCTATCTCTGAGGAAGTTGCGGAGTTTTCTCCTTTATGGTTTCCCCGGTGAAATGCTTTGTGTCTATTGTCTCTTGTGATTGATTTGTTGTGCTTCTTATTCTCTCAGATAAGATCCCAGATCATATTGAATTAAATGTTGAAAAACTAACAATGGGTAAGTGGCCTATAGTGCTACACAACATCTCATGAGCCCTTGATGGAGCTAGTCTAGGATGAAACCTCTTTGCTAACATGTTAAGAGTAGTGCACGCTCTTAATAGTATGTTCTAGTAGAGATGGAAGGCATCTAGATAGCTACCATGTGTATACAAGATATGGATGAGTGTTGTGTTGAAGCATTGGCTAAGATGCATTAGTACATGACTGTGTGCATTATGCATAAGAAGTTGTCATTACATGGAATGTTACTAATCATATGACTAAATTGGACTTGTAGGAAAGATCGTGTGCTATGACCTACAAGAGAAGGATGATAAGACTTGTTCCAAAGAACAAGTGATGAAGGTTCAAGTAAATTTACAAAATCTAGCATACTACAGAAGTACAGGGCAAGGTTCATGGTTTCTCTCAAAAAGAGGGAGTTGATTTTGATGAGACGTTGTTGCCCTTGTAGCAAGAAACATTTCAATTAGAGCTATACTTGCGATAGTTGTGGAAGGGACACCAAATGAACGTGAAGACTGCCTTCCTTAACGGTGTAGTAGAAGAGGAAGTGTATGTGGAGCAACCACTAGGATTTGAGACACATGACAGGAAGACACATGTGTGCAAATTAAAGAAGGCCTTGTACGGTTTGAAACAGGTACCTAGGACGTGGTGTGGCAGAAGCAATTTTCCTTTGCCAAGGAAATCATGCAAAAGAGACCCTTAAGAGATTCGGGATGATGGATTGCAAGGCCATGGCCACACCAATGGCATTGAATCTGAAGTTGTTGTCTGATACTTCTTCAGAAATGGTGGATGCCACTGTATACAGGCAGATGATTAGTTCGTTAATGCACTTAACGAACATGAGGCCGAATTTATGCTTTGCGGTGAACACACTGAGTCAGTACATGGTAGAGTCGAGACGTGTTCACCTAGTTGTGGCAAAGCATGTGTTGAGGTACCTGAGGGGTACGATTGATTATGGCCTCAGATATGCGCCAGATCAAAAGATTAACCTGCAAGGTTATGTTGACGAGGATTGATGTGATAAACCTTAGATTAGGAAAGAATATGACCTTAATGTAAAGAGATCTAGGATTTATGAGAAGTACTAGGGTAAGAGAACACACCCTAGATTCAAAAAATTTGCTCTTCAATTTTAACAACTAGTATGAGCAAGCGATTTTTGCCTTTCATGTATAAAAGGGACTTTGATGTTTGAGGGCAACTTTAATTTTGACTAGATCAGTGTTTTTATGGGGTAATGGAGTCTTCGATTGATCAAGTGGCTCTTGAACTTACAAGTATAGCCTGTGAATGAAGTTTAAAACATGGCAAAATCCACTCTCAAACCCCTAGCATTTATGGCAACTAAAAGAAAATGCGTCGATTCTAAATTTCTAGATGCCAAATGAATGATGATGAATTAAAGCTCGAGCTTACACCTTACTATGATTCAAAACTTCATAAGCCCACTTATTTATACGTCGAAATTTTCAATGTCGGTTATTTAACTAAAATCAACATCCTAGATAGCGCCACGATCTCAACACTTTAAAAGAATTATATTTTTTGTTACCAGATTAATCCCCGAAACCCGTTTGATTAGGTTTATAAATGACGGAAAAGCTTGACGGTTATGCTATATGGCTAAGTCAATGAAATAGTTAGCGAGATTGGGTTTCATTCACGTCAGTACTGACAAATGCTTAGCTCTTCGCTTTATTTATTGACCACGATGACTTCAAAACAAAGAGATCGGACCTTAACACTAAAGTTTGACATCTTGTACCGACAATGCCACGGGTTAAAAGGTGATCCCTAGAACCACGAGCGTGATCTATTAATGAGGATATTGAGGAAACAAACAGCCCAGGAGATGTGGATCCAACGGATTTTTGAAAAAGACAAATCAGGGTACATGAGATCGAGGCTTTTCGAAGTTCTGTAGGTGCATAAAAACTGTGATTTAGATGAAAGCTAATCGAATCATCTACGAAACTCATTAGAGATGGTGGTCATCCACAGGAAAATGAAGAAAGAGTGGACTCGATTAAGATCTCCTTACAATCGTTACCTTGAGCAGATAAAATCATGTTTTTTAATGTGCAACAAATATACACCGATATCGATAGCCAAAGTTGACCGAAAAACCGTTTCAGACAAAGGTTCCAAGCTGCTCGAATTACGACTAGGGCACGTGGCTAATCTATCCAACCAAAATGGAAAACCCGAGGGAGATATAGACCGGATCCAGGATTTATCTAATGCCCAAATGAAAATAATAAACGCCCCGAAGATAAAACTACCCCGAAACTTGAAATGCAGTAATTTAAAATTCGATTTTAAATTTAATTTTTGTGGTGACGAATGGAAACGAAAGAACAAAAAAGATGAAAAAGCTTAAGCGTATCAAATTTCAAGGGATGCCAAACAGTATTTGTTGCTTCTTACTTGTCCACGAAATAGTTGTAGGAATTTCTTCACTCTAGTTTGCCTCTCTCACAGCCCACCAAAAAAACCACCTGCCATATAGTTATAGTGAGCGACTTCAACAAAATAATAGTAATGACAAGGGTTTTGAAAATTGCATGCAAGATGACTGAGAACAAATGGCTCGAATGAAATTCAAAATCGAGTCAAGAGAACTCCCTCTTTTACAGATCGAGTTTATGAGGCCTCGAAGGCTTATCTTCGACCAAATCGTTCCCCAATATATTGATCTAAATCCTGCATACAATTATCTAAGAAAATAGATACTAGGGCAAAGAGCATCCATTACTAACGCAAATGTAAGATCACAATAATATCTAGATTCGAACATCCACAAATGAAAACCAGTCTCATGCCGAAAACAATTTCTTCTTTTCATTCAATCATGAGCCAAAAGTCCCTTACAATGGAGTGGCACCACTCTTAAATAGGAATGGAGTGTGTCCACTTTTTAACCAATTTGATCCAACGGTTAAGATTATAAGATCATCAACTGTGGAGAATGACCTTTTTAAACATTACATGGATCAATAATAATGAGGGGGGCAAGTTGCCTCATAATGCCCTAATATAAGATATTACATGACATTACATTAAAAAGTGGTCACCTAGGGGCAGCAACTTTAGCCACCTAGGGACAAAATATAACATTTTTACAAAGTACAAGGTACAATGATGACCAAAACTCATAAATTCATTCTTGACCAAGGTAAAAACATAACATATGATCCATGGAGCCATAATGTATCAAAATAAATCATCCTTTGCAATTTCTTTGTCTTTCCACTAGCCAAATTGACTTATTGGCTAAATTGTGGTCCCATAATTAGTGAAATAATTTGCCAATATAACTGTTGGAACTGAAACTGGCACATATCAAGCATTTGCTTTGCCCGAATCACCAAACTCGAAGATGAGCAACACCCTGAATAATCATGCATGTATAAGGGAATAAAATCCTCAATTATCTATATTAGCAGCTGACTAACACATAAGTAACATTAATGATGGTGATTAAGCGCAATAATATCCAAAAATAGAAAAATATCATGGTTTTTCATGAAGCCCAAAGTATATGCTCATTTACAAATTGGTTATCTTGCTAAGTTGGGTGAGGTGAATGCAACAAGGTTCAAAGGTTAAATGAGTTAGATTTACTTACTTAGACATAATGATCTTTTGGAAAACAAGGAATAAAGGGGACCATGCTAACATATGCACAACAAGGAACACTAGGGAAAAGCGGTGTCTCACAAATGGGTAAGTTGATTGAGAAGTGTCCCTTCAACTCCAACAAGTGTCCTATAGCTCACATCCAAGACTGATGCAGGCCCCGTGAGGATCTTTTCTAGAACCACTGTAACTAGGTGCACAGTCAACCGTAACTCTAAGGTTCTAGTGGACACTTAGAATTAGTTGTCCCTTGCTCCATCCACATCCAAACCCGTAGGCTCTGTGGGAAATAATCATCACATCAAGACTATGGCCAAGAGTCATTTAGATATTCAATGATGTGCATATGCTTTACTTGGCCCATTTCACATATGATCCTTCGGATTTTACATGTGCTTAAAATCACAACTAGCTGCAACTTCATCCAAGGTGCTTTACAGTTCATTTCATTTGCATTTCAAAGAAATAGCAACATATAATAATGCAGTGTGATGATGATAGGAACACTTGCTTCAAGTCTATCTGACACAACTCGGGCCACTAGCTAATCTTAGCTCATGTCACAACACCAGCGGGTACTCATGTCCCAGAAGTGAAGCATGGGGTCAACTAGTAAGAATCATCCACAATCAGGACCAAACATCAGGGGCAACCGACCAGAGAGGTCAAGGCTTCAGAATCCCAACTCACCTAGGCTCAGGACCCAACACCGACGGGTTCTCTCGGCCCAGAAGGGTCAAGGCTTCGACAAATTTGTTAAATTTTTAACATAGATCTAAGTTTAATAGCAGTAACAATCTTTTTAACCTTTTAGCAGACTTTAAAACATTAATTCTGAGATTGTGTAACAGCAGTAAAGAACAGTAGCTAATCAACTGTAAAGAAAAGTCAACGATCCACAAGAGACACAAAAATTACCCTAGGGAGAACCTTTCAAGGTATAAAAACCCCAGCAAGAATAACCTTCTTTATATATGAGATGACTGAGAGTTACATGAGTAGATATAAAGAGCATACTTTACATCACAAATTAAACTTGCCTCTAGGACACTTAAACCAAGAGAACCTGCTTGTAGATGATGAAGACAACCTTGAACAATTATCACTGCTGCAGCTTGCCATCAACTAGACTGTCATACAAGATCAAACCATAACCATTCCCATCACCAAACTGAGGTAACTGTTGACCAAGGAAGAAGATTTTGTGGCTTCCTTTGACTGTTTGACTGTACCGTTGACTATCTAAAGCCTTCAAGACTATGGTGGTTGAGTATCAACCCTTACAAAAGTTGTTGTTGCATGGATTAGGCCCTAAGCAGGGCTCGGCTTGCTCATATACCTTTGCGGCTAAGAAAGGAAAGCCCTAACAGAGCTCAGCCTGCTAGAATACCCCTGCGGCTAAGAGAAAACAGACCTAACAGGGCTTGGCCTACTTAGGACAGGCCATAACCAGTCCTTGGCTGAGTGGAGAGGGCCCTAATCAAGGCTCGGTTCAGAGGAGCAGCCCCTAGCAGGGCTGTCGTGCTTGTAACAGGCCCTAGTTAGGGCTCGGCTAAGAGGAGAAACCCTCAGCAGGGCTACCATGTACTAGAGACAAGCCCAAACAATGATGTTAGTTGCCTCTTATCTTCAATAACCCTTGCAGCTGCCTTCAAGTCAGAATCAGTCCTTCAATGGTGAAGAGAGAGAGAAAAATACCAGCTTGAAGCCCCACGAAATTGTCTTCTAATTCAGAGATGAAGATGCTATGTAGTGCGTTTTCCAAATGAGAATGCTTTTCTATTTATAAATCATCATTGAGGATCATGTCCTTAGACTTAGGATTAATCAAATGTTAAAATCCAATTAGGTAGGGTTCCACTATTTTACTTTTTACTTTTAACCCTTTAACAAAAAATTTGACTTTTATCTTGGACCTTTGGTCCTTTACAAGTGAGTTCTTGGTCCTTCATTGGGGTACTTGGACCTTTAATGGGTCTCTTGGTCCTTCAAGGAGGTTCGTGGTCCTTCAACAATGGGCTCTATGACCCAAGCTCTTAAGCAAGTCATCTAGGACCTTTCTCTTGGTCTCTATGGTCCACACATGCCAACTCAAAGTACATCATCATAAATAAAGAAGATTATTCTTGTTCTCCTTGCTCACCAAGGTCATGTGCTAGGTACATCAACAAGGGGTGGCCAATCCCTTGAGAAGGTCCCATAGCCCACTGACCAAGGGGAGGACTACATCACTTGCCTAGATCCAATCTGGGACTTCACATTGTTTGAATCAACGTCCTGGTCCCAGAACAGGTCCTGGTCCTTGACCAGGTTCTTCAGCCCCAGGCTGAAGGTTGACCGAAGTCAACATCTTGGTAACTGACCAAGTGCCTCCATTCTTAAAGAATGGCTCTCAGCCCCAGGCTGAGCTTCAGTCCCAGACTGAATTATGTTGATCAACCCCCTGGTCCCTGACCAGGTCCTCCATTCTCCCGGAGAATAGTTCTCAGCCCCCGACAAAGCTTTAGTCCCAGACTGAATGTTGATCAACCCTGGTAACTGACCAAGTGCCTCCATTCTCCCAAAGAATGACTCTCGATGCTGCTCAAAAATCAACAAAGTTCCGTTGCATAACTCAGAGCCGAGACACAAAACAACATGGAGTCTGCTATGCATAGAGGTCAACATGGGGGAAAGGTCCTCAATCTCACAAGTCCAAGCTTTCAGTCGGGAATAAAACCATAGGGGGTGGAGGTAGACGGATGAAGGAGGAAACCAACATAGCAATAAGAGTGGGGATGACCAAGTTTGTGTAAAGTAGGCAATACAAGTGAGCATATAAAATGACCTTAACATTCAAACCATTCAACTAATCAAGACAATCCAACTAGTAAAGATACATCACCATCATCAGTCACAAAATGTCCATTCAAAAGCTACTAAGATAGATAAAAGAGATACAACCCAAATACAAGATGTATATCTGCTCAACCATATACCTGTCTCTGACATGACATGCAAAAGGATCTGACTGCAAGCGGGGAAGAGAAGATAACATCTGTTGCTCTGATAAGTAAACCACAACCCAACCAATACATCTCAATGGGGTCATGTAGGACTCAGTCATGGCAAAAGGAGAATTGCTACTACTCTGTAGGCTCTACATATATCAACCACTGGATAGCAATACTGCTCATCTCAACCGAAGGACTGGCTCATGGCTCTGACAGGCCTGATCTGCATCATGGTAGCCCCACTACTATGAATGTGACAACAACTACCATGGTCATTTTTAGATCCTCCTCACACATTTCTTTATCTATTTTAGGCAATAAGTTTATCACTTCATTTGGCAAATCACTTAATCTTGTTTGGGTACTTTTACTTGTTTCGTATTGCAACCAATTTAGAGTATTTATGGAATGTGTGATCAAGTTGTAAATCATTCTTTCATAACTGTTAACTTCAACTTAATTCATGGACCTTTCAATACATTCACAACCTAAGTTATTTGCTAAATCACTCGACTTAGTTGCTCTAAGGAGTACCCCCTTGGTGATTTTCTCTAAAATCAGTTAAGTGTAGGGAAATTTGATAGGTGACACTATCCTATTTTCATAGTTGCACTTGGCTAGAACTCCTTTGAGTCCTTGCATTTAGGGTGTTAGTTTTTGTGACAAGTAGCAAGAATGAAGCCCTCAATGGGCATGCCCTTTTTAATTTCTACACATAATCATGGTTTGTAGGTTTGTGTTTTGGCTAGGACAGTTTGTTCGGCAATACTCAGGCCAAGTAAGAAGTATAAGTCATAGAAATCTAAGGTTCGAACAAATAACCAGCAGTATAGACCCTTTTTGGATTTTTTTGGATCGTCAAAGACTGGAACTCTCATACTTTTTTGTATTATTGAGTTGGACTGTTTGGCCGCCTTATTTTAATACCAATATAAATGTTCTTGTTTAAAAAAACAACACAATCTTCTGGGCAATCCAAGGAAAAAAGATACCATACTGACTTGATAAGTTTCAACCTTATAGAACAATCTTATCATGCATAAACCAAATCTGAAAATTCACTTTTACAGCAGTAAAACAGCCCTTAACTTCTTCAACTATTATGGAATCACTTCACATCACTACCCTTTACTTATGTCAAATTAGCAATACATATATAGCTGTAAATAACAATTCATGAAGAATATAGATGGCTGAAAATCAAATCTGCAATTTACACTTGTGAACAGCAGAAAACTTCATTAATATACACAAGATGAAGCTATTGTATATATCATAGCTTTATCGCAAGGCCAGTAAAATCCACTAGCTCGCCAAAACCCTAGCCAGGAAAAACAATGAAAAACTCTAGCTCAACAAAGGAGCTCCAACATCATGAATTACTCAAACTAGTCCTCCAAGGCAAGACATCCTTTTCTCTTCTTTTCACCAAATACACACTAGGGTTTCATAACAAATCCCTAATCTCAAACCTCAAAGGGATGAAAACCTAAGCCTAGACTTCAAGATGCTCCAAGAAGATGGTGAAACCCTAGCAACTCCAAGAGAGAAAGAGACCAAATACAAATGAAGATCAAAGAGAGAGAAGATGACTAGTGCGCTCCTCCTAATCACATCTCTAATTGTGAATAAGAAAGATGAACACAATTATGAATAAAAAGGACTCTCTCCTTCCTCTATATATATGGGAGCTAAGGGAGGCCAACAATACAATGTGCATCCAAGTCCTTACACATGTCAGCCAACACAAGTGAAGCATTCTACTCCAAGGGTACACATGTCATGTTCCAAGGTAAGGTCATGTTACTTTTCAAAGTGTCATGTTACGTTTCAAAATGGTAAATTTAAGATAGAAATTAATATTGACCAATTTATAATTGAAAAAGTTAAGTTTGTCACCGAGTAGGACTCAAGATAAAATAGAATAGCACATATAACACATATCAGCCTACAAAATACTTACACGGAATGGAAAATTGCTGAAATCAAGAGAGCCTTGAGAATCACAGGGCAGCAGTACTTGAGAGATTCTAACTGCTTGAGATCCACATTCCAAAGTGGAACAATTGGGCGTGTTCAAAGGCCTTGTTGACTGGCTGCAATTTTGTGAAGGCCCTACAATAACCTGGTCAAGAGAATGTGTCCTAGTTTCAGTATAAACATTTCTTAAGTTAAGCCGGCACTGGAAAGATAAAAGCTGAATAAATGGCTAACCTGTTCCTCACGGTAGACATATGGTACACAGTAGAGCCGTGTGGCACTACCATATTCCAGACAAATACCCGCAGTTGTCTCAATGCCACAGTCATAATCTCGGGCGATGAAAGGCTTATCCAATGCAATCCAACTACCTTGACTGTCCAGTGTCACCATTAGAATTTTACATAAATAGAAATTTGAAGCATGCTAAATATGAACAAGAAGGATATACAGATAAGGAACTTCTGCACAACATTGTGCTAAACCAAAAAACATGAAAAGGAACTCCTACTTTTGCGGCATCAACCTCTCTATTGAATTCATTAGCATTTGCTCAGCTCTTTCATGATACGGCATTATTGGGTCATGAAAATATGACATTAAAAATTACCTGAAAAGATTTGACAGAAGAATTTGTTCATCCCATAAAACAAATTCCGAGTTGCTACTATAACTGTCAGCCATCAAAATCTGCCGTCGTTTCAAATGACCAGATTTGCCTTGAACTTCTACTCTTCCAACCTTTTCAACCCTATAAATTAAGGGGATCAACCCTGTCAATGTTTATGAAGATAATGAAAATGCAAGGGATTACATCAATAGACCATGCTGAAATGCAATTCCATGAAAAGAAGTGGAATATTCACAAACTGTTCAAGGAGAAGGAACTCCAATTGCCCACTAATACCATGTGGCATGAACATACTTGGGTATTCATAAATGAATTCATGATGAAGCATTGATTTCTCTCATATCCATCTCAGAAGTCTAAAGTCAGTAGTAAGAAGCCCATATTATACTCTAATGGCCTATCTCCAGCTGTTTATAAACTTGTGGACTTCTCTCATTGTTTTGGGAGGCTTTCTCTCATTGTTTTGGGAGGCTTTTAGTCCCCAGAAATTGTCTCTGCAGAAGGAGAGTACTGGCAGAGATACGATTAAATTTCTATATTCTGAGAGGAGGCATCTCAAGCAAGATAGTGTACATACAGATCATGTTAACTTTAATTTTCCAAGCAGACAAAATATGTATCCTTAACAACCTTGATTCCATTGGAAGACATTTCCTCTAGATCTAGGTTACATGAAACAGGGTTGCAGCAAAAGTTTCCAGAGTGGGTATGTGTTTCAGAAATAACTACTTCGAAATCTCAGGAAACTGGGAAACACATGTATTAAAAAATTATAGCCGTCAATATTTCTGCAGTTCACAATTCAAACAACATTTGATAAATTCGTGTTCCTTTTCTAGTAAACTAATCAACATTATTTCCAATTAATAAAAGCATCATTTGCAAGAAGAAAAAACGATAGAAACAACTAGTTGAAGAAATGAAAAATTCCTGTATACTGCCACAAAATGGAGATGTTTGATAATGAAGTTTTAGAACTTCAGAATCCTATATTACCTTTCCAAATCATGGAGTAGTCATATATCAAACAGAACAGTCGCGCAATGAACCACACAAGGCATAAATAGAGTATATGGATAATAATGTTATCAGAAACTTCCCTCAACCTTACATTTCTTATTCCCAAAAATCATTGTAAGAACAAAAACTCCCTATAAACTCCAATGAAACTCCCACAAACTTCTTTTGGGATATGTTTGAATTACAAACTTTTACCAAAATTCCTAGCCATTCTGGAAATGCGAGGAAGCATAAAAGGACATATTATTTTTCTTTTGTTGCAAGCCGAACTCACACCCAACCTTGGATTCCATAAAAATGTATATAATTATACATAAACATAAAAAATAGATACATGCATACGACACCCACACACATGAAAAACAGCTTTCAAACCTATGCTGTGGGTGAGTGCCCCAAAAGGTACACCCAATGTGAATACAGTGTAGAAGTGTAAAAGCAATGCCTATCTCAATATTGGAAGCAAAAAAAGCAAAAATAAGGAAAAACTATGTAAGAGAGAGAGAGAGAGAGAGAGAAAAAAAGGATGCCAAGGCTTGTTGATCCTACTGACTAAGGGCGAGGGGCAGAAGCAATGGATTAGCTCACTATCGGATTCGATCACTGTGAAAGGGTCGATGCAATTGTGGACGATGTCCTCCGAGGAATGACTGGGGCTGAGAGGACTCTATTTGATATGACCCTAGGGGGGTCATATATGGGGTTAAATGTATATAATATGACCCAAGGGAGGCATATATGGGGCTAAATGCATATATAATAGGGTCAGCCTAATGAAGGGGGCCTCATGTGCAATAAGTGCATATGTATATATAAGGGTAATGTAGTCATTTTTTAGGGACATGTGAAATGATTATGCGAATGTCTTGGGGTAATTGGAGAAGGATCTCCTAATCTTTAAGGAGCCATTGTGTAACTTATATTTCTTATCTATGTTGGAGTTGTGCTCCATGTTTACATTGGTGTACATGGTGTGTACTCTTGTCTCTTATGCTATCTTAAGGATTTGGATCATAACACTCGGATCCCATATATGATCCCCCCTAGGGTCATATCACTGTTGTATGATTATGGGGGAGCCTAGGAACAAGGAAACCCCACTCTCCTACCGTCCACGATTGAAGGAAAGAAACTCCATATAGAACCCTAAATGCTTGACTAAATCTGTTGTGAACATAAATATATTAATAAGCATAAATACACATAATAATAATAATGCATAACTAAAGGGCACATGTCTAAAAGACGTGTCTATTCAAGTGTGTGATAATTCAATGTATATTTATACACGTCACATGCTATTGTATCATCTCTTATTCATTATTCATTTATTATATATTTGTCCTTTATGGATTATAACTGCTGTCCTTAAATTGGATATTCATTAAATGAACTATGTTCATATGTGAGAAACGAATTATGTTCATTTCAAAATCTATGGGGTAGTCTAACAGGTGAGAAGCACCCTAATCTGGATTTATCTAGAACTGATTCCTCTGCTAGTTTGATGAAGCATGGTCTATGGCCTAGCACGGCAACTCCTCACAAGTCTCGAAGATGTTGATCATCAACCCGTAGGGGAAGGTCGAGAAGAGGCCTGAAGCCTCATTGATCTTGGTCTAAGGTTTCTTGGTTCTGTGTTAATCGCTCGTTGCTCCAATCAGATAGGGCAACTTGGAAGTATGAGGTGATCCTCCTAGTGGTCTCAAGACAGGACAAGGCAAGCAAAAGTTGAGCTTTATGACTCAATATTTCTCTCGTGAAGAGAGCAAGGCATTATTCGTCATGATATCGAAAGAAAGTGGAGAGGGACCCCCCTTAATCCCAATATAGGAAGTAGTAACAACCTCTGGCCGCATAGCAAAAGGGGCACTTGAAAATGAGATGCATCTCTATCTCAAGCTCCTATAAGTGACAGATCTTGAAAGTCTTGTTTGGCAATGGCATATGGTGGTCAGTCTCTATCTAGTGTCTGTGGGAACCCACCTGACACTGATCCAAGGGATCCTGAGTGAATGCATCTAGTGTTTCCATGTGTATTACGAATGGGAAAAATGTCATCCACAACTCCAAGAAGTGCTCCAAATAGAGAGCCATCTTCAAGTCAATCTGCAGCAAACTCCATCCTAAGATCTTTGAACCGAGGATGATAGGTTTGATAATTGTATCCATAAGATGAAACTTGGACAAGATGTCCTAAAACTGGTCCTGGAAACATTGTCACTCAAGAAGGGAAAGAGAGTCATACCAGTTGTTGAGCTAGGGTCGGAGGACCCCAAATAGGTGTAAGTTGTCATGATATCAATCTCTTCCCCCTTAAAGAAGAAATCTAGTCAAAGAAAGCACTCTTTGATGCATTGAAGATCATATCCCTAGTTTTACTTAGGTTGACTGTCAACTGTCAAATGTCACAAACACTTGCCAAGGCATCAATATGTCTTTGTAGGCCCTCGAGAGAGCGAGCCAATAGGATCAAGCCATCATCATAGAGGAGCAAAGAGATCAACACTTGATGTAGGAGGAAGCCATCCTCATCCTCACTATGCAATATGCATGCATAGGAAAGTTTCAAACTCATCAATGCAGATCCCAAAAAGGGTCAACCAAAAGGGGAACCCCTATTTAAAATCGATGGTACTATGGATGAAGTTAGAAAGTCTGTGCATAGTACAAAGGCAACCAAGAACCAACTTGCATAATCTCATGATGGCAGTGAGGAGGGTCTTTGAAATGTCGATATCCCAAAGTCTCTAAAAGAAAGCCTCTCTCAATACCATGTCAAATGCTTTCTGAATGTCTACAAAGAAGCAAAAGACTTTCGAAGAGCAATAACAAGCTTCTTCAATAATGGAACTAAGTGTGCATATGTGATTGATCATCCAGTATGCTAGGCGAAAGCCAATTTTCCCTCTAGCCATGAGGAGTCTACTCTCCAGCTCATTTAAAAGCTATAGATAGAAAATTGTAGCATATAGCTCTGAGAAAGTGTTGCCAACCATGATAGTCTGATAGTTGTTTGGGTTGGAGATGGCCCCTAATTTGAAAATTGGGTGGATGGTGTGTTTGGTCCATGCATAGGGGAAGCCAAAGCATACCACATGGCTAAATAGATCAACAATGTGTGGGTCAAGAGACCAGATGCCATCTTTGAGGAACTTAGCTTGGAAGCTTTCCTCATCGACTACCCTGTTGGTGCTCATAACCCTAACTGCTCTCCTGACATCTCCTTCTAAGAAGAGATGGCAAGTTGGTAGGGGGAGTGATACATATGGGAGCCTTCCTGGGTATATCACAGAGGGAGTCCATGTAAGCAAACATGGGCTAGGGATCTAATTCTGTGGGGAGAGCATGGTGTTTTTGAAAAATGGTATGCCAAAGGTTTTGGGGAAATCACAAAGGGCCACACAAAGTTCATGTCTCCTTGGTGAGAGGAAAGCTTGCTTCTTACAATGAACAAGGTAATGATAAGCTTTTCAAAGGCATGGTCAAGATGTAGGGTCATGTGTGAAGGAAAAATGAAGGTGTTTTATGGAGAATTTTGCATTCCTCATCAAACCAGCAGTACAAGGGAAAAGAACCCTAGGAAGGAATATGTGTGTGTTGTCTAATGGAGTGGGGGTATGAATCAAGAACTGACTCCCATAGAACCCTAGTTAATGGGTTTGGAATTTGTTGTCTAGCATCAAATCCAAGCGCAGCAGAAAACCGATTAACTCCCATGAAATGCAGAGAATGAACACATTTTAAGCCCTAAGGCAAGTGCTTGCTTGACTTTAGAATTAGAATTAATACACAAACAAGAGGAAATGGACAAGCAAGGGTTATGAACACTCGTTTTGTCCTTTATTAGTTTCCTCAAGGCGAAACAGAGTCTAGCCCCAGAGGGAAATCTTTACAAGTTAAATTGTATTACATAAGCTTCCTTTGTATATAGGAAAAAACAAAAAACGAATGACTCCCAATCATTTACAGTATCTGTTGGCATTCATCATAATTTCCCTAACAAGGGTATTTGTCTACACCATGAACTTTCTCTCTGCTGACAACCTTTCTTAAAAAGGTTGTTCTATGACATGAACATTCTCATCAAAGAAATCATTTTATCATCTTCATAATGGTTTTTTCATCTCTAAACATACAATGAACCGCAGTCTAAAAGGCTGCCATTAACACTCAACTGATTGCAGGCCTGTTCAGATATTCATATCATTATGTTGGAACTGAAAAAAGAGGGTCCATCAATACTTGATATAAAGTTACTGATCAATGGTAGAGTTACATAATGGAAACTGATCATGTTTAAGTAATAGTAGGCTACATAATGGTGTGCATAAGGAAAATGTTAATATAGTTAAGCATGGATTTGAACAGATAATGCAATAGATTGGAAAAATGCAGCGATGGTCCCGAAAGTAGATAAGATAAGATAAGATAATTTTATTAATGTCCAACAAATGACCACAAAAGTAGGTCAATGGGACTGTGTAGTACCAAGGAACAATACAAAGTGGGAGGGTAAAAGTAACTCCTATAAAAAGATAAAAAGCAGAAGGCAACCCTACCTTGCATAGAAGCAGTACCCATTTCCAGCTTCAACCGCATCCAGTGAAATGGAAGAAAAAGAGTCAGAACAGAATTGGGCCCCAAGAAGCATGGAATCATCATCTTGTTCCTATCATCAACAAGAGATTTAATGAAAACATCAAAACAATTGCTAGTAAGAAACTAAATGTGAAAAAAAAGCCTTGTGAAAATTTTTTAAATAAAAACTCGTAAGGCGTGAAAGTATCATCAAGTAAACAAATTTGACCCCAGTAAAGTATCTATGCAAACAATACATACCAAAGGAATATTTTCATGAACCTAATATGAGAGTTGCTATTCTAGGCTAACAATTGTAAGTTTGAAATGCTTGTAAGAGTTGAAAAAGATTTGCATCTTAAATCTTGATTTTGCCTATTTTTAAATCAAAAGGACTATTCTTTGACCACACATGGCAATTCCAAGCCTTGACTCAAAGCTACTTTCATTGATTTGTTATGACTTAGATGTTTGTAGTAACTTTGAACATAAAAGGAAACAAACTTCCCAATAATCCAGTATTTAAGAATCAAGATGACTACAACAACAAACTGTTGAGGAATCTATGCACCAGTAGAAGCCAAAAGGATAACAACTCCAATTCACAAAGAACCAAGCTTGAAGAAAAATAATCAAAAGACCTTGAAATGACTGCAAAGCTCTGAGCTGAAGCTAAAGCAGTGCATGCAGACTCATTATACATTCAATCGTGAAAGATATTGAAGGTACCAATTCCCTAGATGCACATTTTTTGGTATATTGTGATCTGTATAAGTCGAAATAATTCCTACTTTACAAGTTTATATAAGATATTATCTAGTAAGGAGTATGAGAATGGCATCCCTCACTCCGTATGACCTCTAGAGTTGCATATCTCAATAAGATATCTAAATCATGAATATAAACATAAGTTCATAATACTGTAATACATGAATTACCTCATCCAGTAATATGACAAGGTATTCTGTTGGTAGAAGCCGTGGCTGGCCAGATCCTGTTGAACTTCGCAAACGGCAACCAGTCAAGCGTATCTCTCGGTTTTTTCTCAAAATTCCATGTTCTGGCTCTACAAGGTCATAGAACCTACAAAGATTTGCCAACAAAATGAAAAATAGTGGATTCAACAAGGAGAAGCTAATGCATACAGTGCCAGAGATCATATTAAACTAACCATGCATCAAATTATGATTCACTAGACAAAAGCAATAATTAGTTGATCAAGAACAATAGCATTATCAAGAATAGTAAGTATTAATTTCCTGTGTGACCTATACACTTTTTGGTTTATACTTTATACTACTGATCATCAAGGATGACATAAGAGCCTGGGACCTAGTGCAGGTTACAGTTTTGTTGAAATGGCCTACACCTAAGAATTTGGACAAACTCAAAAGCTGTTAGGCTTGGCAGATTTTTTAAATAAAGCTTATGCTAGGATATTCTAACATTTCTTTGTCATTGAATGAACTTTTAGGATAGGAGTACAATTTGTAATTTTGTTTGAACAAATAGCCCTTAAAGTGTTCTTAAAGAGTTTGTTACCACCTGAAAATGCATGGCCTATTTTGCATTTTCATGTGCTTTCTTCTCTCACCGACACAATAAATCCTTGGAGTTCAGTGACAGTCATAGGTTGCAAGGGAAAACATGTAAGCTATGCACCTTCTTCTGTCTTGCCCAAGCATCATTCTACTCATCATTTGGGGCAAGATAAAGGGTGTGGAGTAATGTTGGTTTGAAGGAGGAAGATGACCCCATGAATTGGAGAAACACCCACTAATGAGGTAATGCCCTAACTATTTGGACTCTGGAGGCCCAAAGCATGACACCTGGCAAGGAAAGAAAGTTAATGAGCACAAGGGAGAAACTCCCTACATAGGTCCCATGTGGCACTAAAATTGCGCTTGGTATGGTCAAAGGCCCACTTAATGTTGAACGCCCTCTTTCGGGAAGTGGGTAGAGCATGTTGAAGTCAACAGGGGTGAAAAATACTCTACTGGAGGAACTTCTACATATATGGAGGTGTATTTCACCTTTGAGGAGGATTTTGGGGTAAACAGTCATTTTTCAAGGCAAGTTTCACATATTTGGAGGAATATTTCACCTTTTAGGTCCCTTGGGGTTGATGACACGTTAGTTGATGCACTTCTACATGTTTGGAGGCATCCTTCACCTTTGAGGAGGGCTTTGGAGTGAGAACACTTTGTTTGAGGCATTTTCTAGATATCTGGAGAAAGTTCTTTGCATGAGGAGATGTCATGTGGCATTGTTGACCTGGTCAAAACCCCTCAAGTGAAGAATAAATGCTTGCTTTAAGAGGATCTCATGAAATAGAAAGATGACAAGAGGTAATGTGGACCTATTCAAAGCATTTTATCTGATCAAAAGGCAAATAGTAAGGGAGCACTCCACCTTAGGAGGATTCTAGAGCTATAAAGAAATAATATTTTATGGGAGAGTTGTTCGCAGTGAACACTATAAAAGGAGATCATTCTCATTTCTTAAAGGGCATGGTAAGAAGATAAGGAATTCCCCCTCCCCGGCACTTAGGTGAATATCTTTGGGAGGATTGGAAAAAGGACAAGTTGAAGTTGAGGTTTTTCATCTTGTTTCTACTTTTCATGGGTTAATTTTATGGCTGTAATTACTCTAAGAAAATGCTGGTGTAAACTTTGAAGGGCAATTTTGCTCCAATAAGCAGAGATAAGGCTGAGGTTTAACCCCCCCCCCCCCTCGCCCTCCTTGCAGTAATTGTTGTTCATTCAATGGATGTTGTTGTCGTTTATGCAAACCGAGATGCTGTTGCTGTCCCTTTTCTTTTTCATGGTTGCACATATATTTTGGCTGTTTTGAAATTGTTGTGGCCTGCAACTTTGGAAGGGCTATTAATTTATGTGTATTTAGAAGACCTATGTGGTTGGTTAAATGAATGACTTGAAAAGTTTTGATCTCTTCTTTATTGATTGATTTAGTATTGTGAGAATAGCGAGTTATACTCTTGTATTTTGTGCATGTAGGTAAGCTTGATTTCCTTGGGGATAGGTTGTCAAGGAGTGCTAGGGAAATTAGGGAAATATCTCAAATGGTAAGTTAATATAATGAGGATGTTATTATAAACATTTGGAGGACCTTCTTTATGGAAATTTCTAAAGGAATGGTGAGTCTCTTTGGGAAAGATATTGATTAGTGGATTGGGTAGTTGCGTGATGATAAAGGTTATCATTGTTGTTAATAGCCTAACCATGCCTCTTCGTCACATTCAAACCCTCTTGTCAATTGGTCTTTACTCCATAACCTAATTGGATAGGCACTGGTCTTCTTAAATTCCACCATCCATCTTATTCTAAAGAAAATTTCAAAAACAATCTTTTCTAGGGTTCCTCCCTTTCTGCAGGAAAGAACCAGCCTAAATTGAGTGGAAGATAAACCAAGGTGGCAATGAGCAACCTTCCTAAATGCCCCTAGGGTTGCACTTTCTTAAATAACTTTGTAACATTTGAAGTGCAGGTTTGGGAGATAAGGTGGCAATGGGCAACCTTCCTAAATGCCCCTAGGGTTTTACTTTCTTAAATAAATTTGTAACATTTGAAGTGCCGGTTTGGGAGGTAACAGAATTCAGAACATTTTACATCGTACTGGTACTAGGATTGACCAACAATGCATTGACCCTTTGAGATAGAATTAGAAACAAATGCATTTGGTCCTACAATGGGAATTGTACATAAACAACATGGTAAACCTATTGCATAACATTCAAGGACCGCCACTAAAGGTGGGAAGAACTAAAAACACACGTGACACGAGAATTAGATAGAAGCAATCATCTAAGTTGTAAATTAGCTGTGCTTCTTGGCACAAACAATAAGTTATAACTCATTTAAGTCACAAGCCATTACAATATCTTACACAAAACAATTAGGAGTGTAGGCACATAAAATCGGTTTCTAACTAGCACCAATTCATAGACCTCAAACATAAGAAAAGGGAAAATAGAGTTCAACCACAACCACCTATTTCCACATTATATGTTTGTTATCATGTTGCTAATTTTATCTCCTGAATGAAATGACAAGTATGTTGATCACATAGATTTGTAATATGTATAGTCGACCAGGAAATTCACTAATGGCTCTTGGCAAGATATACATAATGTTTCATCTAAAGAATGGATAACTATATCACATTAATGGCTCTTGGCAAGATATACATAATGTTTCATCTAAAGAATGGATAACTATATCACATGCATACTTTCATACTTTGTGCATACTATGTAGCAAACATAGAGAGAGAAGTTCATCAAGAAGGCACACAATACAAAATTGCAGGACATTGAGTTATTAAAAAGAACAACCTACATAGTTATTTCCATTGACCAACAATGGTTGAAGCAGTGTTGCAAGGGAGCACTCCCTGGGGTTACATTTGCACACCAGAAGCATGCTTCTAGGTGAAGCACTGCAGGGTCGCTCTTGGGAGCACACTCCCAAACAGAGGAGCATACAGTCGTGTTGTTTGAGGGTTACTTTCTTCCTCTCAAGAATGGTTTGACATTCCAGTGAGTTGAGATCTGAATGGGTTGTTGATTTTTAGTGCAACTGCGAGACCCATTCTCAGAGAGAATGGTACCCTAGTCATTTGACTAGGGTTCCTAGTCAAGTTAACCAGGCAGAGTATGAGTAAGACCCCTAGAAGGTACCCTAGGGCCCCCAGCTGTCTCCCGGGGTTCTTGGTCTAGGACCCAAGCAGATTGATGCCATGGCAAAGTCCCTAGGCATGTGGCTAGGGCCCCCTATTTGTCTCTAGGGTATTCTGGTCTAGAACCAGACGGTTTCTTGGTCATGATGACCACGCAGATCCTGCAAGTTGAGACAGAGACTTCCTAGGTCCTGCAGAAGGTTGATCAACATTCAGCCTAGGACTGAATGCTCAGCTTGAGGCTGAGGACCATTCTCTGGGAGAATGGAGATCCTGGTCATGGACCAGATGGTTGATCAAACATGTCCCAGTCTAGGACTGAGGTTCAGCCTTGAGCTGAAAGCCATTCATTGAGAATGGAAGATATTGTTGTCCCCTCTCCTAATCGGTTATTGCTAGGTTGCTTCTCAAGGGACTGGCCACCCCCTTGGCGATGTCTCTAGTACCTAACCCTTAGGAGCAGCGTTAAGGACAAAAGGATTGCACCATCCGTTTGGATCTTCTCCCTTATACAGTGATGACAAAAATATATAAACTATGTATCTTAAGAGAGAGAAAAGTCTTTGGTCTTGTTGGTTCTATTTGATTGCTTGTCCACTTTGATCTTGTGGATGTTGACCCATGGTCCCTATTCTTACTTGGTCCTAGCACTCTCACTTGTGTGCACCTTTGACTATGATGACTCCTACTTTATGGAGTATTTTTACATAAGGATTTATTAAAGACCATTGGACCATGTATTATTATGTTTTGTTATAGGGCCTTATCCCACTTATGTTTTTGGTCTATTTACTTTATGTTGGACCTTTGATTTTTCACTTTATGATAAATTCATTAATTATTTTATTTTAGTCTTATTAATAAAATCTTTATGATTTTATTTATAAATACTTGGTGATTTTATTTATAAAGTTTTATTATTTTATTATTATATATTTGTCCATTTAAGTTTTATCTTATTAATACATTGGACTTTTGGTACTTTATCCTTTGACCTCTCTTTTCTCATTATTTTATTTATTTTTATTTTTACCTATTCTAACCTAAAGTTGTTAACTCCCAATCTATATAAACCTTACAAATCTTATGATTCTAATATCTTACGTGAGCACACACTTCACTTTTCGTTTTGTTTTTCTCTCGGGAAATTTTGTCGGGTCTGCTCCTATTTGAATTTCACTCCACGGCTTTCTCTTCTCGGTATCCCTGTCACGGTTTATCTTTACGGGTTGTTGTATCATGTGAATTTCACTCCACGGCTTTCTCTTCTCGGTATCCCTGTCACAGTTTATCTTTACGGGTTGCTGTATCATGTGAATTTCACTCCACGGCTTTCTCTTCTCGGTATCCCTGTCACGGTTTATCTTTACGGTTTGCTGTATCATGTGAATTTCACTCCACGGCTTTCTCTTCTCGGTATCCCCTGTCGCGGTTTATCTTTACGGGTTGCTCTCACGACTGTTGCTCTCACGGTTTTTCTATTTTTGATATAGCATTCTATTCCGGCTATATTCATGTGAATTTCACTCCACGGCTTTATCCTCACCGTGTTCTCCTTCACGGGCTGTGATCTTCTTCACAGCATTTCTATTCCGGCTGTAGCTTGTAAAGTCTGATCCCATTTAGATTTCTCGACTGTCTCTCCTTCACGAATGTCTCTCTTCATGGCTGTAGCATTTAACTGTCTATAGCATTTGATTGTCTCACGACTTCTCTATTTTTGTTGTAGCATTAATTGTTTTACAGCTTCTCTTGACTATCATGGTTTCTTTATTTTGGCTGATTGACTCACAGTTTCTCTATCTTGCTGAATGCTGACTCACAGTTTCTCTATCCTGGCTGTAGCATTCAGCAGTCTCACAGTTTCTCTATTCTGCCTGTAGCATTCAGCAGTCATCATTATAATTGAACTCTGAGTAAGTGTTTGCTTACGTGCTTGACCTTTGTAGTCTGCAGCACCTGTGTGTCTTTCTTTCTACTGTCATTTTGAGGTCTGTTTTATTCTACCTGAACCTTCTCTCTCTTAAGGTACGTATATGGTTTATCTAGGTTGACTTGTCCTTTCAGTGACAAGATCAAAACTATCTGAGTAGAAGGCTGATCCATATATTGGTTATAATTCATTAATGCTACTTCTCATGTACATGACATTTGAAATTTAGTTTTACTATTCTTGTCACTTGAAATTTATTTTATATATTGTGCATTTGATGATTCTCGAGGACCAACTCTAATGCAGTGACCAAATGGAGCATTAAGTTGAAAGAGATGAAAAATTATATTACTTCTGTTTTAAATTCAGCTTAAAGTTAATTAAATATTGCAATTGTTTACATATTCTTGTATCAAGTTTTTATATATGCGATAAAACGTACATAACCAGGAATTTCAACATGGTATCAGAGCATTAGGGTGTAGCTAATTCTGTTTTGCAGCCAACAGAAACTACATCGATCCTAAGACAAGATCTTTACCTCACAGAAGCTTACTTGGCAAGTTGACTGTAAGGGGTTAAAATGGCTTCTAACTCTGTAAAGGCAGAAGATAGGCTTGAAGGAGCCTCAAACTTTAATGCATGGAAGGCCAGGGTCTTAAATATTTTGGAGGAAAATGATTTGGATGAATTGGTCACTAATGTTGTGGAAGAACCCACAACAGCTCAAGGAAGAGCAGCATTTAAGAAGAAGCAAGCTAAAACAAAGAGGGTGATTTTTGACTCAGTCAAAGATAATTTGATGCCTATAATAGCTCCTCTAAGGACAGCCAAGGAATGCTTTGATGCCCTAGCTAATCTCTATGAGAAGAAGGCACCTACTCAAAAGAGGGCCTTGAAAAAGCAACTCCGTTCATTAAAGATGGAGGATAAAGAAACAGTTGCCTCCTTCTTCTCAAAGATTGCTCAGTTAAAAGATCAACTCATGGCAATTGGAGTTCAAGTAGATGATGATGATCTTGTGCAAACAGCTGTAGATGGCCTCCCTACATCTTGGGAGACATTCCTTTCAGCAGTGAATGGAAGAGAAACTCAACCAAGCTTTGATAGATTATGGCATGATTGCCTAGAAGAAGAAGGCAGAATCTAGAGTAGATCTGGACCTCAAACTGAAAAGAACCTTGCTCTTACTGCCAAGACAAGGAGAGAAAGAAGTTTCCCTCAGCACTAGAACAAAGGTAAGAGACCTCAAGGTAATCACTCTTATAAGTCAAAAGTAAGATGTTTTAAATGTAACAAGCTCGGTCATTATGCCAACGTTTGTAGAAATCCTCCTAAGAAGAATTGGCATAAAGGAAAGCACCATGCTTCAACTGCTATAGAAGAAGAAGAGCCTCAACAAAAGAAATCCAAAGTTGAGACCAAAGAAAAAGATCAAAAAGAGTACTACCTTATTTCAGCGATCTCAAGTTCCATCTCCAACTCATCAGACTCATGGTGGATTGACAGTGGGGCCACCAAGCATATGACTGGATACAAACAGGCACTTGTAGGTTACAAGGCCAAGAAGTTTAATGTAAAAGTGGAGATGGGAAACAGAAGTACCCTTGAAATAAAAGGAGTTGGTTCAACAACCCTAAAACTCGATTCAGGTACGTTAATTCATGTTGAAGAAATTTTATATGTTCCTAGTTTAAAGAGGAATGTTCTTTCAGTGGCAATTTTAGAAGACAAGGGGTTCTCTATAGCCTTCTCAGAAGGAAAAGCTTTAGTATGGACTAAAGGTGGAAATAAGAGCTCAGCTTTTGAAATTGGTGTCCGTGAAGGAGACCTTTACAAGGTTTCAGGACATGTTGTTAAAGCTCTATTGAATAACCCTTGTCAAGTTTCAGAGATCAAGAGGGAGTCTCACATTGACTCAAACATAGAAGTCCATGAGACTTCTCATTCAGAGAAACAGAGGGAGAAGGCCAAGAAGCCTTCAGTTGATCTCACTAAGGAACCTTTTGTGGGGTTTCAAGGTTGCTCCAGTGGGAGCCATGTCACTGATTCAAGTTCAACCACAAATGTGGAGTTAGCCAAACTTCAAGTTTGGAACAATGTTTTTCAGTTGAAATTGGATAATGATATATGGAAAGTGATTCTCAGACAACAAGGAAAGTCAAGTGTAACTTCCATTTGGATCTTTAAGATCAAAATGTTTGATGACATTCAGAGTTCTTTGAAGCTCTCAGAAATTCCTGTATTCTATGACAGGTTGTTTCACCATGACAAGGACATGGTGCAGTTGTCAGTTATGTGGACTAAGCCTCTGTCCTTGACAAGCTTAGCGTTGCTGAGAATGCCTCTCTTGCTGAGAGGGAGTGTTGATTTTTAGTGCAGCTGCGAGACCCATTCTCAGAGAGAATGGTACCCTAGTCATTTGACTAGGGTTCCTGGTCAAGTTAACCAGGCAGAGTATGAGTAAGACCCTAGAAGGTACCCTAGGGCCCCCAACTGTCTCCTGGGGTTCTTGGTCTAGGACCAAGCAGATTGATGCCATGGCAAAGTCCCTAGCATGTGGCTAGGGCCCCTATTTGTCTCTAGGGTATTCTGGTCTAGAACCAGACAGTTTCTTGGTCATGATGACCAAGCAAATCCTACAGGTTGAGACAGAGACTTCCTAGGTCCTGCAGAAGGTTGATCAACATTCAGCCTAGGACTGAATGCTCAGCTTGAGGCTGAGGACCATTCTCTGGGAGAATGGAGATCCTGGTCATGGACCAGATGGTTGATCAACATGTCCCAGTCTAGGACTGAGGTTCAGCCTTGAGCTGAAAGCCATTCATTGAGAATGGAAGATATTGTTGTCCCCTCTCCTAATCGGTTATTGCTAGGTTGCTTCTCAAGGGACTGGCCACCCCTTGGCGATGTCTCTAGTACCTAACCCTTAGGAGCAGCGTTAAGGACAAAAGGATTGCACCATCCGTTTGGATCTTCTCCCTTATACAGTGATGACAAAAATATATAAACTATGTATCTTAAGAGAGAGAAAAGTCTTTGGTCTTGTTGGTTCTATTTGATTGCTTGTCCACTTTGATCTTGTGGTTGTTGACCCATGGTCCTATTCTTACTTGGTCCTAGCACTCTCACTTGTGTGCACCTTTGACTATGATGACTCCTACTTTATGGAGTATTTTTACATAAGGATTTATTAAAGACCATTGGACCATGTATTATTATGTTTTGTTATAGGGCCTTATCCCACTTATGTTTTTGGTCTATTTACTTTATGTTGGACCTTTGATTTTTCACTTTATGATAAATTCATTAATTATTTATTTTAGTCTTATTAATAAAATCTTTATGGTTTTATTAATAAAGACTTTGTGATTTTATTTATAAAGTTTTATTATTTTATTATTATATATTTGTCCATTTAAGTTTTATCTTATTAATACATTGGACTTTTGGTACTTTATCCTTTGACCTCTCTTTTCTCATTATTTTATTTATTTTTATTTTTACCTATTCTAACCTAAAGTTGTTAACTCCCAATCTATATAAACCTTACAAATCTTATGATTCTAATATCTTACGTGAGCACACACTTCACTTTTCGTTTTGTTTTCTCTCGGGCAATTTTGTCGAGTCTGCTCCTATTTGAATTTCACTCCACGGCTTTCTCTTCTCGGTATCCCTGTCACGGTTTATCTTTACGGGTTGCTGTATCATGTGAATTTCACTCCACGGCTTTCTCTTCTCGGTATCCCTGTCACGATTTATCTTTACGGGTTGCTGTATCATGTGAATTTCACTCCACGGCTTTCTCTTCTCGGTATCCCTGTCACGGTTTATCTTTACGGGTTGCTGTATCCTGTGAATTTCACTCCACGGCTTTCTCTTCTCGGTATCCCTGTCACGGTTTATCTTTACGGGTTGCTCTCACGACTGTTGCTCTCACGGTTTTTCTATTTTTGATATAGCATTCTATTCCGGCTATATCATGTGAATTTCACTCCACGGCTTTATCCTCACCGTGTTCTCCTTCACGGCTGTGATCTTCTTCACAGCATTTCTATTCCGGCTGTAGCTTGTAAAGTCTGATCCCATTTAGATTTCTCGACTGTCTTCACGACTATCTCTCCTTCACAAATGTCTCTCTTCATGGCTGTAGCATTTAACTGTCTATAGCATTTGATTGTCTCACGACTTCTCTATTTTTGTTGTAGCATTAATTGTTTTACAGCTTCTCTTGACTGTGTCATGGTTTCTTTATTTTGGCTGATTGACTCATAGTTTCTCTATCCTGCTGAATGCTGACTCACAGTTTCTCTATCCTGGCTGTAGCATTCAGCAGTCTCACAGTTTCTCTATTCTGCCTGTAGCATTCAGCAGTCATCATTATAATTGAACTCTGAGTAAGTGTTTGCTTACGTGCTTGACCTTTGTAGTCTGCAGCACCTATGTGTCTTTCTTTCTACTGTCATTTTGAGGTCTGTTTTATTCTACCTGAACCTTCTCTCTCTTAAGGTACGTATATGGTTTATCTAGGTTGACTTGTCCTTTCAGTGACAAGATCAAAACTATCTGAGTATAAGGCTGATCCAAATATTGGTTATAATTCGTTAATGCTACTTCTCATGTACATGACATTTGAAATTTAGTTTACTATTCTTGTCACTTGAAATTTATTTTATATATTGTGCATTTGATGATTCTCGAGGACCAACTCTAATGCAGTGACCAAATGGAGCATTAAGTTGAAAGAGATGAAAATTATATTACTTCTGTTTTAAATTCAGCTTAAAGTTAATTAAGTATTGCAATTGTTTACATATTCTTGTATCAAGTTTTTATATATGCGATAAAACGTACATAACCAGGAATTTCAACATGGGTATGGTAGCATCCACTTCTGATCTCTAAGGCAAAGCAGAGCACTATTGCAACATTGTGAGCATTCTTGCTAGTTCAAAGGTCTTGCTACACGGAAGATAGTTATGCTTAAGCTTTATGCTGAGAAACACCCTTCTGAGTCCTGACACTGTCGATGTTGAATTTATTTGCATTGGGGTTACAAATTTCTGAAGGCAGTAGCATTGTTCAGCCTGTCAGTTCACGGTGAAATTACTGCCTTAGTATTTGGCAGATCTGTTGGGCGTCGGGTTTGGATCTGTACAATGCAGAGAACAATCACAGCTTTAAGGATCGTGTTCAAAGTTGTTGTCATGTCCCTTTCCGGATGACCACCATGGGGGCGACTTATTAGCCTATCCAATTCCCGCAGGCTATAGTCGGCAAAATAGGGAATTAATTATTTATTTAATGTCACCTAAGCCCAAAAGCACTTTATAAAGTGACATTTAATAATTAATTCATAAAGTTACTTTATAAAAGTCACTTTAGTTAAAATTGGCAAAAAAAAGGAAATGGGGGTCAATATAAAAATAAAAGATGAAAATGGTCACTTTCTCACTAAGTCACTTTATAATATTTAAATGTGAAAAAAGGTCAAGGGAAGACGAAAGGTCACAAGGATGAAGAAAAAACCCTAAGGGAGAAAAAAATAGTTTCGGTGGTGAAACCATCCACCCTAGCTATCTTATGAGGAGAGATCAGTCAGATTTGAGATTTCTCATATGTTCTTCACTGCCGTGGAATAATTTCGAGCTTCATCTCAGATCTGAAGAGTTTCCCATAGATCTCAGTTTTGGTTGAGGAAGGGGTGTTTCTACTCACAGAGAGTGCACTTGTCTTTAGAGTGCACTTGTCTTTATAGTTGTCATTGCTCGAGTGTGTGGGGAAGGTCACAGCACCCAAAGACAATGGAAAGGAGGGCGCAGCCTCAAAGGGAAAGTGTTGGGCTGTGGAGAAAGCCATAGTAGAACGCACTTCTTGTCTCTGTTGATATAGGAAGGCGCATCTGTCATTTCCAGTTCACTGCTTGCATTGAACGTATCCGTTCACCAAGTTAATCCGACTCTCATATTGAATAATAGATAAGAATAATATATTTGATTGATGATATAAAAGATACAATAAGATCGCCTTTTATAGGGCTTGATCCAACATTGTGAAAGGTTACGCCCTTTCACTAGTAACCTAATAATCTATTAATTAATAAATAATAATATTAAATAAATATTCATAGCATTGCCTTCCCATTTTTGAAAGCTTTGTCCTCAAAGCTTGAGTATTTTTCTAATGTCGTCCTTCATTCAGATTCAGTGTCGGTATTAGAATCGGATGCAATTTCTTGTGTAGAGACTTGCACTTCCTTTCCATTGATGATTTGCACTGTATTGTCTGATTGTTCCTACATTTATGGCCTGGGATCCAATCATCACCGCATCGACGACATATGTTTTTCTTCTTTTTTCTATTATCAGAGTAACTGTTAGATGACTTTGA